>BTHU01000011.1:42272410-42994910 GCA_036184795.1 Tokudaia tokunoshimensis | reverse complement strand
GTGTAGGGGACAACAATGTAGGTTCAACAAACACATCAACCAGTTCCTTTTGATGACGTTGTCATAGTCCCCTTGTGAACTAAAGACATTCACTATACCGTCTGTAATATTTTATACAATTATATAATCCACTATAGACAAATTGCTAACCATCACTATTTACACCACCATTAAAAATATTGCGAACATCCTTTATATAGAGTAAAATGTGCAAAACAAAATAGTATTTTTATCAAAAGCCAATTCCTCCTGAGAGATACAAATGCCTAAGAAACCTGTAGTTCTGCATGGCAGGTAATGGTGTCTGACACTTATACCAGCATTCATTTTGACCATTCAATTGTCTTTCAATAACCATCAGATGACTGATTTACTTTAAATCAACAGTTTTCTCCTTAATTTTTTACTCTAGCAACAATAAAAATATAAGTTGTGAATCTCAGTGTAGGTAACATATGCCATTATTAATACTTTCGAATGGAGTTTAAAAATATTGAGAGTACTATTAATTTATATAGAAATCTGTGGAGAAAATGCCATACATTCATGATTATTTGGTGTCACCAAATCTCAAAATAGAAAAGAGTAAATCACACATTTATATATTACACACACTGCAGGAAAGATCACACAGTGCAATACTCCTACTTAGTTCAGACCACAAGCATCACACTCCAAAGAAGATTTATGGCTCCACTTGGGACTTGCATTAGTGGGTAGTCAGGACGCATTCCATGAGGAAGGGAACATGTATCTAAGTCATGACAGAGTTCTGACAGATTTTCTTCTAGAAAGAATGGAAGATTGAGAATAACCTTAAATCCCCTTAAGACTCCTTTGATGGGAGCCAGTGAAGCAAGTTTAAGGTAATGTCATTTTCTGCTGCTTTCTCAGTGCTATAGAAGACAAATTTCACCTTCTAAGGTGCAATATATCAGCATTTTACTGACATTGCAACAAATTGTGGCAAATAGAAACTTGTTCAAATTGCTTTCCCAAAACTAATTGTTTTTTCTGATAGTTTGGGAGAGAGATTAGCTGTAAATTCTCTCCATGTAATTTAAATAAGCTATAAATGAGTTCCAGTTTTCCTGACATTGAATACACAAATGCACAAACATACACACACATACAAATACATACATACATACATACATACATGCATACATACATACCTACACACACACATATTATTGGCTAACACATATAACTGGCTAAGCTGTTTAAATACTAAACTATGATATCCTCCACAATGATTTATGGAATTGGACTTTATCTCCTAACAATATTATCTATCAATATGTTTCATATTATTTGCATGATTTAACAAAATTTAGTAGAGAATGTCTGAAGCATAAATAATTTCCAATGTAAGAAATAACCCCATTGACTTTTCCTGGTACCAATTTTCTCGTTCAACCTATTCTTACTTTTTCTCCTCTCTCCTTAAACTGGTTTTGGTAGTGGAGCAGAGTCTTAACTTGGCATAATCCAGCTAAACGTCAGGTAGCAAGGTAGTAATAATTTTCTGTTGTATTAATTAACACAAAAGATAAAATATTAGCTATATTCATATTTCCCTTTTTGATTTTTTGAGGTAATATTGGTATTAAATATTAAACAATGACTAAGTCAGTTTGAGTAAATGATATATTGAGGTCAAATAATTTTCACAATGGATATTTTTCTCTGATGTTTAGTCATAATGGGAAAATATATCATTTTAGCCAGAGCTTGACAAGATAATTTAGTTTCATGACTTACTTTTGCTCAGGATGAGGAAATTTCTGTTAAGTTTACATATCTCCTACTTGTAATCAAATATGTATTTTCTTTACATATTAAGCAATTTTAAATTATGTTGTTATTAACTCTTTGAAATTTTTATTACATGTATTTGAACATAATTCAACTTTCTTTCCAAATTCCTTTGGTAACTTCCCTGTCTTCTTCTACCTTTCTTTATTCTGACTCATTTTTTTCTTCTTTGTTGTCTCTGAGTGTATGATGGGCAGCTAGTCTTGGGAGGAAGACTTGTCCTGATATATGGTGAACGTAGTAAACAAACAATCATTAAACAAACAATCAAAAAGTCAACTGAACAAACAAAATTGCCTCTTCTCATCTCTAATATAAAGCTATCAAATATGAAAGGTTCTCAGCCAGTTGTAGAATTTTGAACTTACCTTGCCCTGCCATGATCAAATGAATTGGGCGAAGGGATGTGAATATGATAAAACCACATTGCATGAAAGTAGACATGTTTTATGTATAAACTTTTGTGCTTAACATATAACAATGGAGATATGTTCAAAGCTTATGCTTGAAGTGAATTCATAATATCTGGACAGATCCTCCTAACAGAGAAAGATAGGCAGAGTAAAGAAAAGCTGCCTTCTAGTTCATTCATCCCCTGTACATCATTATTAGTCTTTACATTAATGTGAGATTGCAATTCACACTAGCCAGTCATCTTACATAGAAACATCCAGCATGCCAGGCAATGGTGGCACATGCCTTTAATGCCAGCAATTGGGAGGCAGAGGCAGGCAGATTTTTGAGTTCAAGGCCAGCCTGGTCTAAAGAGTCAGCTCCAGGACAGCAAGGGTTGTACAGAGAAACCCTGTCTCGAATAACAAAAGAAAGAAAGAAAGAAAGAAAGAAAGAAAGAAAGAAAGAAAGAAAGAAAGAAAGAAAGAAAGAAAGAAAGAAAGAAAGAAAGAAAGAAAGAAAGATCCAGCACTATGTATATTGTTCATCTGGGAGGAAGGTCTCTGCTTATTGCTAGCTTGATTTCTTTCTGTGCATCTAATGTGTCTATTGCCCTTGTCAAGATGTTTCAATCTGGTTCTGGTGGCAGAAAGAGCTTTGACAATAGTTTGCATTGGTTTGGTAGTCTCTAGGACTTTCTTGACTTTTCATACAAATAATCCCAAACCCTTGTATTTTGAAATAAAATCTGTCTTCTGGAAGCAGCATTATCTATCTACATGGAGAAATGTGTTTAACACACTCTTTAATAAAAATATTTTGCTTAGGTTATAAAGTAGTAGTTTCCATGAGGTCTTCACACATATGTTTGCCCCTTTTTCTTCTCAGCATTCACCACATCTATTCCCAATTGGTGTTTATGAATGCTATGAGGAAATCGGTTACCTATTTTGCTAAGTATATGTGCAATTAAAATGCTTTCTAAATATTTTTTATTCACTTAACATCCTGATCCAGTCCCCCAACATCCCTCTTCCTGATTCCACCCTTAGAAATCCCTTCCCCCTTTGCCTCTTCTCCTTCACATCAGAGAAGGGGAACCCCCCCTTGGGTACTACCCCACACTGGGTCATCTATCTAGTCCCAGGAGGTCTAGGCACTTTCTCTCTCCTAGTGGGCCAACCAGGCAGTCAAGATAGATGGAACAGAAGTCAATAGCAGGAAATAGAGAACAAGACAACCTCTGCTCTTTGTGTTATTGGACCCACATGAAAAACACGTGCTGCCTGGTTGGTAGAATAGGCTCAATGAGCCCTCATGGTTCCAGGTTAGTTGACTCTGGGTCTTCCTGTAGTGTCCATGACCCCTCTGACTTGCTCAATTCTGTCCCTCATTCTTCCAGAAGACTTCCAGGACTCTGAATGATGTTTGCCTGTGTGTCACTGCATCTGCCTCTGTCCACTAAAATCATCTTCCAACATGATCACATTGGCTTCATCCCAGGGATGCAGGGATATTTCAATATACAAATTTCTATTAACATAATCCACCATATAAACAAACTGAAAGAAAAATTCATATGATCATCTAATTAGATGCTGAAAAGGCCTTTGAAAAAATCCAACACATCTTCATGTTAAAAGTCTTGGAGAAATCAGGGATACAAGGCACTTACCTAAACACAATAAAAGCAATTTACAGCAAGCCAATAACCAACATCAAACTAAATGGAAAGAAACTTTAAGCAATTCTACTAAAAATCAGAATCAAGACAAGGGTGCCCACTCTCTATTTATCTGTGAAATCTATTTAATATAGTACTTGAAATTCTAGCTAGAACAAGAGGACAAAAGAGATCAAGAGGATACAAATTGGAAAGGAAGAAGCCAAATATCACCATTCTTCGATGATATGAGGGTAAATATAAATGACCCCCAAAACTCTACCAGTGAACTTTTACTGCTGATAAACACATTCAGAAAAAAAAAATGGCTGGATATAAAATTGACTTTAAAAAAGTATCACTCTTTTATACAAACAAAAAATGGTCAGAGAACAAAATTAAGGAAACAAAACCCTTTATAATAGTCACAAATAATATAAAATATCTTGGCTTAATTTTAACCAAGCAAGTAAAAGACCTATGTGACAAGAACTTCAAATGTCTGCATGATATTGCTTTATGCCACAGACTGTTGCATCTTTAAGAATTAATTCAATGAAGCCTCCTAATAGTATGGAATTTGTCATAACAGAGACTCATAACTCATCAAAATCTTGGAGATAAAAGAATGCTTAGACATAACTGAGACTACTGATTCATCCACTCTTGGGCATCCTCAAAAGAAAATCGTGGAAAAGGAAATGTAAAAAATATAGAATCAGAGGATGAAAAGGAGCATTTCAAAATGCTGTGGATACAACACACATATTGCAAACATGAGAACATAGGGGCTTTAGCCATCTGTGTGCCTGACACACACACACACACACACACACACACACACACACACACGCACGCACGCACGCACGCACGCACGCACACACAAAGACAGAGAGAGAGTAGTGAATGGGAGTATTGTAATTGCCCGCAGTTATATCGAACAGGTTACCTGGAAGAGAAGCTGGGGATGTATGGGAAAGCAGCGAAAAGAGATGGAGACTAAGGCAACAGCTGCTATTCAAGGTCTCAAGGTTTAATGGAGGACTCCAAATATATAGGCGGCAGCGGGGGGTGGGGGGCACCCTTACCCCCAAGGCTGGAACCGGTTTGTTTGCTCCACAGGTGACTAGTATCTCTCAGGAAACTGCAGGTCCTTGAAGAACAATGGGCTTCACCTTGGTTTGAGCGCTCCATCCTAGGTGGAGGGGATTATGGCTAACACAGGAGTTCTTGCTCAAAGACTGGGAGAGGATCTTCACCTTGGTCTATGTCAAGTTCCTGCCAGGCGGCATGACACCCCAGTAAGGTCTCTACAAAGTATAAGGTTGTAATCATATATATATATATTAAAAGTTGCAAAATTAAAATTAAAATATATAATAAAAATGTTTTCCTTTTATTACTTTTGATGTTCAAAGAGATGTTATCTGCCCAGCAATAGTATTATACCGTCTAAACTAATTTATGCTATCAATATTTTTGATTTTCCTGCTAAATATGTCATTGTTTTGTTACTTATGAGTTGAAACTTAAACTGTCAAATAAATTAATCGCATAAGTAAGAGAATGCAGTATCTTATAATTTACTTAAATATTCTCTAGAAAAATAGTCTATTCTTACTCCTGTCTTCATAAAATTAATTTTCAATATTCTACTCAGAGTATTAACTAGGAAATAGTATGCAATTATGATTAATTTCTTTAGCAATGTCTGACAAGCATCATTCACAATCTAAAGAATACAAGATTTATTTCATTATTTTATAAAGATGGTTGTAAATACCAGTTTACAGATTTTTAAATTATAATGAATATTTTAAATTATAATGTAGCTTATCGTGTTGAAGGGGCACTTGATGCTGTATTTTTATTTAATTACTTATTTATTTACATTCTAGTCATTGCTCCCTCTTGGTCCCTCCTCTCACAGTTCTTAATCCCATTCCTCTTCCCCCTTGTCTCTAAGAAGGTGCACCTCCTACCAGGTTTCTTCATTCCCTGGGTCCTCAAGTTTCTCAAGAAGACATCTTCTCCTACTGAGGCCTGACCAGGAAGACCTCTGCTACATATATGTCAGGGGCCTTTGACTGGCCAGTGTAAGCTAATGTTTGGTAGTCTCTGGGAGCTCCCTGGTTTCTGTGTTAGTTGTGACTGCTGGTATTTCTATGGCGATTTCTCTCCCCTTCACCTTCTTCAATCCTTCCTCTAATTCAACCACAGGAGTTCCTGACTTCATTCCAATGGTTGGAAGTAACTTTCTGCATCTGTCCTAGTCAGCTGCTGGTTGAACCTCTCAGAGGACAGCCATGCTAGGCTCCCCATCTCTAAGCACATCATAGCATTAGTAATAGTGTCAGGCCTTGGTGTACCCCATACCACTATGAGATGAATCCCAAGTTGAGCTGGTCATTGGAACACCTTTCCTTTAGCCTCTTCTCCATTTTTGTTCCAGTAGTTCTTTTAGACAGGAAAAATTCTGTGTCAGAAAATTTGACTGTTGGTTAGTAAACATGTCCCTCCACTTGGAGTTGGACTCTTTGAATTCCCTATCCCCAATGTTGGGCATTTTGACTAAGGTCATCCCCATTGAGTCCTGAGAGTCTCTCAACTCCTGGGTCTCTGGTACTTTCTAGAGGATCTCCTCCTACCTCCAGTCTCCTGATGTCACTTATTTCCAGTCATTCTCTTGACATTCTGGGCTTCTCTCCTGACCCACACCCCCAATATCTCTTCATGTTCTGCCTTTCTACTCTCTCCCCCCTTTCCTACCCAGGTCCCTCCTCCTCTGTCTCCCCTGATTATTTCCTTCCCCCCTTCTAAGTGGGGCTGAAGGTTCCTCTCTTGGGCCTTTCTGCTTTTTATACTTCTTATGGTCTGTAGGTTATATTCCTGGTATTCTGTTATTTTTGACTAATATTCACTTATAAGTGAATGCATACTATACATGTCCTTCGGTGTCTGAGTTACTTCACATAGGCTGATATATTCTAATTCCATCTATTTGCCTTTAAAATGCATGATGCCCTATTTTTAATATCCGAATAGTATTCCATTGGGTAAATGAACCACTTTTTCCATATCCATTCTTCAGTTGAGGGACATCTGTGTTGTTTCCAGCTTCTGGCTATATCAAATAAGGTTTATATTAATATGGTGGACATGTGTCCTTGTGGTATGGTAGGGTGTCTTTTGTGTATATGCTCAAGAGTGGTATAGCTGACGATGTTTTTGTTTTGTCTTGGGGGAAAACAGTTTTTGATTTTGTTTTTGGTTTTTATGATTTGTTTTGTTTTGGTTTGATTTTTTAATATAGTACATTCTGGTCATGGTTTCCCCTTCTCCAACTCTTCCCAAATCTTCCCCAATTCCCTTGCTATCTAATTTCATGTCTTTTCTTTCACTCTTTAGAAAACAAATAGACCAAAGAAGTTAAAGAAACAAATGAAAACATGAGTCATACACAACACACACACAAACACACATATACACACACATGCATACCAAACAAAGGCTGTACAAATATAAAACTGGAAAGCATAATATACATGCAAAAGAACAATAAAACAATAAAAATCCCCCCAAAAGGCAATATGAGACAAAAACTCTACAAAACTAACATTGAGTTTGTTTTATGGTGGCCATCTATTACTAGATATGGGGCATATCATTAAGTATAGTTTATATCCCAGTGAGAATCAGACTAAAAGACACTTTTCCCATGACTTTTATGAATATTCATCCTGATATTTGTATGTCAGCTTTTTCTTCAGGAATCTAGACATATAGACTGAAATTGTTTCAATTAAGTAACAGTATTATAGCCTTTGGGAAAAAGACATACAAGCATACCCATAAATCTCATACGCATACACGCAGTATAGGAGACTGTAGTATATGAACTGAATCCAATGCCCGGATACTTTTTACTTTGTCTGGGTTGGTTATAAGAAGGAGTGGTAGTCTCTGAATAAATGAACAGCATCTCAAACTTTTTTTTTTTACACTGAAATCTGTAATTTTACCACTTCCATTGTCCATCAGCACTTTTCTCCATATGATTTAGAAGGTTACTGGAAAGAAAATTATTTTGATTTGTATTTAGTGTATTGTGCTTTGAATTAATATAGTGCTTTATATAATAGCAGTTGTTTTTAAGAGCAAAAATATGCAAAATAAATATTTGGGATAATGACAACAAGTACTTCTGTTTGGAGATAGAATGAATATGGTTGACCTATTTAGGCATATTGTCATAGTTAATGTAGTCCAAGATGTATAAATACGCATGTGTATTTGCACAATAATTATGGAATGCATTTAGAATTAAGGCATGTTTTAGTAAAAAAAAAATACCTCTCAACAACACAGTACATCATCAGCTGTTCACACTGAATGATGTAGATAATTAATCTAATTTTCCTTCTGCTTCATTTTGTATTCTATTAGTTTTCTTATTCAAACTTTCAAGTCACAAATCTAATTTAAAACCTCTTAACTGGTCTAATGCATAATGTGTTCTCTCTGCATTCAGTGTCTAGCAGTCAGCATAGGAACTGGAATACTAATTTGCTTCAGAGTGTGCAAAACACTTGATAATCAAATAATAAAATCCTGAATCCAGCATTTCTTAATGACATGACCAAATGACTGTAATGGCTTGAAATGCAACTAAAAGTTTAAAAATGGATCAAAGAAGAAAAAAAATAATATAACTGTAGAGAGAAGAATCAAGTTAACATGAACAATATATTAACTATCAAGTATATCTATTCAAAATAAATTGTAGTCAGAACTTAAGACTTTGGAGTTAAATCAATTTAATCTGATTAACTACTTACAAAAAATATAGGATGATGAAGAAATGGGGTATTTCAGAAAAATAAACATTTTACTGAGGGATAAAACTGTTTTATCATTTCTATTTTGTTTAAATATAATGTAACAGTGTTTCTACTTTATCAATTTCTGACTTTCATTTTCTCTTTCTCATTCTTATGGCTGTATGTATATGAATACATCATTAATTATATTTTATATTTATAAAATTTTCAAGATGGTAGGAGTATTTTTGTCATTACTTGCTATGTGCACATTTCCTGGTTAAAATAACAATGTATGTTTTGATATATTCACTAAGTTCTATAAAAATTCAAAATTAATAAAATATTGTATGATGAAAAATAGGGTATGACGTAAAAATTAATGATGTACTGAATGATTAAACTGTTTTGCCATCTCTATTTTTTTAAATGTAATGCAAATTGCCAAACCATAAAGCGATCCTTAGATGAAATAACTGTCTTCCAGGAAATGGTACTGTATGCTGACTGAAATATATTCTGACATCTATGACAGTTTTATAATTCTTCTATTTGGTGCTCTGAAGTGTCCCTAGTTTGCTGAAGGGTTTCTCCTGGGAAAAGGCACCAAAATTTGTGGACTGAAAAAATGATACTCAGATTTATGGAAAAACAATACCACCGTAGAAAACAAGCTTGTTGCTAATTTTTATGGTAATGGTGAAGCCTATTTCAAAAGATTCTTACATGAAAATTTAGAAATGTGAAAAACATGAGTTCTTTGCCTGGAGAATGTGAAAAAAAGTCATCATTACTACAAGCTTACCAATTTCTGGATAGATTTTCTTATTCTATGCAAAACCTGAAAGAAGAAGTTATTACAATGCCTTTGAATAGAAAGAATGTAATAGAAATTTTCTCTTGCTAAGTATACATAATTTTTGGAGAGAAATTTGCTATAAATACATACAAAAGTCCTCTTTTAGTATCATATTCTTTCAGAAAATATTAAATAATAATTTCTAAATCACTTTATGAGTGTTTGCATTTTTAATTGAGAGTTGTAGTGTTTTTGTTTTAATACAGCTATAATATGAAAATAAATACTTACCTCTACTGTATCCTATCAATGAAAAATAAAGTCTTGTGGACTAAGGACTGGAATTGTATACAATATTCAAAGGACAAGCTTACAGAACTGAGTGAAGTGCAATTAAAATGAGAATTTGACATGCACATATTGTGCACATTTATATACAATGAAGAAAAAGTTCTTGTATCTCCTGGTGTTAGATAATACACATTTGTAAAAATATTATTTATAAAGATTGTTTCTTTTGTATTAGTGCCTGATTTAAAGAGATTCACCTCAAAGAACTATGAATGCTCATATTGATTTATTAAAAATTTCCCCTGTGCCCCTGTGCTCCAGGCTCTTCCCCACTTTCTTTTCTATTAGTTTCAATGCATCAAGTTTTATGTGGAGGTCCGTGATCCATTTGGACTTGAGTTTTGTACAAAGAAACAAGAATGGATTGATTGGCATTCTTCTACATGCTGACTGACAGTTGAACCAGCACAATTTGTTGAAAATGCTGGGATTTGAACTCAGGACCTTCGGAAGAGCAGTCGGTGCTCTTAAGCACTGTACTCTAAGATCAAGAATTAACAAATGGGACTTCATAAAATTACAAAGTTTCTGTAAGGCAAAGGACACTGTCAAAAGGACAAAGTGGCAGCCAACAAACTGGGAAAAGATTTTTAACAACCGTACATCCAACAGAGGGCTAATATCCAATATATACAAAGAACTCAAGAAGTTAGACTCCATAGAGTCAAATAACCCTATTAAAAAATGGGGTATAGAGCTAAACAAAGAGTTCTCACCTGAAGAATATCGAATGGCTGAGAAGCACCTAAACAGATGTTCAACATCCTTAGTCATTAGGGAAATGCAAATCAAAACAACCCTGAGATTCCACCTCACACCAGTCAGAATGGCTAAGATCCAAAACTCAGGAGAGAGAAAATACTGGCAAGGATGTGGAGAAAGAGGAACACTCCTCCACTGCTGGTAGAATTGCAAGCTGGTACAACCACTCTGGAAAGCAGTCTGGCGGTTCCTCAGAAAACTGGACACGTCACTCCCATAGGATCCTGTTATACCACTCCTGGGCATATACCCAGAGGCTTCCCCTGGATGCAATAAGGACACATGCTCCACTATGTTCATAGCAGCCTTATTTATAATAGCCAGAAGCTGGAAAGAACCCAGATGTCCCTCAACGGAGGAATGGATACAGAAGATGTGGTATACTTATACAATGGAATACTACTCTGCAATTAAAAACAATAAATTCATGAAATTCTTAGGCAAATGGTCAGAACTTGAAAATATCATCCTTAGTGAGGTAACCCAATCACAAAAGAACACACATGGTATTCAGTCACTGATAAGGGGATATTAACTCAGAAACTTGGAATACCCAAGACACAATTCACATATCAATTGATTTCCAAGAAGATAGAAGGAGAGACCCCTGGTCCTGAAAAGACTGAATGTAGGGGAATATCAGGTCAGAGAAGCGAGAGAGGGTTGAATGGGGAACAGGGGGAGGGAAGAGGGCTTATGGGACTTTCGGGGAGGGAGGAACCAGGAAAGGTGAAATCATTGGGAATGTAAATAAAAATATATATCTATATCTATATCTATATCTATATCTATATCTATATATATATATATATATATATATATATAAAATAAAAAAAAAGAAAGAAAATGCTGTCTTTTTCCACTGGATGGTTTTGGCTCCTTTGTCAAAGATCAAGTGACTATAGATGTGTGGGTTCATTTCTGAGTCTTCAATTCTATTGCATTTATCTACCTGCCTGTCACTGTACCAGTACAATGCAGGTTTTATCACAATTGCTCTGTAGTATAGCTTGAGGTCAGGGATGGTGATTCTTCCAGAAGGTCTTTTATTGTTGAGAATATTTTTCTCTATCTTGGGCTTTTGTTATTCAAGATGAACTTGCAAATTGCTATTTCTAACTCTATGAAGAATTGATTGGAATTTTTATGGGGAGGGAATTGAATCTGCAGATTGCTTTCAGCAGGATGACCATTTTTACTATAGTAATACTGCCACTCCATGAGCATGGGAGATCTCTCCATCTTCTGAGATCTTCTTTGATTTCTTTCTTCAGATGCTTGAAGTTCTTGTCATACAGATCTTTCACTTGTTTAGTTAGAGTAACTCCAAGGTATTTTATATTATTTGTGACTATTGTGAAGGGTATTGTAGCTTATGCTGTAAGATCAAGAATTGACAAATGGGACCTCACAAAATTGCAAAGCTTCTGTAAGGCATAGGACACTGTCAAAACTACAAAACCACAAACAATAGATTGAGAGAAGATCTTTACCAATCCTACATCTGACAGAGGGATAATATCCAATATGCACAAAGAACTGAAGATGTTAGACTCCTGAGAACCAAATATCCCTATGAAAAATCTGGTACAGAGCTAAACAAAGAATTCTGAAATGAGGAATACTTAATGGCTGTGAAGCACCTAAAGAAATGTTCAACATACTTAGTCATCAGGGTAACGCAAATCAAAATAACCATGAGATTCTACCTAACACCAGTCAAAATAGCTAAGATCAAAAGCTTAGGTAACAGCTTGTCTGTATTTAATTTTTTGAAATAACATATTTTAATTAAATTATTTTTACTATGTCCATGCTATTTAGGAGATTAATAGAAAACTTTCTTGTCAGTTTTTGCTTTTCCTTTTTATTTGAGTTCCAGAGATCAAACCCAATTTGCTAAATATGATCAGGAAGCAAGCACCTTGCCCTGTTGAGATATCTCTTTGACCTGTCCTTTGTTATTTTATGTGTAATAACATGAAACCAATAGAAAGAAATGTTGTAGACTAATTAGCTTTCAAGCCCAAGGATAGGGAATCATTTTATAGTTGTAAGTTTGGGACTACAATGTAACTTATTATGTAGTGAAAATAATTTATATGAAATTGTGATTATTTCATATATATACAATTTGGTCAGTCAGTATTTCATCTTTATTATTTATTTGTTTTACTAGATATTGCTGATATTCTCTAACATTTTATATTTTATACACACACACACACACACATATATATATATATATTGATTAGATACTGGATAGAAAATATTCATATCATTTTACCTGCCTACAGTAATTTGAGAAGATGCAAAATATGTTTAATGAAGTAAAAACTGGTAATACATAGGATATGTAGTACTGAACATTGTAGTCATTGACTTGGAAAAGGGACTATGTTAAAATAAAAAAATGCTTAATGTCTTCATTATGAAATAATTTATGTAGATATACTTATTAAATATAAACAGACATTCAATATAGGAATATTTTATTCTATCTGAAATATGATTTAGCAAATAGAATATATAAAAGTACATATATAAATAACTATACAAATTTGACTGAGAGTTAGTCTCTTGGGAAATAGAGTTTACTTTGGAAGAACAAATACTTGTAGTCACATGTAGGAGAGTCTAAGTTGGTTGACTTATTTATTTATGCATGTATTTATATATGTATGTATTTAGCTATATATGTATATATATTTTATGTATTAATGTATCCATGTGTCTATCATCTATCTATCTATCTATCTATCTATCTATCTATCTATCTATCTATCTATCTATCTATTTTCTCTCATAGATTATATGTCAATTAGTTTCCCCTCCTTTCTCTCTTCCAAGTTCCTCCCTGACACCTCCCGCTCTCCCATATCCATTTCCTCCCTTTTTTTAAAGATTTATTTATTTATTTATTGTTATATGTAAGTACTCTGTAGCTGTCTTCAGACACATCAGAGGAGGGTGTCTGATCTCATTATGGATGGTTGTGAGCCACCATGTGGGTGCTGTGATTTGAACCTAGGACCTTTGGAAGAGCAGTCAGTGCTCTTAACTGCCGAGCTATATCTCCAGCCCCCATTTCCTCCATTCCTTTCAGAAAAATACAGTCCTTCCAGGGACATCAACCAACCACTGCATAACAAATTACAATAAGACTAATCCCATACCTTCATATCAAGACTGGATAAAACAACACAGAAGGAGGACAAGATCTCAAGAGCAGGCAAAAGAGTCATAGACAGTCACACTCCTACAGTTAAGAGGATGTCTTAGTGTTTCAGTTACTGGGAACCCATTACAAAGGCAATTCTTATAAAGGAAAATATTTAAATGGGGCTAGCTTGCAGGTTCAAAGATTCAGCCATTTTCATCAAGTCAGGTACATGGCAGCATCCTGACAGGCATGGTACTGGAGGAGCTAATAGTTCTCAATCTTGTTTAGAAGGCAAACAGGAGAAGACTGCTGTTTTCCAGGCAGCTAGGAGGGAGGTCTCAGAGCCTACCTTCCTTCAACATGAACATAACTACTCCAACAAGGTCACATTTCCCAAAAGTGCCACTCCCAATGTCCACCCACCAGGATCCCACAAGAACACCAAACAACACAATATACAGAGGACTGCGGTCAGTTTGTACATTTTGCCATCACCTGTGAACATGTATTGACTGACCTACAAGGTGATCACAGGAGAAAAGTCTTGCTTGATGAAGTATTCTGAAGTTCTAGACTCTTCCTCCTTTCTGGATATATGATACAAGTGTATATGAGTGAGTTGTCATGCAAGGTTATGGGATAAGTTAGCTGTGGATGTTGGTTAAATGAGGTTGTACTATGTTCACTGTAAAATAGTCGATCAAATGATGAGGTTTTAAGTAGAGAGCTGTGTTTTAACTTATGCTTCATTTTAAATTGTATGCTAAATATTTACAAAGTTAAAACACAAAACCAGCTCAAACTTAGTGTGATCAACTTTATCTTGGCAGGGTTAACAATGGCGAGGGAGGAACTAAATTTCCAAGAATAAGCCTATCACTTCATGACAGATACTTTATTTGTAAATATCACAATTAATTTGTGGTTTATCAGCTATAACTTAAAGAAAATTTCATACATTATGTCTCTATTTTATAAATAAGGTATTTTTCTTAAAAAAATCTACTCTTCAAAGCATGAAAATAGTTAGAGCTAGAAAATACAAGCACCATATGAGATAATAATACAAAGGTCATTAAAATCTGAAATAGCTACAGTCTTTAACATTTGAATAAAGTTTAGAAAGTCATTTAAGTGTTTCATATCAATTGCATAGGTTTAGGTTTTCATTTTCTTAAGGCTATTCCACTTTCCAATAAAACTCATCACTGTGACCCATCTTGCATCATTAACTGACATCTAAATTCATCTGCTGGTGTTGCAATAAATAGCCTGGGGAAAGGCTGTGTGAGAGTGCCTGACACGGTAAGTCAGCTTCTGAACTTAGAAAATGCATATTTTTATATTTCCTTAGAGAATGAACTCTTTAAAAGAAACAAATAAGTTTAAAAGGAGGTAATGAAAACTGCATCTGGAAAGACTGTATGATGTAAAGGGTTTTAATAGTTTTACTATGAAACTTTCTTTTATCTCTATCACTTCTTTCTTTTTATGTGTTCCCTGGTGATATAAAATAAGGACTGCTCATGCTTATATGATGCATTGTACAAAAATATAGGTGACTAAACAAGTACAAGTAGTCTGGAAGGAAGGAAGGAAGGAAGGAAAGAAGGAAGGAAGGAAGGAAAAAAGGAAGGAAGGAAGGAAGAAAGGCCATGACATGACAGTCTACAATCACATTGTAATTGAAAAAAAAATCTTTTGACACAATGGAGACTCACTGAAAAAATCCAAAAATCTTTTAACCCTTTCAGTTGATTTAGTTATGAAATTATGTTTTTCCCAGTGATCTCTTCCCACAGGAGTAAAAGTGAACCAACCAACCAACCTAGCAATCAAGCAAACAAACAAAAAACCTTGACCAAAGTGATTCACCATGTTTATAATTAGACATTTTAACTATCCAACTAATTTAAAATTTAATTACATCACTGTCACTCATTTGTCCTCAACATTCAAATTGAAAAAAGAAAACATGTCCAAATTAGATAGGACTCCCAGTTTTCATTATAGTATCATATTGACAAAGTATGAAAACATCGTTCAGTGTTAAGAAACATCTAGACCAACTTCATTATTAGTCTAAAGTTGTGAAAAATTTGATGAGATCTTTATTTTGTATTTTGTGTACATGAGAATATCTTGACTTGAGGAATAATGCTTATTGTTATTTTAGATATAAAATATATTGAGGTATTGTGATTCAAAGACTTTAGACAGGATCTGGGAAGGCTTTCTTGGATTGAAGGAAAGGAAAAACATAAAACTTGTTTCACCTTTCTTTGATTATATTCTAGAATTAGAGAGTATATATATGGAAGTATTAATATTTTCATGATAATATTAATTTATATACTATAGCTTCAGTAAATCAAGTAAAATTTAAAGACATATATATATATATATATATATATATATATATATATAAATAAAGCGAAAACAATATGTTTAAAAACTGATAAAAATAGAAAGAAAATTATAGGTCATAATATATATATGCAACTGTGACATTCAATTTTATAAAATATTACTTCTTAGTTTATGTTTATTGGTAGAGATTTGAATAAATTAAACTAAAGAAACTAAGGAAATTGAACCACTAAACGTAAACTGGTAACATAAAATTTTGAACTGAAAAATAAATTTAGATAACAATTGTGGCAAATTGTTTATGTTATGGCATTTGGTATCATAATTGTGATGTACATTATATGTATATGTATATGTATATGTTATATGCATTGTAATTACTTAAGGGGTTATATAGAGAAAGCTGGAGTAGAATATCATTATGAAATTCTGAAATATTAATACTTCTATATGTTAATATTTTGAAAAGAAATTCTTTTTTTGTTTTATTTTCTAAGTTTTATTTTTAATTTACATTCAAAATCATTTCCCCTTTCCCGTTTCCTCCCTCCCCGAAAGTCCCATAAGCCCCCATCCCTCCCTCTTTTCCCCATTCAACCCCCTCTCTCTTCTCTGTCCTGGCATTCCCCTACATCCAGTCTTTCCAGGACCAGGGGTCTCTCCTTCCATCTTCTTGGAAATCTATTGATATGAGTATTGTGTCTAGGGTATTCCGAGATTCTGGCTTAATATCCCCTTATCAGTGACTGCATACTATGTGTGTTCTTTTGTGATTTGGTTACCTCACTAAGGATGACATTTTCAAGTTCTGACCATTTGCCTAGGAATTTCGTGAATTCATTGTTTTTAATTGCAGAGTAGTATTCCATTTTGTAAATATACCACATCTTCTGAATCCATTCCTCCGTTGAGGGACATCTGGGTTCTTTCCAGCTTCTGGCCATTATAAATAATGCTGCTATGAACATAGTGGAGCATGTGCCCTTATTGCATGCAGGTAAAGCCTCTGGGTATATGCCCAGGAGTGGTATAGCCGGATTCTCCAGGAGTGTCATGCCCAGTTTTCTGAGGAACCGCCAGACTGCTTTCCAGAGTGGTTGTAACAGCTTGCAATCCCACCAGCAGTGGAGGAGTGTTCCTCTTTCTCCACATCCTCGCCAACAAAATATACCCTTATTTATATATTATTTTAATACAAAACTATTCAATTCTAATAGAAATAGTGTTGTTTTTATACTAACAAAACATAGAAACAAATTCTGTACTACCATAGTTTTATATTAGTCTTAATTACTTGAACTATTTGTTAATATATGTTTCTTTTAGTTATAATTATTACCAATGAACCAATAAAATGTGTGCTTAGAGAGCAAAGATTTTCACACAGATAACTAAAACTCAGCAAATAGATAATAGGTGAGACAGGTTGTTGAATATCTTCTGAAAGGAGACATGTAGAGTAAATTCGTCAGGCTTAGCTGGCAGAACAAAAGTCCCATGCTAGAATATTCCTTTGTTATATGCTCTTCTTTAGGAGAAAGATGTACAGACAGTGCATGATATCAAACTGCTTGTATGGCTACAAAGACCATCCATAAAAGACCAAACAAAAGAAGGTGTTCTGTGTTTCAATTAAGGTTTACTTTTATAAATTACCTCCTGTAAGCTGCTTACAGAAATAAACACCCACAAAATAGAAGCATTTCTCAAATGGTCTGTGACTAAACTCCATGGTGGATACACCAAGTCTTTAATTATCTTTCTTGCTTTAGTAATGCCTCATATTTAACATCTATTTGAATTCTGCTTAATAAACTAAACACTGTCTACAAAAGCTCACTTGCAGCTATGACAGTGAAGTAAAAGTTGGAACTCAGTGCAGCTCATGAAAACACTAAAACTCAAGACATAACAAACACACACAGTTTCCTCCTGGGTGAAGACATGAATCATCTGTGCTCTTTCAAGAACAGGTAGGAAAATTAAAGAAGTTCATTCTGTGAAAAGAACAAATCATTTGCTGTCTGCTTTGGTTTTCTTACTGGACATTGTGCTACTAAAGGAATGGAGGTAAACAGATGTGATTGGAAAATGTAGAAAAATTAGACACTGGGAAATTCTCCTCTAGTATACTGCAATTTAAACAGTCACCAGAATACCCAATTTGGCCTTTCAGTTCACTGGATGATTTCTGCTTCTGATATAATAATTTTGAATTCTAAAAAGTCACAGCAATTAGATAATTAGATATATTAAATGAAATATTTCCCTTAAAACATAAATACACACACACACGCGCACACATGCACACAGACAAACACACACAATCTATATGTATATATACACATCTGACAAATTTGTAAATGATGAAAACCTATTTTAATACTCAAATCTTTCATGCTAGTGATGATTCAAATGCTTACTGTTTGAACTTGTCAGCTTGCCAGAATGTTTTTCAAAATGAACAACACATTTCAGAACATTATAGAAGAGATTTTAGGTTGATGGGATGATATTTTATCTTCAAAGGGAGAAAGTGCCTAAGAGTAAGCAATTTTCAAAATGTATAGCCCAACAAAGATAGGAACATGTGAAAGGATTGTTACTCTAAGGTATGATGAATAGTTCCTAGCTTTTCTGATTAATGTACTGCTCAGAAAGATGCACATCAGGGAGGAGTGAGTTTAAAATTAAATTCGAGGAATTCCTGAGTTCTAATTTCACATTTTCAAAGAGTTGAGATCAATAATTTATGCAAGCTTTGATGGATTTTTAAAAGCAGCATTTACGATGAGCTGTGTCAATTTGCACAAAAATAATAGTGAATTGTCTGCACCCTCATTATCTTCATAGATACAACTGGAGAGAGAAATCTGTCAACTTATGAGGCATCTAAGAAGTACAGCATTTAAAATATTTGTATAATTCTTTCCAATGTTAAATATTTCTTAATATAAGCAGTGTATTTATGACACATAATATCAACAAATTTTCACAGAACCTTATATATGTGATTTATCACCCTTCAAGTCTTATTAATTGATTGGAATGTTACATGTATTTTTAAGAGAAGTTTAACATGCCTTGGTGGTATATAATTGTACTCCCAGGTAGTCCAAGCACCTTAGAATTCAAAAAAGGGGGCAGAAGGGATGGGAAGTTATAAACAACTTGGGCAATATAGTTACACACCAGATCAAAATGATGAAACATTAAATTAAATTATTATCCAGTCTTTGACATAAAAATCCTTAAATACACAATGGAAATAAGTTGTCAAGGCCCTTCATTAGGTTATTACCTTGAAATCTTAAAAAAATAATAGCTTATTGAATCACATTATGCCATGTTTGGTTGACATTCCTGGGAGAACTACACTTTTTTGAAGGAAAATTGAAGAACAGTGAAGTGAGAGAAAGGAGGTGGGAAGGTGGGACTGAGAGGAGTGGAGGGAGGGGAAACTGTGGTAGAGATTTGTTGCATGAGAGAATAATAAATTAAAAGACAAAAAGAAACAAAAGTCTAAACATTAAGAAACACATATAGATTTAAAAAAAACTTTGAGTTTAACAAAAGAGAAATTAACATTTAATAAATTAACTTAAAAAAATAAAAATAGAAGTTGCAAGAATATATAATAACAACATATACATATATATAATATCAAAACACATTAAAGAATTAATAATGTAAGGATTAATGGTAGGAAATGGCCCAAAATCTTCATTGATAAGCCTATGATCTTCAACCATGTGCTAAGAATCACCTGGTTTTCTGTCATGAACAGCAATGATTTAATTAGGGGTATTAAGAGATCCAAAACTACCAACTTACAGAAAACATTAAATGGTGCTGAAATATTTTAAGTGAGTTCTTGAACTTTAATAGTCAATTAAAATCTTATATAGAAAATAATATAAAAATTAAAAAAAATAAAAAAATAAAATTCTTAAATTTTATGAAAATATATAAAAGGAAGTCATTTCTATAGCTGTGTATCAGATAACATGAGAAATTTTTGTGTTAGTTGATCAAATATTTGGGAAGATAAAGAGATTATTTCTCATAGTAAAAGACACTAAAAAGAGGTTATTTATTGTGCAAGAATGCTACATACCTCAATAGATGATATTCAAGAAGGAAATAGATAAACTAAATAATATGGTGAAGCAGAATATTGAAGCTCACTGGTATTTATAAGAAACATTTTTTTGTCTATTATGGAAAAAGATATGTTGAATTCTGTCAGTTGAGGTCTGTTCTGTTCCAAGGGCAAGATAGCTTTCTGAAGAAGGTTCCCAAAGACTGAAGTAATCACTTAGATTCTAAGAGTAAGGTTTGGTTGATGTTAATCCTATCAATTCTTTTAGGAGAAGGCAATTATCCTTGAGTTACTCTGATTTACAGATACAAGTGTAGGAGGAGGGCACTTTTTATTGGGATGCCTAGTGTTTTGATGACTGAACTGGCCAAACTTAAATTAGGGATCAAGAGATGATTAGACTTGAGTAAAGGATGGTTCTTTCTCATTGGATGACTGTCTATGAAGCACTCAAAGAATGTCATAAGCAACTGTTGGTTGGCTAATTTATGATAATAGATATTTTAATGGCTTCTGTCCAATTTTTCCTATCTGTCAAGTGGATTGTCTTCATTAAACATCTTAAGAGATAAAACATAAAATCTCCTTTTTGAAGGGTTTGTGGCTTTTGTGATAAGCTTTACAAAAAATAAATTTCTAGTTTGATTTCTCTGCTCTGAAGCCATATCACATGTTTTTTTTTGTTGTTGTTGTTGTTTGTTTGTTTTGGGTTTTTTTTTTTGGATTTTTTTTAAGTGGCAGTGTCTCACTATCTAGGTCTAGTGGTAACCAACAGCAGTGGAAACATGATCAGGTATTGGGGGCTGGGAGGAAAAGGACTAAAGCTTGAGGGCCAGCAGAAAGAATGAAAACAGGCAACATTGGGAGGTAGGCAGTATGTGTGTGTGGGGGGGAGAACCTACAGAATGTACCAGAGCCTTGGGAGGTGTGAGACTCTCAGGAATCACAGGGAGGGACCTTAGATGAAATACCCTATGGGGGGAGAGGGAACTTACAAAGCCCACCTCCAGCAGAAAGAGAGGGCATCAAGTGAGGGAGGGTGTTGCCAACCCACAGTCAAAACTCTGACCCATAATTGTACCTGTTTGAAAGAACTGCAGAAATGGAAATGGAGAGGAGCCTGAGGAAAAGAAGGTCCAGCAACAGGCCCGAAGTGGGATCAAGCTCAAGGGGAGGTCCCAAGGTCTGACACTATTACTGAGGCTATGGAGTGCTCACAGAAGGGGGCCTATCATGACTGCCCTCTGAAAGACCCAAGAAGCAGATGAAAGAGTCAGGTGCAGATATTTGCACCCAACCAATGGACAGAATGGCTGGCCCTGTGGTTGGATTAGGGAAAGACTGAAAGGAGCTGAGGAGGACAGCGATCTTGTAGGAGGACCAGCAGTCTCAATTAACCTGGAACCCTGAGATCTCTCAAACACTGGACCACCAACCAGGTAGCATACACCAGCTGATATGAGGCCCCCAACACATATACAGCAGAGGACTGCCAGGTCTGGGTGCCAGAGAAGATGCATCTATCTCTCAAGAGACTGGAGGCCCCAGGGACTGGGGAGGTCTGGTGAGGTCTGGGGTGGGGGTTCGGTACATACTCGTGGAGATGGGGCAAGAAGGTGTGGGATGTGGAACAGTCAGAGGGTAGACCAGGAGGGAGATAAAATCTGGACTGTAAAAATAGACTAAATAAAATTAAAAAAAAAAACCTTAAAACTATAAAACTGAGTTCAAGGAAATATATATTATTTCTAAGATCAGACTGAGACTCTAGAATTAAATATCTTCTTCTCTCCTGTCAGAAACTCTAGTATTTTGGAAATGTAGTATGCACTAATTAGGCCACTAAGTTATTCAATAAAGAGCTTTGACAGGAGGGTTATCTTACGTGGAGAGATAAGCTCTTCCTTACAGTTCAGGTAAGGTAATAACAATCAATGATCCACCCATTTTACACCCCACACTTTTTTTTTCTTTTTTTCTTTTCTTTTTTTAATTTTTTATTAGATATATTCTTTACTTACATTTCAAATGTTGTCTCTTTTCCTGTCCCCTCAAAAAAAAATTCCCTAAACCATCCCTGTTCCTCCTGTTCACTAATCCATCCACTCCCACTTTCCTGTCCTGCTATTCTCCTACACTTGGGCATCAAGCCTTCACAGGACCAAGGGCCTCTCCTCCCTTTGATGTCCAACAAGGCCATCCTCTGCTGCATATGCATCTGAAGCCCTGGGTCACTCTATGTGTGCTCTTTGGTGGATGGTTTAGTCTTTGGGAGCTCTGGGGTTACTGTGTGGCTAATATTGTTGCTCCTTCTATGGCACTGCAAAGACTTTCAATTCCGTGGGTCCTTTCTCTAGCTCCTAAAACCACCCTGAGATTTCACCTCACACCAGTCAGGATGACTAAGATCAAAAACTCAGGAGAGAGAAAGTGCTGGAAAGGATGTGGAGAAAGAGGAACACTCCTCCACTGCTGGTGGGATTGCAAGCTGGTATAACCACTCTGGAAATCAATTTGGAGGTTCCTGAGAAAATTGGGCATACATAACACTACTGGAGAACCCTGCTATACCATTCATGGGCATATACCCAGAGGATTATCCAGAATGTAATAAGGACACATGCTCCACTATATTCATAGCAGCCTTATTTATAATAGCTAGAAGCTGGAAAGAACCTAGACGTTAATCAACAAAGTAATGGATACAAAAAATGTGGTATATTTAAACAATGGAATACTACTCAGTTATTAAAAACAATGAATTATTGAAATTCTTAGGCAAATGAGTGGAACTGAAAAATATCATCCTGAGTGAGGTAATCCAATCATAAAAGAAGATACATGGTAGGCACTCACTAATAAATAGATATTAACCCAGATGCTTGGAATGTCCAAGACACAATACATAGATCAAATGAAGTTCAAGAAGAAGGAAGATCAAAGCAAGGATACTCTGGTCCTTCTTAGAAGGGGGAACATAATACCCACAGGAGGAGTTTTAGAGACAGAGTATGGAGCAGAGTCTGAGGGTGCTGACCAGGGCCTGATATAGCTGTCACCATTTTATATCCATTATTGATGGGTAATTTATATTATAATTTGTTTCTATCTAGCAAAGTCTCCACCTTCAGCCAATTTGCTTCTATAATCAATGAATTCAAATTGTATGTCAAGTATATGAGATACAGAGATTGTTTAAGACATTACAGAAACAAGATGTACTGCTTTTAAATTGGGAGAACAAATGGTAATTAAACATTATAGAAAGAAACCTAAAAGCCAGCAGTGAATTTCACCTTCCCCTAGCTTGTATATTTTTTATAGCCATCAAACACTCAGGAATTTCTGACTAGATTTATCCTTCCTGGCTTAAATCATGACAAGGAAAGCAGCACCACTCCCATCCCTGAATGAAAACACTTTGAATGGACTAATGGGTATTATCAGTGCTTATAAATACCTGTTCAAATGGATAGATACATCAGTTGTTCCTTATTTTACAGAAGAGGAAGGCATAGGATGGAATGGAGGAGGACAAGGAGGAGGAAGATGAGGAGGAGGAGATTGAGAAGGAGAAGGAGAAGAAGGAGATTGAGAAGGAGAAGGAGATTGAGAAGGAGAAGGAGATTGAGAAGGAGAAGAAGAGAGAAGGAGAAGGAGAAGGAGGAGACAGAGACGGAGACGGAGAAGGAGAAGATCTATTAAAATCTGATCACTATGTTTCTAAACAACGTGGAAGTCATTTACTTCTATCCAATATTGGTTCCTCAAGCTATCCAATGGATTGAGATATTTTTATTTTTTCTGTGTATATATGTATGTACACACACACACATTTTATATATAAATATATATATATATATATATATATATTTACTTATGATTTATTGTGGTTTGAATCATCAAATGATTTGAGTCCTTTTTCCAGCTCTGAAATTAATTTAAAGTATAATCACCATTATGCCATTATGTCTATCTTTCATCTACCTACATACCTATTATATATTTGTATTATATATTGTATATATACAATACCTATCTGTAAAATGACACAGAGGTTCAAAGAGAATCAAAAGGCAGAGTCTGAGAATGCTTGCAGAAATGAGTCTAGCATGGCTGTCCTCGGAGAGGCTCCCAGCAGACGACTCAGACAGATTCAGACACTCAGCTGCCAACAGTAGATGGATCTTGGGTATACTAATGTAAGAACAAGAGGGTGGATTGCATTCCTAAAGGGACATGAACTCCACAGGAAGACTAATAGTCAACTAGCCTGGAACCTTAGTGCTCTAAAACCACAAATCAAAATAACAAACAAAACAACAAACACAGGCTAGCCCTAGGCTCTCTTCACATATGTAGCAGATTTGTAGCTTGGTCTTTATGTGGGTCCTGAAAATCTGGAGTGGGAACTATTCCAAAAGCTGCTAACTGTATGTGGGATATGTTCTTCTAGCTGAACTTTCTTGTCTGGCTTAAATGGGAGAGGATGTGCCTAGCCTCACAGAGAATTGATGTGCCAGGTTGTGGAGATACTCAGGAGAGGGTTACACCTGCTCAGAGGGAGACTGGGGGCAAGGACTGTGAGAGAGGGTGATCAGGAGGAGGCAGTGAGTAGGGTGTAAAGTGAATAAGTAAAGACAATTGAAGGGAAAATACTCTGTATTAAAGAGTTAATGAGTTTGGCACAAGGTGTTCTTGGAATATAGTTATAGAGTCAGGATGGTGGTATTTTCCAATTTTGCAATGATATGCAAAATTTAAGTGCAAAATTAAGATAATAGAAATTAAGGGCAAAACTGGATACAGACAAAAATTCCACAGGTAGAAATAGAGCTGTCCCAGATAGAGAAATTAGTGCACATAGAGACAACAAATTGAACAGGCAGTGTAGGTACTATGGATCAAGCCATTGGATGTTTTCTGAATGTTGATTTCTTGGTTTACACATAAGATGCTCAGTTGTCTATGGGACTGTCATTATCACATTGTTTTGTGTTCTCCTTCTGGGTAAAAATATATGGTTTTATTATTTTCTTAGTGTCCTGCTTTACACATATTTTCTAGTATGATATTACTGTAATGACTTTAATAAAACCATATATGCCCACATCTATAATTATATTGATAATCTATAGTATTATACACATTTTAGGGTTAGGAATACATTATTTATTCTTGTGTGCTTTGTATGGTAGTCCTGGATACACAGTATTGCATACATGTCCATCCAGGTATAGAGTCATTGACTGTATCCCCAAGATATAGTCAATTTCTACATAGAAAAATAAATCAAAAATTCTCTTTCTGGGAAAGGGAAAGCATGAAAAATCATTGACAAAATATGATTGCTTGAGGATGAAGTGTAGTTATTCTAAACATTGCTCAAAATAATATATAAAATTAAAAATATAACAAATGTACATAAAATCCTCATTAAAATTTTATTTATACTTTTCACAGACATATAAAAATCAAGTCTTGAATGCACAAATAGCACAAGCTTCTGAATATAAATGCTGGATATAGTAAACTATAAAATAATTTTAATATAAGTAGCATAAAACATTATGTAATAATCAAAGTAACTAGACAAAAATCTTTAATAATCCTGCACATGCTTTTTACAAGAGTCGGTAGATTACGTATAAGGATATGGCACTCTCAATGTGCTAGAATTGAATGTGAATGTATAGTATATGAAATTAAGTTCTCACTTGATATTGTGGTACGAAATGATTATGCTATCACAAAAGACAAAATAATAATGTTAGACCATAGACCTAGCAATGAACGTCAAAACAATATGTAACACATGAGTCTCTGATGAAATTAATAAGACTGTTTCTCTAATAAGAGAAAACTGGACCTTCACACATGAAGCTACACCCCAGGTTCTTCTACATCTAGGCTGCTAGTGGGTCTGTTTAGGGTTGATATCTGAATATAGGTCTTTGATGGGAAGTTAACCATGATGAAGTGAAACTTCTCAGCAGTGAAACTATTTTCTTATCCCAAATTCTCCTGTAGGCAAACCTATTACCATACTTGGTTAACAAGCACAGCATAAATGGAGCCCTTGCTTTTGTCTGTCCTGTTATTTTTTTGTCTGGAAATTAATAGGCATTTATTCACCTTGTTCCAAGAAAAAAATGCAACAGACAAAATCAAAAAATAGTAGGTAGAAGTTTAGAGATTTAGAATTAAGACTGGAAAGTATAATAGTATTGAAAATCTGTACTTAAACACACCACTTGCCGAGTCCTAAAACTATTCTGTAATTAAGAAGATGGAGAACTCCTCCATTTCAAGATTTGAGGAAAAAGTATATAAAGTATTCTTAAAATGTTTAGAAGCTCAGAAACCATAGAATTATTTTTTAAAACAGATATGAATGCCGCAAAAACATTTGAGTCAAAGGGACATCTTTAGGAGCTAAAACTTGAAGCATTGAAACAGCATCAATATTCATGATGCCCTGCTGACAGAATTCAGTTATTGAAAACAGAAAGAAACAGAAAATAGCCCACGAAGAAAAGTTTTTAAAAATTGGGTAATTCTCTTGTAGACTGTTCCATGAAACTTTGCTTCGTTGTTCTTATGTTTGCGCTTTGTAGTACTTGAGCCCACAGGAGGTGAGGAATACATGATATTAACTCAAATTTTCTTCCATTTCTTAAAAAATAAAGTTAGGGGGAAAAAAATCAAACATTCTAAAGAAAGATTTTATGAATTACAGATGAATTAAAGACTTCTGTGACTTTGTATATTTTTAATCTTAATATTTTAGTGTGTATTTCTTAAGTATGTTTATACAAATCAACTGTTGTGAAAATTTCAGATACTAGTAACATTTCAGTTGTATTGCTGACATTATAATGTATCATTTCCCCTTTTCCTGTCCTCACTCCAAACCGTCTCATACATGCTTAAATTCCTTTTTCTTCTCTTTATTATTTGTGGCCTCTTTTTTCACTAAGTATTGCTAAATGCATGTGCATGTTTGTGCATGTGTGTGTGTATGTACAAGTGTGTGTATGTGCACACACATGCTGGTGTGCGTTCACATATGTTCATCTCTGAGTGCGTTCATAAATATGCAAAGTTTATATAATGTTACACACACACTCACACACACACACACACACACATATGTGACTAACCATTTAGTATTAAATAACTAATTAGGCTGCTCTTTGGATCTTTCCTGAAAGAGACTACTTGTATGACTCTCAGCATCCCATGGTTGTCTGTAGTTCTTTAATATGCTGAAAATGTACTGTATGAAAATGCATGTATGTATATATATGCATATATATTGTTTAAATCTAAATAAATTATGTTATTTTAAACCCATACCTGTGCTTTAAGTAGCACTCAGAAAATTAAAACTGTAGTGTATAGTAATAATAAACAATTAGTGACTCAAAACAACTGTATTTATCGACTCAATAATAATAGCTTACATTATAACATAAAAGTCTAAGTTTCAAAGTTTAATTTTCATAGAGATCACATTATTGTCAATGCCATTATTTTTCATATGCATTTCTCGATCTTCTGTCTGATCATTACATATAAAATGACCTTACGTTTGACTTTGAATAATTACTACTATTGGCTTGTTTTTTCTTTAACTTTTACTGTTTTATATAAGTATATAATCATATGTTTATGTTATAGTTTTTAAATTGTTAGATTTTGGGGGTTTTTTTGAAGTAAAATATAATTAAATAATTTCATCCTTTCTTTTTGTAACTATATCTCCTCCCATGTTTCCCTTCTTTTGCTTCTGTGTTGGACTGAATAAGTGATAAAAACTGAGCAACCTCTAAGCAGGAAAATTTCCCTTGTACCTATGTGTTCAAGATTCTTCCCCACCAATGGCTTATGCTCTAATTCAAGAATCAACAAATGGGATCTCATAAAACTGCAAAGCTTCTGTAAGGCAAAGGATAAGGTCAATAGGACAAAAGGGCACAGGGGAAAATTTCCTGAACAGAACACCAATAGCCTGTGCCTTACGATCAAGAATTGACAAATGGGACTCATAAAATTACTGTTTCTGAAAGTCAAAGGATACTATCAATAGGACAAAATAATTGAGAAAAGATCTTTACCAACCCTATATCTGACAGAGGGCTAATATCCAATATATACAAAGACCTCAAGAAGTTATACTCCAGAGAACCAAATAACCCTATTAAAAATGGGGTACATTGCCTTACAGAAACTTTGTAATTTTATGAGGTCCCATTTGTCAGTTCTTGATCTTAGAGCATAAGCTATTGAACTTCTGTTTAGGAAATTCTCCCCTGTGCCCATATGTTCAAGGTTCTTCCCTAGTCTCCTTTCTTTTTTTTTTTAATTTTATTTTCTAAGTTTTTTTTATTTACATTCCAAATCATTTCCCCTTTCTATTAGTTTCAGTGTGTCTGGTTTTATGTGGAGGTCCTTGATGCACTTGGAATTGAGCTTAGTGCAAAGAGATAAGAATGGATCAATTATTCCATTGTGTACATATACCACATCTTCTGAATCCATTCCTCCGTTGAGGGACATCTGGGTTCTTTCCAGCTTCTGGCTATTATAAATAAGGCTGCTATGAACATAGTGGAGCATGTGTCCTTATTGCATGCAGGTAAAGCCTCTGGGTATATGCCCAGGAGTGGTATAGCCGGATCCTCCGGGAGTGTCATACCCAGTTTTCTGAGGAACCGCCAGACTGCTTTCCAGAGTGGTTGTACCAGCTTGCAATTCCACCAGCAGAGGAGGAGTGTTCCTCTTTCTCCACATCCTCGCCAACAACTGCTGTCTCCTGTGTTTTTGATCTTAGCCATCCAGATGTCCCTCAACGGAGGAATGGATTCAGAAGATGTGGTATATCTACACAATGGAATACTACTCTGCAATTAAAAACAATGAATTCACGAAATTCCTAGGCAAATGGTCAGATCTTGAAAATATCATCCTAAGTGAGGTAACCCAATCACAAAAGAACACACATGGTATGCAGTCACTGATAAGGGGATATTGACCCAGAATCTCGGAATACCCTAGACACAATTCACATATCAATAGATTTCTAAGAAGATGGAAGGAGAGACCCCTGGTCCTGGAAAGACTGGATGTAGGGGAACGCCAGGACAGAGAAACGAGAGGGGGTTGAATGGAGAAAAGAGGGAGGGAAGGAGGCTTATGGGACTTTCGGGGAGGGAGGAAACTGGAAAGGGGAAATGATTTGGAATGTAAATTAAAAAAAATTAAATAATAAAAAAAAATGAAAAAAAAAAGAAAATAATGGATCAATTAGCATTCTTCTGCATGTTGACCTCCAGCTGAGCCAGCACCATTTGTTGAAAAGGCTATCTTTTTTCCACTGGATGGTTTTGGCTCCTTTGTCAAAGATCAAGTGACCATAGGAGTGTGGATTCATTTCTGGTCTTCAATTCTGTTCCATTGATCTACATGCCTGTCACTGTACTAATACCATGCAGTTTTTAACACTATTGCTCTGTAGTACAGCTTGAGGTCCGGGATATTAATTCCCCCAGAAGTTCTTTTGCTCTTGAGAATAGTTTTAACTATCCTGGGTTTTCTGTTATTCCAGATAAATTTTTGAATTGCTCTTTCTAACTCTATGAAGAATTGCGTTGGGATTTTGGACGGGGATTGCATTGAATCTCTGTAAGGCAAAGGACACTGTCAAAAGGACAAAGCAGCAACCAACAAACTGGGAAATGATCTTTACCAACCCTACATCCGACAGAGGTCTAATATCCAATATATACAAAGAACTCAAGAAGTTAGACTCCAGAGAGCCAAGTAACCCTATTAAAAAATGGGGTACAGAGCTAAACAAAGAGTTCTCACCTGAAGAATATCTAATGGCTGAGAAGCACCTAAAGAGATGTTCATCATCCTTAGTCATTAGGGAAATGCAAATCAAAACAACCCTGAGATTCCATCTCACACCAGTCAGAATGGCTAAGATCAAAAACACAGGAGACAGCAGTTGTTGGCAAGGATGTGGAGAAAGAAGAGCACTCCTCCATTGCTGGTGAGATTGCATGCTGGTACCACTCTGTAAAGCAGTCTGGCGGTTCCTCAGAAAACTGGGCATGACACTCCTGGAGGATCCTGCTATACCACTCCTGGGCATATACCCAGAGGCTTCCCCTGGATGCAGTAAGGACACATGCTCCACTATGTTCATAGCAGCCTTATTTATAATATCCAGAAGCTGGAAAGAACCCAGATGTCCTTCAACGGAGGAATGGATTCAGAAGATGTGGTATATTTACACAATGGAATACTACTCTGCTATTAAAAACAATGAATTCACGAAATTCCTAGGCAAATGGTCAGAACTTGAAAATATCATCCTTAGTGAGGTAACCCAATCACAAAAGAACAAACATGGTGTGCAGTCACTGATAAGGGGATATTAACCCAGAATCTCAGAATACCCAAGACACAATTGGCATATCAATAGATTTCCAAGAAAATGGAATGAGAGACCCCTGGTCCTGGAAAGACTGGATATAGGGGAATGCCAGGACAGAGAATATATACACAATGGAGTACTATTCAGCTATTAAAAACAATGAATTCATGAAATCTTAGGCAAATGAATGGAAATTGAGTCATCCTTCATAAGGTAGCCTAATCTAAAAAAAAACACACATTATCATGCACTCACTGATAAGTGGATGTCAGTCCAAAAACAAGTTACAATTCACAGACCACAGGAAGCTCAAGAAGAAGGAGGACTGAAGTGGGGGTGCTTTGGTTCCTCTGAGAAAGGGAACAAAATACTCGCAGGAGCAATAAAGGAGACAAAGTGTGGAATGGAAACTGAAGGAAAGGCCACCCAGAGACTGCCCTACCTGGGCATTCATCCTTTTAGCAGTCACCAAATCCCAACACTATTGTGGACGACAAGAAATGCATACCAAAAGGAACATGTCATCATTGTCTCTGGACGGGTCGTGACAGAGCCTTACACATACAGAGGCAGATGCTAGCAGCCAACCTTTGGACTGGGTGTGGGGTCTCCAATGGAGGAGTTTGGGGGTGGTCCAGAGGAGCTGAAGGGGTTCGCAGCCCCATGGGAAGAACTATGATGTTGGCCACCCAGATGCCCTAGGACTCCCAGGGACTAAACCATCAACCAAGGGGTACACGTAGTTCCAGCCAAAAATGTGGCAGTGAAATACCTTGTTGGGCATCAGTGGTAGGAGTGGTCCTTGTTCCAGTGAAGGCTCAATAGATGCCCCAACAAAGAGAAATTGAATGGTGGGGGGGAGAAGTAGGAGTGGGTCCGGTAGAGGGGCATATACTCAGAGGCAGGGAATGGGAGGAGGGGTTGGGGGATTTTGGTCTCCAATTTCCCCTTGTTGGGTCATCTATTTAGCCTTCACATGACCAAGGACCACTCCTCCCACTGATGCCCGACAAGGCATTCCTCTGCCACATTTTTGACTGGAACCATATGTAATCCTTGGTTGCTGGTTTAGTCCCTGGGAGTCCTGGAGCATCTCGGTGGTCAACATCGTTGTTCTTCCCGTGGGGCAAAACTTCACAAAAGTTATACTTTTTATATCTGACCAAAATTACTGCTCCACATTTTTATTTCATCTTAAGATAACACAATGTAATTTTCATCTTTTTTATGTTCATTAGTTCATACATCAACAATCATACATCAAATGAAGGACAATTTATACTGCACAAGAGAATAACAAGAAAACGTTCTACTCAGGCTGAAAATGCTGTAAGAAAAATCCAAATATTAAATAAAATAAATTTAGAAACTTTGTTTTGATAAGCACAATTTCCCAGCTTACAATCTCAGCTTCTAGAACATGCACTCTTAAAAGTAAATAGCAGTAAATGCTGGTCTGAAATATGGAAACTGAAATTTCACATCAAAGACATACAAGAAAAAATTTGCCTCATATTTCTCTGAAATCTGAAACAGTCTCTAGCACAGTCATTGCATAATAATAATAATAATAATAATAATAATAATAATAATAATAACAAGTCAAAAAGCAGAGAGCACAGTAAATAGTTTTAGAGATGCAACAACAAGACCTTGTTTCACAAATTGTTTTCCAAAAGACAGCACAGGAACTGAGCAGACTGCACTAAAATAATAGATAAGAACAATGGATATTGTCTTTGAAGTAATGCATTTCCCAGCATAGATCAAGGAAAGCACAGATAGTTATATTGACATTATTTTCACAAGGTATTACATGCTTGCATTTAAAGGATACTTTAAGAGCCTGGATGGAAACAAACATTTTGTTTGTACTCAATAAAAAATTATACTGTTTCCTAAACTTCACACACCTGTTACGGTTTCTTATAAAATTTATATTTATGTATTTTAAAATATAGACATAAACAAGATTTTGTTGAATTTCAAATTGGCAATATTTATCTACATTCAATTCTGTAATTCTTTCTTATAAAGCATCTTGCAGTTGATAGTTGAGTAGGGATGTCAAACATAGTCTGATTAAGGACTTGGGAGATACACAAGCAAATAGAACTTTTATTGCACAGATATCAGTACTGAGAATAAAAAAATTAGGCATAGTTATATACAGGCCTTTAAATCCAGCACTGTTGCGGGTAAAGGCAGAAGATTTCTGGAACTTATTGGTCACCAATCGAGACAGAGATTCAACAAGAGACCCTTTGTCCAAGAGTGATAGAGCTCGGAACTCAGTAGTCACCTCTGACTTCCAGCATCTACATTTATGCACAAGAATCTGCATGCAAACTTGACTCGTATATTCTCTCTCTCTCTCTCTCTCTCTCTCTCTCTCTCTTAAACACACACAAGCACACACACACATGCATACAAACACACACCCACACACACACAAACTAAAAATTCTTTTCTTGGGTTTGTGTTTTTTACAAAATCCCTTAAATAAAACTTAGAATTTATAAACTTATTCATGACCCCCCCAAAATTTTACTTTATGTTATTGATTTGTCAGTGTCCATTAGATGTCACTTCAATAAATGTAGAAAAAATATTACCCTGCTTGGCATATGTTCTTTCTTTGCTCAGTAGTGAATTTCTTATTTCATCATTGTTTCTATAGCAGTGCAGAAGAATTCTCGTGTTTTTGTTGTTTGCTTGTTTGTTTTTCTTTTTGTCTTTTATTTATTTATTTAGCTTTTACCCTCCAGATTTTATTCCCTGCCTGGTCCACCCTCTGATTGTTCTACATACCATACCTCTTCCCCAACCCCCTGTCACCACGAGGATGTCCCCACTTCCCGCTCCCCACCCTAGTGATTTTTTTTTAATCCAAATGAAGGTAGTAAAGTGCTGGCTGGATTAAAAAAGAGAAAGGAGAATGGTGAAAGAGATATAACATTTAGACAGGTGTCTTTCAGTGTGACTTTGTGTTTTACACAAAGACATGGACTTGCCCAACATAATAAAATTCTCATCTGTGAACTGGCATAGTCCAGGCTTGTATAGGTTTATATTTTTTCTATGTTTAATTCATTCAATCATATTCATTTACTTCTCTTCGCTATAAAATGAACTACCTTAAAGATACTTTTGGGGATTGTTAAAGACAGATTTAGCACATGACTAGGAATGAGTATTTAAAAGGCAGAGTCTGAAAATAAACTTCTCATTACATCTATTTTCTGTATATCTAATATATTCCTTCATAAAGGACATTGTAATAGGAAACATATTAAAAGCCTTACCCAGAACAGAAGCTGAAGAAACTGGCTCTCAGTATCTATCTACATTAAGGCACCATTGACTATTTCAATCTTCTGTATATAATAATTGGCTGGCTTCTTCCCCTTTGGAAAACAGTGAAAAAAACCTCACTTGGGTTTTTCCAGGCTTTATTATTATTTTTTTAAGGAAGAAATTCCCTCAAAGGATTTATATCTCAATTTCTCTTCTTCCAGTCTGACAAGCCTCAGTTGATGGCTGAATAACTCAATTAAAACTTTTTTTAGCAGTTTCTCTCCTACTGACTGAATATTATGTAAGTGGTTCCTATTAAATGTCTGAGTAAAGTGAAATGACTTTGCAGGAGATGAACCTTTGATAGCTGGGGATTAACATTTCTGTTTGCCCATAGAAGGTCCCTTTTGATTCTTTCTAAGTGGATTCTAATGATATAGAAACTCTATCTATCATGGTCCATTAATTAGATGTGCCCTACTCCTTAAGTTAAAAGGCATAGTGAAAAATGTAAAGCCAGATGGAACACCCTTTCCATGTCAGGATCTGGGTTATTCAAATAGAAAGTATACATTATCCACTTTTACCTAACATAATTAACACATTGTTACCTTTACACACAGTGATTCACTCAAATTCATCAAAGTTATCCTACTTCCTTAATTATCCAGAGTCTTCAATATCACTCAGTTCATTAAATGGAATATCAGTATGCCATATTCTAGAATGTAGGTTCCTTTTTTTTTCAATCCTATATAATAACACCTTAAAAATAAGTTTATTTCTTTGAGAGAGATATATACATCACGCCCTTTTCAAATTTCACTATCCAGAATTCAGGATTCTTGCCTTCTGTATATATAATTACCCTAGATGAGAGTTAGTCTGTCTGCCCTTCATTGTTCTCTCATTTAGACATTCAATAGCAAATGCAAGGTATTCTAGCTTTTCTCACAATTTCATTTCAAATTATTTTATTAAAGTGTTAAGATTTCCTTTTTGGGATGTAGGATAACTAAGTTTTATATGTGTCTTTGTCAAAGGCATAATGTTGGATCCTAATTATATACTTTTATCTGTAAGGTACAATACTCATAATATAGAACCTCACTGTTTCTAATTTTTACAGCTCATTTCATTATGCCTGTTTTATTTTATAGAAATATCATTTTTCAATTTTATGTATTATGCAACAAATAGGCTTCCATTTTTTATCTGATATACAAGTACTTTAATGTGATTTTTTTCAACTAGAAATGAGGGAGAGGTTCAATTATCAGTAATTTATCTTATTTCTGTTAGAGAATTGTTGTTTCATAGGAACTACTGTCCTCAAATGAGAGAGACAGCATCATCAGTAAAATAAACAAATTTGCTTATAAATGTTTACTTGTAAAAATCAGCACAAAAATTTTATTTTTAACATAAGAATTACTATATGGGCCACAATGACTGACTTAAACATAAATATGTAGCTAATCCAATCTCAAAATCTCAAGACTCCTTTCATCCTTTTTAAAAATATATATATTATTTATTTTAATTTCATATAATACATTCTGATCATATTCTTTCCCCAGAGGCCACATTCTTCCCATTCCTTTCTACATCCTTACCCACCTAGCTTAGCAAAATCTCTCTCTCTCCTTCTTTCTTCCTCCTCTCTCTCTCCCTCTCTCTCCCTCTCTTTCCCTCTCTCTTTCTCTCTTCCTTCTCTTGAAAACAAACAATAATAAGACAATAAGTACCAAAGCACAACAAAAAACACATATATGAAATAACATGAAATTTGTTGTCTGTTGGCAAAATATTACTCTGCATAGATATCTTCCAGACACAATGGGATTAATAAATCTATGAACACACAGTTACTGTGACATCACATATATGAAGTACATTTATTCAAACAAAGCAAAATCCCCAAATTGAAAAGGGTGTCTAGAGAAATGGGCCACCCCCCAAACAGAACGCTATTTGCAAATGATGACTACTGGGAAAAAGATACCTAGGGTACACAGTAAAGAATCACTGGGTTCATCAACCACAGTTGAGGACAGGCCAAGTGTTAGATGGCCAAGACAAAATAGAGTTCATGTTGGTTGTTTGTTTTATTTATTGTGTGTGTTTGTGTGTGTGTGTGTATGTGATATTTATTTTTATTAATTTTGTTTTGATACTTTTCTACAAATAGTTTTCTGTTTTGATTTAGAGAAAGACAAGAATGAATACATACATACATATATATATATATACACACACACACGTAGAGAGAGAGAGAAACAGAGACAGAGACAGAGAGAGACTGAGACATTGACAGAGAGAGAAGAAGAGGGAGAGAAAGAGAGAGAGAGAGAGAGAGAGAGAGAGAGAGAGAGAGAGAGAGAGAGAGAGAGAGAGAGAGAGGGGATTGGGAAGAGATGAGAAGTCTTATAAGAAAGTGTGATTAAGTTATGTACTGTAAAAAATAAATTGAAAACACTGAGCATCTATACTTTGAATAAAATCTTTTAATGTTGTCTGCTTTCCATGTTGTCAGTGTTGCTCTATGATAGAGTGAAAACATTCCAATCCTTATACCCCATGAAGACAGTGTTTGGGGATTTTCTTATAAACCATAGTAAGTGAAAGACATGTCAAAAAACAAAACAAAACAAAACACATATTCGATAAAAATGGTCATTTTTACTATATTAACCCTGCCAATCCATGAACATGGGAGATCTTTCCATCTTCTGAGGTCTTTGTTTTTTTTTTTCTTCAGGGACTTGAAGTTCTTGTCATACAGATCTTTCACTTGCTTGATTAGAGTCACACCAAGATATTTTATATTATTTGTGACTATTGTGAAGGGTGTTGCTTCCCCAATTTCTTTTTCAGTCCATTTGTCCTTGGAGTAGAAGAAGGCCACTGATTTTTTAGAGTTAATTTTATATGCATGTACTTTGCCAAAGTTATTTATCAGCTGTAGGAGATGGTGGAATTTTGGGGGTTGCTAATGTATACTATCATATCGTCTTCAAATAGTAATACCTCTAGTACATTAGCATGGCCCCTAGTCGAGGGATGGTGCCACCCACACATCTCAAATTTTTAACCCAGAAATGTTCCTGTCCAAAAGAAAGGCAGGAACAAAATGGAGCTTGAAGGAAGGGCCATCCCAGGACTGCCTCACCTGTGGATCCATCCTGTTTGCAGACAACAAGCCTTGATACTGTTGCTGTTTCCAAGAAGCACTTGCTGACAGGAACCCATGTTGGCTGTCCCCTGGGAGGTTCTGCCAGCATCTGACCAATGAGCATGCTCCCAGCCAACCATCAGACTGAGCTCAGGGACCATGGTCGGGGAGCTGGTATAAGGACTAGAGGAGCTGAGGCAATTACAACCCCATAAGAAGAATAATGGCAGCTGGCTGGACCACCCAGTGCTCCCAGGGACTTCACCACCAATGTAACAGTGGCTGGCCTTGTCTGACATAAGTGAGAGGGGAGGCCCTTGGTCTTGCAGACGTTTTACGCCCCAGCATAGGAGGATGCTAGAGGAGTGGGGTGGGAATGGGTGGGTGGGTGATAGAGCACCCTCCTCAGGCAAAGGGGGAGACAGCGGATGGGATGAGGGGTAGTGGACAGGTGACAGGGAAGGGGGCTATCATTTGAGATATAAACAAATGGAATTATTAATTAAAAAAGAAAAAAAAATTTGCTCTCTTATAATGCCAAAAAACCCCACATAGTCATACAATAACAAACACTCTAAAAACACAAGATAAACAAATATTAAACCAGAACAAACAAAACAGCCTGAGAAAACAACATACAACTCAAAGCCAGATTGACATGCGCTGTATACTTTATAATCATCATGCTATAAACATATGACAGCTATAGCTAAGTATTAAAAAGTGCTCATATAAAAGAGCGGATAATATTAAATAAGAAGGAGATAGATTAATTTGTTACACGGTGAGTATAACAACTAGAAGCAAAAGCTACAAATAAGAAACACTGTAATGGATATGAAACATCTTAATTTGTAGGTTGAATATAACCAAAAAACCATTCAGTGGATTTATCAGCATATGGAAAGAAACCTAAATGGTTTAATACAAGAACTTAAAAGAGTGAATTCGAATATGAATCTCAGTACAGCTACAAAACCTATAAAAACATGCATAATGAAAATTCTATAAAGAAAGTCACACAGTGTATCAAAGCAATAACCAGGAATGATCTTCCTTCGCTGGGATGCAATGGGAGCAACTGCCCCACACTTCTACATAGCTTTTTCACCATGATGGACTGCACTCTCAAGCCTCTTCTTTTTTAAATTGATGTAACCAGATGGCATAACTTAGTTATATGGAAAATCGATTATTCACAATTATGCATATCAAGATATTATATTGTAATTCACTATTTTAATCATTTATTTTACTAAATACAAGTGAAAGATAAAAAGTCATAGAAATCAAAAGTATAAAAAGAAAAGAAGGACAAAACCAGTTAATGTTTATTCTTAGAAAAGACCAAAGGAATTTCCCTCCCAGATCTCTCCCTCCCTTTCTCCTTGTGATTGCTTTCTTCTCCCTCGCAAGCATGACTGAGGTGTGATCACTTGGGCACATCAGTTTACTGATCTTTGGGAGTCGTATGGATTATATCTTGGGTATTCTGTACTTTTTTTTCTGGCTAATACCCACTTATTAGTGAGTATATACCATGCATGTCCTTTTGGGTCTGAGTTACCTCACTCAGGATGATATTTTCTAGTTCCATCCATTTGCCTGCAAAACTCAGAATGTCCTCATTCTTAATAGTTGAGTAGTATGCCATTGTGCAACCCTGTAGGAAGACCAGCAGTCTCAACAAAACTCAACCCCTGAGAGCTCTCAGACCTGAGCCACAACCAGGTAGCAAACACCAGTTTATATGAGACCCCTGAAACATATACATCAGAGGACTGCCGGGTCTGGCTTTAGTCAGAGAAGATACACCTACTCTTCAAGAGACTGGAGGCCACAGGGAGCTTAAGAGGTCTGGTGGGGTGGAGAGTGGGAGGTGGGGTCATCCTCATGGAGACAGATAGTGTGCATGGATGAGGTATGGAATGTGGAACAGTTATAGTCAGAGGGTGGACAGGGAGGGGAAAAATCTGGAGTATAAATAAATAAATAAATAAATATTTTGAAAAGAAATGAAAGGACTGAAGAAAAGGCCATTCAGAAACCGCCCCACCTAGGGATCCATCCCATCTGCAGATTCCAAACCCCACACTATTGCTGCAGCCAAGAAGCACTTGCTGTCAGGAGCCTGGCATGCCTGTTTACTGAAAGGTTCTACTAGCACCTGACAAATATAGATTCAGATATTCACAGCCAACCATCAGACTAACCCTGAGATTCCATCTCACACCAGTCAGATGGTTAAGAACACACATGGTATGCAGTCACTGATAAGGGGATATTGACCCAGAATCTCGGAATACCCTAGACACAATCAGCATATCAATAGATTTCTAAAAAGATGGAAGGAGAGACCCCTGGTCCTGGAAAGACTGGATGTAGGGGAACGCCAGGACAGAGTAACGAGAGAGGGTTGAATGGAGAAAAGAGGGAGGGAAGGGGGCTTATGGGACTTTCGGGGAGGGAGGAAACGGGAAAGGGGAAGTGATTTGGAATGTAAATTAAAAAAATAAAATAAAAAAATATATATAGAAAATAAAAAAAAGAAGGGGATATCATTTGAAATGTAAATGAATAAAATGATTAATAAAAGTAAAGCATCAACTAGAGTTTTAAAAAAAAGAAAAGAAAAAATCAATAATTAAGACATTATAGCTATGTGTCAGCATTTAAGGGCACTGTCCCTTCTTCTATAACACTGGGTTAATATTTCCAGTACACACAACTCACAACTGTGTGTAACAAAAGTCCCTAGTTATCCTATGTCTTCTTTTGATCTCAGAGCACTCTTTACATTTGTTTCTATAACTCAATTCTCGTGAGGCTGAAGCAAGGGCATTGCCAAAGTGACCAAAGAAACCCAGTTATTCAAAACAGAAAAACAATTAATAGGTAAACATATTTTTTCTAATAGAACACACTGATCTTCTTTATCTGGGATGCAATGTCCCTTTAAGTATATATTAGTAATATAGAAAGATGGAATGAGAAATATTCCAGACAAAAGAGAAAACTTATACTTTCTGTTAAACCAATTTTTAACAATATGCTATAATAGAGTGTGTAGTAAGATTTAATCATATAAAAATTTCCATGCTTTAAACATTTCCAAAGATATATCTATACACCAAAACCAGTATGAATACTCATGTTTGTTTTCCTATTGTAATCTTCAAGGTACTGCAGTCACTGGTTAGACATATGGTTAGTAAAGTGTTATCATTGGTCACTGTTTCACTGGGGCTTTTTGTTTTAATCAAAATAAATAGGCCATTTTATACCAAAAAGGATCTTATTGACAGATCCTAAAAATGTTAAATGGGCAACTTATCCAAGAAATGTCGTGTTCTAATTTAAAATCATTACAGCAGTGGTAGCTTGACATGAAGTTATTTGTTACAATTTCTTATTTATTTAGTGTAAGCTACCTGAGGTATTATTCTTTGATTTTAGCTTTATATTAAATTATTAACAGCAGTCAAATTCCTAGTTATAACTTAATACTGAACAATACTGTAGCACAAATGAAACCAATTTCCATTCCACTTGATGTGACACTTAATATATTGGTACTTAAATAGTTTAGTATTTAATGGCTATGGGTTTACTAATAATTTCTATAATTTATCACTTTCATTTTAAAATGTCTCATATATGTATATTCCAGTATTAGATTTGTTTTACTTTAAATTCTATTCATCTCAATTGTAATGTATAAACAAACAAATGATTCAAATATTATTTTACATTTCTGACTTAGAGTTTGCATCTGTTTCTCGTTTAATCTGGAAGTTGGATAAGACCCATACATAATGCTTTTTAATTACTGAAAACCTATGTTGTATTCTCTTTTCATAGATATATGGTGCTATTGTAGAAGCATGTTCTGGCAACTTAGTTGGAGTATATTACACAGGAATTCAACCCCTGGGATTAAAGAATAGCATTGCATTTGACTGTGCCCTTGACGTGCTAGAAAATTCTGTGTGTGTGTGTGTGTGTGTGTGTGTGTGTGTGTGTGTGTGTGTGTGTGTATGTCAGGGTGGGAGGGAGTATGTATGTTTGTGCTTGTGTGTTTGTGTTTGTGTGTGTTTGTATGTGTATGTGTGTGTGTGTCAGGCTGGGAGGGAGTGCATGTGTGTGTGTTTCTGTGTTTGTGTGTGTGTCAGGGTGGGAGGGAGTGTTTGCGTATGTGTGTGTGTGTTTGTGCATGTGTGTATGTATGTGTGTGAATTCTCTCATATATAAAAATTTCTTGTTGATAAAAATTGTATCAGGTTTACACACATTGAATTTGTTTGCTCACATTGAACACACAATAAATAAATGTAAGTACACAGGATGTTGTCTGGCATAAAGTATAATGCTGACGTGCCATTAGAAGCAATTTGATTATTATCTCACCAGTCTACTCCTATCTTCCTACCCTGGCATTCCCCTATACTGAAACATCTTTTGAAATGTAAATAAAGAAAATATCCAATACAAAATTTTTAAAGAAGCAATATTATTATTATCTCATTTTTTCAGGTGTCATAATCAGAAACTTATTTCACATAGTTCACTCTAAAAGAACAGCATAAAATAAAGTACAAGTGGTACACACAGTCTAGTGTTGAGAAACTATTTTAAAATGATAATCACTTACAAATCCCAAACAATATATTCTAGAAAATGTTCTATGATATATAAATACTCATAAAATTTTACAGATTATCACAAAAGAGCTATGATGCTAATAATTAAAGAAACAATGAAGGTTTTTGATCATTTTTGTACACTTAATACTAAATACTCTTGATTATCAGGCTTCTCCAAATGACCAAATTTCAATATATTCTCAAGGTACCTATATGAGGGCATAAAATAGAAATTCACAGTAAAAATTAAAAATAGACCAGAATGATTTATTTAAAATCACTTGGAATAAATTCAAGTTGTTAAAACTAAGAGACTGAGCTGGAGAAATAGCTCACTAGATGTGGTATTTGCTAGAACATAAACTGGATTTCAGAAGCTCAGAACAATGTAGAGCTGAGTGAGGTTAGCGTAATATACGTCTGAATATTTTGGACGTTGTAGAAGTATAAAATAAGAATGTATATATTAATTTGATTGTATTTCAGCTCAAAACTTGCCAAATTATACTCAAACTTAGGAGGTTCTCGATCCACATATAGTATACCATATGAAGTCTTTACTGTCTAATCCTCCCTACTTCTTCAATCTTCCTTCTTTTTCCCACTGATATTAAGACGTTCCCCTAGATATTCTTTTTTTATTAATTATTTCTAAACACTCCATATTTTATTCCCCACTCTGCCAACCCCTGTTAACCCTCAAACTATTCCACATCCCATACCTTACCTCTCCCCTGTCTCCACGTGGATGTCCCTACACCCCACCCCACCTGACCTCTGGTGGTCTCCACTCTTTTGATGGTTTGGTCACCTCTAAATGAACACAGACCTGGCAGTCCTCTATTGTATGTGTGCTAAGGGCCTCATGAATAAAGATAATTTTATTGAGTCCTCCATTCAAGTCTCTCAGCATAGGTTCCCTGACTCCTGGAAATCAGAATGATCTAAATTAAGTATTTATTAAATAAAATAATCAAAATTAAAGACATGGATAAAATTATTTCATTCTTTTTCTAATATTCTTTTAAAGATATTTTAACCTAATAGTCTTATATTGTCTTGAAGTCATCATGGCCTCATAACTAAAAGAATATTACATGCTTATTGCATTAATTACTACATTTTCTCTGTTAGGACATTATTAGTCACAAAATGTTTTACATATAGTAGTAAATACCTGAGATCTCAGTTGAAAAATAGCAAATACAAATTCATAAATTATTACCATTTCACTACAACAAAGTTTTTTTCATATATACATGAGTTTATCACAACAGAAATAAATTCTTTCAAGTAATTCCTAAAAGTAATAGTGAGTCATTAATTCTTCATAATCAACATTATTCTAAACTATGATATTAAGAAATTTGTATACTTGTGAAGTTATTTTGTTTTGTTTTGTTTTTGTTTTGGTTTAAAACATTTTTATTTCATATCCTCGATGATATATAAGGACTATTATACTATGTGAATAAAACCCTGCCTCATCTATTGGTTTTGTTTAAAAGGAAATATTAAGATATGTAGCATTTATGATTAGTTTATTGTACTTTTACCATGTTCTAGGGCTTATATATGCAATATTTATCATTTTATCAGTTCTGAGCTTCAGTTATAACATTTTATTTTAATGAAGATTGACATTCTATTAATTTGCGTTTTCACTCTCCTTTTTTCCCTTTAGCCCACTCAAGCCCCTTAATTTCCTTTTACATAGTGGAAATTCTTTTTGTCAAATGTCGGCAAAAATAGGTGGCATCGCTATTTCTACTTTATCATTATAACGGGTTTGGATATTAATTTATATTTTTTGTTGTTGTTGGGTTTTTTTTGTTGTTGTTGTTTTTTGTTTTTTGTTTTTTCAAGACAGGATTTTTTGTGTAGCCTTGACTGTCCTGGAACTCACTCTGTAGACCAGGCTGGCCTCGAACTCAGAAGTCTGCCTGCCTCTGCCTCTGCCTCTCAAGTGCTGGGATGAAAAATGTATATGCTTAGTAAACAAAAACTATTTGGTTCTTTTATTTATTTATTTTGCTTTTATAAAATGTATTTGGCCACATTACTTTCCCTTCCCTAAGTCTTCCCAGATATCTGCCTACCAATCAATTTAACATCATAGTCTTTCTCTTAAAAATGGAACCAAAACCAACTAATACCAAACTAAAGTAGAACAAACAACACACACACACACACACACACACATATGTATATGTATATGGAGGCAGAGTGGGATGGAAAAGGAGAAAAATAAGAAGGGAGGGAGCAAAATTTAAATAAAAATGAATATATGGGTTTATTTTGTGATTCTCAACTCTTGCCTATTAATGACTATGCAACCTGCCTTGAGTTTTTTATTTGTTTGTTGCTTGTTTCCATAAGTAGAACAGTACCTGTAATCAAAAGGACTGAAGGACCTCAGCGTCTCTGAGGGAGTAGAGACTGTGTCCAAATGGTAGTTAGGGATAGGGTAGATAGCCGGAGGATTTTTATAGGGCAATATATTAGTGAGGGTTCTCTAGAGGGAAAGAACTTATAAAACAGAAATTAAAAAAATAGCTTGAATTGGATTTATTACAATGGCTTACACTCTGTAGTCCAGAAGCTTCAGTTGGTATTCATTACACTTCAGAATCCTGAAGAAGTCTGCTCTCATGACAGTGGAAGATAGACTTGGTAGTGAGAGCTGAACCAGTCAGGCAATGAAAACAAACAAGCTTCCTTTTCGATAGTGTTGTTCTTCCTATGCGGTTGCAAGCCCTTTCAGCTCCTCGGTCCTTCCCGAACTCTTCCAAAGCGGTCACTGGGTTCACTCCAATGGGCAGCTGTGAGTGTGTGCATCTGTTTTGTCAGGTTCTGGCAGAGCATTTTTTTTTTCTAAATTGGATATTTTCTTTATTTACATTTCAAATATTTTCCACTTTCCTGGTTCCCCTTCCGAGAAACCTCCTTTCACACCCCCTTCCCCTGCTTCTTTGAGGGTGCTCCCCCACCCACCAACTCACTCCCACCTCTATGCCCTCAAATTCCCCTGCACTAGGGCATTGGGCCTTCACAGGACCCAGGGCCTCTCCTCCACTGATGCTCCACAAGGCCATCCTCTGCTACATATGCAGCTGGAGATATGGCTACCTCCATGTGCACTTCTTGGCTGGTGGTTTAGTTGCTAGGAGCTCTGGGGAGTCTGGTGGGTTTGTTCTTCTTATGAGGTTACAAACCCTTTCAGCTCTCTCAGTCTTTAACTCCTCTATTGTGGACCCCATGCTCAGTCCAACGGTTGGCTATGAGCATCCACTTCTGTATTTGTCAGACTTTGGAAGAGCTTCTCAGGAGACAGCTATATCAGGCTGTCAGCGTGTACTTCTTGGCATCCAGAATAATGTGTGGGTTTGATGACTGTATAAATGGATGGATCCTGAGGTGGAGCAGTCTTTGGATGGCCTATCCTTCAGTCTGTCTTCCATATTTTGTCTCTGGATTTGCTCCTGTGAGTATTTTATTCCCCTTTCTAAGAAGGACTGAAGCACTTTGGTGTTCTTTCTTGAGTTTCATGTGGTCTGTGAATTATATCTTGGTTATTCTGAGCATTTGGGCTAATATCCACTTATCAGTGAGTACATATCATGTATGTTTTTATGTGACTGAGTCACCTCACTCAGGATATTTTCTAGTTCCATCCATTTTTCTAAGAATTTAATGAAGTCATTGTTCTTAGTAGCTGAGTAGTACTCCATAGTATAAATGTACCACATTTTCTGTATCCATTCCTCTTTTGAAGGACATATGGGTTCTTTCCAGCTTCTGGCTATTATATATAAGGCTACTATGAATAAAGTGGAGTATGTGTCCTTGTTAAATGTTACAGAATCTTTTGGGTATATGCTCAGGAGTTGGTACAGCTGGATCCTCAGGTAATACTATATCCAATTATCTGAGAAACAGCCAGACTGATTTCCAGAGTAGTTGTAACAGCTTGCAATCCCACCAACAATGGAAGAGTAAATGCAAATCAAAACAACAGTAAGATTCTACATCACATCAGTCAGAATGGCTAATATCAAAATCTCAGGTGACAGCAGATGCTGGTGAGGACGTGGAGAAACTGGCAGAGCTTCTTAAGAGGACAGCCCTACTGGGCTCCTTACTACGAGCAGTTCTTGGCATTAGCAATAGTGTTCAGGTTTGCTGTCTGTGGAAGGAATGTACATTGTTTTTATTAGGTTTAGATATGTGCCTTGAATTCCTGATCTTTCCAAGACTTTTAACATTAAAGGATGTTGTATTTTTTTCAAAGGCTTTTTCAGCATCTAATGGGATGATCTTGTGGTTTTTCTTTGAATTTGTTTATATATTGGATTACATTGATGAATTTCTATATATTGAACCATCCCTGCATCCCTGGGCTGGAACCTATTTGATGGTGGTAAATGACTGTTTTGATGTGTTCTTTGATTTGGTTTGTGAGACTTTTATTCAGTATTTTTGCATTGATATTCATAGGCGAAATTGGTCTGAGGTTATCATTCTTTGATGGTTCTTAGTGTGGCTTAGATTATCTGTGCAACTGAGGCTCCACAGCATGAATTAGGTAGTGCTCCTTCCATTTCTATTTGTGGAATAGTTTGAGGAACAGTGGTATTAACTCTTTGAATGTCTTGTAGAATTCTGCACTAAAATACCTGGCCCTGAGGCTTTTTGTGGGGGAGACTTTTAAACACTGCTTCTATTTCCTTAAAGGTTATAGGAGTGATTAAATAGTTTACTTCGTCTTGATTTAACTCTGATATCTGTCTATAAAATTATCAATTCCATCGCAATTTTCCAGTTTTGTTATTTTTGAATTTCATCAGTTTCTGTTATTATAACTTTATTTTCCTTTCTGATTTTCTTAATTGGGATGCTGTCTCTGTGCAATGTAGTTAGTTTGGCTTAGAGTTAATCAGACTTGTTGATTTACTCAAGGAGCCAGTTCTTAGTTTTGTTGATTCTTTGTATCATTCTTATTGTTTCTCATTGGTTTATTTCAGCCTTGAGTTTGATTGTTTCATGCCTCTACTCCTATTGGATGTGTTTGGTTCTTTTTGTTCTAGAACTTTCAGGTGCGCTGTTAACTTGCTAGGGTAGGCTGTCTCCAAGTGAAGATACTTAATGCTATGACTTTTCCTCTTAACACATTTTTTTTATTGTGCTTCATAAGTTTGGGTATGTTCTGACTTCCTTTCCATTGAAATCAGGAAAATCTTTAATACCTTTCTTTATTTCTTCCCTGATCAAGTTATCATTGAATAGAGAGTTGTTTTTGTTGGTATTGAGGTCTACCCTTAGTCTCTGGTGATCTGATAGGATCCTGCTTTTTGCTTGTGCTAACCAGGGCTTGCTGTGGTGGGAGAACTGGGTAGTGATGATTCCCAATTACGTTGGCTTCTCTTGTGTATGTTCTTGTGCTTGCCTCTCACTATCCAGTTATCTCTGGTATTAACTGGCCTGGGTGTCTCTATTTTGAGCCTGTCCCTTCTTAGAGGCAAGTTCTCTAACGTGTTAGAGCAGGCTTCATGGAAGGCTGGCAATACTCTCTCTTGTTAGGCGAGGCTTCCTCTGTTCCTGACTACTAGAGACTTCCTGGGAGAAAGGCAGACTGTGTCCCTGTTTACTGCAGACATACTGGGAGACAGACAGCTTGTGGGGTGTCGGTGACGGGCAGGAGTGCCCAATCCGCTCAAGAACTAGACGGGGTTGCAGACCAGAAGGAAGATAGGACTCTGGAAGATTGGATAGGTCCTCTGTCTACTGGGCTCTGTGGGGGTCCCAGCTGTTGCAGGTATTGGGCCAGGGGTCCCACCTGTGTCCCTGTTTATTGCAGACCTCCTTGGAGACAGGCAAGCTATGGACTGTGAGGAGGGGCAGACATACCCAATCTGTCCCCGGGGAGAGAGTTATAGACTGGCTCATTTATGTATTTTTAAATAATCTTAAAATGATATTTCCCTATGGCCTTTTCAAATAAATACTATATATGTAAATGCATATTATTGATATTGTAGGTAGAGATAGGTAGATACAGAGAAAGTACATTTTCAAAATCCATTCATCATTTAATGGCCATTTCGGTTGTATACATTTCCCAGTGATTGTTACTAATTTGGCAGTGAATACAGCTGAGCTAGTATCTGTAGGGTGGAATATGGAGTCCTTTAGTAACATGCCTATGAGTAATATAGTTGGGTTTTACAGTAGATCTGCTTTTTTTGGTGGGTTTTCCACAGTGTTTCTATAAGAGTGACATCTACAACTTCCTTATCATTTAATAAAAATGACCAAAGAAAGAGTTCATATTTTAATGAAATTACCTTCTTAGTATAAATGTTCTGTGAGTCCATCATATCACCTTGGGATGAAAGTACCCTTTATAGACAAGTGTGAATTGGAGGTAGACTTCCCCCACTTGCTACTTAAATGAGCATGCTGAGAGGACTTAATGATGTGGTCATAAGGCAGGTACCTGTGAATAGATTTCAGGAAGAGGAAATTTACCCCAATAAACAGCTAGAATGAAAATAGGGCTAATTGTAAAACTACAGAGAGATGAAATTGTTCAAGAAATCATGATATTCTCCGTGTTTTCCTTTTGATGAGGGTGCCATCCTCATAACAGCTTGACTGAAATCTTGTAATTGACTTTGCAAAAGAGTACTTAGCTAAACCAAGCCGGGAATAGTGAGCCAAGGGAAATCATAGGTTGATAAATGTTTCCTTCTTTAAACAGCAACACTTATTGTAATTAGTAATACGACAATAAAAAGCCAACATAGGCTGGGTAATAATGTTTTTCAGATTGTGTAATGCACCACCAACTTCATAACAGTTTATCTTCATTCCATATTAAACTTGCATGTGGTATGCATACATGGGCCATTCCCCCATACCTTAAGATTCTTGAGTCTCAAGTCATTGGTTGGCCATTCCTTCAGTCTCTGCTCAATCCCCTATGCCTGCATTTCTTTTAGACATGACAGTTTTGGTGTGGAAGTTTTAGTGTCCTTATCCCTTCACTAGGGGTACTGCCTGACAATAGAAAGTGGTCTCTTCAGGTTTTTTTTTTCTTTTCTAAGTTTTTTTATTTACATTCCAAATCATTTCCCCTTTCCCGTTTCCTCCCTCCCCAAAAGTCCCATAAGCCCCCTTCCCTCCCTCTGTTCTCCATTCAACCCCCTCTCGCTTCTCTGTCCTGACATTCCCCTACATCAAGTCTTTCCAGGACCAGGGGTCTATCCTTCCATCTTCTTGGAAATCTGTTGATATGTGAATTGTATCTAGGGTATTCCGAGATTCTGGTTTAATATCCCCTTATCAGTGACTGCATACCATGTGTGTTATTTTGTGATTGGATTACCTCACTAAGGATGATATTTTCCAGTTCTGACCATTTGCCTAGGAATTTCGTGAATTCATTATTTTTAATTGCAGAGTAGTATTCCATTGTGTAAATGTACCACATCTTCTGAATCCATTCCTCCGTTGAGGGACATCTGGGTTCTTTCCAGCTTCTGGCTATTATAAATAAGGCTGCTATGATCATAGCGGAGCATATGTCCTTATTGCATGCAGGTAAAGCCTCTGGGTATATGCCCAGGAGTGGTTTAGCTGGATCCTCCGGGAGTGTCATGCCCAGTTTTCTGAGGAACCGCCAGACTGCTTTCCAGAGTGGTTGTACCAGTTTGCAATCCCACCAGCAATGGAGGAGTGTTCCTCTTTTTCCCTTGCCAACACCTGCTGTCTCCTGCATTTTTGATCTTAGCCATTCTGACTGGTGTGAGATAGAATCTCAGGGTTGTTTTGATTTGCATTTCCCTAATGACTAAGGATGTTGAACATCTCTTTAGGTGCTTTTCAGCCATTTGATATTCTTCAGGTGAGAACTCTTTGTTTAGCTTTGGGCCCCATTTTTTAATAGGGTTACTTGGCTCTCTGGAGTCTAACTTCTTGAGTTCTTTGTATATATTGGATATTAGCCCTCTGTCAGATGTAGGGTTGGTAAAGATCATTTCCCATATCTAAACATAGTAAAAGCAATTTACAGCAAACCAGTAGCCAACATCAATCTAAATGGAGAGAAACTTGAAGTAATCCCACTAAAATCAGGGACTAGACAAGGCTGCCCTCTCTCTTCATATCTTTTCAATATAGTGCTTGAAGTTCTAGCTAGAGCAATTAGACAACAAAAGGATACAAAGTGGAAAGGAAGAAGTCAAACTATCAGTATTTGCCGACGATATGATAGTATACTTAAGGGACCCAAAGAACTCCACCAGAGAACTCCTACAGCTGATAAACAACTTCAGCAAAGTGGCCTGATATAAAATCAACTCAAGAAAGTCAGTAGCCTTCCTATACTCAAAGGATAAGCAGGCTGAGAAAGAATTAAGAGAAATGATACCCTTCACGATAGCCACAAACCATATAAAGTATCTTGGTGTGACTCTAACCAAACAAGTGAAAGATCTGTATGACAAGAACTTCAAGTCTCTGAAGAAAGAAATCGAAGAAGACCTCAGAAGATGGAAAAATCTTCCGTGCTCATGGATTGGCAGGATTAATATAGTAAAAATGACTATCTTTCCAAAAGCAATATACAGATTCAATGCAATCTTCACCAAAATCCCAGCGCAATTCTCTTCAGGTTTATATCTCACAGCTGAGTATCTCAGTTTAGATCACCTGCATTGACTCCTGAGAGTCTCCCTCATGCTCCTTTCTTAAGCCAGTGAAATTCCTAACTAAATTCTAAATGCTTTACCAATGGACTCTCAACAGTTTATCTGCCTAAAGAAGACTGAACAACGCAAAAACTTACGGAAATGCAAACATGGAGGGGAAAAGCTCATTGGGTCCCTTTGCCACTTTGATGATAGTGGCAGGTAATTAATGATGGTAGAGAAATGGAGAACTAATTTTTCCTACATTCTAATCATTTGTCACTACAGAAAAAAGAGTATATGATTTTATACTTCAATTCATGTTTCATATTACCAGTTTCAATTTCAGAAACTTGCTTTGGTCTAAAAAAAAAAAAAGAGATAGAATTTATTCTTTTTTATCCTAAATTCCACACATTTTAAGCACTTTGTGGTGGCGCTGGTCAAATAGTTTTGGTTTCTTATGCTTTTTCTAGAATCTTCCACAGTAGCCTACTTATTTTTAAAAGGTTCTAACTAATAGTACTGGTGCATTTTGTTTTCTTTTGTTTTTAAACTTGAATTAATTATTTCTAGTATTCTCCTTCACTTCTTTGTGTTTCCATTGGAAAAGAAACAATGTTCATTTTAGGAAAACCTTCTGCCATGGTTAGACAGTCCTGCTGCTACGTTTAAAATGTGTGTGATTCTACGATATTTGTGAAAATAATCACTGTTTATATGCAGTGATGATGCTTATGAAACTAGGTCAGCATTTTTAAACAAATATTTAGCCCTATTTGCAAAAAAAGAAAAAAAAGAAAATTCACTTTTGAAACTTGCCACTACCTCCTGCCCCAGATGCTTTTTGTTATTGGCATTTTCATCACTGTATGTATTGCTTTTGATTTTAAAATATTGTTTAGCATTCTATCTCTCTCCCTCTGTGTGTGTGTTTGTGTATGTGTGTGTGTTCAGACAAAATGTGTAGGTGCAAAAGGGAGCCAGAAGACAGTAGATAATTTGACCCAAGAGTAATAGGAAGTTGTGATGCCTAGCAGTTTTGCTTGAAATTAGATATTTGTGTTCTGAATGAGCAGCATATATTTTCAATCACTGAGCATTCTCTCTGTTCTCGAGATTTAGTACTTCTAAATATGAATAATATATACTAACTTATGGAGAAATTTACAATGCTTAATAAAAATGCCTTCAATATCAGAATAATAAATACATGTTATATATGCATGTTTTATATGTATACACACAAAGGAATATATATTTATGCCTTAATTTTGATTATTTATTAACATTATTATAAATATTTCTGTAAAATTAATTTTTATTAGTTGCTGAAATTTATTCTATGGAATTATATTTTAAAGGGAAATTTTACTTTTTACAAATATAGGTTAACATTTTGACACAAATATTAAATATGACAATGTGACTATTTAAACATATTATCATTTCTGAAAAATAAAAATGATTATAAATATAAACATTTGGTTTTATGTTGACTTAATAGTCTCTGTAAGTGGACATTCATGGGATCATAAAGTAAAAAACAGTCTTCATTATTGTAGAAGCTATAAATTTTATTCCTTTTAATCACCACATATAGTTCCATTTTATATTTTTCATTGTTCTGATAGGAAGATTAGTGGTAGAAATTTCTTGCTGCTCTTCTGAGTATTCTTCTTTATTTCCCAGCATCCATGCTTAGTTGGACACAAGTCTGAACACCAGTTCTAGAAGATTCAGTGTTGTCTTCTGTCCTTTATAGGCATACACACAAATTTTCAATGCATACACATACACATAAATAAAAAATTAAAATTTAAGTTGTCACTCAGGTTTAGACGATAATACTTGCTGTACATTTTGATCAGTGACTCCATGTTATTCAAGAAATGACAGAAATAAAAATATTAGTTTCCTTGTAATGCTGATTCTTCTCAATTAGAGATTGATTTACACTCATATGCAGGAGTGGGGTCTTCTTTCATGTTATAGGAAATAAAGAATGCTCATTATAGTCAAGTTTGATTGAACCACGTGGTTTTTCTTTAGTTAAATAAATATTATTTTATCCATCATATTACTGATAACTTTGTGGTTATGTGAATATTGCCTTTAGGTCTTTTCCTATATTGTCTATGGTTTTGATCAATGCATATGTATATTGTGTTAACAGTATAATTTTTTTAAAAAGTTGCATTTTTTAAAGTTTACCATTTCTGATGTAATTGCTCTCCATTCTGGGCATTAGTAAAAAATATATATTGGCATTTATCATTTCATGAATGTACGTAATGTTCCTATTTTAAAAACTCCATCATTCTTAATTAAAATACCCATAGGAATTTATTCATAAGTAATGTTCTTCTACATTCCACATTATCCATAAGATTTATGTAAGCTAAAAAATCAATATGAGGAATTTCTTGGTTTGTAGTGATAGCTCAGCTACTGGGAGCACTTGATGCTCTTCCAAAGGGCATGAATTAATTTTTCATACTCATACTTGTAACTCCAGCCCCAAGAGATCCAGTTATCTTGTCAGACTTCTGGGTACTTACACACATGTAATATGCACTTATATACACCTGCATAAACAGAAACTGCAAAATCAGTATGAGAAATTGGAAAAGAAAGCAGACTGATATTCTTAAAGAAAACAAAAGAACAGCACATGCAATGGCTGTTGATTATCCTACATTTGCAGTAATGGTGGACAATATAGTGATGACGGAAGAGCAAACCTGCCAGCCTTGTACTTGTAGTTGGAATGTGGGTAGACTTTGATCTTCTGGATTCCAGACCCCTCTCTCAAGAGCTACTGATCCAGAAATAGAAACAAAATGGACTATCATGCTGCTGATATATTCAAATAATCACTTCTGCTTAAATCTTCAAATAAAAGTGAGCATACATATAAGTAAAGAAAATGTTTAATCATATTAACAGATGATTTAAAGTTTAACAGAAGAAAATTAAAGTAGCAATGTTGCTAACACTGTGATAATTGCAGTGTTAATTCTATATAATAGTAACCCTAAAGCAAAATATTACTTTCACTTATCCTATCAAAGCAATGTAAAGAATGAAAGGGAAAAACCTGAATTAATTTGCTTAAAAATGGCTTGCAGGACAATTGTAAAAATCATACTTAACCAATGAGTATTTGATACTATATACAGCAGTTATAAATGTTTCTCTATCGAGCCGGAGAGATGGCTCAGTGGTCAAGAACACTGGCTTTTCTTCTAAAGGTCCTGAGTTCAGTTCCAGAAACCACATGTTGGCTCATAAACCATCTTTAATGCGATATGATGCCCTCCTCTGGTGTGTCCAAGAAGAACCACAATGTGTTCACATGCATAAAATAAATAAATCTTGAGAGAGAGAGAGAGAGAGAGAGAGAGAGAGAGAGAAAGAACCATGATTAGAGGTCCTACCCCTAATAAAATGTCTCTATCAAACAAATTCAACTTTGCTGATAGGATACATTATGTTTATTATAATTATTGGATAAGTAATGTATATAGTTATATTTGAATATTTTAAAAATTTTTATTGGATATTTTCTTTATTTACATTTCAAATGTTATCTCCTTTCCCAGTTCTCCCCTCTCAGAAATTCCCTACCTCATCCCCCTCACCTTGTGAGGTGTTCCCCTACCTTTGGATTCCCCTACACTGGTGCAGTTCATTCACTGAGTAAGTATCAAGGGCTTCTCCTCCCATTGACGCCTGACAGGGCTATCCTCTGCTACATGTGCATCTGGAGCCATCGGTCTCTCCATGTGTACTCCTTGGTTGGTAGCTTATTCCCTGGGAGTTCTGGGGGGGGGGGTCTGGTTGGTTGGTTTTGTTGTTCTTCCTATGGGATTACAAACCCCTTCAGCTCCTTCAGTCCTTTCTCTAACTCCTCCATTGGGGACCCTGTATTCAATGAATTCATGAAATTCTTAGGCAAATCGTTGGAACGAGAAAATATCATCCTGAATGAGGTAACCCAATCACAGAAGAACACACAGGGTACATGGTCACTAATAAGCAGATATTAGCCCCAAAGCTCAGAACACCCAAGATACAATTCATAGACCACATGAAGCTAAAGAAGGAAGACCAAAGTATGTGTGCTTTGGTCCTTCTTAGAAGGGGGAACAAAATACTAATGGGAACAAATACGAAGACAAAGTGTAGAGCAGAGACAGAAGGAAAGGCTATCCAGAGACTTCCCCACCTGGGTTTCCATCCCATATACAATCACCAAACCCAGACACTATTGTGGATCCCATGAAGTCCTTGTTGAAAGGAGCCTGTTATAGCTGTCTCCTGAGAGACTCTGCCAGAGTCTGACAAATACAGAGGCGGTTATTTGAATTTTTTAAATTACTAACTAAAGTCTAAATCACTTTTCTTTCTTCTTTCAAAGTTCTCTTCTCAATTTTAAATGTTCATGCAGAATAAATAATCCCTCACCTTATCAGTATTCCCAGTATATTGCGAAGTTAACATTTCTACTTAAAATATATCATTTTGTTTTTCCAAATAAAGATTTGGATTCAATAAATTTATCATATTTTCTTTTCTACTCCTGTCTTGCCTTTGATGTCTTCTACAGAATACTATCTTCACACTATATATACTTCAAGCATGGTTCTGTGTGTGTGCGTGTGTGTGTGTGTGAGAGAGAGAGAGAGAGAGAGAGAGAGAGAGAGAGAGAGAGAGAGAGAGAGAGGGAGAGAGAGAGAGGGAGAGAGAGAGAGAAAGAGAGAGAGAGAGAGAGAGAGAGAGAGAGAGAGAGAGAGAGAGAGAGAGAGAGAGAGAGAGAGAGAGAGAGAGATTTTCATTTTCCCAGTGTGATTTATTCAATAATTTTTGGAAGTGATGTGACCAATGGGAAAATAATTTAGCACATTTAAAATAATTGTTTCTAAAATTGTTGTGTGAGAGTTTTATTGCCATTGAGAATGTATTTCATTTCCAAGGGAATTTTTAATTCTCTTCCAAATTCCTGGTCTCCAGAGAAGTCTTTGTTTCCAGTTACGTTATTTTGAATATTTATTTCCATATACATGTCACGCAGGTATATTAGTCACATATTATTCCATGACTGCAAAATAGGGTATTTGAATTATTCCCAAAGTCATAATCCTCTTTATACAATGCTCATTTGCACAGGCATCAAATGTCTCCCTAAGGTAATTCCCTTTTAGATCAACTAGAAGTACTGGCGACATATCTTTTTGTAGTGAGCAGCTCTGTGTTCAAACTTTGCTTATTGAGTGGGACAGATGTATATACATATGGGTCTATCCTAAAATTCTCAGTGAGTCTCAACTTTTGATTATTAATATTTTTAATCAACATTTGTTGTTACCAGCCACTGTATAACAGGGATGAGTTCCTTCAGCTTTTTTCTTGTGATACAAAATCATTGGTTATACTTTCTACTTCTGCTTTTGGTATTTGTTTGTTGCTTATGTTTATTTTCTTTATCCTGGAACTGAAACCAAGGCTACCCAGTATTTCCACAAGCATGACATTGCTGCTTACACCTAACCTTCAAGTGCCTCATTCAGACTTCTGCAACTTATGTCAAGAATGTTTGTACAGCAAATACTCTGATACTTACAATTAACACACCACTATTACATAGGGGAAGGAAAGGCCATCCAGAGACTGCCCTACATGGGGATCCATCCCATATGCAGCCATGAAACCCAGACACAATTGCTGATGCCAAGAAGTGCTTACTGACAGGAGCCTGGTATGGATGTCTCCTGAGAGGTTCTGCGAGAGCCTTACTGATACAGATGGGGATGCTTGCAGCCAACAATTAGAGTGAGTACTGGGACCTCAATAGAGGAGTCAGAGAAAGGACTGAAGTAGCTGAAGAGGTTTGCAACCCCATAGGAAGAATGAAAATATCCACCACCCAGACTCCCCAGAGCTGCCAGAGACTAAACCACCAACCAATGAGTACACATGGAAGGACCCATGGCTCCAGCTACATATGTAGCAAAGGATTGCCTTGTCTGGCATTAAAGGGAGAGGAAGCCCTTGCCTGTGATGGCTTGATGCTCCAGTGTAGGGGAATGCTAGGGTGGTGGGCTAAGAGTGGGCAGGTGGGTGTGAGAGCACCCTCGTGGAGGCAGGGGAAGAGGTGTGGGATTGGGGTATTTTCGAAGAGGAAACAGGGAAAAGGAATAACATTTGAAATGTAAATAAACAAAATAACCAATGAAAAATGCAAAAAAAGAAAAAAAAAGAAACCTAAAGGGAAAAGAGACTTCTAAACTAAGATAGTAAACATAATACTGTTCATTTTTAAGTGGGTTTGCTAACATTTCCATTATAAGCTTAAAGTTTCCTTAAATTAAAGATTTTTAAGCTGAGAATGGGCAGCTATTCATTCATCCTTCCAATTACAAAGTCTCCTAGGCTCTCCTTCGTGCATTCCTTTAAAATTTAAAATTATTATGAACTGGAAAGACACTCAAGTGTGTCATGTACCAATATCAGAATCTTAAAATATGTATTTTCAACAGTAGTACTCAAGCTTGCTTAAAAAAAAAAAGAAAAGAAAAAGAAGGAAATAAATAAATAAATAAATAAATAAGGGAAAATTGACTCCAATACTCAAGTGCCTCAACTTAAATTCAAACCTCCATATGCTTAAGTTATGGTTGTAAATTTTATCTGTCACCATAGGAAAATATTCAGTTGATTTCCATACTCCGCACCCCTTATCACTGTCTCTGAACTCAATAGAACTACAGTAAAGCTATCCCCAGTGTTGGCTCACAAGGTTTGTCAGCCTGGATATTTTGATTTGCACAAACATTTCCCCTTCTTATTAATTAAATTGTCTGTGAGTCTCTTTCTAAGTCTGTAAATCATTTTATTTACTAGACCATGAACAGAGACCCTAAGGATATGATTATTGGAAATTATTAAATACATTGGAAAAAGGCAGGGTACACTACTCTTACCTGGATCTTATAAGAAGGAAGGTATCCAAAGCTAATGGACTGCACCCTCACTGACCCATCCTCTGACTTGAGGGGTGCATCAGGGGACCCATAAGTAAAGAACAAATAACTACCTAGTTTAGCTCAAGTTATCCCTCACTGTCCACATATGTTTCAACTCCCCATGCTATCTTTCCTCTTACATAGGCATATACTTTGCTTCCATAGCCCTCTATCCTATGACTCAACTCTCCAGACTCCATTTCTCTTCATCTAACCTCCATAACTTGACTCATTCCTGAAGCTCTGATAAATCATGACACTCTGTTTTCCTTGCAGCTCCATTTTAACAGCAGTTCTTCATCTTGGTTTCCTACTAAGTGACAAAATCATTGTAGTGCTCCTTTTAAAATGTAGATCTCTATCAAATTTTCTGCTTCTGCCCCAACTGAGGCCTCTATGAACTGTTTTCCCACTACTTTGTCATTCTTATTCTTTGTATAACCACTCTGAAACCTACATTTAAATAAACAAAAACATAGATAGTTCTATCAGTACTATGTTTACTTTAAACAATGTAATGTCTTTCCAAAGAACTAATGTTCATAAATAAGATGAGAATAATTAATAATTAATAATCCATGTGTATTTATAATGAACTAATTAGAAAATTGTAACCTATGAAACCAACCTAGCTTATAAATTTAAACTCACTCATTATATTCCAACATTGCAGAAAGATGAAAGCTTGCCCATGTATCTTTCCTTACAACAAACTGACTCCAGACTCTTCCTGTAGAAGCAACAGAACTAATAATAAATGTGATGTTATCACTACTTTTTTCATAATGAGAATTTAATCTTTCGTTACCTAGATAGAGATTTTTCTTTGTCTTCTAAAACTTCAATGACACTCTGGTATCACATGTAAAAGTAGTCTTATATTCCTGGCAGAACAACTTCCTTGGGAAAAAAAAGAATAGTATTTAATATTTTCTTTAGGAATGAACATTCTATTAGTATATAAATGAAATGGGAAAAAGTTATTGAAAGCATATATATATACACATATATATATATGTATATATAGAGAGAGAGGAGAGAGAGAGAGAGAGAGAGAGAGAGAGAGAGAGAGAGAGAGAGAGAGAGAAAGGAGACTACTTGCTTATCACTCATCCCTATATAATATATGTTAGTGGTGGTTTGAATAGGTTTGGGCCCCATAGACTCCTGTGTTTGAATACTTGGACTATGGGTAGTTGCACTATTAGGAGGTATGACCTTGTTGGAGTAGGTTTGGCCTTGTTGGAGGAAGTGTATTAATGTGGGGGTGGTCTTTGATGTCTCCTAATGCCCAAGCACCACCCAGTGTGGAATTTCAGATCCTCCTCCTGGCTGTCTGCTGAAGACAGTGTCTTCTTGGAACAAGATGTAGAACTCTAGGTTCCCCTTCAGCATCATGTCTTCCTGTATGACGCTATGCTTCCCACCATGATGATAAAGGACTAAATGTATGAAACTAAAAGCCATGCCCACTTAAATGTTTTTCCTTACAAAAGAAGTATTGGTTGTAATGTCTCTTCATAGCATAAAACCCCAACTAAGACAATATAAATGCATTTTTCTTCATGAGCATTTGAAGAAAGGGGGAAGAACAAGCAGTCTACATCATACAAAGTTGAAATATTAATAAACAAGAGTTGTATTGACTGCTCTTTTTAGTTCATTCACTGCTTTGTATTATTAGCATTCTGTTCCTTATGACATTTATTTTCTGTTTCCTTGCAAAATAAATGGCTCATTTTGACACAGTTTTACTTAGTTTTGTTTTCCCAAAGAGTGTGTAGTTATTTATTAATTACTTATCTTTCCATGCTAACTACATGCTTAGTTTCTGCAACTAAAATATAAAAGTATTAAAGATATAAATTTAAAAACAAGATAAATGTTTTGACACTCCTCTAGGAAAACTGAACAATTCATCTGTTTGAAATTATTCACCCCCCCTTAATTTTATCATTCTCTACGCTGCTGTGCCACTTTGACATACAAATATCCCACTGTGCATTATTCAGCTACTGTTATGAGAGTGTAGTAATGCTCTACAGCCCAGCCATTAGAGTGGAGACAACACCAACCCTCAGAATATCTGCTATGAATCAAGGCCAAAACATTTGCATCAAAGCATATTAATAAATATTTATAGTCTAAATTAAAGCTGTAGAATAGTCTAGTAACACACAACTTTATAGTAACATGTAATGCACGATATTCCTAACACATACACTACAGTACAGAATTTTCTGTGATTGAAGCTTGTTTTCTCTTCATGTCTCTTATGCTGAAATAACAGACAAATTTAAGTTTGGAATCACTTAATACTTAACATGTTCCAATGTCTGGTGTGTTTAGTGAGTTCACACTTGTAAAATGTCCATTTCTCAGGCCTTCCATTTCCAAATCTCTATGTATACTCTATGTACAATAATCATATGTGTATACTTTTCTCCCATTTCTTTCAATGTGATAAGGAATTCTTACTCTGGGCAATCTACTTAATATTTTAGGACACTTTCACTATCCTAGGATTCTAAACTCGTAAATGTAGTTATGCTTCACATCATCTGTATTATAGTAAGCATCATTTGATATCCTCTCATACATTTACTTTTATATATGTTTAGCAAACACACACACATACACATACACACACACATGCACACAAAAGCATGAATGACTATATATAAACACACAATTCTATCAACTGTTCATGCCTCCAAAGTTTTCTTCAATAAGATTTATATATATGTGTGTGTGTGTGTGTGTGTGTGTACATATATATATATATTTACAGACTTATCTATGATAGCTTACTACTGTAATATTTCAGATACATTGAACTCATGGATCTCATTTTCTTTTTTACCAAAATACTGGGTTTTTTTAATGAACTGGTTTAACCTAGTATTTGTAAATGTCCAAGTGCTTGTTCTTGCTGTTTTCTTGAAATGTTTTTATATTAATTTCTGCTTTTATCGCAATGACAGAGTACACTTTATGATATTTTGCCTTTGGATATTTTATGTAGATTTTCTTCTGGCCTAATATTGACTTTTATTGCTTTCATTATGTATTTGATAAAAAAATAAAAGAATATTATCTGTTTATGTCATAACATATATTCATTTTTATAATGTTTCTGCTCTCTCTGTTCATTTGCTTTTCACTATTTTTATATTTGTGAAACATGATCTATGTGAATTAAATGAAATGGATAGTTTTATGGCAATTATACTAAGAGCAGCACAGTCAGCTGTCCACAGTGCAGAATAATCTACACATCTTCTAATGACCAAATACTCCATTTGTTTGCTTACTGTTATTTACATAAACATTGTTCTAGCTAGGTAGGTGTGTCTTCTTAATTATTTTCATTAATAGTAAAATCAATTACTCTGTTAAGTTTGGAATTTTTCTAGAGTTAAATTCTTATTAAATGAACAGTGAGACTACCTCTTGCAAACAGAATTTGTCTTTAATAAATTAATGATTCGGTAATTTTCTGTTTATTACACACACATACACACTCACAAACATATGCACAATACATTTACACACACAGTATGAACATCTTTGAATAAGTTTTGCTGCCTAGCCTCTTTTTTATTGGATATTTTCTTTAATTAAATTTCAAATGTAATCCCCTGTCCTGGTTTGCCCGCACCCGAAACCCCCATCCCACCCCTCCTCTCCCTGCTTCTATGGAGAGGAGTTGGTTCCCTGAATTGGTCCCTGCCATAACGAATGCAACCCTTATAAAAAGAAGCATTTACATGGGGGCTAAGCTACATTTTCAGATTAGTCTATTGTCATAATATTAATTGAGTAGAGCATAGTGGCACGCATTGCCAGCATTTGTTCTGAGAATTATATCCTGATCCACAGGCAGCAGGCAGGGAGGTTGAGACACTGGGCCTGGTTGGAACTTGTGAAGTCTTGAAGCTTGCTCTCAGTAATGCACCTCTTCCAACAAGGCTATACTTGCTCCAAAAAAGACATACCTAATCAACAAGGACATACCTTCTAATCTAGCTCAAACAGCTCATTAACTGGCAAGCAAACATTCAGATATATAAGTTTATAGCACTCTATCTTATTTACATACACATATAATCTAACACACACATACACACATACACACACACACACACACACACACACACACACAGAATATTTTTTTTTGCAATGATAGGTACATAATTGTGAGTAAATTTTACCCTTATTTTTTTTTAAACTTTATTTTATTTTCTAGGTTTTTTTTTTATTTACATTCAAAATCATTTCCCCTTTCCCGTTTCCTCCCTCCTGGAAAGTCCCATAAGCCCCCTTCCCTCCCTCTTTTCCCCATTCAACCCCCTCTTCCTTCTCTGTCCTGGCGTTCCCCTACATCCAGTCTTTCCAGGACCAGGGGTCTCTCCTTCCATCTTCTTGGAAATCTATTGATATGCGAATTGTGTCTAGGGTGTTCCGAAATTATGGGTTAATATCCCCTTATCAGTGACTGCATACCAAGTGTGTTCTTTTGTGATTGGGTTACCTCACTAAGGATGATATTTTCAAGTTCTGACCATTTGCCTAAGAATTTCGTGAATTCATTGTTTTTGTCTTTTTTTTTTTAATTTACATTCCAAATCATTTCCCCTTTCCCGTTTCCTCCCTCCCCGAAAGTCCCATAAGCCCCCTTCCCTCCCTCTTTTCTCCATTCAACCCCCTCTCGTTACTCTGTCCTGGCGTTCCCCTACATCCAGTCTTTCCAGGACCAGGGGTCTCTCCTTCCATCTTCTTAGAAATCTATTGATATGCGGATTGTGTCTAGGGTATTCCGAGATTCTGGGTCAATATCCCCTTATCAGTGACTGCATACCATGTGTGTTCTTTTGTGATTGGGTTACCTCACTAAGGATGATATTTTCAAGATCTGACCATTTGCCTAGGAATTTCGCAAATTCATTGTTTTTAATTGCAGAGTAGTATTCCATTGGGAAGAAATCAGGAGTCATAGATGCAAACATCAAATTTTACCCTTATAAGCATGGTAGGTGCTTTTGATTGAGTGTATCTTTTGAGATATGGGCCTGAGCAATCCTTTCTTCATAGACCAATGTTGTATGAAAAAAATTTAGGTAGTGAGAGGTACTTTTTAAAAAAGATATTACTGTGGTTCTATTGGTTTTCTGTTAAGTTCCCCAAGTACAGACAATTTATTTTTAAATGTGGCTTATCCCAAGATGCATCTGTCTTATATTCTTGACTGTGATTGCTTTCCCATGGCCTTCTTCCATTCCAATGCCATGCGCCATGTTGTGACAGTGATGACAGTGTATTCAGCAACCAGCTGACAAACACATGTGTGCTTGATCACAAACATTTCAGAAATTGTTGTTTTATATTCTAGTAACTTTATTTCCTCTATTCTCCTTCCAAATTCTTCTAGATATAATTTATTGCTCATTTTCAAAACCATGACCTTTTCTCATGAATTATTGCTACATAGATATATACATTCATATTACATATATATAGAATATAAATATATATTAATATATACAATTTTTGTTTAATATTATAGTTATTTTATTTCCCCTTTATACCTTCCAAATTCTCCTATGTATAATTCATTGTTCATTTTCAAAATCATGATATCTTTTATTAATTATTGTTACATATATACAAACATACTCCATATATAAGTATTATATATACAGAAAATCTCAAAAATAAATATTAAATTATTTCAGAGTCCTGTGATGAAACCTTCGTTGTGTTGTTTTACTGGGTAGGCTATAACACAGTACAATGTCCAGTAATCCCATGCTGTGTATGTGCCCTAAATACTAGTTGCTTACAAGCTCACTCCATCACTAAACTATCTAATACCAGAGATTGTGTTCATGTGACTCTCCTGAAGTAATTTAAGATACAGTGTATTGCCAGGGTCATTATGTCAACACATCAATAATAGACAATGAATGGGCAATAAGATATAAAGAGTGGTCACACCAATTTATTGCCATATTCTACTATGAATGCTTGATACTTACTAATAATTTTTAGAGTGCATAATTATATATTATATTATGTACATATATAAAGTAAAATACATTTGGGATCTATTATTATCTGTGTTTTCAAATATCATCTGTTAAAAGTAATTTTTATCTATTCATAAAAATTATGATAAAACTCCAAATAAATTTAAAAATGTTTATAAATAGCATATTATATTAAATATATATTAGCATATACTGAGCACATTAAAATATTACTTGAATATAATACCTGAAATTGTTGTTTTGGTGAACTTAGAATGTACTTTGTGAGTGATACTTGGTCAATAATTTTTTAGTGGTAAGACAATTCAAGGTGTATGGCAAATGTTAATTTTAATTAATCAACCAAGATTCATATATAAATCTAGGGCAAAATATGCAACTCAAACATAATTCCATATATAAATGATGTAATTATATCATTTACATGTAGGATGTACAGACAAAATGACTAAAGGAACCCTAATAAAACACAGAATGTACATCTGTAGTGATTGAAAGCAAACCTAATAAAAATTAAAATAAGGAACAATATTTCACATACAACAATTATACCATACAAAGCATGTTCTTACTTTGTTGAAAATGTATGCTTTAATGTGTTATAAATAGAGAATATTCAATAGAGAGCAGTGTAAAAGTTCATTTTGTGAAAAAGGATATGGATTACAAAAGGCTGACAAAATTATTGCTATTCTGTACAAGAAACCTATGTTATGTAGAAAGTGATTATTTGCAATTATATGGATGTCTCTTTCAAAGATTCTTTCTTTAAAACTTCTGAAAGATATAAAGAAAGAGGTTTCTTTGACAGTAGATAAAATGCTCAATGTGAGAGTCATGCATACTTTCTTTGAAGGCTTTTTTCTTCTGCTACGGTGATCAGACAAATATTTTACATAATAACGTGGAGAAGGATTTATAGAAAGTAATTACATTTGAACATTACTAAACTCTATGGCTATTGATATAAAAGGCTACTTTGAATTTTAAATATAGAAATCTTACAGGTACATCTAATCAAATTGCAGGGATTTCTGTTTTTTTGTTTTTGTTATAGAAAAAATAAAAATGTACAATTTCTTCTAAGACTATTTAGGAGACATGAATATCAATATTTATGAATATTGAACTTTGAATGGAAAAATGAGAAGAAACAAGAATACTTTTCATATTTTTACAAATCTAAACATCATTTAATAATACAGCTTTAATGTTTATCAGATTTAGAGATTTTATTATTTATTTTTTAAAAACTAACATATGAAATACATTGCAGATCAATAGGCAAAGACATAAATTACATTTTAGAATTTATAGATCTCTCTTTTAAGCCATATACATAAGTACAACTAAATTGTAAACACAAACAAAACAGTAACATTGCACAGGAACTTTTATATATAGCATAGGAGCAGTTTGCAGATAGAAAACACTGCTTTTAATCTTTTCATTTTATACACACAATTCTGTTTTCAGTATTTATTAAATTATTTTTGATAGATTTTAATATTTTGAGAAGAGAATGAGAAAAAAGTCCCAAAATATGTATGTATGTATGTATGTATGTATGTATGTATGTATGTATGTATGTATTGTTCAGCACAATAATTGTATTGATTATTGAGAATTTCACATCAAGCACCCAATCACACTTACACACTCCCATCCTAGTTCTTCCAGGGCTACTCCGCCACCTCTACTTATCTAGTATAGAAGGATGCTAGAGCAGTGAGGCTGGAGTAGGTAAGTGGGTGGAGGAGCACACTTATAGAGGCAGACGGGAGGGAGGGATGGAATGAATAAAATGATTTTAAGAAGTAGGAGGAGAGAGGGAAAGAGAGAGAGAGAGAGAGAGAGAGAGAGAGAGAGAGAGAGAGAGAGAGAGAGAAGTCAAATTTGTTTTGTCATGTACTCACTCCAACTCCTAGTGGCCAGCACCTTAATACCAAAACCAAAACCAAAACCAAAACTAAAACCAAAACCAAAATATCTGAGTATCTCCTCACCTAAAACCTTGCCAGAAGTCGTGAATTACAGAGTGCTAAACTACAGTGTCCTTACCACAACTTTTTAGAATTCTCTTCAATGGGTTTCTGTCTAGGCTGTTATTTGAGATGAGTGTTTGAGAAGACTTCTATTTCCTTCTTTCTAAACTGAGTCTGAAGTCGTATTACCATTGAAAACATAGTTCCCTTGCTCTTTTCAGTCAGAGGAAGCACAGATCACAGACTGCCACATGGTTTACAGTAACAGCTATAGACCTCACATGGTCTCTGGTAAGAGAAGAGAGCAAAGACATCAACACAGCCCTCTGTAGCATAGCTCAGAATTTCAAGGCTAGGTTCACAACCAAGAATTCAGATAGTAGTAGTGTACTGCCTGAGATTTTAAAGCATAGCAGTCTGAATCTTGTTGTAAGCTCCAGGAGAGTCCTCAAGAGCTGCCAGTTTTCAATGTACATTGGAATTCTAAAGTATGTTAATATTCACTCATCAGTGAGTGCACACCATGTGTGTTTTATTGTGATTGGGTTACCTCACTCAGGATGATATTTTCTAGTCCCATGCCTTGGCCTAAGAATTTCATGAAGTCATTGGTTTTAATAGCTGAGTAGTACTCCATTGCACAAATATACCACATTTTCTGTATCGATTCCTCTGCTGAAGGACATCTGGGTTCTTTCTGACTTCTTGCTATTATGAATAAGGCTGCTGTGAACATAGTGAACCATATATCCTTGTTATATGTTGGAACATTTGGGGGGGGTGTATGCCCAGGAGTGGTATATCTTGATCTTCAGGCAATAATATGTCCAATTTTCTGACGAACTGCCAGATTGATTTCAAGAGTGCTTGTATCAGCTTGCAATCCCACCAGCAATAGAGGAGAGTTCCTCTTTTTTCACATCCTTGCCAACATTTCCTGTCCTTAAGTGGGTATTAGCCCAAAAGCTCAGAATACCCAAGATACAATTTACAGACCACATAAAGCTAAAGAAGGAAAACCAAAGTGTATATACTTAAGTCCTTCTTAGAAGGAGGATCAAAATACCCATAAGAGGAGATATACAGACAAAGTGTAGAGTAGAGACTGAAAGAAAGGTCATCCAGAGACAGCCCCACCTGAGGATCCATCCCATATATATTTACCAAACCCAGACACTATTATGGATGCTAAGAAGTTCTTGCTGACAGGAGTCTGATATAGCTGTCTCCTGAGAAGCTCTGCCAAAGCTTGACAAATACAAAGGTGGATGCTCACAGCCAACCTTTGGACTGAGCACTGGGTCCCCAATGGAGGAGTTAGAGAAAGGACTGAAGGAGCTGAAGGGATTTGCAGCCCCATAGGAGGAACATCAATATCAACCAAGCAGATACTCCAGAGCTCCCAGGGACTAAACCACCAACCAAAGAGTACACATGGAGCAATCCATGGCTCCAGTCACATATGTAGCAGAGAAAGGCATTGTTGGACGTCAATGGGAGGAGAGATCCTTGGTTCTGTGAAGGCTCTATACCTTAGTGTAGAGGAATCCCAGGCAAGGAAAGCGGGAATGGGTAGGTGGGTGGGGGAACACCCTCATAGAAGCAGGGGTAGGGGGGAATGGTATAGTGAGTTTTCAGAGGGGAAACCAGGAAAAGGGGGTAACATTTGAAATGTAAATAAATAGAATATCTAATAAAAAATTAAAAAAAAAAAGAAGTATGTTCTAGCACCAGCGAAGAAATGCCTAAGCAACAGGATAGACCAAATTCCCAGAGACATTGAGATTAAACTGGCAAAAACCAAAAGCTTCCTTCTTTCCCATGTTCTTCTCGGTGGCCTTCCATTTGTGGGTTTGGGTCAGATTTATGTATTCCTATCTGCAATAATTAAATCAAGAAAATCTCTTAAAGTAGTGTTGAGTATCCCCTTGAATTTTAGTTGATTCTCATATAGTCAAGTTGACAGTCAAGAAAGACAATCACGGCATCATGTCTGGCAAGTACTATTGGTTACTTCTATCTCTGAGAAGCTTATGTACCTCCTTATGGCACTCTGAAAGCCATTCCCCAAGAAGTAGGCTTTTGGTTCAGATGCAAAACAGATGTTCTGGGTATTTTTTCTTAGTACATTACGTCTTCATGTATATTCAACATTATGAACTTACCTTCAACATATTAGGGGCCACTGAAATAATAGTAATATCATGTGTGGAAGACTCTTGAATAACTATAACTAAAATGTAGAAAAAAACCTAAAGTTGTCTTTAAAGGCCTACATTGAGAATTCAGTAAGATAGTCTAGGGCTCTTTGGGGAAGCATTACCTGCACAGATGGCAAATTTTTATTTAAACTATATATGTATATGTACATAAATACTTATAGGTACTATATGTAATTTGAAATGAATAGATAATGAATCATTATGATCTTTTCTTTTCAAATATATTTACAGTTATATACTCACCTTTTACTTTCTTCATGATTCTCTCTCCTCTTCCCTAATTTATGCCTTCCAAATTATCCAAAACTTATTGGTCATCAGTAAAATCATTTATCTACAAGTAACCTTACATGGACTGATCAGGCTGTATTTACATGTTTAGGAATTTATCTGATCATCTTTTTACTTACATATCTACATACATATGTATAAATTGATGTTGATATACATACATACATATATATATAAATATATATATATACAATTATGTGTACAATATATATGCATACATATTTATCTACAATTCTTATCTTCCTTCCCAGTTTCCCTTCCAGAAATCCCCTCCTCCATCTTCCCTCCCCCTGCTTCTATGAGGGTGCTCCTCCACCCACCCAACCACTTCCACCTCCCTGCCCTGGCATTCTCCTATGCTGGGTCATCAAGCCTTCACAGAAACAAGGGCCTCTCCTCCCATTGATGCCAGATAAGGCCATCCTCTGCAACATATGCAGCTGGAGCCATGGGTGCCTCCATGTGTACTCTTTGGTTTGTGGTTTAGGCCCTGGGAACTCTGGGGGTCTGGTGGGTGGATATTGTTCTTCTTCATATGGAGTTGCAAGCTCATATCTGAGCTGATAATGTAGTTAGAGAAAATGATTCATTTATTTTAAATTATTTTTATATATTGTCAACTACAAAAATCTCAAATAATCTCTCAACACTGTTGAAATAACCTGCTGCCTTTCTTTTGCTTGTGTAATTCCATGAATCTCTACATTTATTGGTGTAGCTTTGTTTTTTTCTTCAGTTCCCAATATATTTTTATTGCTCCCAATAATTAGTGAATGATACTGTCTTTTTTTTTCCTTTTGAATATATCTATCAACACTAATTGTATATATAGGAATAACATTGATATATTTTTGATTTGGTATATATATATGACTTTGAAATCCAAATGTCCTTTATATCTCATTCGCAATGATTTCTTTCTGTATCCTTTAAGTCAAAGGCTGTTTATTTATTCATGAACTTTATGCTTATTAAGTTGAAGTTTCCCAAGGATAATTAAGGCTATGTCTAAAGATCACTCATGTAAATCACACATTAGTCTTTTTTTTTTTTTAAAAAAAGATGTACAGGCATAATTCAATTACAGCACTTCTCTGAATGTGAAGATTCAGTTTCCTTTAGGAGTATGGTTCTGGCTGGTTGATCGTCCTCCAATGGATGTCCTTAGACCCATGTGCATATTAGTAACACTGACCAAACTTATGACACAAAATCAGCAAAATTGGGCATAGTAATTTCAGAAGGATGTGTAGAAAATGCGTACAGAATGAGTCAGAGTAGGAACTGAAGAGGTTCAAGATACATTGCATGATTACCCGAAGTTCTCAAAAGCATGTTTATAAAGTTATATCAAAGACAAAATAACCAAAGCTCTTATATAAAGATAGGAAATATGCTGGCTTACTATGGTGTTTTGTTTTTTGGTGAATAACTGTATAGCAACTGTGTCCATACTTCTGATCATCCTAGCCTGGTTCTGGGACACACTTTTCAAAATTTTTCAACTATATTCTCAGTTTCTTCTAAAACACTGCCCTTAAATTGCCTTTTGAATACGTGGAGAGACGTGTGTATCTCATCTTATTCCAATTCTGATTGTGCTTTCTGGCCTCTCAATCACGTTGCTCCATTATTTTTGATCCAGGTTTTCTGTAGACAAGTCACTAATTAAAGACAACAGGGTTCTTTGCTGTGCTTTTCATTTAATTAGTTTCATGATCTAAAATTAATTAATGTATTGAGCTGGCTAACATATTGAATTTAAAAGCAGAAAATAATTACAAATATTATCAAAATATGCACATTGATGCAATAAGAAAAAGTTTTATCCACAAATAGTTATATTACATTGTAAAAATGGAAGTAATTAAAACCAATTTCTCTGAAGAGATTGCTGCACTTAATGAGAAGAATATGTTTGTGTTCTTCTCAAGTCTCTAATTACTTCTACCAGGCATCACTGGCTAAAATTTCAAGAAAACAATTGGAGGAATAGAAATGAGTGAAATAAGTTAGAAATTATTGTTTTTATATATTAACATTTCAGTTTTATTTTTGTGAATTGACATTAACTATTTGAGAACATTTACAGAACACGATGTAATATTTTGTTAAATGTGTATATCAAAAATAAATTAATTCATAGTAATTAGCATATCTATAAGGTAATACAATCATCTTGTTCCAGGCATATTGAAAATACTTTGTGTAGTTGTTTGCTTTCTAATCATTCAGAAACAAAGTCTGAATTGTTTCCTAAGTCTTGTCATGAGAGAAAGTGAGACAAATTTTACTATTTAAAATGTGGGAGACCTTTGCATTTCCTTTCTCTATTTAATATAAATTGTCAAAGCGTATGTTATTATAGCTTCTAAAAAATAGACATAACACTTTGTTATTAAATGCTTTAAGAATATGAATAGTTCTTACATTTCAGATTTAATTAATGAACTCATAAAATAATATCCCAATATCTACTTCTATATTTTCCTTTGAAATGAATTAAAATGGATAAAGACATGAGCCTCGCTTAACATTTTACTTTTAACTAGTATTCATCCAGTCCTATGATTTTCTAGTTTATGATCCAGATCTCTATTTCTCAGATAAGTAATATCTAATTTAAATTGATTTCATTTAAAATTATTGTATTATTCTAGTCAACATTTTGCTAAGTGTTTAATATCTGCATGTGGACACTGGTTTTCCATATTGTACTGATTTGCAGTATTTTGTTTATATAGTTGACCTACCATGCCAGTACATATTTTTTGACAAAGGTTCTCACTCTGTTGTAGGTTAAACTTGTCTGAAACTTGCTGTTTAAAACCAGACACACTGAAACTAATAGAAGGGAAACTAGGGAAGAACCTTGAACATATGGGCACAGGGGAGAATTTCTGAACAGAACTCCAATAGCTTATGCTCTAAGATCAAGAATAGACAAATGGGACCTCATTAAATTACAAAGATTTTGCAAGGCAAAAGACACTGTCAAAAAGACAAAGCGGCAACCAACTAACTTGGAAATGATCTTTACCAACCTTACATCCAACAGAGGGCTAATATCCAATATATACAAAGAACTCAAGAAGTTAAACTCCAGAGAGGCAAGTAACCCTATTAAAAAATGGGGTACAGAGCTAAACAAAGTGTTCTCACCTGAAGAATATCTAATGACTGAGAAGCACCTAAAGAGATGTTCATTATCCTTAGTCATTAGGGAAATGCAAATCAAAACAACCCTGAGATTCCATCTCACACCAGTCAGGATGGCTAAGATCAAAAACACAGGAGACAGCAGTTGTTGGCGAGGATGTGGAGAAAGAGGAACACTCCTCCACTGCTGGTGGAATTGCAAGCTGGTACAACCACTCTGGAAAGCAGTCTGGTGGTTCCTCAGAAAACTGGGCATGACACTCCCGGAGGATCCGGCTATACCACTCCTGAGCATATACCCAGAGGCTTTACCTGCATGCAATAAGGACACATGCTCCACTATGTTCATAGCAGCCTTATTTATAATAGCCAGAAGCTGGAATGAACCCAGATGTCCCTCAACGGAGGAATGGATTCAGAAGATGTGGTATATCTACACAATGGAATACTACTCTGCAATTAAAAACAATGAATTCACGAAATTCCTAGGAAAATGGTCAGATCTTGAAAATATCATCCTTAGTGAGGTAACCCAATCACAAAAGAACACACATGGTATGCACTCACTGATAAGGGGATATTGACCCAGAATCTTGGAATACCCTAGACACAATCCGCATATCAATAGATTTCTAAGAAGATGGAAGGAGAGACCCCTGGTCCTGGAAAGACTGGATGTAGGGGAACGCCAGCACAGAGTAAAGAGAGGGGATTGAATGGAGAAAAGAGGGAGGGAAGGGGGCTTATGGGACTTTCGGGGAGGGAGGAAACGGGAAAGGGGAAATGATTTGGAATGTAAATTAAAAAAAAATAAAATAAATAATAATAATAATAATAATAAAAACATATTAGCCTCAGTTTCACTTGGTTCTCTTGTATCAGCTTTCCGGAACAGAGCTTATAGGCAAGAATCACCAAGCTCTGATGGAGAAAGGTTTACATTTCTAGAACGTCTAATGAATTGTTGGTGACCATTATGTTAAATTTTATAAATATTTTATTTAGTATTTCACAAATATTTACTGTGTCTGCATCAACAAACACAACCATAAAATTTTCTTAGAATAAATTCTTTATTCTAGAAAACATAATTTCATAAATTGGTCTATTAAATGTATATCATACTAGCAAGTTCTATACTCTATTAAAGGGTTGCTGGCTGTCTTAGGTTACTAATGCTGCAATGAAACACCATGGGTCAAGAAAATATGTGGAGGGACAAGTTTATTTCACTCATAGTTCCATGTAACAGTTAATCACCTAAACCAATGAAGGCAGGAATTATAGCAGAGCATGAAGCTGGAAGCATTAGTTGACATAGAGGCTATGGGTCAATGTTGTTTACTGGCTTGTTCCAAATGGCATGCTCAGCCTACTTTCCTACATAACCTAGGACTACTTGCCAAGATATGGTAACACAATGGGCTAACCCCTTCATTATCAATTACTAATTAAGAAAATTTGCTACAGCTAAATCTCACAGAGGGATATTCCAAATTCAAGTTTACTGTTTTGAGATAACTAAATTGAACCAAGTTCCCATAAAACTAGTCAGGACAGAGGTAATAGGGATACATTTGAATTAACGTTAAAAATATTATTTAGTATCAATTTTTTTATTTAAAATATACCAAAGTATTTTAAGAATTCGTGAAATTCTTAGGCAAATGGTTGGAATTGGAAAATATCATCCTATGTGAGGTAACCCAGTCCCAAACAACACACATGGTATGCAGTCACTGATAAATGGATATTAGCCCAGAAGCTCGGAATACCCAAGACACAATTCACATATCAATTGATTACCAAGAAGAAAGTAGGAGAGACCCCTGGTCCTGGAAAGACTTGATGCAGCAGTGTAGGGGAACACCAGGACAGAGAAGCGGGAGGGGGTTGACTGGGGAACAGGGGGAGGGAAGAGGGTTTATAGGACTTTCCGGGAGGGGAGAACCAGAAAAGGGGAAATCATTTGGAATGTAAATAAAGAATATAGAAAATTAAAAAAAATCATAATTTATTGTCAATGCAATAACACCACGTGCAGTAACTTCATCCAAGATTAAAGGCATTTCTTGTCACAGCTGTACTTCTTAAGACATAGAATATAAAAAATAACTGAAACAACTTAATATTACAGGACAGGAGGTTTAAGAGATAGTGAAACAAAAGTGTGTTTTTACGTGGGAGTGAAACACTTCATCTTGCAGAAACTATTCAACACAGGTTTTAAACAATTCAAAATAGCTTCACAGAGTTCCTGAAACTTATGATGTTTACTAGACCTTTTGCCTTCTGAAGGGTTTAAGCAGTAAGTACTGCTGAGAGTCATTCTTAGACAATTCGAGCTTCCTGGTAGAGGAAGAGATGTTTTCACAACCTAGAAAACTCACAAAGAAACTGAGTTGCTTAAAAGAAACAGAGACCAAGAAAGCTGCCCCCAAGGAAAGGACACACACTGATGTATTGAGCTGCCTGCTATTTGTGTAGTGTGCACATACATGTTCTTATTCTTCATGAACTGTCGCAGTACAGATAACATTGGTGATCCATCTGTTTTTTTCTCAGTTTTGCTTCTATATATAACCTCCACCCATATCTTGTAAGCAATTCCAATATAACTCACTGGTTTACAAAGTTAGATTCTGATACTATTTGTACTTTGGTATGTAGTAAGTTATATACTTGGGACTGTGGCAATGCTTGTACATGTCTTTCAAAGTATAGTGTTACACAACCACACACATGGACTGGCAGAATTTGAACTGTAGCATGTTGTCACTTTTGTCACATGCCTCTTAGAAGCATATTTGATTCCTCCATTTCAAAATAAAAGCTAAGCATGGAGTGAAAGAACAGAATTTTTACATGTCATAAATTTACTGATAAGCTCAACCCAATCTGATACCAAATATATCAAATTGCATACTTGAAATCAAAATGTCACTGTGAGTGAAGATGATTATGCACTTTGCAAAACTATCCTGCCTCATTAACTTTTAAAGAAATTTCCTTTACCCAGTGGCATACTTGTTTTAGTACTCTACACTTTTAGAGTGCATAAGTTTATTTACATATTTGGACATGGAAACATATATGTCATGGGACATATGTGTAACATATTGTAAAAGTTGGTTCTCTCCATCCTCATGAAGATTCCTGCAATTACACTCTCCCACTCTGGCTGGGCAGCAATCAGTCTGAGAGCTGTGCCATCTTGCTGGACCTACACTCTAATCCTTTTAAATGAATTTAGCAAAATGTTTAGCTACGTAGTATGTTTTCTAAACCAATACTCAAATAACTTCTGCAAATACCTAAAATGGCCCTGCCCATATTTTTATTCATTTTACACATAGGCAGTTGAATGATATTCCTTGAAATTACTATAATGAAAAATAAAACTAAAGAAACAGTAAGTAAGTTATAAAAGAAGAAAGATTAGTAATGTGAGAAAGAAATGAATATGACAATAAATAAAACACAGGAAGTACATACACTTGATGAACTGAACATATTTTTAACAAAAGGATAGCCTGACTAAAAATGCACAAAAATACATTTTAACTAAAAAATATACAAGATTAAATCAATAGGGCATTTTTCTTATAAAGAATATTCTCTATCGTGGGTTCTTATCCTGTGTTGATTTAGATTTTACATTTGAAAATTCTAGGATCATTAAGATGTTTGTTGTTTTTTATTTACTTAATTTTATTTATGACTCTTCACAAAAGTATTGAATAAAGCTACTTGGCTTTCTTTGATCCTTGTTCACAAACCCTTTTTACTTCTTGCATCTGACAATTATGTGTTAGAGAGATGAGTTCATATGTCTGACTGCTAGTATTGCTGAGGGTTTTATTTATTTATTTCTAAATTCTAGTAAATGTTTCTGCACTGTCTGTTATCTATAAGGTATAAAATTTTTCTTGCCAGTTTTGATGTTTCACCAAATAAAATTTGTTCTTAAGCCTTGAGCTCTAAGAAAATTTGCTTTTGATAAGTTCATTTTTTTAAAGGTTTCATAACCTAGGCTATATTCTCTTTCCTAATACAGTTTTATATCAAATTTATTCGAAAAATATAAATGTGTATTTCAAAAGAAACACACAAAACCCATTATTTGATCTTATGTCTTCTAAACAATTCAAAAACATTCATTATTAAAATTTGCTACATAATATCACTTGGTGATGAGAATGCTAAGGCAGGATTTCATTCTTCTTGTGGATTTAATTACTTAATTTTCTCCCAAATAAAAACAAATAAATGTCTTAGTTTAATGTAAACCGTGGACACCAGAAACTAGTGTCATTACAACCATAGGAATAAACAATAGTGGACTTTGTTACTTTTTCTGTGAATCTGATGCAACAACCCAGAATGTGCTAAGGAAAATGGTCATTTATATTCTATTTTATATTAGCACTTAGATGACACTAAGGCTCCATACTGGAAATTCATAAGAATTTCATTTTCAAGAGAAATGCTTCAAATTAAGATTTCAGTTTTATTTTTTTTCAAATATGACTTTTCATATTGAATTTTAGCAGGTAGAAGGACCTGACTCTCCATAAAGAATTAAAATTCTGCTGAACTGATGGATAGTGCTTTGGGCATTTATTTACATTGCTCATTCTTACTATTTCAGTTTTTAAACTGACAATTAGTTGTGAATTGCAAATTTACAAAATTTTTGATAAATTTTCACCTCCTTATATTACATTCAGAGGCTGTAGAAATGGACAAATGTCTAGAATTAAGTTACAGAATACCTTTACAGAATTTTAGATGCATTCATTTTCAAATACACTAGAAAACAAATTTAAAGGCAGTATATTCTCAACCAGTATTAGATAATTTTATAAGAAACATGTACTCTACTGTAGGGGATTTGTTCTAATGCTTTGACTTCATCAGAAATCTCTGTGTCCACATGCTGAAAGTTCTTGTGTTTTGATTGATCAATAAAGATGCCAGAAGCCAATGGCTTGACAAGGGTAGATGGGGTAGAACGTTTGGATATGTGGAGAATAGGAACTTTGGAAAAGGAGACGGAGATTCTCCAAGACTCAGGGGAGAGAAATGGATCAGATTTAGAGTTGAAGAGGGAGAATCATCCTAAATGTAGTTGGAAAGGGAAAGTGGCCCCCAGAAGGGCTGCCCAGAAGTGTCTTGGCTAACATAGACTAATGGTCCTCACAGAAGGTAACAGGGTAGCAAAGGGAAAGGTTGATTTAGAAAGTGTTGAGCCAGGAGGGGAGAAAAACTGTGCTAGCAGTGAAAGGATTAGAACTTCCCAGACTTTGAGTAGCCAAGGCATTTCAAAAATAAGCTAATGTGCATGTGACTTTCTTTCTTTCTTTCTTTCTTTCTTTCTTTCTTTCTTTCTTTCTTTCTTTCTTTCTTTCTTTCTTTCTGTCTGTCTGTCTGTCTGTCTGTCTGTCTGTCTGTCTGTCTGTCTGTCTTCCTTCCTTCCTTCCTTCCTTCCTTCCTTTCCTCCTCCTCCTTCTCCTCCTCCTCCTCCTCCTCCTCCTCCTCCTCCTCCTCCTCCTCTTCTTCTTCTTCTTCTTCTTCTTCTTCTTCTTCTTCTTCTTCTTCTTCTTCTTCTTCTTCTTCTTCTTCTGTGTGCATGCATCTTTCAAATAATTGCTGGGTGGGTAGCTGGAAGTCTTATCTATTGGAAGCACAAAGCAGAATATCTAAAACTCGCCACTACACTCTACTTAGAAGAAATGAAAATACAATTAAAATTTGAAGATTGTTAAGTCTCAGAGTTTCAGCATATTTTTATGAAGGAGGGATTTGTCTTATATTTCAAGGCAATTCAAACTATAATAATAGAGAAAACACTGGGACAGGAATGAGAAACTATATTGTAACTGCAGTGAAAAAGCAGTAGAGAACAGGGTGTGGGGCCAGTCAATAAAGCTTTGAAGCCTACCTACAATTGACTATTTCATGAATCATGACTTTACCACCTAAAAGTTCCACAATCATTACCTCCAGCTGTAGACCAACTGTTCGTGCACATACATTGAGAGGGTACTTCATATTTAGACTAATATATTTTACCTCTACCTATTAAGATTTAAGGTCATATCATGAGGCAAACTGTATCCATTCTAATTTCCAAAGAAGCATAATTTTAACAGCTCTGTGTTAGTCGGGGTTCTCTAGAGTCACAGAACTTATAGAACGAATCCCTCTTAATCATTATATGAAGGGGATTTATTAGAATACAGTAACCATTCACTTTATGGGTGTTGATGTCTCAGCTGTTCTTCAGCGTATTCCAGATTCCTAAAGAAGTAACCTAATGCCTATGAAGGAATGAACTTCTTAGCAAGAATAAGAACAAGAATGCAAAGAGCAATAGGATTCGTCTGTGGCTTTATATAAGTTTCCAGTAGAAGGCATGGCCCAGATTAGAGGACTGTTTTCCAACTTCAAATAGCTGGGTTAGAAGTCAATTTTGCAACTCAAATTCAGCAAAAATTCTTCATTGGTGTGCTTCATTTTGAGGTTTTAGTTAATTCCAGATATACTTAAGTTGACAACCAAGAGCATCCAATGTAAGTTCAAATGCTTTTTCTATTTCTTTTCTTAAATCTTCTTTATGGAAATAAATCATTTTCTTATACAATATATCCTCATTGTAGACCTCCAATCATCTACTCTATCTTCTCAGTTCCTTCACACTTTACCTACTCTCCAGAACCATTCTCTTTCTGTCTATCTTTAGAAAAGAGTGGGCTGCTAAGAGATAACAACCAAACATGACAAAATAAAATATAATGTGTCAAAGCAAAAACTATTGTACCAAAGTTGACACAGCAACCCAACAGAAGAAAAAGAGTTCCAGGAGGAGGGACAAGTGTCAGTAACCCAGTTACTCTCATAGACAGGAATCCCATAAAAAATATTATGATAATAGCTATATACATAGAGAACTTAGTGTCCACTTACATACTTGCTATTTCAATCTCTACAAGCTTGCTTTGCTGATTACAATGGCCTTGTACTCCTAGTATACTCTTTCTCTTTTGACTGTTTTGATCATTCTGCTACCTCTTTCATGGAATTTCCTAAGGTTATTTGGAAGGATTTGATAAAGACTTCCAATATAGACTCTCATGGTACTGTCTGGCTGGGGAGTCTCTTAATCTATTTTAATCTATTGGAGGAAGCCTTTCTGATGATGACTAGGTAATGATTTATGAGAGTATATCAGAATATCATTAAGAATAATTTTGTTGTTTTTATCTTTCTTGTTGTTGTTCCATAGTGTTTAGTTTTATCCTAGATTCCTGGGCTATCTAGTCTCTAGTTCCTGGTTACCCAAGCAGTGTTTGCTCTTTGTTCCTTCTCATGCAGTGGGACTTAGATAAAATTAGATATTAGTTGACTGTTATCACAAATTCTTTGATACCATTGCCCTAGCATATATTATAGGCAGGACATGTTATATATCAAAAGTTTGTGGGTAGGTTGTGTCCACATTTCTCTTTTGGTAGCCTGAAATGTCCTTCCTGCACCAAAGAAACAAGAGTATATGGATGAGAGCTCAATATAGGAATCAGATTGACTTATTTATGTTCAATGTATTATGTGGGTTTTGTTTTCTGAAATGGGGCCCACGTGGCAATTTATAGAGATCAACCTTTTGACTTAGTAGCAGCCTGGATTGTTTGGGCATTTTCAGGGTGCTCCCTTGCTCAATAACTCAACTGAATGCACTCTAGTCCCACTACTGGAAGCCTTGTCTGGCAATAAGAGGCTAGTTGGCATTTCATATTCCCCATTATTAGGAGTGCTCTTTAGAATTACTGTAGAAGAATTTTAATCCAACAACATGACTGCTCTCTCAAAGGTTCATATCCAAAGACCTTCTAGGTCTATATGATCCAGCCAAAATGCAGATACACCCCGGACTACAGTATATTATGGCTGAAATACAATACATACCCTTAGTACACACACTTTTAGTCACAAACAATGAATAATAAGTTAATTTGAAGAAGGAAAAAGGCGTGTATGAAAATTAAGAGTAATTACGGATCTCTAAAATTGATGAATCATAGAATGATATGACAGAATGAATCAAAGAGAGGATATTCCCACCTCTCAGAAGAAACAGGAAAGAGAGACTACTTAAGAACATCAGAGAACAAGTCAGGAGAAAGGGAAAATCAGTGATTTCAGATCAGTTGAATTCAGGCTATGCAATGGAATTCAGATGAGTTTACTTCAGTTGAATGAAGTCGAGCTCAAGTTTGTAAAGTGTTCTTTTCAGTTTTTATTCATTTCGTGAGTTTAAATAATTCAGATCTGTTTATATAATTCAGCAGCAGGTTTCCAAACAGAGAAATTTAGTGAGAAGCCAAGAGAAGTCAGTTTGAATCAATCAATCTGGAAAGGAGTTTTGAACCAGTGATGCTGAGTTGTACCAGCCAGCCAGAGTTCAGTAAGAACTAAAAGTTGAGTTTATTCAGTAGTAAGCCTCTGAGACAATTACAATTGGTGAATAAAATTTACTTTGAAGATAACCTTTAAACTCATTTTAGAAACCGTATTGATATAGTCAAATTGTATTTAATTTCAAAAGATAAAACCCACATCTTAGTTACTAGTCTTTTAGAAGATAGCATTTCAGAGAATATTCAGATATTCAGAGAATTACAGTTCATTTCTATTATGGTATAGAACATGGCATCTGCAGGCAGGTAGGGTTTTAGCCATAGCTGAGGGGTTATATCTGATTCACAAGCAAAGGAAGGCATAGAGAACTTGCCAGTCGTTGGCTTTGACTAACCGGAGCCTTCAGAGCTCCCAGGGACTAAAAAACTAATGAAAGAGTATATATGGGTGTGCTCATGGCTCCAGGTACATATATAACAAAAGATTGACTTATCTGATGTCAGTGGGAGAGGAGACTTTGATTATGTGGAGGCTTGATGCCCCAATATGAGCAGATGTCAGAGCAGTGATACAGGAGTGGGTGGGTGGGTGGAGGAACAGCCTCATAGAAACAAAGTGGAGGAAGGATAGAATGAGGGGTTTGCAGATGAGAGACGGGGAAGGATGAGAACATTTGAGATATAAACAAATAAAATAACCAACCAACCAAACAAACAAACAAACAAAAAAAGCAAAAAATATCTCAAAGTGTTGAGACCTGCCCCCATAACATAACTGTAGCCATTTTCTCCCATGGGCCTCATCAATTTTATTTTGTTGCTGTAATATGCTCCCTATTCCTTGACTCAGAAAAATAACTTGACTCAGAGTAGGGTCATGCTAACCACATACCCAGTTATGCTATGTATATTATGAGGATTATTAATCTTAAGAAATTATACAACCATAAGCTTCACTTAGGACCAATCAAATTAGAGGTCAATATGTACTGTTTTGTCTAAAATGGTTTGAGTCATGGCCAACCACCCGGACGCACTTCCAGCTCCTCCATTTACTTTTTTTTAAAGGAAAAACTATGTGCATAACTTTCAGCTCCAGAACTGGAGCCATTGCCTTGGGTGATCAGTCTTCAAACATACATTTAATAAAACATCTCTCTTTAACTCAGATTGGTGTTCCTGTGGGTTTTGGGGCAACTTCTGGATCCCAATATTTGACGCATTGCCTGAGAAGTCCCTACCATCAAGCATCCCTCAGTTACTGATGGGAACACCATCAAACCAGACTTCCTTGAGAGGTAATTTTTTTGTACCTGCATAATTTTGTTTTGTTTTCTTGATTTTGTCTTGTTTCTGATTTCTTTTGGTGACTCAAGTGAATGCAGAAATGCCCTTGGGTCAGCAGAACTGTGGATGCCACAATTTTTCTCTTGGCTAGGGTATCAGAATATCCTTTTGGAATTCGTCTTGGTCGGGACTCATTTCTGAGAGCCCAATTATGCAGTGTTGCAAAACTGTGTCTATCTTTGAAATTTAGTTTTGTTTGTATTTGTCTTCTATTTTCATTTTGACTATGGTGCCTATTCTCTATCTTTAACTAACTCCTCTCTTTTGGTTATCTGGGTCCCTTTGGTAGGATGTTTGGGTTCTTTGCTGGGAGATTTGAATGACTTCCCTCTCCTCCCCAACTATATTGGTTGTCCTTGGTACACTAGTCTGTCCATGTCTGTCAATGTATGCCTATACTTTCATTTAGTTGATTGATTGTTGCTCTGCATTTCATATTCAGAGAAAAAATGGTTAAAACTTCATCTGCAGTCTGATAACCTCTTGAATTAGATTTAACTCATTTCAATGATTAAAAAAAATGTTACAGAATTGGGACAACAAAAACTCATAGCTTGATGCTGCCCTGGGAGAGCTACACCTGAAGCTAGGAGTCTAGCAGTACTGGAAAAACCCATAGGCTGCTTGATATGCTCAAGCTACTCTCAAGAACTGACAAATGAGATGTCATAAAATTGCAAAGCTTCTGTAAGGCAAAGGGCACTGTCAATAGAACAAAACTGCAACCTACAGATTGGTAAAAGATCTTTTCCAATCCTACATCCAATAGAGGGCTAATACCCAATATATACAAAGAACTCAAGAAGTTAGACTCCAGAAAAACAAATAACCCTATTAAAAATGGGGTACAGAGCTAAACAAAGAGTTCTCACCTGAAGAATATCTAATGGATGAGAAGCACCTAAAGAGATGTTCATCATCCTTTGTCATCAGGGAAATACAAAACTAAACAACCCTGAGATTCTACCTCACACCAGGCAGAATGGCTAAGGTCAAAAATTCAGGTGACAGCAGATGCTAGCAAAGATGTGGAAAAGAGGACACTCTTCCATTTTTGGTGGGATTCCAAGTTGATGCAATCACTCTGGAAATCAGTCTAGTGGTTCCTCAGATAATCAGACATAGCATTACCTGAGGATATAGCTATACTACTCCTGGACATATACCCAGAAGATGCTCCAACATGGAATAAGGACACATGCTCCACTATGTTCATAACAGTCCTATTTATAATAGACAGAAGTTGGAAAGAACCCAGATGTCCTTCAACAGAGGAATGGATACAGAATACGTGGTACATTTACACAATTGAGTACTATTCAGGTATTAAGAACAGTGAATTCATGAAATTCTTAGGCAAATGGATGGAACTGGAAAATACCATCCTTAGTGAGGTAACCCAGTTACAAAAGAACATACATGGTATGCACTCACTGATAAGCGGATATTAGCCCATAAGCTCGGAATACCAAAGATACCATTCACAGACCACATGAAGCTCAAGAAGAAGGAAGGCCACAGTGTGGATGCTTTGATCCTTCTTAGAAGTGGGAACAAAATACTCATGGGAATAGATACAGAGACAAAGTGTGGAACAAAGGCTGAAGGAAAGGCATCCAGAGACTGCCCTACCTGGGGATCTATCTATATAAAGTCACCAAACCCAGACTCTGTTGTGGATGCTAAGAAGTGCATGCTGACGGGAACTTGATATGGCTGTCTCCTGAGAGACTTTGCCAGAACCTGACAAATACAGACTCTGATGCCTGCAGCCAGTCATTGGACAGAGCATGGAAGCCACAATGTGGAAGTTAGAGAAAGGACTGAAGGAGCTGAATGGGTTTGAAACCCCATAGGATGAACAACAATATCAACCAACCCGAGTTCCCAGGGTCTAAACAACCGACTAAGGAGTGCACATGGAGTGACCCATGGCTCCAGTTCCATATGTAGCAGAGGAAGGCCTTTTTGGGTAAAGAGGCCCTTGGTCCTGTGAAAGCTGGATAGCCTAGTGTAGGGGAATGCGATGGTGGGGAGTAGGGATTGGGTGGTTGGGTGGGAGCACACCTTCATAGAAGCAGGGGGAGGTGGGATGAGATAGGGGGTTTCTGGGGGCGGTCGGGAAAGGTAATATCTTTTGTAATGTAAATAAATATAATATCCAATAAAAAGATATAGAGTATTAAAAAAACAAAAAGAAAAACAAAATAAAAAACCAAAGGGGGGGTACCAGTAGCTTCTCAGCTTCTCTAGTAAGAAAGTTGATGACTAGCCCTGTTACAAAACTTCTGTGTCCATGAGAATTGGATTCAGCAGGTGACAAAGGTGCTCCTCTCTTGAAACTACTGCTAAATGATATAAGCAAAGTTTGTCTGTATGTTTTTAAATTTACAAATATATATTGCCACTGCAGATTTATTTCTGATGGGTCTTAAATGTATAAATTTACTATATTCTGCATTTCTCCTTTATAGATTATTGGCTTATAAATTATTGGGTATGTTTAAAAAACACTCTGTAACATCTATAACAAAAGTTAGTTTAAAACTCATAACTTGGGATTGGAGCTATTCTGGGCAATAAAATATACAATAAAACACAACATGAGCCAACTAAGTGAACAGGTTCCTAAAGGCACTTTTAAACTGGGCTAATAGTTTTCTGCAATTCCTGTACTGAAAATCAGACTTACAAAAGACAGGATTTAAAACAATGTTTCTTCAAGGATGTATGCTGCATCTTCATGTGTTTGTATACCATAACTTTTCTTGTTAGCACCAAAATTTTATAACATGTCAATAATACACTTACTTATTTTAGAGACACGCAATTGTTTAAAAAATAATTTTTCTTCTAAAAATTATGTTTATGCTCTATAACTGCACTCTTAAAAATTTGTTTTCATATTTTAAAAGCAACTTTAAAGCTTTTGGATATTTAAAATGTATCAAATATTTTATTAATTATATATAATTAAATTAACATGATTGTTACAATAAAGCAGGGAATTTTAACAAAAATAACATAGAATGACGGGAACTATGATGACTTTAGAAATTATAACGGAAAACAGCAATCTAATTATGGACCCATAAAGGGGAACAATTATGAGAGTAAAAGCTATATGGGAGCTATGGATCTGAAGATGAAATAAAAAATATTATTGGGAGCTTCAAGGATTTTGGCATTTGTCACTGGGCTCAGACAAGGAAATAGGCTCAGATATGAATATTAGAAACATGACCATGGAGCTTTGCTTACTTCTTTGTTGAATTACTACCATATGTGATCTCTTTGCTCAGTATTTTACTTACTATCTTGTGTAATCTTTTTGCTTATTACTCTTCTTAATTACGTTCTTGCGTGACTTCCTTGTTTGCTACTTTACTTGATTACTTTGTCTTTGATCTAAGAACTGACCAAGTGCTTTGGATGTACCTAGAATGGTGGAAAACTAGACTAGGAAAGAATCAAGCTGCTTCATCCTCAGTATGGGCTGAAGTCATGTTATAATTTGTCTAAACTTTTCCCTTTCAATCCTCACTCTCGCTTGAGACCCTGTTGACTGACTGAGCTGCCTTGGTCAAAATATGATAACAGAAGGTTTTGGTTTAAAATGGACTTATCTATTAATGCAATATGATACCAATCAGCTATACACTGCTGAGATAATTTTAAATTTGTTGTAGCTATATATGATTTTCTTTCCCTTTTCATTATATCAGGTATATTTCTCTGTAAATTATGGTAATGATACCAGGAGTTAAATTTAAGGAATTTTTAATTTAAGAAAGAAAAACTATGTAGGTTTTACAATATTAAAAAGCTTAAGAAATAATGGATCTTGAAAACCTTTACCCCTTTCCTTTCAGTGTGCCTGATCTCCTGCAAGGAGTAGCAGCCACTTCCTTTCAGCCCTTTTCTCCCCTTTTGTTACTTTGTGATAATAGCTCCCTCAGCCAACTTCCTTACCATTTTCCCCAAGTTGTTCACACCTTCCTGCCCTGACATTGCCTTCTCCTAAACCTAATCAGACAGGAAACAGTTATATTCTGTGATGACATATCATATAAAGGTTTAAAAGTTCCTAGTCTCTTCATGGTTTAAAGGTTTTATTTTGATTCTGGAAGAGCTTTAATTCAAAACTGTAATTTTAAGGCACAAACCTAACAGTGTTTGATAGTAAACATGATCAAATCCTTTAATATGTTCAGAGATATATTTGAAGTCATGCTAAGTACTGGTGCATTTTTTTTTTTGCTGTGTAATGATGTGAATTGTTTATTTAAAATTATTTTCCTCCCAAGTTGCCCAATGATTTAGCAAGTTTTATTTTACTTTCAGCTCAAACAATCAACATACTTTCTGGATTTTATTTTAACCACATATACTATTATAACATTATATTAAAACCAGAGTCCAATATGTTGACCAGTAAGCAGGACAGATTTAAATTAGAGCCTTGACAGGTATGGTGTTGCTCCCAGATCCTAAGAGTTTCGGTGATGATGGATGCTCCTTCAGGCCCTGTCCTCTAAGGTGTCCAAGAAGATATGGTCACAATGAAAAAAGATACTACCTGGATTTTGGTCCAATAACCATTGGTCATAACTGCCCCAATGTCTCTACTCACTGTTCAGGATTGGTTGTAAACTATAGACAGAGGGAAAATGGAGAATTGTTTGTCACGTGATACTTAAGACAAGGTGAAGTCAGGCTCTCTCATATTTCTCCTCCATAGAAAAAAACTTGACCACATTGATGGCCATGAAAGTAGGTGTTGTTCAATCCTAGATTCATCATACTTATCTGAATTTCACTACCACAGAAACATCAGGACCTGAAGTAGTGATGGGCCTTCAGACAATACCTGCTGGACCCGTAAAAATCAGACTGGTAAAAAACTCTGGAAAATAGTTTTCTATTTGGTTTCCTTGAGCTGGAGAGGAACATCTGCCAGTATTAATGTCTGCCTTAGTAGGCATGTTTTCTGCCAGTGTGAGAGCAGCAGCACTTATTAAAGAAGATCAAAAATTTAAACACTTAACAAATTGATCAACCTATCAGATTTTAAAAAAAAAATCAGTTAGTAATTTAACTTATTCTCACGATTCATTAGCTAAGGTTTTATTACAAAACAGAAGAAAGCTGCAGTACTCTCCCTGCAACGAGGACGTTTACCTATGGCTCTAGGTAAGCAATGGTGTTTTTATGCTAATCATTCAGACATAATTAAATAAAGTCAAAACTTAGTAAAAAAAATCAGAGAGCGAGAGAGAGTGAGAATGAGCAAGAGAGAAAACTAGACATGAAGAATGGCTGGTAAAACTGGTCCTACTGGCTTCAGAGAAAAAAAAATGAGTCAAATACTTGACTCACTAGAATAACTCAAAGTGGGAGGGGGAATTATTGAGACCTACCCTCATAACATAGCTATAGTCATTTTGTTTCATGCCTGCCAGCTATTTCATATTGTTGCTGTAATATGTCCCCCAGTCCTTGAGACAGAAAAATAACTTGATCCAGAACAAGATCATGCTGACCACATACCCTTTTGTGTTCTGTATGGTATAGCATTTGTTAATCTCTTTTTTAATTTCCTATATTTTTCTATTTACATTCCCAATGATTTCCCCATTCCCATTTCTACCCTCCCCGAAAGTCCCATAAGCCCCTTTCCCTCCCTCTCTTCCCCATTCAACCCCCTCTCACTTCTCTGTCCTGGCATTCCCCTACATCCAGTCTTTCCAGGACCAGGGGTCTCTCCTTCCATGTTCTTGGAAATCTATTGATATGCGAATTGTGTCTAGGGTATTCCGAGATTCTGGGTTAATATCCCCTTATCAATGACTGCATACCATGTGTGTTCTTTTGTGATTGGGTTACCTCACTAAGGATGATATTTTCCGGTTCTCACCATTTGCCTAGGAATTTCATTAATTCATTGTTTTTAATTGCAGAGTAGTATTCCATTGTGTAACCTTAAGAAATTCTTCAATTCACAATTTCTTCAATTAGGAATCATAAAATTAACGATCAATATGAACTATTATGTCTAAAATGGACTTAGTCAGTGCTAACCATCAGACAGATCTTCCGGCAGCTATTCATTGTGGGTTTTGTAGTTCTAGCCTTTTTAAGTTGGCCTTCAGAATATCCAGCAAACAGTTACAGCTCTCAATCAGGAGTTGCCCTACTCAATCTTGGGGTGTGCATTTGAAATCCTTTCTTGTTTAACTAAGGTCAGTGTCCATGGGCAAATTTTGTACCCCAACAAAACTTCACCTCGAGTGAGATACCACCTACAAAATGGCATGCCTCCTAATTCTAACTAAACAGTCCCACGAAATGAGATACAAAACTTCATCATCTATATGAGCCTATGGAAGCCATTATCATTCAAACCAACACAACACACAAGCCAATTCCTTACCAACATTTAATGATACATCATTCTATCAATTGAAAATAGATTTGTTCTGAATAGAAAATAGTTGCTGAAAATATTCTTTCTTTATCATGATATTGGAAATGACCACTCAGAAACTACCTCTAAATTTATCTCAAACACTAATCGTTTCTCAGAAAAAGAGAGCTGTGAGTCAGAAATTTTATTAGAAGCAACTGTTCCAAATACACCTTCCTATGTAAATGGATAATCTACACCATTTGGAAAAGTTCTAGTCAAGTGATTTTATAAATAATAATTTTCAAGCTTGAAATGAATGAAAATAAATGTTATTTCATCATAATTTTAATAAATATCTGAGTTGAATATGCATATTAATTTATTTACAGTAGTCATAATGCTTGATTTCTAGGAAAACAAGAATTTTTTCTAAAAACTATTTTATATAAATGACAAAACCAAAAATGAAAAGTCTTTCTATGGGAACTATGTGATATCATGAAATTTTAAATCTATCACTAATGGAACTTATATGTGAGTAATATTTTCATAGTACAGTCAAATTTATCAATATTCCATGATAAGAGGGTGTCTTATTGAATTCTTGAGTAAAATTCTAAATGTGACTCTAAGAATAATTATGAGGATGACAAGTCTGATACAATCTTCATTTTATTGATGACACTAATTCTGATATTTGCAAAATAGTATTATCATACACATAAATATAAAAATACTAATTTATGATTTTAAAGGATGATGTGTATCATTTTTCCATGTTTTTTCCGTATAGTAAAAAATAGGATGAATTTTCCTTTATCCAATATATTATTCAACATAAGGTATTTTCAAGATACATGGTAAAATAATTACTGTGAAAATAGAATTCTTACTTAGTGTTTCTAAATCAAAACACAAAATTATTGACAACCCAAAAATTGTTCAAGAATGGTCTGTACTACTGGATTTACTTTGCTAAATCTAAGAATTTGGTATGTCAAGTTCAATAACACCTGTCTATATTTAGATGGTTTTATTTTAATTAATAAGCCACAATCTTAAGGGATAATAAAAGCATATTACAAATTTTGATTTATCTTCAATAAGAGAGAACATAAAACTTTCAGTTTTCTTAATAAAGATTTATACCTAAGTTGCTCTTTTCCAATATCAAGGGAAATTTAACTTCAAATACTATAAAATACTAATATTAAATACAATTTTTAAATTAGACATACTCAAAATGATTTTGAATGTAAATAAAATAACTTGGAAAATAAAATAAAATTAAAAAAAAAACCACACATTTCTACCCCTGAATATGGAAATTTCAAAGCAGGGATACAACTCAGGGACTATTATTTCTCTTCACACAGATAGTGCTAAAAGTGTTAAATCCAAAATAGTGTCAAAGTGCTAGCCAAGAAAAATAATTCTATTTCATGATTCCTGTTTCTGATTAATTTTATGTCAATCAGAATTCATAAAATTCATAAAGTTCTGAAACAAATAAATGTCATTCCATTTGTAACAGAAGCATTTTGTTTAACTTCATTAAAAACAAAGGTAAATTCTCCCCTGTGCCCATATGTTCAAGGTTCTTCCCTAGTTTCCCTTCTATTAGTTTCACTGTGTCTGGTTTTATGTGGAGATCTTCCATCCACTTAGAATTGAGCTTAGTACAAGGAGATAAGAATGGGTCAATTTGCATTCTTCTGCATGTTGACCTCCAGCTGAGCCAGCACCATTTGTTGAAAAGGCTATCTTTTTTCCACTGGATGGTTTTAGGTCCTTTGTCAAAGATCAAGTGACCATAGGAGTGTGGATTCATTTCTGGGTCTTCAATTCTGTTCCATTGATCTACATGTCTGTCACTGTACCAATATCATGCGGTTTTTAACACTATTGCTCTGTAGTACAGCTTGAGGTCCGGGATACTGATTCCCCCAGAGGTTCTTTTACTCTTGAGAATAGTTTTAGCTATTCTGGGTTTTCTGTTATTCCAGATGAATTTTTGAATTGCTCTTTCTAACTCTATGAAGAATTGAGTTGGGATTTTGATGGGGATTGCATTGAATCTGTGTATTACTTTTGGTAAGATGCTCATTTTTACTATATTAATCCTGCCAATCCATGAGCATGGCAGATTTTTCCATCTTCTGAACAGAACTCCAATAGCTTATGCTCTAAGATCAAGAATAGACAAATGGGACCTCATTAAATTACAAAGTTTTTGCAAGGCAAAAGACACTGTCAAAAAGACAAAGCGGCAACCAACTAACTGGGAAATGATCTTTACCAACCTTACATCCAACAGAGGGCTAATATCCAATATATACAAAGAACTCAAGAAGTTAAACTCCAGAGAGGCAAGTAACCCTATTAAAAAAATGGGGTACAGAGCTAAACAAAGTGTTCTCACCTGAAGAATATCTAATGGCTGAGAAGCACCTAAAGAGATGTTCATCATCCTTAGTCATTAGGGAAATGCAAATTAAAACAACCCTGAGATTCCATCTCACACCAGTCAGGATGGCTAAGATCAAAAACACAGGAGACAGCAGTTGTTGGCGAGGATGTGGAGAAAGAGGAACACTCCTCCACTGCTGGTGGAATTGCAAGCTGGTACAACCACTCTGGAAAGCAGTCTGGTGGTTCCTCAGAAAACTGGGCATGACACTCCCGGAGGATCCGGCTATACCACTCCTGGGCATATACCCAGAGGCTTTACCTGCATGCAATAAGGACACATGCTCCACTATGTTCATAGCAGCCTTATTTATAATAGCCAGAAGCTGGAAAGAACCCAGATGTCCCTCAACGGAGGAATGGATTCAGAAGATGTGGTATATCTACACAATGGAATACTACTGTGCAATTAAAAACAATGAATTCACGAAATTCCTAGGCAAATGGTCAGATCTTGAAAATATCATCCTTAGTGAGGTAACCCAATCACAAAAGAACACACATGGTATGCAGGCACTGATAAGGGGATATTGACCCAGAATCTCGGAATACCCTAGACACAATCCGCATATCAATAGATTTCTAAGAAGATGGAAGGAGAGACCCCTGGTCCTGGAAAGACTGGATGTAGGGGAACGCCAGGACAGAGAAACGAGAGGGTGTTGAATGGAGAAAAGAGGGAGGAAAGGGGGCTTATGGGACTTTCGGGGAGGGAGGAAACAGGAAAGGGGAAATGATCTGGAATGTAAATTAAAAAAATAAAATAAAATAAATAATAAAAAAAAGGTGTATGCAACTTTATATGTAATGCTTTTGGTTTCATGAGGTACTCTTTGTTCTTAGCCATTCTACATGCACCCTCATGAAAAATACATTGGCGGGTTTCAAAACATGTGCTCAAGAAGGCCTGAACAGTGAACTTACTGCTGTTAATTAGCTAAATTGTCATTCGCCTAGTTCCCTGCAAAATATTTATGATTATAGCCAAAGACAGCATAATTTCGTCTCCAGCTTTAACTGGAGATGTTTCTTTGTAGCATATCACTGTCAAAGTGATGGGTATACATTGAAAGTTCAGCCATCTACAAAGTATTTATAACATGACTACAAAGACTTGGGATAACTGTGGGATAATAGGTGAAAACAATGTAAACTTAAACTGGACGACAGGGAGAAGGACTTTGGAAGGCTTATTTCTGGCTCACACAAAACAGTCAACAGCTTTTATGTAAATTATGGACCTAAATGTGGCCATAATGCCTCCTGATGAAGTAAGTACTCAATACTTCTTGATTCCAGTGAAGATGTCACTGCCTTCATTTGTCCACCCACTAATGTATACACATTAGATCATATGGAATAGCTAATTCAGCAACAACAACAATCATGAACAACAAGGAAAAGAGCAACAACAAAACGATAGCATGAATGTAAGAAAATATAAATCAATTGTAGTAGGTAATGTGTGAGTTAATAGAGAGTGAGGGAGATAAGAGACAATAGGTGCTACAGTAACCAGAATGCACCCTATATATGTACAAAAATGTTAAAGAACAAATTTAAACACACAAACATAAACACACAGACACACGACACACACACTAGGCACTACTGCTTTATATATATATATATATATATATATATATATATATATATATATATATATATATATATATATATAAAATAACTGGGAACTTGAATTGTTTTTTTCTAGGACTTATTGGTTTTGTTGATTATATTGTATATGCTACAATTATTCTATGTTTTCTGGGTTGCATATGCATGCAAATATTGTAATTTCTATTATATCAAACAAATATTGCTATAAATAAGCAAGGTCACAATATTCCTTGGATTTTCTAATATTTGATGGGTTTACACATTTAAGGTTGCACTACCTGTTTACTTTCTATAAAAATCGAGGTATATGTTAATGTATAACTAATGCCATTATGTATGAAGGTTATCCATGCATTTTCACAAAATCTGAAGACATACAGCAACTCTTAAAAGTAGTGACTATACTCTTTGGTTGGTGGTTTAGTCCCAGGGAGTTCTTGAGGGACTGGTTTGTTGACATGACTCTGGCCGATATGTAGCAGAGGATGGCCTTGTCTGGCATCAATGGGAGGAGAGTTCCTTGGTCCTCTGAAGGCTGCCCTTGTGTAGGGGAATTCCAGGGTGGGGAGGAGGGAGTAGGTAAATGGGCAGGTGTGGGATCACCCTCATAGAAGTAGGAGGAGGGGGAGTGGAATAGGGGGTTTTCGGAAGGGAAACCAGGAAAGGGGATAACATTTGAAATGTAAATACATAAAATATCCAATAAAAGAAAAAAAGGAAACAAACAGTAGTGCCTCTAACAGTGTTTGAATTTAAAATACAATTTATAAATATGCAATAGCTCACAAGGAATAGAATCTTTGACACTTGTTCTTCTACTTTTCCATTTTTAAAGTAAGAAATATCCTTTCTTTGTAAATTGAGACTATTTGTATTTAATCTTCCTGTGGGATTCCCCTTACCACTATGGACAACTTGCATTGCAAATCAATTAATTTTTTGATGATATATATTAGTAAAAATCCAAGAGAGGTTTCTTTGCCTGAATCTGTAAATCTATGTGATGAGTAAATTGATTTTAGGCAGCTTAAAATATTGCTTGCACTAAAAGATTTTTAAATATATTTAGTTTTAATTAATATGCATGGGTATTTTGTTTATATATTTGCAAGTGTACCATGTGTGTAAAGTGCCTACAAAGGCCAAAAAAGGAGGAGTTGGACCTCCTGAAACTGTGTTACAGATGGAAGTTAGTTGCCAGGTGCATGTTGGGAATTGCACCTGCATACTCTGGAAAAGTAGCCAGTGTTCTGATATATTGAGCCATCTCTCCATCCCCTGCATCTAAAGATTTTATTCTGAAGCCAAAAAATTAATTTACTTCTTCCTTGAATTTTGAAAACACAAGAAAGTGATAAATCTCCATCATTATTCTGAAATAGGGAAGCTTGGTGCCATTCCCCTCACATATGCTATGTAAGTAGTGTTACAAATATAAAACCTCTGTCTAGGAAAAAATAGTTCTAATGTTCTATAGGCAATAGGAAACTATAATTGATTATTACTGATCATAAAATTTAAAATATCAAGTAGTAAATGATTGTGACCATTCTCTTATAACAAGAGGATAAATATTTAAGATACTAGACCAAACAATTACTTTATGCTGATCACTTTGCTTTCTGTATATGTATTTAAATGTCAAGTTTTACTCCATACACACAATATCCCATAACACACATAGTATGATATCTATCTATCTATCTATCCATATATCTATCTAAATATCTACTTTTCTAAATATGTATCTATATCTGTATATAGATATATAGATATAAAATGGGTAGATATATCTGTATATCTATATTTAGAGAGGAAGAGAGAGAGAGAGAGAGAGAGAGAGAGAGAGAGAGAGAGAGAGAGAGAGAGAGAGAGAGAGAGAGAGAGAGAGAGAGAGAAAGAGAGAGTTATTCTTTGTTGTTAATGTGATAGTAGTTTGAATGAACTACCCCCTCAGAAATGGGAGGCATAACTATGAGAGATTTTCTGCTTGGTTTGAAATTGGTGATCCCATTTCTAGTTTGGACCTTGGAGATATGAAGACACAGCACTGATCCAGATTTTGAGGCTGGAAGACACACCTTTACTATGGGCCTCACCTTCTGCTGGAAGCCTACATGAGGAGAGTAGAAGAAGGAACACTTTTGTTCTTTGCCTACCTCCCCTCACCATGCTACTATATCTGTTCCTTTAGTGACCTCGGAGCTGACACTCCAGGATTCCATCACATACTGAAGAGTAGACTAGCTGAGACACCCAGCCTTGTGGAACTGAGAAAACACTATATTCTTTTTTTTTAACTATTATTTTTTATTAGCTATATTCTCTATATATATTTCAAATGTTGTCACCTTTCCTGATCTCCTCACCCCCAGAAAATTCCATAAGCTAGCTCCCTTCCCATTGTTCCCCAATCAACTCCTACTTCCCTGCCCTGGTATTACCCTACACAGCAGCATCGAGCCTTTCCAGGACCAAGGGCCTCTCCTCCCTTTGATATCTAACAAGATCATCCTGTGCTGCCTATGCTTCTGGAGTCATGGGTAGCTCCATGTGTACTCTGTGGTTGATGTTTTTTTCCCGGGGAGCACTGGGAGTACTGGGCAGCTCATATTGTTGTTCCCCCTATGGCATTGCAAACACTTTCAGCTACTTGGGTCCTTTCTCTAGCTTCTCCATTGGGGACCCTGTGCTCAGCTCAATGGCTGGCTGAGAGTGCCTTCCTCTGTATTTGTCATGCACTAGCAGAGCCTCCCAGGTGACAACTATATTCAACTCTGGTCGGCAAACACTTGTGGGCATCGATAAAAGTGTCTGGGATTTGTAACATTAGATGGGATGGATCCCTAGGTGGGGTAGACTCTGGATGGTCTTTCCCTCCGCCTCTGCTCCACACTTAGTCTCTGTATTTCCTTCTTTGGGTATTTTGTTCCACCTTCTAAGAAGGACCAGAGTATCTATACTATGTTCTTCCTTCTTCTTGAGCATCATTTGATTTGTGAATTATGTCTTGTGTATTCCAAGATTCTGGGCTAATATTCACTTATAAGTGAGTGCATGCCATGTGTGTAATTTTGTGACTGGGTTACCTCACTGAGGATGATATTTTCCAGTTCCACCCATTTGCCTAAAAATTTCATGAATTCATTGTTTGTGATAGCTGTGTAGTATTCCATTGTGTAAATATAGAACATTTTCTGTATTCATTCCTCCATTGAGGGACATCTGGGTTCTTTCCAGCTTTTGACTATTATAAACGTGGCTGCTATGAACATAGTAGAGCATGTCTCCTTATTATATGCTAGAGAATCCCCTGGGAATATGCCCAGGAGTGGTATAAGAGTGTCCTCCAGTAGTGTTATGCCCAGTTTTCTGAAAACTGCCAAAATGATTTCCAGAGTGGTTGTACCAGCTTCCAATTCTTCATAGAGTTAAAAAGAACAATTCTCAAATTCATCTGGAATAACAAAAGTCCCAGGATAGCTAAAAGTATTCTCAACAGTAAAAGAACTTCTGAGTAAATCAGTATCCCGGACCTCAAGCAGTATTATAGAGCAATAGTGTTAAAATTGGATGTCATTGGTACAAAGACAGACAGGTAGATCAATGGAATAGTATTGAAGACACAGAAATGAACCCACACACCTCTGGTCACTTGATCTTTGACAAAGGAGCTAAAATCATCCAGTGGATAAAAAAGATAGCCTTTTCAACAAATGGTGCTAGTTCAGCTGGCGGCTAGCAGGCAGAAGAATGCAAATCGATCCATTCTTATCTCCTTGTACTAAGTTCAACTCCAAGTGGATCAAGGATATCCACATAAAACCGGATACACTGAAACAAATAGAAAAGAAACTGGAGAAGATCCTTGATCACATGGGCACAGGGGAAGATTTCCTGAACCAAACACCAATAGCTTATGCTCTAAAATCAAGAATTGACAAACTGAACCTCATAAAATGACAAAGTTTCTGTAAGGTAAAGGACACTGTTAATAGGACAAAACAGCAACCAACAAATTGGGAAAAGATCCTTACCTACCCTACACATAACAGAGGACTCATACCCAATATATACAAAGAACTCAAGAAATTAGACTCCAGAGAGCCAAGTAACCCTATTAAAAAATAGAGTACAGAGCTAAACAAAGAATTTTCACCTGAGGAATATCAAATGGCTGAGAACACCTAAAGAAATGTTCAATATCCTTAGTCATCAGGAAAATGCAAATCAAAACAACCTTGAGATTTTACCTCACACCAGTCTCAATGGCTAAGATCAAAAACTCTGGAGACAATAGGTGCTGGCGAAGATGTGGAGAAAGAGGAACAAATACAATATTCTTATACTTTCCATTCACAGCTAGCCTTGGTTGGATTAGTTGGATTGTAGCTTGTAAGTCATTTCAATAAATTATGTGTACATATTTGACATGTTTTAAATCATATTACCAGACTAATAATGCTGAATTATAACCTCTTTCTTGTATTCTTGATATTAAAGCCAAATCTATGTGGCTGAAGCTCTCAAAATCTGCTGCTTGCTGGAGCTGAAAGAGTCATGGGTAGAGTTAATATACTATTAACTAAGGAGTTGATATTTGTTTAATGATTTTATTTCAATCATAAGTATCAGGTTTATTGTACTTATTATGTTAAAATCTTGCAGTATTGTATATCCTTTTAACTGATCATTAACTGATCTTTAAGCAAAGTCTAACTGCTAATGCATGATTGACACATTCCATCATTGAAAATAGACAAAACCTATACCAATGTGCCAGCATCGTTACTGAAAGGTGGACAAATGGACATGGTTTATGTAATTGCATTTATTACCTTGGTGTTTACTATTTACATGAGCAGAGAAACCTGAGGAAGCCTTTCTGTCAAGGAATAAAGTAGCACCCTTCTGAGATGCTCCGCAACACTCCAGAGTCTGAAATATTCCCTGAGTCTTGATGATTTGTTAACCCGAGAAATAGCAACTGAAACAGAACAAAACAGCTTCTCTTGAATTTTGCTGCTCTAATATTTGTCTGGGCTTTGTATTTCATAGTATCTGTATTGTTAATTTTTTGATCCATGGTTGAAGATCCCATACAGAATTCCATGAGTTCATCTGAGTGGATGACTGAAATCCAGCAGTCTCATTTTGATTTGATTGTTAGGAGATACTACAATAAAACAAATATATAGGAGAAGAAAGTTATTTTTCTTGTTCATCACTAGTAAAAATATGATGACTAGTTTCCCCAGCATTTGGGTAGTAGAGAGCATAACATAAATAATATTCTTCAAACATCAAATGCTAAAAAGATTTAGTGTCTTTAAGAAGAAAAAGATGCATTATAAATAGACTACATGGCCAATATCTGACCAATTGCCTGTCACATACACACTAATACACAGGCTGCATATCAGTATTGTTCTGCAACAAAAGAATTCAACCACTTCTCACAGTACATACTGAGGCAGTCTTGAGTTTATTTTGCATAGCCTTTTTAATAGTCTACAGTGCCATGGGAAGCAAAATTGCTTGTCAGCAGAAACAGTGATTTGACATTACACATAAGATATCTGTTCCCATCCAGAGGCCTCTCTGTTCATTCCTTCAATGTTAATAGGACACTCAGCCCCTTCCCTTGAGTCTCACCTATCTCTTCAGACTTTCACAGAATCGCTCCCTACACTGATTCAAATTGGCTTCTCTTGAGTTCTGACTGAATTGTTCTGTTTGAAACAGCTGCCTCTGAACTCCATGAATTGAACAGAACTGAGTGGAACTCAACTTAAATACACCAAACGAGCTGAAGTGCTTGAATTCATGAAGGAACTCACTTAGGATCTCAGTTCCATAGCATTGCCTTAACTCAACTTAACAGCTCTCTTTCTCTCTGCTGCTCTTGAATGGCATATTTTTCCTGTGCTCTTCTCATATGAGTTGGGGATATCCTATCTCTGACTGATTTGGTCAAATTTTTATCTGACTCATTACTTTGTGCCTCAATCAGACATCACTTTCAAATATGGCTCCTCCTTCTAAACAGTAACCTTACATTCATTGTTGGGGCTAAGGTAGTAAGGGCGTGTCTATCTTTCAGCATGATCATACTGCATTACAGCTGGATCAATATAGACCTAAAAGGTCTTTGGATATTATTCCTTGCTTCGGCAGCTACATTGTTGGATTAAAATTCCTCTACAAATAAGTAAATAAAACTCAAAGTAGTGTCAAATTCAGGGACTGGATTTTGGTCTCTACTAGCCAGGGATGATACTGGGACAAAAGACTGACATGTACAAACAGAATCAGAGAAAAGGCTAAAGCAACTGCAATGACTCAAATGGTATGAGTAATACCTAGCAATTAATGAGAAATAGATTGTATTGTTCTCCTACATTACTTTTTTTAAACACAATCTTCATTTACATTTCAAGTGGTAAAACCTTTCCTAGTTTCCCCGCTCCCCAAACCTCCGCAACCCCCTCCTCCCACTCATTGCCTCCAAGTATATGCCCCTCCACCCGACTCACTCCCACCTTCCCCGTGTTGGGGCATCTATTGAGCCTTTGCCTGACCAAAGACCATTCCTCCCACTGATGCCAGACAAGACATTCCTCTGCCACGTTTTTGGCTGGAACCATGTGTACCCCCTTGGTTGATGGTTTAGTACATGGGAGTCCTGGGGCATCTGGGTGGCCGATCCCATGGGGCTGCAAACACCTTCAGCTCCTCCGTACCACCCTCCAACTCTTCATTGGGGACCCTACTCCCAGACCAATGTTTGACTGCTAGCAACTGTCTCTGAATGCATAAGGTTCTGGCAGGGCTCCTCCGAAGACAACCATGGCACACTCCTTTTGGTATGCACTTCTTGTGGTCCATAGTAGTGTTGGGGTTTGGTGACTGTTTATAGGGTGAATCCCCAGGTAGGGCAGTCTCTGGGTGGCCTTTACTTCAGTCCCTGCTCCACACTTTGCCTCCATTATTGCTCCTGTAAGTATATTGTTCCCTTTCTCAGAGGAACCCAAGCACCCCCACTTCAGTTCTCTTTCTTCTTGAGCTTCCTGTGGTCTTTGAATTGTAACTTGTTCATTTTGAGCTTTTGAGCTAACATCCACTTATCAGTGAATGCAAACCATGTGCGTTCTTTTGTGATTGGGTTACCTCGCTCAGGATGACACTTTCTAGTTCCATCCATTTGCCTAAGAATTTCATGAATTCATTGTTTTTAATAGCTGAATAGTACTCCATTGTGTATATATACCAGTTTCTGAATCCATTCCTCAGTTGAAGGACATCTGGGTTCTTTCCATCTTCTGGCTATTATGAATAAGGCAGCTATGAACATAGTGGTGTGTCCTTATTATATGTAGGTGCATCTGCTGAGTATGTGCTCAGGAATGGTATAGTTGGGTCCTCAGGTAGTACTATGTCTAGTTTTCTGAGGAATCACCAAACTGATTTCCAGAGTGGTTTTACCAGCTTGCAATCCCACCAACAATGGAGAAGTGTTCCTCTTTCCCCACATCCTCTCCAACATCTGCTGTCTCCTGAGGTTTCCATCTTAGCCATTCTGACTGGTGTGAGGTGAAATCTTAGGGTTGTTTTGATTTGCATTTCCCTGATAACTAACAATGCTGAACATTTCTTTAGGTGCTTTAGAGTCATTTGAGTTTCCACAGTTGAGAATTCCCTGTTTAGCTCTGTACCCCATTTTTAATAGGTTTATTTTACTCTCTTGAGCCTAACTTCTTGAGTTCTTTCTATACCTTGGATATTAGCCCTCTATCAGATGTAGGATTGGTAAAGACCTTTTCCCAATTTGTTGGTGACCATTTTGTCCTACTGACCATGTCCTTTGCCTTACAGAAGCTTTGCAATTTCATGAGGTCCCATTTTTCGATTCTTGTTCTTAGGGCATAAGCCATTGTTGTTCTGTTCAGGAACTTTTCCCCTGTGCTCATGTGTTCAAGATTCATCCCCACTTTCTCTTCTATAAGCTTCAGTGTGTCTGCTAATATGTGTAGGTCCTTGGTCCACTTGGACTTGAGCTTTGTACAAGGAGATAAGAATGGGTAGATTTGCATTTTTCTGCATGCTGATCTCCAGTTGATCCAGCACCATTTGTTAAAAATGCTGTCTTTTTTCCACTGGATGTTTTTAGCTCCTTTGTCAAATATCAAGTGACCATATTTGTGTGGGTTCTTTTCTGGGTCTTGCCATTGATTCTTGCCTGTCTCCATACCAATACCAAACAGTTTTTTATCACTATTGCTCTGTAGTAGAGCTTGAGGTCAGGGATGGTGATTCCCCCAGGATATCTTTTGTTGTGGAGAATAGTTTTTGCTATCCTGGGTTTCTTGTTATTCCAGATGAATTTGAGAATTGCTCTTTTTAGATCTATGAAGAATTGATTTGGGATTTTGATGGGGATTGCACTGAATCTGTAGATTGCTTTCGGAAAGACAGCCATTTTTACTATACCATCCTGCCAATCCATAAACATGGGAGATTTTTGATCTTCTGAGATCTTCAATTTTTTTTCTTCAGACGCTTGGAGTTTTTGTCATACAGATTGTTCACTTGCTTCGTTAGGGTCATACCAAGGTATGAAATATTGTTTGGGACTATTGTGAAGGGTGTCATTTCCCTAATTTCTTTCTCAGCTTGTTTATCCTTTGAGTAGAGGAAAGCTACTAATTTGCTTGAGTTAATTTTATATCCAGCCACTTGGCTGAAGTTGTTTATCAGCTTTAGGATTTCTCTGGTGGAAGTTTTGGGGTCGCTTACCTATAAGATCATATCACCTGCAAATTGTGATATTTTGACTTCTTCTTTTCCAATTTCTATACTTTTCACCTCCTTTTGTTGTCTGATTGCTCCTGTTAGGAATTCAAGTACTATATTGAATAGATAGGGAGAGAGACTTGTCTGTTTCCCGATTTTAGTGGGATTGCTTAGAGTTTCTCTCTGTTTAATATGATGTTGGCTACTGGTTTGCAGTATTTTACTTTCACTATTTTTAGGTATGAGCCTTGGATTCCTGCTCTCTCCAAGACTTTATCATGAAGGGATGCTGGATCTTGTCAAAAGCTTTTTCCACATCTAATGAAATGGCCATGTGGCTTTTCTCCTTGAGTTTGTTTATGCAGTGGATTATGTTGATGGATTTCCATATTTAACCATCTCTCCATCCCTGGGATTAAGCCTACCTCATCGTGGTGAATTATACTTTTGATGAATTCTTGAATTCTGTTGGCCAGAATTTTGTTGAGTATTTTGGCATAAATGTTCATGACGGAGATTGGTCTGACGTTCTTCCTTGTTTGGTCTTTTTTTGGTTTAGGTATAAGCATTATTGTGGCTTCATAGAATGAGTTGGGTAGTATTCCTTGTTTTTCTTTTTCACAGAATAGTTTGAAGTATATCAGTATTAGCTCTTCTTTAAAGATCTGAGAGAATTCCTCACTAAACCCATCTGACCCTGGTTTCTTTTTGATGGGAGATTATTAGCAATTGCTTCTATTTCTTCAGGATTTATGAGACTATTTAGATGATTTATCTGATCCTGTTTTAATGTTGGCACCTGGTATGTATCAAGAAAGTTGTCCATTTTGTCCAGATTTTCAAACTTTTTTGAGTATAAGTTCTTGTAGTAGGATCTGATGTTTTTTTTGAATTTCCAGTTTCTGTTCTTATGGTTCCCTATTCATTAATAATTTTATTAACTTGGGTAGTGCTTCTTTGCCCTCTTGTTAGTCTGGCTAAGGGTTTATCTATCTTGTTGATTTTCTCAGAGAACCAGCTCCTGGTTTTGTTGAATCTTTGTATAGTTCTTTTGGTTTCTATTTGATTGATTTCGGCCCTGAGTGTGATTATTTCCTGCTGCCTATTCTTCTTGAATGTATTTGATTCTTTTTGTTCTAGAGCTTTCAAGTGCTCTATCAAGCTGTTAGAGTAACCTAACTCCATCTTCTTTTTGGAGGCACTCTGAGCTATGAGTTTTCCTCTTAGCACTGCTTTCATTGTGTCCCATAAGTTTTAGTATGATGTGTTCATTTTCATTGAATTCTAAAAAGTCTTTAATTTGTTTCTTTATTTCTTCCTTGACCAAGCTATAACTGAAAACAGCCTTGTTCAAAGTCCAAGTGTATGTGTGTTTTCCAATGATTTTGCTTGTGCTTAAGACCAGCCTTAGGCCGTGGTGATCTGAGAAGGCACATGGAATAATTTCAATATTTCTGTATGTGTTGAGGCCTGTTTTGTGACAAATTATATGGTAAATTTTGGAGAAGGTACCATGAGGTGCTGAGAAGAAGGCATATTCTTTTGCTTTAGTGAGGCAGGCTCTATAAATATCTGTTAGATCCATTTAGTCCATAACTTCACTTCATTTCACTGTGTCTCTGTTTAGTTTCTGTTTCCATGATTTGTCCATTGTTGAGTGTGGGGTGTTGAAGTCTTCCACTATTATTGTGTGGGGTGCAGTGTGTGCTTTGAGCTTTAGTAAAGTTTCTTTTATGAATGTGGGTGCCTTTGCGTTGGGAGCATAAATGTTCAGAATTGAGAGCCCATCTTTGTAGACTTTTCCTTTGACCAGAATGAAGTAACCCTCCCTATCTTTTTGACAACTTTGGTTGAAAGTCAATTTTATCTGAGATAAGAATGGTTACTCCAGCTTGTTTCTTGAGACCATTTGCTTGGAAAATCATCTTCCAACCTTTGACTCTGAAGAAGTGACTGCCTTTGTTACTTAGGTGGGTTTCTTGTATGCAGCAAAATGTTATGTCCTGCTTACTTATTCAGTCTGTTAGTCTATTTCTTTTTATTGGGGAATTGAGACCATTGATATTAAGAGCTATTAAGGAAAAGTGATTGCTGCTTACTGTTATCTTCTTTGTTTTTTTTTTTAATTTAATTTAATTTTATTTTTTTAATTTACATTCCAAATCACTTCCCCTTTCCCGTTTCCTCCCTCCCCGAACGTCCCATAAGCCCCCTTCCCTCCCTCTTTTCTCCGTTCAACCCCCTCTCATTACTCTGTCCTGGCGTTCCCCTACATCCAGTCTTTCCAGGACCAGGGGTCTCTCCTTCCATCTTTTTAGAAATCTATTGATATGCTGATTGTGTCTAGGGTATTCTGAGATTCTGGGTCAATATCCCCTTATCAGTGACTTCATACCATGTGTGATCTTTTGTGATTGGGTTACCTCACTAAGGATGATATTTTCAAGTTCTGACCATTTGCCTAGGAATTTCGTGAATTCATTGTTTTTAATTGCAGAGTAGTATTCCATTGTGTAAATATACCACATCTTCTGAATCCATTCCTCCGTTGAGGGACATCTGGGTTCTTTCCAGCTTCTGGCTATTATAAATAAGGCTGCTATGAATATAGTGGAGCATGTGTCCTTATTGCATGCAGGTAAAGTCTCTGGGTATATGCCCAGGAGTGGTATAGCCGGATCCTCCGGAAGTGTCATGCCCAGTTTTCTGAGGAGCCGCCAGACTGCTTTCCAGAGTGGTTGTACCAGCCTGCAATTCCACCAGCAGTGGAGGAGTGTTCCTCTTTCTCCACATCCTCTCCAACAACTGCTGTCTCCTGTGTTTTTGATCTTAGCCATCCTGACTGGTGTGAGATGGAATCTCAGGGTTGTTTTGATTTGCATTTCCCTAATGACTAAGGATGATGAACATCTCTTTAGGTGCTTCTCAGCCATTAGATATTCTTCAGGTGAGAACTCTTTGTGTAGCTCTGTACCCCATTTTTTAATAGGGTTACTTGCCTCTCTGGAGTTTAACTTCTTGAGTTCTTTGTATATCTTGGATATTAGCCCTCTGTCGGATGTAAGGTTGGTAAAGATCATTTCCCAGTTAGTTGGTTGCCGCTTTGTCTTTTTGACGGTGTCTTTTGCCTTGCAAAAACTTTGTAATTTAAAAGAACCTCTGGGGGAATCAGTATCCCGGACCTCAAGCTGTACTACAGAGCAATAGTGTTAAAAACTGCATGGTATTGGTACAGTAACAGACATGTAGATCAATGGAACAGAATTGAAGACCCAGAAATGAATCCACACTCCTATGGTCACTTGATCTTTGACAAAGGAGCTAAAACCATCCAGTGGAAAAAAGATAGCCTTTTCAACAAATGGTGCTGGCTCAGCTGGAGGTCAACATGCAGAAGAATGCAAATTGACCCATCCTTATCTCCTTGCACTAAGCTCAATTCTAAGTGGATCAAAGATCTCCACATAAAACCAGACACACTGAAACTAATAGAAGGGAAACTAGGGAAGAACCTTGAACATATGGGCACAGGGGAGAATTTCCTGAACAGAACTCCAATAGCTTATACTCTAAGATCAAGAATAGACAAATGGGACCTCATTAAATTACAAAGTTATCTTCTTTGTTAAAGGTAAAATTCTGTTTGTGTAGCTATCTTCAATTGGGTTTGTTCGATTAATTTATTCCTTTTTCTACAGTGTGGTTTCCCACCATGTGTTGGTATTTTCCACTTATTATCCTTTGTAGAGCTGGATTTGTGGAAAGATATTGTGTAAATTTGTTTTTGTCATGGAACGTCTTGGTTTCTCCATCTATTGTAATTGAAAGTTTTGCTGGGTATAGCAGTCTGGGCTGACTTATGTTCTCTTGGGGTCCATATTACATCTGCCCAGGATCTTCTAGCTTTCATAGTTTCTGGTGAAAAGTATGGTGTAATTCTGATAGGTCTACCTTTAAATGTTACTTGACCTTTTTCGCTTACTTCTTTTAATATTCTTTCTTTGTTTAGTGCATTTGGTGTTTTGATTATTATGTGACGGGAGGAATTTATGCTCTGGTCCAGTCTGTTTGGAGTTCTGTAGGCTTCTTGTGTGTTCATGGGCATCTCTTTCTTTAGGTTAGGGAAGTTTTCTTCTATAATTTTGTTGAAGATGTTTACTGGCCCTTTAAGATGTAAATCCTCGTTCTCCTTTATACCTATAATCCTAAGATTTGGTCTTGTCATTTTGTCCTGGATTTCCTGGATGTTTTGGGTAATAAGCTTTTTTCATTTTGCATTTTCGTTGACTGTTGAGTCAATGTTTTCTATGGAATCTTCAGTATCTGAAATTCTTTCTTCTATATCTTGTATTCTATTATTGATGCTTGCTTGCATCTATGACTCCTGAATTCTTTCTAAGGTTTTCGATCTCCAGAGACATATCACTTTGTGATTTCTTTATAGTTTCTACTTCCATTTTTAGATCTTGGATAGTTTTGTTCACTTGTTTGTTTGTGTTTCCCTGAAATTCTTTAAATGATTTTTGTGTTTCCTCTTTAAAGGCTTCTACCCATTGACCCATGTTCTCCTGTATTTCTTTAAGAGAGTTATTTATGTCCTTCTTGAATTCCTCTAACAGCATCATGAGATGTGATTTTAAATCCAGATCTTGCTTTTCCAATGTGATGGAGTATTTGCTGTTGTGGAAGAACTGGGTTCTGATGGTGCCATGTTGGTTTAGTTTCTGTTGGTAATGATCTTGCGTTTGCCTTTGGCCATCTAGTTATATCCAGTGTTAGCTGATCTTGCAAGACTGTGACTTCTCTGACTTGCTTTCCTGTGTTTTTTGTACTCCTGGGATTCCCTTTCTCTCAAATGCCCTGCATACAGCTGGTTTTCCAGAAGTATCAGGAGATGGGGTCTTCCCTGTGGCAGACATGGCAAGGGTTGAATGTCCTCCTAGTTGTTGGTTCTGGAATGCCCTGCTGCTTCTGGATCTCAGGAAATGTGGCCTTCTCCCTGTGCAGACCTGGCACAGGCCAAATGCCCCGCTGCTGCTGGATATCTAGAAAGTACCAAGAAATGGGGCCTTCCCCCATGGCCAAACTGGCACAGGTCTACCACATCGGTATGAATAGGACAGGTGCCAGAGGAGGGAGGGGTAGAAGAGTCTCCTACATTACTTTAAAAGAACATTTTGACACCTTTAGTGACTGAAGTAATCTAGTGATACAAATGTGTGTCTATTGTTTTATTTTTATGTTTTCCTCTCCACCTAGAGAGACAGGGAGGGAGGAAGAGAGAGAGAGAGAGAGAGAGAGAGAGAGAGAGAGAGAGAGAGAGAGAGAGAGAGAGAGAGAGTTTGTTTTTGTTTATAATGGAACTATATTTTTCATAGGCATTTGGCCTTTCCTGTTTGTATTTTCTTAAATATTTCATATATTGTTTCTTTAAATTACTGATAATAATGATATTTCTAAAGAATTACTTTAGTGTGAATTTCTTTTAGGCCTCATAATCTAAACTATGAAAATATAATTGCATAAATCACATATAGATATGTGCATATATATGCAGTAGTGTACATGGTTTTGTTGAAAGTAGTTTGCAAATTAGAGAACTAACATTGTATCTTTGAGGAATTGGATTGAATTTAGTAGATTTTATGAAAAACAATTGATTTAAAAATAAATGATATTTTCTATGACTTTATTATTGTTATATTTGATTAATCTGAGAAAGACAATTATGAAGATTACAAATATATAATTGTATATTTGAAATGAAATTATGAATTTGAAGAAAAAAATTAATAATAAATATTGCCTCAAAAGGATTACTTTTATAATCACATGAAACATTTTCTTATTCAGTAATATTTTTGAAATGATAGGTTTGCTTTTGTTTTGTTCTCTAAGAGGTTCATGTGCAGGACAAAGGCAATATCACATTTTATTCGATGCTTTCTTTCATTTCCCATGTAATCTAGGGAATAACATTATGGGTGGCACTGTTGATTTTTAAATATCTTTAATGCCTGGAAGAAAAACCATCTTTGGTTGTGTTTTCTTTCCAGTTACTCCATATAAAGTTAGGTAGACATTTTAAAAGCCTTTATAGTATATTAAAAGTAATGCAGCTATATTAGAATGAAGGCTGCAGTAAAGAAATGCTATAAATATTGAACTAGTGTACCAAGGAAACTCAAATCAGAGAGCCCTCATTTTGTTCCATTCACTGAATTTAATCAAGTATTGTCAGATCTCAGTGTTTTATGTCTTAATGATAGCTTGAACAGATTCCACAACTCTGTGGAGGTTTAGTGCTTTAAAGGTCATTCCAGTTAAGATTAGATTGATTTAATTTCTCTTAAACTTCATGTCCAGAACCCAGTTCATATTTTATCAGAAATATTCAATGATAGAAATGGAAAGGTCACTATTGGTTTGAGTTACTTTTTCTTTTCTTCCTTTAAGGCTGGATTCTCCTAAAGCCTTGAGGAAAAAGGTAAACGTTGCAGAGAGAATGAATCATTCACCCTCCAGTACTTGTTTTAATTTCTTTCCTACATCTCATTCACTGATTAACCCTCTGTGTAGTGGTCTCTGTAAAATTAGACTAGGGATAGCTCCTCCGGTGATTCTATGTTTAAATTATCTGGAGGCCTCTGGTGTTCTCTGAATACTTAGTTCAGCCTAATCTTCATCAGTGAATTCTTAAGTCATCCCTTTCTCCTCATTGGCTACCAGCATTTCACACCTGACAACAGCCTCTTAACTCTAAGTACTAGTTTCTGGGTACCCACTTCTGTGAAAAACTTTCTTCTTTGTCCTGGAACATATGGGAATCTTGGCCAGGTTCTTACTATACTTTTCCTTCCTAATGTGAACTATCTATTGCTTTCTTTTCCCCCATTGCCTGGAGAAACTCAGGGCAAAGGTGCTCCTTAATCAAAATTTTCTGACAAGTGTGTATCTGATATTTGCTAATTTGTCGGTTTTTTTCCCTCCATCCTGTATTCCTCAGTTGTTACCCCCAAATTTGGTAGGAGGGCAGCAATGATAGAGGGGAGAGATGAATTAGAAAAATCCATGAAACTAACTTATTTTCTTTGTTTCTACTTTGACATTGGCTAGTAACAAACTTCGACCAACCTGCCTAAATGATCCCTGCCTATTGGGGCTCTAGCATTTATATAACCCTGGAAAATTTCCCAGAATTCCTTAAGGTCACACAATCACAGAAACTAAATACAGCAGGCAAAACCATGCCTCTGCTAGAGCATGAGGCAAATCATATACTCAGCTGCTGCTGCCAGTTTGAAGTATCCACATGTCACCACACCTAGGAATAAAGCAAAAAAAACAAAAAACAAAAAAACAAAAAAAAAAAAAAACACAGTCTTATTATAAATAATTCTGTGTTTTCAAAGAACTCAAAATTTAACATTACAGTTCCTTCTTAGAAAGCATCTGCAAAGGTAAAAACAAAAAGGCATGCTAAGCTTAGAGGTTAGCCCTCTAAATGGATGCAATGACTCTTCCATATGCATCTATGTATTTCCATGTCTTCATAGTTTTAGAGAGCCTAGGAATATAGGGAATATGTCCTGGGGATATAGGGAACAGTTCTCACTGCAAAAATTTTTTCAACGAAACCTACTCAAAAATAGAATTGATTTGTTAGTTTGTTTACACAATTCTGTTTATGAGTAATAAACATTAATCTGCATGCCACCATGTTTCTTGTTGGATTCAATATACCCTACATCTAGTTTGGACTTTTCTAGTGTTAATATATATTCTCACTTTCAAAGTTTTTTTAATCGTCCAATTTATTGTAATACGTGAAACATTTTTAACTGAATAAGTAGTACACACATGATGAGTCTGTTGTCACATTTCAAAGAATGTTGTTCATTAAATCATATGTCCTGTGTTGGGCATTGTGCTCTTATTAATTACAGGAGTAACTTATTTCATTTGACAATTTAGAAAGAAAATCTTTTGCTTTGAAAAGTTTGTTTTGTTTTTATACAATAACAGAAATGAAGGTTTTAAAAATTACTGAAAATGAACAAAGTTAGTAGGCTATTTAAAGATTTGAGTCACCCATATTCTCAAATAAGTTGATGGTTTAAATTACAATTAGTTTCAGTTTATCATCTCCAATTAAAACTGCTCAAATAGAACAGTATTTGAGAATTCCATGTATGGAAATATGAAATAATAACGTTTCTTGGTAATTATTGTTCCAATACTATTATAACTCCTACACTGCATGTATACTGATTTCTCTAGTGAACAATTATCTTCCAATGATAAAAATCCTGAATTTTTTTCATTAAGTTAGGATTTTGCCATAAAATAGTTTCCTTTGGTAACATTGGATTAATTAACAATTCTGCAAGATTCATGACATAAAGTTATGTTTTTCTTGTATAGTATAAATTGGATAATTTCTCTCTATTTTATTTTTATTTTTTTTGTTGTTGTTGTTGCTTTTACCAAAATCTACACAAAGTGACAGGCAGTAGAGGTTAGTTAGTTTTCTACTCTTCTGGTGAGCCTTCGTGTTTCAATAGTTCCTGGGGTGGTTATTTTCGGTTGTCAACTCGACTAAATCTGGAAAACGCTGTAACCAAAAAAATGTGTGAAATTTTAAACTGAGGTGAATGAATCCACTTTTCTTCCAGACCTTGGAGGTAGGGCAACACACCTTTGATACAGATCTTATGGCAGGAAGACACACCTTTAAACTGGGCCATACCTTCTGCTGGAAGACTATATTAGGAAAATGGAAGAAGGAAAGTTCTGTTCTTTGCCTCCGTTCCTTCCCCTTGCTGGGAGATTCATTTCCTCACTGGAATTGGAAAATGGTTCTTTAGGACTGCAGCATATTACTTAAACTTCAGCCTGTAAGTCATTCCAATAAATTCCCTTTTCATATAGACATATAGACAAAGATATAGATAAAGATTCATTCAATAAATTCTGTGATTCTAGAAAATGCCAACTGATACAGTTTTTAAATCTTAGGTAATTATTTTATTATTTATATTTTTTAAATCAGGCATAAATCATCATTTTACAAGTCATCTTCCTTTATAGCATAAAATAAATGTTTCAAAACAGCATGATAATAAATATCATTTTTGATATTTTTATATTGATATTCTTTTTATTATACTTTTATAAGTAATGCCATTATACATAAAATTCACATACTCTTCTTTGAAATGTAACCTAACATTATTTTACTATTTTTATTTTGGATCAATACTTTAATCAAATTATGTTTTTTATTATGAAATAATGAAAAATTTTCCTAGTAAATGATATAACTCAATTTCAACTCTCTTTGAAAATAATATCTTAGGCATCACATTATATTGTATAAATTTTCATATGCTCTTCACTTATACAAGCATTGTCAACCTATCATTTCTTCACTAATTGAAAAATAAAGTATACCTAATTTTTGGGAAAGGAATGAGTGCTAGTAATGAAGGAAGAATATTGTTAACTGTTTAGCAAGGGAAAATTTTTTTTCAGCAATAACATGACACTTTTTAGCATCATCAATAATGTCTAGTCTTCTAAAAACTTCATATGGGTGTAAATATATATTTACATCACATAAATATGTATTTTTCATAAAATATTAATAATGGTTAGTAAATTTAGATTATTCTACCACTTACAAGTGATAAATTAAGAAAAACAGAAGAAAGCAATGTACACAATATGTTCTGAGTAACAAATGAGAAGGGATAAAATGCTTTTCATTCTTTCATAGTGATTACATTTTTAAGTGCTCTAGTACATCAGGTCCATAATTCACTTCAATCAGTTTTGCATCATTTCTTCAGTTGTAAAATTTGTATTTTTTTATTGAAAAATGAAGTAAAAACATGTTTTGATAAAATTAAAGATTTACATGAAAAAATTTTTCTGACAATTGAAGAAGCATGTAGAAAAACACATTAAGATTGACGATTTTCATGGAAAGTTAAAGAGAAAAGTGGTAGACATAAAAAACATTGCTAAATTAATTGAAAAGGGAAGTGGAAACAGTTTATGATAGAACTAAAGATTTACATGAGAAATATTTCTAATAAAATTGTAGAAAAATATAAAATAACATATTAAAATTGAAGATTATCATGGAAAATTACAGATAAAATGGTAGGCATAAAAGTATTTCTAAGTTGATTGAAAGTTTAATTTTAAACATTTTCTGATAAAATTGAAGATCTACAAGGAAAATATTTCTGATAAAATTCAAGAAATATATAGAAAACCACGTTAAAATTGATTATTTCATGGAAAATTATACAGATAAAATGGTAGGCATAAAAATATTCTTAAGTTGATTGAAAGTAGAATTATAAATATTTTCTAATAAAATTGAAGATTTGCATGGAAAACATTTCTGATAAAATTGAAAAAATATATAGAAAAACATTAAAATTGAAGATTATCATGGAAAATTATACAGATAAAATGGTAGGTATAAAAATATTTCTAAGTTGATCAAAAGTGGAATTGTAAACATTTTCTGATAAAGTTGAAGATTTACATGGAAAATATCTCTGATAAAACTGAAGAAAGATATAGTGAAACACGTTAAGAGTGACACAGTCACTCAGTGGTGGTGCATGCCTTTAATCCCAGCACTTGGGAGGCAGAGGCAGTTGTATTTCTGAGTTTGAGGCCAGCCTGGTCTACAGAGTGAGTTCCAGGACAAGCCAGGGTTACACAGAGAAACCCTGTCTCCAAAAACCAGAAAAAAGGAAAAGAAAACAACAGCAACAACAAAATTTGTATTTTTAGAGAAAGGATTATATAATATGTTCAGTTATAATTTTTAGCAGTTAATTCTAATGATCTTTCGCATTGAAGAAATATTTTGTTAGCATGGAGATGTGTATGTATAAGTAAACATAGACAACTGAGATGAATTGTTTTTAATCATATAGTATTGCTTAGCTTCATTTAACATTATATGATAATTATTAGAAAATAATTCCACTCCAGTTAAATACAAAAACACTAACTGAAGCAGTGCCATACTTTGGTGAATCATTGGCTTGTAATTTGATGCTATGTTTCTTTAAGATAACTGTGTAGTCATAGATCCTATTTTTTTTGACATTTTATTGATGTTTCAAATGTTTTATTGTAGAGAGAATGCAGGATCATAGCAGTTTGTCACATATGATTCATTTATTTATTTTTAAAATGAGAGTATCTTTTTATTTGAAAAAAATTATAAGGTCATTTTATTTTCAGCGATCACTAAATGATGAGAAAGTATAGCCTTTCCTCCCCGGGCTTTCATATTCACAGCCTTCTCTTACAAATTTTTGAAATGAATATAACCTTTATTGAGACACCCAGATTATTGCATATTACTTTATGCATATTTCTATAATTGATTTTAAGTAAAAATGAATAAAAGCAAAAACTGCTTTTCAATTTAAGTATCCATAATCTGGGTTTATATTACTAGGGATATTGTTGGTTTCTTAGATATCACAATGAACAAAGGTTAGCTTCATTAGAAATAGATTGTGATATGGATATAGCAGAGTTGACTAACAAGTAAGAGTGAAATCTGAGAATAAATTCCTAGCCTTACTTAATTAGCAAAGCAACAGGAAAGCAAATTGAACACTATGCAGAGATTGATTTTTTTCCCTTCTTTCCTTTCTTATTAGTTTTACTTTTTCTTTGATTGAATTATTTTATGTACTAATATTTAACTGCTTTGACTAAAAATATACCTGCAAGTATCATGTGCATTCCTGGTTTTCACTGAGATTACAAGAGATACAATAAGAGTTTCCTAATACTATAGCTACAGAGGACTGTAAGCCAACACATGGATACACAGGCTCAAACTTGGATCCTCTGCAGAATCTCCTGCTAATTATTTTACTGTTATAATTCATGTGTTAAATATCTTAGCTTTTGAGTATGTAATAATGTCTCTTTCTTTTCATAAATGTAATAATACATTTCTTTTTATGTGCTTTTCTGTAAACATTAGTCAAAGGAATTGAATATCTTGAATATTAAGCAGTCTCAAAAGTCATATAACTAGTTTGACTAAAGTACACTACTCTAGAAAATAGAAAATTCTAAGAAATGTAGGTATATTTAACATCTTCTATTAATTTCCATTTAAACCAGATGCCACTACTAAATATTAAAACATCATTGAGAGCATGTTTTATGCACATGGCAAATGATAGGATTGTGATTTAGTTGAACTTTTTCTTTAATGTGAGATTGCCCTTAAAAATTCTATGAAACAAATTCACATTAATGACAGAGTTATTTAGGACAAGTTGTATATTAAATAATTAGAAGTTAGATTTTAGGTTAAAGCCAAATTAAAACTATAAATTAAATAGGTGCACAGCCTAGCACAGCTTTAGCAAATAGTAATCATGTACTGCTTAATTTCCCTGTATAGGACTCATTAAGATTCTCCAAGTCTTCAGAATAATTTTCTTTATCCAAGATGTCTGGAGTATTGTCCATCAGGACTAGATCTTACTGTACTCATAAGGGAAATCATAAAGAGACAGGACGGTATCTGTTTTGCATTTATATTGCAACACATACATTTGCTTTCCACAATAATGAACTATTTTCATTATTGTAAATGATGGAATAAAGTAGATTTGAAGATATCTATAACAAAGAATGATAAATCTCTTTAAATTCTTAAATAGGGAATAGTTTTTTGTGTGAATGTATACTAAATTTAAATGAGTATATTTTCACTTATAAATGTAATATTCAGATAATGGAATATTTCACTATGTTTCAACGGGTTTTAAATATTATTACATGGTTGATAAAGTTCTCATTGATATACTTATAATTTAATGTTTTATATATAGTAAATATATTTATGATTGTTTGTTATTTCAAATTTGTCAAACTGATAACAATTTCTCTAATCAGTATCTCCTTAATGTAAGTTTTATTAAATACATTTCATAGAATGGATAATTTTTATTAAGATTTTACAGTTTTGTTTGTGTTTGTTCATTGTAGTCTTCATTAGAATGTCAATTGATGATCTGCCATTTCCTTCTGATAAGTAGTTAATTAAGTTTTAGGCTAAGAGGCAAGTACTATGATTGGACTTAAGTCTTTGGAAGTGCACAATACCAAAATGAACTTATTCAAAGCCAAAGTTATAATTCAAGTTCTCCATGAATTCTAATTTTATTTATAAGCCAATTGATCTCAAGGACTGCATGATATTAAATATGGCTATATAAATAAGTATATATTCACAAACAAGCATGACAGCTAATATTTCATATACACATTTGGGTTTTGAGTCACAAGGTAGCTCACAACTTTCAGCAAGCTTGTTTCTAGGGTATCCATTGCCCTCTATTAGCTTCTACGGATAAAAGGTACATACACATGCATGTAGGCAAAACACATCTATACAGAAAATAAAATAAATACATATTTTAAAATAATAGCAATACTAAAACACATATCCACTCTTGTAATAATACTATAAATTGTGAAAGAATAATACTATAATATAGAGGGAATTGAAAATCAATTATAAAAATATAAACTGTTAAAAATTTAGGTCTAGAATTGGCATTTCTGAAATCATAGCAAGTTTGATCTTTTTATAATCATCATAGATCAAAAACAGTTGAAAACTGATGTATGTTGTTGTTTATAAAATGATTAACTATGAAGGGAAAGTTCTGAAGTGTGGCATGCATATTTTTTCTCTTCCTAATCTCTCCAACATTTCCCTGCTTGCCATATTACACTACATCTGGTGAAAACACTTAGTTCGACCCAAAGTGTGACTACTATTGTTGTTTTTATTATTATTATTATTTTATTTTTTTTACATTTCAAATGTTGTCCTACTTCCCAGTCTGATCTCCACAAACCCCACTCCCATCCATTTTCCCCTTTGCCTCTAAGGGCTGATGGTTTGTTGTATATTGCTTCTATTATGTATAGGTAAGGACCTTGGATTCCTTAACTCTCTGTACTTTTAACATGAAGATATTTTCTATTTTGTCAAATGCTTTTTCAAGATCTAAGGTTAATTTTTATTTCAGTTTGTTTATATAGTGGATTACATGAATACATTTTCATTATATTGAAACTTCTCAGAATCCTTGGTATGAAAGTTACTTGATCTTGGTGAATGATGGTTTTGATGGGTTCATAGATTCTGTTTACCAGAATTTTATTTCGTATTTTTGCATCGATATTCATTAGTGAAATTGTTCTGAAGTTCTCTTTCTATGTTGAATCTTTGTGTAGTTTAGGTATCAGAGTAACTGTGTCTCCATAGAATGAATAAGGTAGTATATCTTCTGTTTCTACTGTATGGAATAGTTTCAGGAGTGTTGGTATTAGATATCCTTTGACAGTCTGGTAAAATACTGCACTAAAGTCATCTAACTATGGTCATTTTTTGTTAGGTTTTCAATGACTTCTTCTATTTCCTTAAGGGATATATGCCTGTATATACCTTACCTGCTCTTCATTTAACTTTGGTATGTGGTATCTGTCTAAAAAGTGATTTATTTCATCTAGATCTTCCAGTTTTGTTGAGTGAGTCTTTTGTAATATTATCTGATGACTATTTTTAATTTCTTCACCTTCTGTTGTTATGTCTCCCTTTTAGTTTTTTGATATTGTTAATTGGAATACTCTCTCTGTGCCCTTTAGTTAGTTTGGCTAGAGGTTTATCTATCTTGTTGATTTTCTCAAAGAATCAGCTTTTGGTGTTGTTTATTCTTGATATCATTTCTTTGTTTCTAAATGGTTGATTTCCTCCCTGAGTTTGATTATTTCCTGCATCTAATCCTCTTGTATGTGTTTGTTTCTTTTGTTCTAGGGCTTTCAAGTATGCTGTTAAGTTATTAGTGTAGGATCACTTCAGTTTCTTTAGAAAGGCAGTGAGTGCTATGAATTTTCCTTCTAGCACTGCTTTCACTGTGTCCTGTAATTTTGGGTATGCTGTGTTTTGTTTTCAACACATTTTATAAGTCTTTAATTTCTATATTTTCTCCCTGACCAAGTTATCATTGAGTAAAGATTTGTTCAGTTTTTATGGGTATGGGGATCTTCTGTTGATTTTGTTGTTATTGTTTTGTTTCTTTATTAGATATATCCTTTATTTACATTTCAAATGTTTTCTCTTTTTTTGGTTCCCCCCCCCCGCCCCGAGAATCTCCTAACCCATCCCTCTTTCCCCTGCTCACCAATCTGACCAAGGACCTCTCCTCCCTTTGATGTCCAACAAAGCCATCCTGTGCTGTATATGCATCTATAGCCATGGGTTCCTCCATGTATATATATTCTTTGGTTTATGGTTTAGTCCCTGGGAACTCTACGGGTACTGGGTGGTTCATATTCTTGTTCCTCCTATGGGACTGCAAACACCTTCAGCTCCTTGGGTCCTTTCTCTAGCTCCTCCACTGGGGACCCTGTGCTCAGTTCAATAGTTGGCTGAGAGTGTCCTCCTCTGTATTTTCACTGTACATGCACTGGCAGATCCTCCCAGATGACAGCTATATCAGACTCCTGTCAGCAAGCACTTGGTGGCATCCACAATAGTGTCTGGGTTTTGTAAATGTATATAGGATGGATTCCTAGGAGGTCTCTGGATGGTAGTCTCTGGATGGTCTTTCCTTCAGTCTCTGCTCCACACTGTGTCTCTGTATCTCCTCCTGTGTGTATTTTGTTTCCCCTTCTAAGAAGGACCAGAGTATCCATACTTTGTTCTTCCTTCTTCTTGAGCTTCATTTGATCTGTGAATTGTATCTTGGGTATTCCAGTCTTCTGGAATAATATCCAATTATCAGTGAGTGCAAACAATGTTTATTCTTTTGTGATTTGGTTACCTAACTCAGGATGATATTTTCTAGTTCCATTCATTTGCCTAAGAATTTCATGAATTAATTGTTCTTAATAGCTGAATAGTATTCCATTGTGTAAATGTACAATCTTTTCTGTATCCATTCCTCTGTTGAGGGATATCTGCATTCTTCCAGCTTCTGATTTTTACAAATAAGGCTGCTATGAACATAGTGGAACATCTGGAAATTTCTAGTGGCTATTTTATTGGATATTAAAATGGCAACTTCCCCTTGTTTCTTGGAACTATTTGCTTGGAAAACTTTTTTCCTCATTTTATTCTGAGGTAGTAACTGTTTTAGTGTTGAGTTGTGTTTCTTGAATGCAGCAAAATGTTTGATCCTGCTTGAGGACACAGTCTGTTAGTTTATGTCTTTTTATTAGGAATTGAGTTCATTGATTTTTGACACATATTAAAGGTATGTGATAGTTCTGTTAAGTTTGTTGTTGGAGGTGAAATTACAAGTGAGATTCTCTCCTTTGTTTCAAGATGAATAATTTCTTGTTTTTTCCTTGGTGGAGATCATCTCTTTGTGTTGGAGTTTTCCTTCTAGAATCCTCTCTAGGGATGGATTAGTAGATATATATTGTTCAAATTTGATTTTGTCATATAATATTTTGTTTTCTCCATTTATGATCATTTTGCTGAATATAGTTTCACTGCATATAGTAGCCTGGGCTGACATTTATGTTCTCTTAGTGGTGGTACAGCATCTGTCCAGGATCTTCTGGCTTTTAGAGTCTCTGTTGAGAATCATGGTGTAATTCTGATAAGTCTGTTTTTATATGTTACTTTGCATTTTTCCCTTACAGCTTTTAATATTCTTTCTTTGTTCTGTACATATAGTGTTTTGATTATTTTGTGGTGGAAAGTTTTTATGTTCTGCTCCAACCTATTTGATGTTATTTAGGTTTCTTGTACATTTATTGCCATGTCTTTCATTAGGTTGGGGAAGTTTTCTTCTATGATTTTGTTGAAGATGTTTTCTGGCCATTTGTGCAGGGGATCTTCTCTCTTTTCTATTTCTATTATTCTTAAGTTTTGTCTTTTTCTTGTGTCCTGGACTTCCTGAATGCTTTCTTTGGTTTTCCATTTCCAGAGTTGCCCATATGTGTAATTATTTTATTGTTTATAGTTCCATTTTTAGGTTTTGGATCACTTTTTTCAATTCCTTCACCTGTTTGATTGTGTTTTTCTATATTTCTTTGAGGGATTTGTTTTCTCTTTAAGGGCTACTACCTGTGAAATTGTGTATATCTTTGGTAAAAATATCTATTATCTTCATGAGATGGGATTTTAGGTCAGCATCATGCTTTTCAAGTATACTCGTGTATTCATGGCTTGCTATGGTGAGAGAGCTGGGTACTGATGATGTCAAAGTTCATTAGCTTCTGTTGCTTATGATTTGATTATCTCTGGTGTTAGCTAGCCTGAGTGACTTTGTTTTGACCTGTCTCAGGTATGCCTGTATTACTGCAGATCTCCTGGGGAAATCTGTGGTCCTAGCTGTAGAAGATCTCCTGTGAAACTTGCAGTGTATACCTGGCTTCAGTAGATCTTCTGAGAGTTCTGTAAACTATTGCCCTGACTGCAGCAGATCATCTGGGAGTCCTGCAGACTATGTAGTGTTGAGAGAGAGAGGAAGACAGGCTGATCTGCTCTGAAGCTGGTGTATCAGAAGGGAGGTAGCATTCAAGCATAGGGGGGAGAAGTCCCACATCTGCTGGACAACTGGAGGATCCCAGCTGCTGTGGTTACTAAGGCAGCTATCCTAAATATTTTCCTGGCTTCAGCAGAACTCCTGGGTGCCCTGCAGACTGTGCAGTGTTGAGAGAAAGCATCACTGCTATTCTTAGTTCCCAGCAAAATGTATTTTTGTGATGAATTTGTGTTTAATATCTACCAAACACATTATTCCACATTGTTTGGAAAATCAGTATTTATATTTTTATTAAAAGGAGTTTTTTTTCATTTACCAAAGATATTATATAAATGTTACTTCTTTTTTTTTCAAATTAGCAAAAGATAAATTTCCAACTAAATAATTTTTTCAGATGAATCATCAATCTATTATCTAGAACAGTCAACTATGATTCTTATTATTCTATAGACCTTCTACAATATGTTGATTATGTTTTAATAAATGAAGAACTCTAAGACTTTAAGATGCTCAAAACTGTTTTAAAATGATTACTGTTAGCTGAAAACAACTAATAGTTCTTGGGAAGCATAATGTTATATAAAACCCCATTTTGTGCCCATAAATGATCTAGAGGCATGAGAAAATGAATTCCTTTTAGGCAGTATATAGAGAAAGGATAGCATCACAGAAGTAGCTCACATTGGTCCATAATGGGAAATGCATTCAGTATGCTAGTCAAAGTGCACCTTTTGAACATCTTACAAAACTTGTATAATTGCTAGTGACATAACTTAGATATAATGAGAGAGAAAGAGTGACAGAGGGGTGGTGGATATATATATATATATATATATATATATATATATGAGAGAGAGAGAGAGAGAGAGAGAGAGAGAGAGAGAGAGAGTTTGTTCTCTTGTGATATTATTAAAGTTATCAAGAAACTCAGTGACTAAACAGAAGGTGCACAATAGAAAAAAAGAGTGTAAGAAACACTTCTATAACTTAACAAACAGTGAGAATACTTACAGCCTGTTGTTTAAGAATGTTTGTCCTGGGGAAGAGTTAAAGTACAAGACCTGGTAGAAAGCAAAGGTGTCTAAGGAGATGTGCTGTTACCCCCTAGGTAGCTATGCACTCTGCTTGGGTGAACTGATCTGTGTAAATTAGTGTGTAGTCTGAAGCCAAGACAATATAAATCCAAGTATGAGAGATATATATCAAACTGAGAAGCTGAGAGAATATTGGAAGAGAACCCCTGTCTCTTTTTCCAATTGCTTTCCCACTAGCTTTCAAAGGAATGTGTTTGGGTGAGAAAGAGTTTGATTTTCAGAGTCATGGTTAATTTTTTTTTGTATATATAAGAAACAGTGGGAGGTAGAAGAAAACATGTCCTAGAAACAGGTTGTGCAAGCACATAATATCCTGAAAGACTCAGTGAATTGAACAAAATTTTCTATTCTTAAACATCAATAAACATCACTAAATTAAGTGGCTCTGAAGTAAATCTTAATCTTTCTTGTTTAGAAACTGTTGACATGAGATATTTAATTATCCTTTATTTTAATACAAAGTTATACATTAAGTATCTTGTGAGATTATATCTAATAATACAGGGCTATTTATTATGTTATATTGTCAATTTTCTTCAAATTCTTCTAAGTCGTGACTTGAGACGCATTCAGAGTAAACAGGACCTGAACTACAGTATGCTGTTGCCAACAAAGTATCTAAGTTTACTCTTTAAAACAGGCTTTTTCTAATGAAAAAGACTGATGTTACTTTAGGTCCAAATTTGTATCCCTAATGGTTTATGGAAGGGTTTTGTGAAGGTTTTGTAGTTAAGTGACCCAAGGTACTGTGGATGGGAAGACTTGGGCTTCTATTATGTGATCTAGAGACCTAAAAGAAGGAGAAAAGGAACTTGAATGCTCTCAGATATATGTGTAAATGAATTTTAATCCACCTCTGAGAAGGGATCATATATAACCTTTAAGGCTTGTTCTTGATTTTAGAGGAATTTCGTTGAGTTTCTCTCCATTTAATTTGATATTGACGGTTGGTTTGCTGTATATTGCTTTTATCATGTTTAGGTGTGTGCCATGATTTTCTGATCTCTTTAAGACTTGAAATGAAGGAATAATGTATTTTGTTAAAGTTTTTTTTCAGTATCTAAAGAGATGATTGTGTGATTTTTTTCTTGAGTTTACTTATATAGCAGATGACATTGATGGATTTCCATATATTGAACCATCCCTGCATCCCTGGGATGAAGCATACTTTATCACGGTGAATAATGGTTTTGATGTGTTCTTGGATTGGGTTTGTGAACATTTTATTGAGTACTTTTGCACTGATTTTCATAAATTGGTCTGGACTACTCTTTCTTTGTTGGGTCATTGTGGTTTAAGTATCAGAGTTTCGATAAAACTGTGGTTTTATCGAAATTTGATGTTGAACTTTGTTTAAAAGTAAAGGATGATTAAATATTCCCATATCAATAAACATTTTCTAAACAAGAGTGAGCCTCCCTTCAGACATACTGGATTTACTGATGTTAATTGATGTTTAATAATAGAAAATTTTGTTCATTTCACTATTTCTGGATATTATGTGCTTGCACAACCTATCTCTAGGCCATGTTTTCTTCTACCTCCCACTTTTTCTCATATATATATGTGTATATCTGTATATATATATATGCAGATATTTACAGTCAACCATTGGACTCTGGTCAGGGACTCCTTTGGAAGAATTAGTGGAAGGATTGAAAAAGCTGAAAGAGGTGCCAACCCCATCGGAAGACTAACAGTGTCAACTTACTGAGACTCCTCAGAGCTTCCAGAGACTAAATCACCAAACAAAGAGCATATATGGGCTGGGCCATGACCCCCAGCACATAGGTAGCAGAGGACTGCTTTGTTTGGCGTTGGTGGAAGAGGATGTGCCTAATTCTGTAGAGACTTGATGCCCTGGAGAAGGGCAGGGGAAGGGCGAGCCCTGGGGAGGTGGAAGGGTAAGGGGAACAAGGTCTCAGAGGAAAAGAGAAGGAGATATGGGGTGAAGAATTCTGGGGAAGGGGAACGGGAAGGGTGCAATATTTGGAATATAAATAAATAAAATAATTAAAAAAATAAATACCCCAAACCAACCAACCAACCAAACAAACAAACAAACACATACTTTCTAGGTCTGTGTGATGCCACTGGAATGATACAGCTTTAATTCCTCTGGGTGGAATATAGACATGCCCTTAGTATACTCCTTTAATCCATAAAATTGAAGATAAAGTTAGTTTGAAGAAGGAAGCAGTCATGTTTGAAAATGAGGTCTAACTGAGGGGCAGTCAAAGTAATGAATCACAGATAGGATATGTCTGACTCCCATGAGAACAGACAAGAAAAAGAGGCACCTTCAGAAAGCAGCAGAGAGATAAGAGATAGGGGTGGGAGACAGAGGTAGGGAAGTTTTTCCAGGGACAGTTTTACAGAGACAGGTTATAGGTTACATAGGAAGACAAAATGAGCCAGAGAATGAGGAGTCAGAAGACTAGACCAAATTGTCAGTTAGTGTGAAGTTTATGTGTGTGGGTTTTTGCAAGGAGGTATACCTTTGTATCACATACATTTACAGTGTCTGTGGGGGTTAAAAGAAGGCATGGAATTCCTTAGAACAAACACAAATAGAAGTGAGTAGCTGGGTGGGGGCTAAGAATCTCACCTGCATCCTTAGTAAAAACTACAAAGTCTCTTAATTGTTGAGCCATCTTTCCAGTCCATATATGGGCATTTTTAAGACATTTGTTTTAGTTAGTGCTCTCCTTGATGTTAAGAGATACCATGACCATGGCAGCTCTTATAACAGAAAACATTTAATTGGGGATTTCTTACACGTAAGAGTATTAGTCCATTATTATCATGGTGGGAAACATGGAGGTATGCAGGCAGACATGATGCTGGCAACTGAACTGAGAGTTCTACACCATGATCTGACTTTCTGCGATCTCAAAGTCTAGTCCCTCTAAAGTCACACTTCAATTTCAGTAAAGCAAAACCTATTCCAAGGCCACCTTCCTAAAAATGCCACTCCCTATAAGCTTCTGGGGACTATTTTATTTCAAACCACTTTTCTTTCTTTAAAGCCCTTTCTAAATATTGTAGAATTGTTTAATTAATTGAAATGTAATCAATACATTGTGGAATAAATAAATAAGTGTATTTCTATACCCGGGCTCCTATATATATCATTTATTTTATTTCATTAATTTGTTAATTCCCTGATGATGCCAGGACTTCCTTACAATTACAGAATACTGTAAGTTCTTTTACATAATTACTATTTCTACCCACATATACTAGAAAATCAGAAGCCACATTTTGTCATTTTACTGATCTTAGACAAAATGTGCTGAAATGTTAAAGACATTAATGCAAAAACTCAAAGAAATATATTCTTCCTATTGCCCTTATTCACAATATTCATTATATTTCATGAATGAAAATTATATTTTCATCATTACAATATTCATTTCATTTTATGAATGAAAATTATTCATATGAAGTGAAAATATGTCTATGTCCACAGCTTCTTTTTAAAAGGTTTCTATTTCCATTTTCTAATGAGAAAGTATTGAATCTCTACTTCATACAAACATGACTTACTCTTAAGAATATTAGCAGTTCATGAAGTAATTGTATTTATTAGCTGAGTAGTACTCCATTGTGTAAGTGTTCCATACTTTCTATATCCATTCCTCTGTTGAAAGACATCTGAGTTCTTCCCAAATTCTGGCTAATAAAAATAAGGCAGCTATGAACATATGGAGCATGTGTCTTTGTTATATGTTGGAGTATCTTCATGAAATTCCTAGGTAAATGGATGAAACTAGAAATTATCATCCTAAGTGAGGTAACCCAGTCACAAAAGAATACACATAAAATGCACTCATTGATAAGTGGATTTAGTCTAAATGCTCAAAATACCCAAGGTAACATTCTCAGGCCCCCTGAAGTTCAAGAAGTTGGAAGACCAAAGTGTGGATGCTTCAGTCCTTCCTAGAAGGGGGAACAATGGATCAAGGACATCCACATAAAACCATATACACTGAAACTAATAGAAGAGAAAATGGGGAAGAGCCTCAAATAGATGGACACAGGGGAAAAGTTCCTAAACAGAACACCAACGGCTTATGCTCTAAGAATTGACAAATGGGACCTCATAAAATTGCAAAGCTTCTATAAGGCAAAGTATACTGTCAAGAGAACAAAATGGCAACAAACAGATTGGGAAAAGATCTTTACCAATTCTACGTGTGATAGAGTACTAATATCCAATATATACAAAGAAGTCAAGAAATTAGACTCCGTACAAACAAATAATACTATTAAAAATTGGGGTACAGAGCTAAACCAAGAATTCTCTACTAAGGAAATTCAAATGATCCAGAAGCACCTAAAGAAATGTTGAGAAAATTGAAGATTTACATGGAAAATATCTCTGATAAAATTGAAGAAAATTATACAGATAAATTGGTAGGAATTAAAATATTCCTAAGTTGATTGAAAGTAGAATTATAACCATTTTCTGATAAAATTGAAGATTTACATGGAAAATATTTTATCAGAAAATGTTTTTACCTCTACTTTCAACCAATTTAGGCATATTTTTATGCCTACAATCTTATCTGTATAATTTTTCATGAAATAGTTTTAACGTGTTTTTCTATATATTTCTTGAGTTTTATCAGAAATATTTTCCTTGTAGATTTTCAATTTTATCAGACAATGTTTATAATTCCACTTTCAATCAACTTAGGAATATTTTTATGCCTACCATTTTATCTGTATAATTTTTCCACGAAATAGTCAATCTTAACATGTTTTTCTATATATATCTTCAATTTTATCAGAGATATTTTCCATGTATATTTACACAATGGAATACTACTCAGCAATAAAAAACAATGAATTCATGGAATTCTTAGGCCAGTGGGGAACAGGGGGAGGGAAGAGAGCTTATGGGACTTTTGGGGAGGGGAGAACTGGGAAAGGGGAAATCATTTGGAATGTAAATAAAGAATATAGAAAATAAAATAAAATAAATTAAAAAAAAGAAATGTTGAGCATCCTTAGTCATCAGGGAAATGCAATTCTTTAGTTAATAACATTGTACTTAAAAGCTGGTACTTGAATATTGCCTCAGACAGTATTAAATATGATACTTTTCCAAGTCATGAATATGAAATGTGATTTTATTTTTTCTTTGAATTTTATGCATGTTTATGATGAGTCTGGGACATTGTCACCATCAGTTCACTTCCCTATTTTCTTCCCAATGAAAATCTTGTTTGAAAAAAATAAAGTCACCTTTACACTTTCATATCTTATTTTTTTGTTTGTTTTCTCTCATTGCTTCTAATTTAATTTGCTTTTGTAAATATAGGTAGAAGCTGTTGCTGGGAAATGTGTAAATAGTATTGACTACAGTGTGGGAGGGAGAATGACATTCCTTTCCACACATATACAACAACTGCCCTTAGGACATGTTTAATACTTTCACAGCTTTCTCTTAAAATTCGGAATATATCCTATGAACTTTATTGAACAGTCAAGTTTGTAATGGTGTACATTTCAACTAGTAAGTCTATGGTCGTCATTACTATAATACAGAAAATTGATTTTTGTATATTGATTATGCAACATATATATATATATGTATATGCTGTAGTATTTCTCACTTTGAGAATTATTGGTTGCTGTCTATGCATTAGGGGAGTAGGGGAGTATTTGTACTGGGTTGCTTTGGACATCCTTGCATTTTTATGGGGTGTGTATATTAAGATTCGCCAAAGAGTAGAAGTAATAGAATGAATATGTGTTGAGAGAGGAAACTTAGGTTGTCTTAACTGGATATGATCTTGGCAGTGACCTGATGGCTATCTTTGCAGTATATTTGTGACCTGTGTGTATGGAAGGCCAAAGCATTTGGAGATTATTCATCAAAGAAATAACAATAGTGTAGAGTGTACTAACCAGCAAGCCATGATAACAAGCAGACAAAAAGTAATTCATTGAGATCTGTATATGGATCACCATTAGGGCTACCATCCCCACTCATTAAACACCTTCTCATGTCAGTTAAGGCAATAGTTTAAAAATAAATCTCTCATTGGCATGCCAAGAGGTTACTCTAATCATCCAATGCTCTAAACCTCTGTACTTATCTTGTCACATAAGTGATTCTAGATATTTTCAAATTGACAATCAACATCAACCTGCAATGCTGGGTCTATTTTGTGGGAAACAGTTTATAGTTTTCCTTTCTACCATTATTTCATCTGCAAATAAATATAATTATTAGTAATTATTTTTCTCATTAGTTACTAATTCAAAAAGCTAATCTTTTTCCATAAGAATGCCTTGCCATTAATACAGATTCTTGAGATTTAAAAAAAAAATAGATTCGCATTTTAAAGTGTTTTTCTTCTATGTTAAATAGTATTTAAGGTATATAATTTATATTCTCAGAATTATTTGGAAATTTTAATGTTCTGTTATTGTGTGTATTAGTGTTTTGCCTCTATGTATCAAATATCTATATCTATATCTATCTATCTATCTATCTATCTATCTATCTCTCTATCTATCTATCTATCTATCTATCTATCTATCTATCTATCTATCTATCTATCTATCTATCTATATCTGTATCTATATCTATATCTATCTATCTATCTATCTATCTATCTATCTATCTATCTATCTATCTATCTATCTATCTATCTATCTATATCTGTATCTATATCTATATCTATATCTATCTATCTATCTATCTATCTATCTATCTATCTATCTATATATATATATATATATATATATATATCTCAAATGTGTATAGTGGCCCTAGAGCTCAGAATGGGGTCACAGAATCCCTGGGACTGAAGTTATTGATGATTGTTAGCCACCATATAGGTGCTGGGAACATTGTATGGAAGAACAGCCAGAGTTCTTAACCACAGAACCATCTCTGCAAGCCTTTACATTGTTGATATGTCAGGATCCATAATGGGACAAGCTAATATAGTAGCAGGTGATCATTCTGAAATGGCCTGCTTTGGATTATTATACAATCTGCGACAGGTGAGCTCTCATTAAACAAAGCTGTGAGGGACTCATTTTAGGAAAGATTCCTGCTATTAATATGCTTTTCTTGTTATTATTAGACATATATAATAACCATTAAGTAATAGCACACCCCTTTGGAGCAGATCTCTGTAGCTCCATGAAGATGTACTGTCTTGTAGTGATGCTATATAGACAAATAGATGACTTACATTTTAATGATGAATCTATAAGAATTCCTGAAATTACATCTGTGATTATTAAGCTCTTTTATAATAGGACTGCCACTAGGTCCTTTTCTGAGAGCCAAAACTGCAATGAGAACTCTGCCAGACTCCCAAGTGTCACAACTCAATTGCTCTTAGATGGCAACCAGACTTTCTCCTTCTCAGAGCACATTCCAAGAGACTGTAAAACAATTAACCAAAGGTCATAAAAAGGGAAATAATGATTTATTATAGGTGCTAGGACAGAAGACAAAATATTGATTGGGTTTATCTATACAAAATTTCACTTATGACTTAGTTATGGTTTTAAACTTTCTATGAACCTGTAGAGAAGACATGTGATAGATGTTTGCTAGATAGTTACCCCTAATGGATATACATGTAAACATTCTCTGTTGTAACTTCTATTTCAATTTATGACTTGGCATTTTGTGTGAACTTGTGACAAACTTTGTAACATGTGATCATATATTCTGAAAGATTTTTAAGGTCTGAGGACAAAGAGAAGAGTCAGAGCAGGAGAATTTAGGTGAGAGGAACAGAGGTGAAAAGAACAGAGCTGAGAGAAGAACTAAACTGAGGAGATTTATACAGCAGAGAACAAGATTAGAAGAAGAACGCAGAGTGGAATAACTTAGAAACTATAGGTAACATAACTTATAGAACAATGTGCAGGATGCAGAGGAAAAGAGGAAAAAAGAAGATGTTGCAGAGATCACAAGGAGCAGAGAGGCTTCTCCTTACCATGGGACAGAACAGGTCCCATGGTAAGGACAAGACAGGCTTAGTCTTATTAAAAGAGGGAGGGAAGGGGGCTTATGGGACTTTCGGGGAGGGAGGAAACGGGAAAGGGGAAGTGATTTGGAATGTAAATTAAAAAAATAAAATAAAATTAAATTAAAAAAAAAAAGAAACAAAGCCTTTTTCTTACAAACATGGATTTAATTCATTTAGCATTAAAAGGGTGGAAGCTTTTTGTCTTTCTCGATGCAATAAATATTGGAGTCCGCATCCAGAATGAGTGAATTCTTTATGCACAGGTGCTTGGTCTTTTGCTCCATATACATATGTAAGTATGGATGTGTGTGTAAGTATGTAATTGTGAGAATGTATGCATGTGTGTGTGTAAATATGAAATTGTGAGAATGCATGCAAGCTTGGCTCAGCTGAATATGTGTGGAAATGTGGAAATTAAATCTTTGTTATGCTTGAAGCTGTGCATGAATTTATGTGAGATCATGCATATTCACTTATGTAAAAGTTTTTCTTTCTGGGAGTGCTATTCTCTTCTCCTGGCTCAATAGAAGTTTATTGCTCTAAACTTCCCCGAGCCTGACAAGCAAGAGGCATCTGGATAATAGGGAAAAGGCTCTAGCAACTAATCCTTTACCTAATCTCCTCCTGTTTTAGGATGTGGTGCTAAATGCCTGAGACTGCTGTCTCTGGCTTCACAGGAACACAGAAGACAGGTCAGCTACATTAGCATTGTAACTTAGACTTAGATAAGTAAACTTTTTGCTATACAGCAACACTAGATTTTCTGTAAGACAAAGTCTTAGCCCCGCCAACACTCTTCCCCCCTCCACTGCCTCAAGAAACAACACCTCCTGGCATTGGTAGTGTAATACTCCTTTTTATCAACTTCTAAAATACAACATAAGATTTACTGTGATAATTACATAATTTAAATGAGTATTATTACTTTGATGAAAAGTAAAATGTATTTTTTAAAATTTTTTCTATCCTTGCTAATTTGATATCTTAATTTAGATTACTTCAAGATTTTTTAAATCGCATTTTACCTCTACTCTCTGCTTATGCTATAGTGCTTTAAAACTTTAAAGTCTTAAGTGCTTTAAGAATAAATCTACCTTTAATCTTTGATTTGCTTCAAGTAGAAGTTTACTGTAGACTCCTAAATCACTATATGTTCAAAATATATTATTTCAGTATGTTTTTATCTCATTGAAATAAACACCTAATTTATATTTATTATTTTTCTCTATAATGATACAGTTGAGTGATTATGGTAGGAAAAGTGTTTTCTACATACCTGCTGTAGTGGTCTGAATAGGAATACTCTCAGAGACTCGTTATTTTGATGCTTAGTCACCAGGGAGTGGAACTTTTTGATAGAATTAGGAAGATTAGGATGTTTGGCTCTGTTGTGCATGTCACTGAGAATGGACTTTGAAGTTACAAAAGGCCATGACAGACGCTATGTTAAGCTGTATTTCTCCCTATGTGAGCAGGATGTTGCTCTCAGCTATTGTTCTAGTGCCTACATGGAGGCCACCATGTTTCCTGCCATGATGTTAAAGAACTAATTCTATGAAGCCATAAGCAGTTGCCACTTAATTACTATTTTTCATAAGACTTGCCTTGGTCATGGAGTCTCTTCATAGCACAAGACTGATTGAGACACCTACAATTCTGTGTTTACAATGCTCTATTTCCTTCACAGAGAGTTACATCTGGCTTTTTTGTTTGTTTGTTTGTTTGTTTTTCTGACTTTTCTAAAATTAATCATTTTATTTGTTTAAATTTCAAATATTATCCCCCCTCCCAATCTGCCCTCCAAGAAACCACCCCCCCCCCACTGGCTCCCCTTTTTCTCTAAGAGGGTGCTTTCCCACCCACTCCCTCCTACTCTTCTAGCCTCCTTCTCTGGGGCATTAAGACTCCACAAGACCAAGTGCATCCCCTCCCTCTGGTACATATGTAGTGGGAGCCATGGTGGTTTAGTCCCTGCGAGCTCTGAGATGTTCTGTTAATTGATACAGTTGTTTTTACTATGGAGTTGCAATCCCCTTCAGCTCCTTAAGCCTTCCTCTAACTCTACCATTGGGGTTCCCAGGCTCAGCCCAATGGTGTTTTGGGATCTAACTTCTTGATAATTGGGGTCTAATTCTTTATAGATTTTGGATATTATCCTTCTATAGGATGGAAAGTTCTTGAAGCTCTTTTCCAAATCTGTAGATTCCTGTTTTGTCCTAGAGACAGTGTCTTTGTCAAAAAACAAAACAACGACAACAAAAAAAGCCAAAAACGAAAAAAAGTCAAAAGAAAAGACAAACAAAAAAACGAAATCCCCAAAACAATTTAAAAAATTGGGAACGGAACTAGAGAGAATTCTCTCTATATATATTTTTCAGTTTATCCATTTTATCCTTTTTTTGTTTTATTTTATGTTTTTAATATTTTATTAGATATTTGCTTTATTTACATTTCAAATGATATCCCTTTTCCTCATTACCCCTCTGAAAACCCCCTATCCCATCTCCCCTCACCCTGCTTACCATCCCCCCACTTTCCTGACCTGGCATTCCCTTACAATGGGGCATCGAGCCTTCATAGAACCAATGGCCTCTCCTCTCACTGATGTCTGAGATGGCCATCCTCTGCTACATATGTAGCTGGAGTCATGGGTCCCTAAATGTGTATTCTTTGGTTGATAGTTTTGTACATAATTTTATTCCTTCTATGGGGCTGCAAACCTCTTCGGTTCCTTGGGTCCTTTCTCTAACTGCTCCATTGGGGAACCTATGCTCAGTCTAATGGTTGGCTGTGGAATCTCAAATGAGAGAGAAACATTTAAAGAAATATCCACAGTCGTTACTCATCAGAGAAATGCAAATCAAAATGACCCTGAGATTGTACCTTATACTAAATGGAATGACTAAGTTCAAAAACTCAAGGGACTACACATACTGGTGAGGATGTGGTGAAAGAGGAACACTTCTCCATTGCTGGTGGAATTCCAAACTTGTACAAACAGTCTGGAAATCAATATGGTAGTTTCTTAGAAAATAGGAAATAGTTCTACCTGAAGACCCAGAAACACTGCTCCTGGACATATATCTGAAAGATGCTCCACCATATCACGAGGATATATGCTTTACCATGTACATAACAGCCTTTAATGTAATAGCCAGAAATCAGAAGAAACCTAGACGTCCCTCAACAAAAGTATGGATACAAAAAATGTGGTTCATTTGCACAGTAGAATACTATTCAGTTATCACTAATGAGGAAGACATGAATTTTGCAAGAAAATGGAGGGACTATGAAATATTATCCATAGTGAGGTAGCTTATATCCAAAATATATTAGACAAATGTACAGAATACCCATTATATACCTCATATACATAAGAAGTTAAACAATAAAGAAAGCCCAAGTAAGGATGCTTTAATCCCATTTATAAAGCGGGACAAAATAATTAAGGAAGGAGAGGGGGGTAGGAATGGGGGTGAGATAGGATGGAGGATTGGGAAACAGGGCTGTATCAGGTATGGGCAGAGATGGTAGAAAAGCCCACAGAAAATAAATGGAAATATGTAGCTGCAGGGAATTGTTGTGTGGGAAATCTCTAGAAAGTCCTAGAGACCTGATTTTACTGAAGTAGCCAACAGTGAGGACTTGAAACCTGAAGAGTCCACCCCAGTAGACTGAGAGGTCCCCCAATTGAGGGATGGGGAAATCAACCTACCTACGAAACTTTGCATGCAGTATTGCTTCTATCTAAAAGAAATGCAGGGACAAAAATGGAACAGAGATTGAAGGAATGGCTGACTATTAACTGACCCAACTTTTGATCTATCTCATGAGTCAGCACCAAACCCTCACACTATTATTTGTGCTACGTTGTGTTTGAAAACAGGAGCTTAGCATGGCTGTCCTCAGTAAGGATCTACCAGAAATGGATTGAGACAGATGGAGATACAGCCAAGCATTAGACTGAAGTCAGTGACTCCTATGAAAGAGTTAGAGGAAGGATTGGAGGAACTGAAAGAAATGGCAACCCATACAAAGTCAACAGTGTCAACTAACCTGGATCTCTGGGAGCTCCCAGAGACTGAACAAACAACCAAAGAGCATATACACACATGCTGGTCTAAGACCCCAGGTATATATATAGCAGCTGACTGCCTTGATTGGCCTTGGTGGGTGAAGATAAGCCTAATCATATAGAGATATGATGCTATGGGAGGGGCACTACCAAAAAGCTGAAAAGAAGGGTGATGGTGGTGGTAGGAGGGAGAACTCATTGAGGGGGGACTGTGAGGAGGTACAGAATTTGGGATATAAATAAAATAATTTATTAAATTTTTAAAAATTGGAGTTTCATGATCTAATCCCATATCAGCATAGAGACTGCAGTCAACTTGCTTTTGGCCTTGTAGCTCTGCTGAAAACACGTGGTCATTTTGTTTCTTTTTATAATTTTCATGTTATAGTATCGCTCATGGGAGGTATTTTGTGGAATTGTAAGTGGACAATGTACATTTTAAAACTTATTTTCGTTTTACTAACTTCCAAATTTCTACTGTATTAAGAGTTGGCTAGCACATCTATAACAGAAAATTGTTTCAATTCAGTTTTTGCTTTATTTATTTTATGCTTATATTTTGGCAGCCATGTTCACGTTTATGTTTTACATTGCTTGTCTACAAATGAAAGGTTTACTTAATATTATTATGTAATATTGTTATTATCTTCTCACTGTCTCACCTTTCTGTCTGCCTGTCTATCCTTCTTTCTCATTAATTAATTTCACAATATTATTATCATTCATTTAATTATTTATGATGATTTATATTCCCTTACTTGCAAATAAAGATTATTTAGGACAACTTGATGCTTACTGTTTGACTTATAGCAAATGTACAATAATCCACTTTACATTTTATATGTCAAAATAATTTATGTGGCTTAAGGATGAGTACATCAGTAGAATTCCATTTTTTCCATCATGAGTGGTATCTTGGTTATTTTCTGAATTAAACAGCAGAGAAATTTCTCATCTTCATCAGCCGCATGATATATGTGTAGAGTCATTACTTTAAGATCATTACCAAAGGTACTTTCATTATTTTAATGTCTCTATATATTTCCAAGAAGCAATCTATCTTTCATGTACACTGAAGGTAGTCATGAAGGTAGTTTTATTATTCCTTATTCAGAGCTTTTGTTTGCATGATTGATGGATGAAATGAGAAACATTATTTAGATAATATACTGGCAGCCACCTGATATTCGTTCATCTCTTTCTTGTAAGTCCCAGAAGTTCCCAAAAAAGAGTTATGAGTCCCTTCCACAATCTTTCCTTGAGAGTTGCAATGATCCCAGACATTTCCAGATAACATATGAACTCACATTTGAGATTAGATATTTTTTAAAATATTGACAATTCTACTTTCTTTACATGTACTTTATTTTTGCCATGTTTTCAACAAACTAGAATCCAATCCTTGTCTCTATTTTAGAATATGTGTATATCTTTGGAATTTAGTGTAGTTATGCATTTTTATGTTATTATAATGATGGGCTCAAACATGTGTCATTACATTATTTTTAGAATGATACCATTGGTAAGTTCCCTTCAGTTCTCTAAGGTGTACTCAAGCCAGAGTCCAGCTCCTTATGTGTGTTCCTTGTCAAATACAGTGGCCAGAAAGCAAATTCAAACACATAACAACAAGGCATGAAATTGTGATACGTGGTTGAGACAACTTGGAGCTCAATAGAGGATGGCAGAAGAGAGAAGGTACATTATGCCCATATCATGCTGAATACAAGCATATTTATTAATAATTTTTGAATGGTGAAAAATAAATAAAAATGTTTTAAAGGTACTGTGACATTTTCTCATAGCTACTATACTTTTGAAAAACTTTATGTAGCATGCCCTAGGTCAAGACAATCCACATATCAGGATTTTATATTTCTAGAAATTTGCCATCTAGTAAATCATGGTTATTCTTAAACTTTAACAAATTTGCATTACATTCTTGTTTATATGTACTTGTATATCATAATGCAGATTTTAAAAACAGTGGATTAAGGAGAAGGAACACTGAAAGTCATTAATTATCCATTCTGTTTACTTGGACATTTGATAATTACTTTAAATATTATTGACAGTCAAATTATAAAGATCTATAAACTTATAAAATGAAGTGGATCAAATTTATTCGAAGTAATACTCAATCCTTTTATTTATTACACGATGATAAATGTGTAAAAGAAATTGAATAAACTAACTTCACTAATTCTAAGACATGGTTTCACTGTATAAACTAATAAAATTACATATTAGAAAAATTTAACTAATGATCTACAATCAGATATCTCTTTCTGCCTTTCAGTTTAATCTACTGATAATAGAACTTCTGTCTTACCACATATAGTTGTTCACACAGCAGTAAAGAGGTCTAAACCTCTTTAGGGATGTTGTCTCATTTATAGAAGGATATTTGTATTGAAAGTAACCTGTTGACTCTTAGGACATATATAAACCATCACTAAAATTGTTGCAATAATTCACACATGTAATTATTTTTTTAACTAACTGCTGAACCATGTTATTGGAAAATATATGAGAATAAAAATTCCACATCTGCTTGTTTAAAATAAATGTAACTTTAAGTCTGTTGTTATTTTCTATTTTGTTTAACCTACAGTTGCACCAAATCACAGATGTGGAGATGTAACTGTACTATCTCAAAAGAATCAATTAAGTGTGTAGCATTGCAAGAAAAATGTCAGAAGGCTAGTAATTGCATAATTTTTTTCAAATTCATCAAATGATATTATATTATGTTTTAACAATATGGTAAACAAACCTAATAAAGAAAAGAAATCATTGATTAGTAAATGGAAATAGAAGACAATTAATAGATCTTAATTTATAGTTACTGAGTAAGAAGCTAATCTCAGTTTTTTTATTTTAAATGACAGAATAATATTTAAAGTGATCAGATAAAAAATATGGAAGAAATACAAGAAACTAAATTATGAAGAAGGATGTTACATTTTACCAAAAACTTTAAGGAACATCAAAATAATTCTATAACTATTACATTGCTTCAGTTAGGTAGAAATATTCAAAATTAACATTAAATTATGTAACACATCTTTAAAAAAATGAAACTTAACAAATTTAAACTATAGAGTTTAAAAATTCAGAAGTAATCTTGACAAAATACAAATCTTATTTCTTTCTACTCACCAAATTTGATCATATTGGTACTTTCAAATACCTGTACATTGTTTTTAATATTAAAAACTTGACATGTAACGTAATTATTTAATTCTGTTTATTTTCTTTTTATTCTATTATATAAATAAAATGATTTTTTAAAAAAAATTTAAAACTTGTATAGAGACTCCAAGGTTTTTTCTATTGGTTTCAAATTTCTCCATGATTGTTTCTGATAAAATGTTCGAAGATGTTTACAGGCAAACATTGTATGCTCACTGTCCTACAAAAACTCTGAATCACAGCAATGATATTAAAGTTGAACTTCGCTGATAGGAGTTTTCATTTATGAAACATTTATTTAAATGTGCATTTTATTTCCTTGGAGATTTAATTTTTTTGATTAGTACAGTATTCTTTGTTAGAAACCAATTCAATATTGATCTATATTGCCAATTATTTTAAAATTTTACTGGTATTTTTTTGATACCCTATGTAGCAATCTTACAAAAATCAAAATATATCTACAATGTCTTTACTCAAATTGAATTATGTTGTCATATTTCATCTTTTATGGGAGAGTTGAAATAGTGGTTTAAGATATATAAAAGTTATAAATAAAAACATTAACAGTTGCTTTATTTTTTAGTTAGTATCCTAATATACTTCTGAGTTTAACATCATATTAATCTAGATTCAAAGGAAATGAATATTTCACACATGTGGGATTTACATATTTTGATTCACAACATAAATATTTGTATCGTTGGAAACAATATTGTTTATTATGAATTATATGTCCATCATGAGGGGCCTAATCATCTACTTCTGTATGAAAAGAAAGTTACAAAGTCAATGTGACTACTTTATTGGTAAATAAAGTCTGAATATTTTAAATCTCCTGTATCTTCATGGAATTACATGGTTTTTTGTTTTGTTTTGTTTTTTATTTTGTATGTGAATCTATACATCCAGCTTCTATAGACTTTAGGATATTTCATTATTGAATTTGATATATGTTTTTATTTGGCCAATAATTAACCATTTTAAATATTTATTTGCTGCTAAAAGTTAATATAAAATCTCAGTGTAAAGGTACAGAGCTTCTCAGTGTGACAGTTTGATCAGTTTAAGTAGAATGCTGTATGTATAAGTTATCTATCACCAGAGAATATACAAAATATTCCAGGCATGGTCTCATGTCAAAGTCTATCTCTATGGTCTTTCTTAGAAAAACTTCTAGTATAGAGGTGGGGTAAGAACTTGAAAATATCATCCTTAGTGAGGTAACCCAATCACAAAAGAACACACATGGTATGCAGTCACTGATAAGGGGATATTAACCCAGAATCTCGGAATACCCTAGACACAATTCACATATCAATAGATTTCCAAGAAGAGGGAAGGAGAGATCCCTGGTCCTGGAAAGACTGGCTGTAGGGGAATGCCAGGACAGAGAAGTGAGAGGGGGTTGAATGGGGAAAAGAGGGAGGGAAGGGGGCTTATGGGACTTTCGGGGAGGGAGGAAACTGGAAAGGGGAAATCATTTGGAATGTAAATAAAAAAACTTAGAAAATAAAAAAAAAAGAACATTATAGTATGTATTACATTACAGACACATGGAATGGTCTGAAGAATGCATACTGCATCAGTAATTCTCAGAAGTATACATACAGATTAAAGATTAAATAAGGCCATGAGTTCATCAAAGGAAGAAAAAGGAAAAAGAAATCTTTCTTCTGCGACTTCTAAAGATGTTAAGAAAGGAGAAAGTTTAGCTAAGCAAAATGAAAAGAGTAAATTAATTTTCTGAATGAAATTTTTATCAGTTACCTGGATATTACTTTCACTACACAACATATTATCTTGTTTTAATTGTTTCATACGTTCTTTTTGCCTGTCTTTATCATACTACCTATTAGAAAATGTGTTATCATGTCAACCTTCCCTAAATTCCAAAAAGATTGGCTAACAAAATAAAAATAAAATGAATACTATCTGATTTATACTTTGCCAATATTTTTCTTGAGCTCTTAGAGGAATTAAAAATTATTTAATTTCTTTATTACATGAGAAAACATATATTTTAATGTTTAGTATATTAAATTTTAACTTAACCTTATGTCAACTTTTACCACATTTACATATTTATGCCATGGTATGTGTGTAGGGATTATTTCCTAATAAGTGTTTCCCAGGGATTATGCTCATCTCATCAGACTTGGAGCCAAGTTATACTCTATAACTTTTTTCCCCTTATAGTATTGTTTAAATTTCATTCTCAATTGATGCATTTAAAAGAACATAAAGACTACACCTAGTAAGTTTTTTCATATGCCCATATCCTCATATCACCATGTACAATAAATAATACATTCATGTATTCACTCATTTTGTAAATATGTTTTTATTTTGAAGAGTTTTTATTTGTATGCAATTGTAAGATCTGTTCAAATTTGTAGGTCTTTCATCCTATATATGATAATGGATAGTTTATCACCCTCTTCTCTTTTTTTTTTCTTTTTTACATTATTTTTATACTGCAAATATATAATTCACTGCAGAAAATTGGTGATAGATAAATGGCAGATAGGATCAAAGAGAGATGGGTGGATGGATAGAGAGTAGACAGACAGGCAGACAGGAAGGCAGACATACAGACAGATATATCTAAACAAGATCCATAAAGTATAAATTATTTAATGATGAAATTTAAAGCAATTAATATGGTTACAGAGTTATATGAACCCAAGCACCTTCAATTTTAGAAATTTCCATCATAGATCTGAATTTCACTTCTAAATACTCTATTCATATGGTAACAGATAAATACAAGACAAAGATATTGATGATAGAGATAAATAGATGATAGATAGGAAATACATTTTTAGGTAGATATAGAGAGAATAATGCATTTGAAAATATATTCTGCATTACATATGTTGTTTCTTTCATGTGCATGTGCATGCACATGTGTGTGTGGTTTGTGTTTATGCACAGTTTTGTGGTGTGTCTAAGAGGTCAGAAAGGGTATTCCTGTATATGAACAACAAGCACTCTAAACCTCTGAACCAACTTCAGAGGTGCAAATGTACTTGTGAATGATATGCTATAAATAACAAAAGTGGAAGCATAAACGTGTTTCATACAATAGACCTCAAAAAACATAACGTAAAACTCTAAACGTGATGCTGCCTAATTATATTTTATTTACTTAAAATCCTAAATCTAAACAACATTTCTATATCACAAATTATTTGATACATGAAATTTAATGCTATTAATATGTTAGCACCTTAATTTTAGAAAACTCCATCATATATCTAAATTTTACTTCAAAATACTCTATTCATATGCAAATAATAATCTGTTTTGCCTCCATTTGTGATAATGAACATTTAACATATATAAAACAACACAATATGTTTTCTTTATTGATCATAGTAGCATATTTTCAAAAGTTCAAACATATTGTGGCATGCAGTAGTAGCATTGACTTTTCTGAAAGTGCCATTTGGGGCATCCATGTTATTTATTAAACCATCAGCTTGTAGTCATTTAGTCCATCTAATTTTTGGATATGTCTAATTCTGCTGTAAACATGGTTATACAAGTTTTAGTGTAGACATATGTTTTTATTACTCTTGGATGTATACAGAGGAGCAAAATTGCTGGATCATATGGCAGCTTTATAGTTTTGAAGAACTGCCAAACCTTTAAAATGTTTGCACCATCTTCCATCCCCACATGTAATCTATAAGAGTTTCAATTTCTCCCTATCGTTGCCAAGTCTGAACACCATCTGTCTTGTTCTTTTAATTTTTTAAACACACATCAGTGTATGAAAAGTAGTATGTCATTATTGACTTTTGTGTTCTTAATAAATAATTACATAAAATGTCTTTTAGGTGTTCTCTTAAAAACTGTCCTATATTTTCAGGAGTTATCTTTTCAGAGATGGTTCAGCTCTTCCTTTTCTTTTAGTAAAGTGAGAAAGTTTTATTATAGAGAAATTTTTATCTAGCAAAACAACTACACTGTTAAGTTCAAAGATTTTCTAGGTCTGTATAATCAGGCGGCAATGACACATCTTTAATTCCTCTGGCGGGAATAGACACAACTTTGTATAAACCTTTAATCCTAAATAATGAAGATAAAGTTAGTTTGTAGGAGGAAGTAGCCATGTTTGAAAGTGATTGCTAGTTAAAGAGGCAGATAAAGTGATGAATCAGCCAAAAATTTGACACTGTTGGAGATAGAATATGTCCAATTCTCATGAGAACAATGAGAGGAAAGAACAGTGACTTAAGAGAGCAGAAATGGAGGGCAGTTCAATGAGTGCAGTTGAGTTCAGTTGAATTCAGGCAATCCAGCGGAGTTCACTTCAGTAAATTGATTTTTAGTACATAGCAGTTGAGTGCAGTTGAGCTCAGCTCAGATTGAAACTGTAAGTGTTGTTCAATCCACAAAATTCAAAGACAATTTTGCCAAGCAACCAGAACAATTCAGTCATAAGCCAAGAGAAGTCAATTTTTTTTACTATTATTTTCTAAGATTTTTTATTTACATTTGAAATGATTTCCCCTTTCCCGTTTCCTCCCTCCCCGAAAGTTCCATAAGTCCCCTTCCCTTTCACTGTTCCCCATTCAACACCCTCTCGCTTCTCTGTCCTGGTATTCCCCTACATCCAGTCTTTCCAGGACCAGGGGTCTCTCCTTTCATCTTCTTGGAAATCTATTGATATGCGAATTGTGTCTTAAGTATTCCAAGATTCAGGGTTAATATTCCCTTATCAGTGACTGCATACCATGTGTGTTCTTTTGTGATTGGGTTACCTCACTAAGGATGATTTTTCCAGTTCGGATCATTTGCCTAGGAATTTCATGAATTCATTGTTTTTAATTGCAGAGTAGTATTCCATTGTGTAAATACACTACATCTTCTGAATCCATTCCTCCGCTGAGGGCCATCTGGGTTCTTTCCAGGTTCTGGCTATTACAAATAAGGCTGCTATGAACATAGTGGAGCATGTGTCCTTATTGCATGCAGGGGAAGGCTCTGGGTATATGCCCAGGAGTGGTATAGCAGGATCCTCTGGGAGTGTCATGCCCAGTTTTCTGAGGAACCGCCAGACTGATTTCCAGAGTGGTTGTACTAGCTTGCAATCCCACCAGCAGTGGAGGAGTGTTCCTCTATCTCCACATCAACAACTGCTGTCTCCTGTGTTTTTGATCTTAGCCATTCTGACTGGTGTGAGATGGAATCTCAGGGTTGTTTTGATTTGCATTTCCCTAATGACTAAGGATGTTGAACATTTCTTTAGGTGCTTCTCAGTCATTAGATATTCTTCAGGTGAGAACTCTTTGTTTAGCTCTGTACCCCATTTTTAATAGGGTTATTTGGATCTCTGGAGTTGAACTTCTTGAGTTCTTTCTATATAATGGATATTAGCCCTCTGTCGGATGTAGGGTTGGTAAAGATCATTTCCCAGTTTGTTGGTTACCACTTTGTCCTTTTGACAGTGTCCGTTGCCTTAGAGAAACTTTTTAATTTTATGAGGTCCCATTTGTCAATTCTTGAACTTAGAGCATAAGTTATTGGTGTTCTGTTCAGGAAATTTTCCCCTGTGCCCATATGTTCGAGGTTCTTCCCTAGTTTCCTTTCTATTAGTTTCTGTGTGTCTGGTTTTATGTGGAGGTCCGTGATCCACTTGGAATTGAGCTTAGTGCAAGGAGATAAGAATGGATCAATTTGCATTTTTCTGCAGGTTGACCTCCAGTTGAACCAGCACCATTTATTGAAAAGGCTATTTTTTCCACTGGATGGTTTTAGCTCCTTTGTCAAAGACCATAGGAGTGTGGATTCATTTCTGGGTCTTCAATTCTGTTCCATTGATCTACATGCCTGTTACTATACCAACACCATTCAGTTTTTAACACTATTGCTCTGTAGTACAGCTTGAGATCCGGTATACTGATTCCCCCAGAAGTTATTTTACTCTTGAGAATAGTTTTAGCTATCCTGGGTTTTCTGTTATTCCTGATGAATTTTTGAATTGCTCTTTCTAACTCTATGAAGAATTGAGTTGGGATTTTGATGGGGATTGCATTGAATCTGTATATTGCTTTTGGCAAGATGGTCATTTTTACTATATTAATTCTGCCAATCCATGAGCATGGAAGATTTTTCCATCTTCTGAAGTCTTCTTCAATTTCTTTCTTCAGAGACTTGAAGTTCTTGTCATACAGATCTTTCACTTGTTTTGTTAGAGTCACACCAAGACACTTTATATTGTTTGTGGCTATCATGAAGGGTATCATTTCTCTTATATCTTTCTCAGCCGCTTATCTTTGAGTATAGGAAGGCTACTAATTTGCTTGAGTTGATTTTATATCCAGCCACTTTGCTGAAGTTGTTTATCAGGTGTAGGAGTTCTCTGGTGAAGTTCTTTGGGTCGCTTAAAATACTATCATATCGTCTGCAAATAGTGATAGTTTGACTTCCTCCTTTCCAATTTGTATCCCTTTGACCTCCTTTTGTCTAATTGCTCTAGCTAGAACTTCAAGTACTATATTGAAAAGTTATGGAGAGAGAGGGCAGCCTTGTTTAGTCCCTGATTTTAGTGGGATTGCTTCAAGTTTCTCTCCATTTAGATTGATGTTTGCTACCGGATTGCTGTGAATTGCTTTTACTATTCTTGGTTATGGGCCTCAAATTCCTGATCTTTCCAAGACCTTTAACATGAAAGGATGCTGAATTTTGTTCAATGCTTTCTCTGCATCTAATGAAATGACCATGTGGTTTTTTTCTGTGAGATTGTTTATGTAGTGGATTAAATTGATGGACTTCCTTATATTGAACCATCCCTGCATCCCTGGGATGAAGCCTACTTAATCGTGATGAATGATCGTTTTGATATGTTCTTGGATTTGGTTGACCAGAATTTTATTGAATATTTTTGCATCGATATTTAAAAGAGAGATTGGCCTGAGATTATCTTTCTTTGTTGGATCTTTGTGTGATTTTGTTATTAGCGTAATTGTGGCTTCATAGAACGAGTTGGGTATTGTTCCTTCTGTTTCTATTTTGTGAAATAGTTTGACTAGTGTTAGTGTTAGGACTTCTTTGAAGGTCTGATAGAATTCTGCACTAAAACCATCTGGACCTGTGCTTTTTTTGGTTGGAAGACTTCCAATGACCACTTCTATTTCTTCAGGGATTATAGGACAGTTTAGATGGTCTATTTGATCCTGATTTAATTTTGGTATTTGGTATCTGTCTAGGAAATTGTCCATTTCCTCGAGATTTTTAGTTGTGTTGAATACAGGCTTTTGTAATAGGTTCTGATGCTTTTTTGAATTTCCTCATTTTCTGAGAAGTCTGATGTGATTTGGATAGGTCTTCCTTTATATATTACTTGGCCTTTTTTCTTACTACTTTTAATATTCTTTCTTTGTTTAGCACATTTGGTGTTTTGATTATTATGTGACAGGAGGTATTTCTGTTCTGGTCCAGTCTGTTTGGAGTTCTGTAGGCTTCATGTTTGTTCATCAGCATCTCTCTCTTTAGGTTAGGGAAGTTTTCCTCCATAATTTTGTTGAAGATATTTACTGGCCCTTTAAGTTGCAAATCTACACTCTCATCTACACCTATAATCCTTAGGTTTGGTCTTCTCATTATGTCCTGGATTTCATGGATGTTTTGGGTTACATGTTTTTTGAATTTTGCATTTTCTTTGACTGTTGAGTCAATGCTTTCTATGGTATCTTCAGCACCTGATATTCTATCTTCCATCTCTTGTATTGTGTTGTTGATGTTTGCATCTATGACTCTTGATTTCTTCACAATGTTTTCTATCTCCGAAGTTGTCTCCTTTTGTGATTTCTTAGTTGATGCTACTTCCTTTTTTAGATCCTGGATGGATTTGCTCAGATCCTTCACTTGTTTGTTTGTATTTTCCTGTATTTATTTAAGATATTTTTCCATTTCCTCCTCAGGATTTCTGCCTGTTGACCCAAGTTCTCCTGTATTTCTTTAAGCGATTTTTGTGTTTCCTCCTCATGGGTTTCTATCTGTTGATCCATAGTCTCCTGCATTTCTTTAAGCGATTTTTGTGGTTCCTTTGTAAGGGCATCTACCCCTTGATTCATTCCTTTAAGCGATTTTTGTGTTGCCTCCTAATGGACCTCCATCAGTTGACCCATATTCTTCTGCATTTCTCTAAGCGATTTTTGTGTTTCCTTTGTAAGGGCTTCTACCCCTTGATTCATGTTCTCCTGTATTATTTTATGAGATTTATTTGTGTCCTTCTGGAAATTCTCTAATAGCATCATGAGAAGTGATTTTAAAACTAGAACTTGCCTTTAGGTTGTGATGGGGTATCCAGGATTTGCTGCTATTGGAGAGTTGGGTTCGGATGGTGCCATATTGCCTTGATTTCTGTTAGTAACATTCCTACGTTTGCCTTTTGCCATCTGGTTACCTCTGATGTTACTTAGTCCTGCTGTCACTGGCTGTTGGTTGAACCTCCTGTGAGCCTGCAAGGCTATTTCTGCCCCCCCCCAGGATTACCAGGATTCCCCTGGCACCAATTGCTGGGGGGCTGCCCTGCTCCTGAGTGACTTTGGAGCCCTGATGTGCCTTGCCCCAAGTGATGTTATATTGAGGAATCCCTGCACATCCGAAAGCTCAGCGTAGTCAATACCAAGAGCAGAGGTCGCCAAAGGGAGGCTTGTGTGCTCCCTCCCTCTGAGGTGTGCTCTCTCCCAGAGTGGGTCACTCTGCAGGGCAAATGTCCCACAGCATAGCTGGCGTGTAGGTGACCACAGAACTTCCCAGCTCTTGGGATCAGTGAGCACACAAGCTGGCTGAGTCCCAAGCTATATTATGCTTGATTGTCCCAGCACCTGGAGGTCCCAATCATCCTGTTGCTGGAGCAAAGATGGCGGAGTACATTGTGCACTTTCTTGGTGCAGATCACTCTGCAGGGCAGATTGCCCACAGTTGAGCTGGAGCCCAGAGGACCACAGAGCTGCCCTGCTCTTGGGCACAGATAGAAGCCCAACAGTCTGTGTCCCAAGTAATGTTATATTCGGGAGTCCCTGTGTACCTGGAGGCTCAGAGAAGTCGATCCCAGGAGCAGAGGTCACCAATGGGAGGCTGATGCGCTCCCTCCCTGTGCAGGTGCGCTCTCTCCCAGTGCTGGTCCCTCTGTAGGGCAGATGTCCCACAGCAGAGCTGGTGCATAGGTGACCACAGAACTGCCCAGCTCTTGGCAGCAGGGACCACACAAGCTGGCTGAGTCCCGAGCGATATTCGAGAAGTCAATTTTTTACTAGAAATATTCTTTGTTTATATTTCAATTGATTTCCCCTTTCCTGGATCCCCCCTCCCTGAAAGTCCCATAAGCCCTCTTCCCTCCCTGTTCCCCAATCAAACTCTTCCCTCTTCTCTGTCCTGGTATTCCCCTACATTGCTGCTTTGAGCATTTCCAGAACCAGGGGTCTCTCCTTCCTTCTTCTTGGGCATAATTTGATATGGGAAATTGTGTCTTTGGTATTCCAAGCTTCTGGGCTAATATCCGCTTGTCAGTGAGTGCATACCATTTATATTCTTTTGTGATTGGGTCACATCACTTAGGATGACATTCTCCAGTTCCACCCACTTGCCTAAGAATTTCATGAATTCATTGTTTTTAATAGCTGAATAGTATTCCATAGTGTAAATATACCACATTTTCTGTATCCATTTCTCCGTTGAGGGACATCTGGGTTCTTTCCAGCTTCTGCCTATTATAAATAGGGCTGCTATGAACATAGTGGAGCATTTTTTCTTTTTACATGCTGGGGAATCCTCTGGGTATATGCCCAGGGGTGGTATAACAACGGGGTCCTCTGGTAGTATCATGCCCAGTTTTCTGAGGAACCACCAAATTGATTTCTAGAGCGGTTATACCAGCTTGCAATCCCACAGCAGTGAAGGAGTTTCCTCTTTCTCCACATCCTCACCTGGACCTGTTTTCTCCTGAGTTTCTGATCTTAGCCATTCTGATTGGTGTGAGGTAAAGTCTCAGGGTTGTTTTGATTTGCATTTCCATGACAACTTAGGATATTGAACATTTCTTTAAGTGCTTCTCAGCCATTCGATATTCCTCAGGTGAAAATTCTTTGTTTAGCTCTAACCCCATTTTTTTAAATTTTATTTTCTAATTTTTTTTATTTACATTCAAAACCATTTCCCCTTTCCTGATTCCTCCCTCGCCAAAAGTCCCATAAGCCCCCTTCCCTCCCTCTTTTCCCCATTCAACCCCCTCTCGCTTCTCTGTCCTGACATTCCCCTACATCCAGTCTTTCCAGTACCCCATTTTTTAATAGGGTTATTTGTCTCTCTGGAGTCTAACTTCTTGAGTTCTTTTTGCATCTTGGATATTAGCCCTCTGTTGGATGTAGGGTTGGTAAGGATCTTTTCCCAATTTGTTGGTTGACGTTTTGTCCTTTTGACAGTGTTCTTTGCCTTACAGAAACTTTGTAATTTTATGAGGTCCCATTTGTCAAAGAGCATAAGCTATTGGTGTTCTGTTCAGGAAATTTTACCCTGTGCCCCTGTACTCAAAGCTCTTCCCCAATTTCTTTTCTATGAAGCCACATTTTTGCTGATACCAAAACCACACAAAGATCCAGCAAAGAAAGAAAACTTTAGAACAATTTCCCTTATCGATACAAAATCGATGCAAAAATACTCAATAAAATTCTTGCCAACAGAATCCAAGAACACATCAAAATGATCATCCACCACGATCAAGTAAGCTTTATTCCAGGGATGCAGGGATGGTTCAATATATGGAAATCCATCAATGTAATCCACTACATAAACAAACTCAAAGAAAAAAAAACCACATGGTCATTTCATTCGATGTTGAAAATGCATTTGACAAAATTCAGCATCCTTTCATGTTAAAAGTCTTGGAAAGAACAGGAATGCAAGGCCCAAACCTAAACATACTAAAAGCAATATACTGCAAAAAGGTAGCCAACATCAAACTAAATAGAGAGAAACTTGAAGCAATCCCACTAAAATCAGGAACTAGACAAGGCTGCCCTCTCTCTCCATATTTATTCAATATAGTACTTGAAGTTAGCTAGAGCAATTAGACAACAAAAGGAGGTCAAAGGGATGCAAATTGGAAAGGAAGAAGTCAAATTATCACTATTTGAGGATGATATGATAGTATACTTAAGCGACTCAAAAAACTCCACCAGAGAACTCCTACAGCTGATAAACAACTTCAGCAAAGTTAACTCAAGCAAATCAGTAGCCTTCCTATACTCAAAGGATAAACAAACTGAGAAAGAAATTATGGAAATGAGACCCTTCACAATAGCCACAAATAATATGAAGTATCTTGGTGTGACTCGAACCAAACAAGTGAAAGATCTGTATGACAGGAACTTCAAGTCTCTGAAGAAAGAAATCTAAGAAGACCTTAGAAGATGTAAAAATCTTCCATGCTCATGGACTGGCAGAATTAATATAGCAAAATTGACTATCTTGCCAAAAGAAATATACAGATTCAATGCAATCCCCATTATAATTCTAACTCAATTCTTCATAGAGTTAGAAAGAGCAATTCTCAAATTCATCTGGAAGAACAATAAACCCAGGAGAGCTAAAACTCTTCTCAACAGTAAAAGGACTTCTGGGGGAATCAGCATATCCGACCTCAAGCTGTACTACAGGGCAATAGTGTCAAAAACTGCATGGTATTGGTACAGTGACAGGCAGGTAGATCAGTGGAATAGAACTGAAAACCCAGAAATGAACCCACACACCTATGGTCACTTGATCTTTGATAAAGGAGCTCCAACATCCAGTGGAAAAAAAGATAGCCTTTTCAACAAATGGCCTCCGATCTAGATATCAGAATTCTCTTTACACATTTTATTTCAGTTTTTCATGTAATTTTTCTCTTCTATGCCACTTTTTTAAAAATCAGGAATATGATATAAAATAAGAATTTTATGGTTTGTTTTTAAACTGCCTTCATTATATTTTAATTAACTTGTTTTTTTAATATACTAAAATTAGTTTTAAATTTTGTTCTTTACTTTGTTAGCACTTGCTTTTAATTGCTATAAAAGTTTTGCTGAGAAGTAAGCCATTAATATGTCTACTGATTTATTTGAGAGTCTTATATATTTGCTTTCCATATATGGTTTATGATTTATTTATTTAGTCTTCATATATGGTGAGTGGGAAAGATTCAATTTTATAATTTAGAAATAGATTCAGCTGTCTTAGAAATATTTAGGGAAGAGACTGTTCTGATAAAAATATTTATTGTAGACATTTTTGAAAAAATTAATCGATAACAAAGTGATTGTTGTTTTTCTTAGGTTCTTGCCTCCCAAGCTAACATTTCTCTATTGCCATATGAAATTATTACATATGTATAATACATATAATTATATACATACATGTTTAAGTTTTTTATAGCTTGAATAATATAAGATCAGGTTGCAAAACCAGTCAAAACTTTATGTTTATTATAAAAGGATTGGGAATTTTTTTAAAGTCCTATCTCTTTTCTCTTTGAATCTATGTCTTTTCTGTATATCATTAGAAAGCCAATAGATATCCAAGAGATAATAAGGAAATAAAAATAAGATACAAGAAAAAAACAAAATCAGAATAGTAATCAAAATAGAAATAGTAATAAAAATGAAACAGCGAAATTAGAAACAGAAGAAACAGACATAGACACAGAGATATTCATGTTCACCCATAGAGGAAACTCATGAAAATTCAAAACTAAAGCCATCAACATGGATACAGCTCATCATAGGATGGTATAAAATAATACTCACCACATAAAATAACTGGTAGTCAAAGGCTGTAGAATCTGGAAAGTTCTTTGATGAAAGATTAACTAAATTTTTTATTTAAAGTCTAAGGAATTTAAATTAATAAGTAACACTACATAATTCAAAGATATTTTCATTATTTTCTGTATGTAAGCTTACAGTTTGAGACAAGTTTTCACTCAATAGCCCAAAGTGGGCTCAAACAAATGATCCTCCTACTTAAATCCCTAGAATATTATGTGGACAAACTCATCAGAGAGTATGGTATATTTTTTGTAAAAATATCTATTACATAACTTGGAATGCATATAAATTGACTTATAAATGATTAAAAGTAGTTTAACCATAATAATTTTAACTGATTCTTAAAAATATTAACAGTAGACCCTATGCTATGTAACAACAAAAATGACATAAAAGCCACCCATATTTTTTGTTTTAATGTAGGAAAAAAGAGGTAAGTGTTATTTTAGCCATAAGTTTCTGAATCCCTTGTTATAGGTGATGTTTTAGAAATAATTATTATTAGCAGTTAAAGAATTATGGGATTAAACATGATAAGTCTATAACATGAAATAATAGTACACAAAGTAAATATTCCTTAGTGGCAATCCATGCCGATTAATTTTAAATGTCTCATGTTAACTGATTGGTTTCACATGTATGAATATTTTACTCACAAAAGGAGATGTGTTTTGTAGTATATGATATTTATTTACAGTATTTCAGTAATAATATCTTGAACAGCTATGCTATGTCTCACTAATCTTACATATATTTCAACAAACCTTGGGAAACATGCACAAATGCAAATTGAAAAATTAGACACATAATAGCTTCATGTATTTTTCTGTGATCAATAAAATATTCACAAGCTTATACTGGTTTTTGAGAAAAGCGGTTGATGTTTCTTTAATGAAGGTTGAAACTTATTTTTATCTGAGAATAAGCAAAAATAAAAAGGAAAGGACATGAATGATCTTAGTTATGATGGAAGAGATCATTTATTGTAGATAAGAGGGAAACGTATAGGCAGAGCAAGGGACAGGTGGTAGAGTCCAGAGTGGACATGGACTGAAGAGAAAAGGAGAAAGAAAAGAAGACAGAGGGGAAAGAGTTGCAGCAACCAAAAGAACAAAAGTGTAAAAGTACTAGTAATCAAAATGGCTTGACTATATAAGGAAGAGGCTCTAGGGGAAAGGCAGCTGAGCACTTGGCCTGGAGAGTTCAGGGTAGAGGGCCAGGTCTGCTAGCCATACCATGTAACAGGTAGGGAATGAGCAATGCTGAGAGAACCAGCAGCCAGGTGCATTTTGAGTCTTAGAGCATATTAGGATAATATGTAGAATGTAGTTACAGACTATGTTGGTAATTATAGACTCTCTTCCAAGTTCTAGTACTTCATTATTCTTGGGTAATTGGCTAGTTTCTAGGAAGGAATGATTTTCCTTTTGTTGATCACCCATGGGTCCCTTTCGAGGTACTGCTTACCAACAAAATATGTGTTCAACTACCTAAGGGTTATCATACCATGATGGTCCTTGTTTTAAGCATGAGAGCTAGGTAGAAAACTACATCAACCAAAATGCAAAGAAGAAGTAATGCTGTGGTGCCCAAGAACAGATGGTACACTCTTGCACTTGCTTTTAACTCTTATGAATAAAAGGAGAAGAGAGAGTAGACAGTAGATGCATCCTAAGAACAAGAGGATCAGGAAGTGTACTGTTAGATTTCATGTCCTAGATGTCAGAGAAGTACACTTATGAAGTCTTATCAACATGGCTACCTAAAAAAAATATGCTGAATAAGGATAGCAGCAATAACCATGCTAATATAGAAGGGGGAAATCTCATGATATATCAGCACCAGATAACCAACTACAGTTGACCAAGGAATGTTGAGACTTGGAGAAATGGTCTCCCTATGGTGGGAAAACAGGTTAGTTAATCCATATCAAGTAGTCAGCTCTAGAAGCCAATATATACAGGTAACACTTAAATATATGTTTGTGTATATAGATATAGATATAGATCTTTTTTATTTTATTTTATTTTTTTTTAATTTACATTCCAAATCATTTCCCCTTTCCCGTTTCCTCCCTCCCTGAAAGTCCCATAAGCCCCCTTCCCTCCTTCTTTTCTCCATTCAACCCCCTCTCTCGTTTCTCTGTCCTGGCGTTCCCCTACATCCAGTCTTTCCAGGAACAGGGGTCTCTCCTTCCATCTTCTTAGAAATCTATTGATATGCGAATTGTGTCTAGGGTATTCCAAGATTCTGGGTGGAGGAATGGATTCAGAAGATGTGGTATATCTACACAATGGAATACTACTCTGAAATTAAAAACAATGAATTCACGAAATTCCTAGGGAAATGGTCAGAACTTGAAAATATCATCCTTAGTGAGATATAGATCTTTTTTGATTAAAAAAGAAGAGAATATTCTTTAACAAGTTGTCAAAGAATATATATATATATATACATATATATATACATATATATACATATATATATATGTATGTATATATTATACACAAAACCAAAATTTAATGAATTTGAGACAGAGAGTAAGGAGGAAGTTTGTGCATAGCACGTTTTGGACAAATCAAGAGAAACATGGGGAAGATATAACTGTATTTTGATTGAAAAAATTAAAAACAACTTTCTATAAATTTAATTTTTACTTAGTACACAGCATTTAGCAATAATGTGTCACAAAAGATTTTGTATAACAAATGGTTTCATTGTTACAAAGACACCCTATTTAACTCCAATTGCCTAAAATAAAAAATAGTATTTTTATGTAATATAAATTCAATGTTCATAAAAATGAGGTAGTTAGAATCTGTTAAAGACACTCTGTAAAGTTGCACACATTCTTTGAGAACTTGTTAAAGAATATTTTCTGTCTTCTTTCTTTTATCAAAGTAGGTTCCACAACTCCTATGTTTTTGGTTGTATTGTTTTTCATAAAGAAAGCATAGGAAAAAATGTAAAAGTTTCCATGTTTCTGCTCATATATAAGCCCTTGCTTTTATACCCTAATACCACTCAGTACCTGCCTTGACAATTGCTGTTGGAACTGGAAGGCCCTGTAAAGGAAGACTAGCTATTTAATAGTCATGTATAAATACACTAGGAGTGGAGGGAGGCACTGGATTTTGGCTGTATAACATAAGAGAAAATTTTTCTTCAAATCTAGCTACTTCAAACATCAAAATATTAAAATGTTTTCTGGAAAACTCTTCTGAGTTTTGTAACAGGTTTTTGTTTATTTTTCTGTTGTTTGTTTGTTTGCATAAGATAATAATACTAGCCTTGCCAACTAAAATTTGTCCGACTTTCTAATTCCATTTGTGTATGATAGTGAAAAAGATAGGCACAGTACAAGACATTATATCCAGACATAGTTAAGACCAACTTTCTAGTTAGGAACATAAAAATAAAAACATAAAGGTCAGGATAGACATTATCTTAAGTATAATCCAAAGATTAAATGTGTAGCTTAACTTACACAGGAGTTATTTGAAGATATGTTGATATTCCCGTGTTAATGTTGGATGATATACCTTAATTAAGCTTGGTATTTGAAGTAAAATATATGTGTTTTAATATTCACGTATAACTTAATTATTAAAATATAAAATATTATTTAATTATGAAAGTGTGTTTATATTTTGAAGGGTTTATGATAAAATATATGGAAACAGTGCAAGCTATAAAACATAAGCTTGTCTCTCTGTGAAAATATTTATTTATATATTTTTCTTTCTTTTTTTAAAATTTTTTTATTTTATTTTCTATATTCTTTACATTCCAAATGATTTCCCCTTTCCCAGTTCCCCTCCTCCCCGAAAGTCCCATAAGCCCTCTTCCCTCCTCCTGTTCCCCATTTACCTAAGAATTTCATGAATTCATTGTTTTTAATTGCTGAGAAGTATTCCATTGTGTAAATATACATGGAAAATATCTCTGATAAAATTGAAGAAATATATAGAAAAACACGATAAGATTGACTATTTTATGAATAAATTATACAGATAAAATGGTAGGCATAAAAATATTCCTAAGTTGATTGAAATTGGAATTATAAATATTTTATGATAAAATTGAAAATCTACAAGGAAAATATTTCTGATAAAACTCAAGAAATATATAGAAAAACACGTTAAAACTATTTCATGAAAAATTATATAGATAAGATAGTAGGCATAAAAATATTCCTAAATTGATTGAAAGTAGAAGTAAAAACATTTTCTGATAAAATTGAGGATTTACATAGAAAATATCTCTGATAAATTGAAGAAATTTATACAGATAAATTGGTAGGAATTAAAATATTCCTACGTTGATTAAAAGTAGAATTATAAATATTTTCTTATAAAATTGAAGATTTACATAGAAAATATTTCTAATAAAATTGGAAAAAATATATGGAAAAACATTAAAATTTTAGATTATCATGGAAAATTATGCAGATAAAATGGTAGGCATAAAAATATTTCTAAGTTGATTGAAAGTGAAATTATAAACATTTTCTGATAAAATTGAAGATTTACCCATAAAATGTCTTTGATAAAATTGAAGAAATATATAAAAAAGACAGTGAAATTGAGTATTTCATGGAAAAATTATATAGATAAAATGATAGGCATAAAAATATTCCTATGTTTTTTTAAAGTGGAATTATGAACACTTTCTGATAAAATTGAAGGTCTACAAGGAAAATATTCCTGAAAAAAATTCAAGAAATATATAGAAAAACATGTTAAAACTGACTATTATATGGAAAATTATACAGATAAAATGGACGGTATAAATATGTTCCTAAGTTGATTGAAAGTAAAATTATAGCCATTGTCTGATAAAACTGAAGATCCACATGGAGAATAATTCTGACAAAATTGAAGAAAAATACAGAGAAATGTTAAAACCGAAGATTATCATGGACAATTATACTGACAAAATGGTAGGCACAAAAGCATTCCTAAATTGATTAAAAGTGGAACTAAAACACCCCCCCCCACGATGAAACCAAAGGTCTACATGAAAAACACCTCAGGCATAATCGAAGAAATACACAGAAAAAACGTGTTAAAATTAAATATTATCATGGAAAATAATACAGTCAATATGGTAGATACAAATGCGTTACTGAATTGAAAGAGGAGTCACAAACATTTTCTGATAAAATTGAAGATCCACATAAAAACCATCTCTGTTAGACTATGTTTTTTGTTGGGGAATTGAGTCTATTGACATTATAAGATATTAAGGAATAGTGATTGTTGCTTCCTGTTATTTTTTGATGTTCTTTTTATGTTTGTGTGGTTACTTTCTTTTGGGTTTGTTGGAAAAAGATTACTTTCTTGCGATTTCTAAGCTGTAGTTTCCCTCCTCATGCTGGCGTTTACCATCTATTATCCTTTGTAGGGGTGGATTTTGGAAAGATATTGTGTAAATTTGGTTTTATAATGGAATATCTTGGTTTCTCCATCTATGGTAATTGAGAGTTTTGTTGGATATAGTAGTTTGGGCTGGCATTTGTGTTCTCTTTGGGTCTGTATGAAATCAGCCCAGGATCTTCTGGCTTTCATCGTCTCAGGTGAGAAGTCTGGTGTAATTCTGATAGGCCTGCCTTTATAGGTTACTTGATCTTTTTCTCTTACTGCTTTTAATATTCTTTCTTTGTTTAGTGCATTTGGTGTTTTGATTATTATGTGCCGGGAGGACTTTCTGGTCTGGTCCAGTCTGTTTGGAGTTCTGTAGGCTTCTTGTACGTTCATGGACATCTCTTTCTTTAGGTTAGGGAAATTTTCTTCTATAATTTTGTTTAAGATATTTACTGGCCCTTTAAGTTGGAAATCTTCACTCTCTTCTATACCTATAATCCTTAGGTTTGGTCTTCTCATTGTGTCCTGGATTTCCTGGATGTTTTGGTTCAGGAGCTTTTTGCATTTTGCATTTTCTTTAACTGTTGTGTCAATGTTTTCTATGGTATCTTCAGCCCCTGAGATTCTTTCTTCTATCTCTTATATTCTGTTGTTGATGCTTGCATCTATGACTCCTGAATGCTTTCCAAGATTTTCTGTCTCCAGAGATGTCTCACTTTGTGATTTCTTTATTGTTTCTACTTCCATTTTTAGATCCTGGATGGTTTTTTTCAGTACCTTCACTTGCTTGTTTGTGTTATTCTGTAATTCTTTAAGGGATTATTGTGTTTCCTGTTTAATGGCCTCTACCTGTTCACCCATGCTCCCCTATATTTCTTTCAGGGATTTTTGTCTTTCCTCTTTAAGGGCCTTTACCATTTGACCCATGTTCTCCTGTATTTCTTTAAGGGAGTTATTTATGTCCTTCTTGATGTCGTCTAACAGCATTGTGAGAAGAGACTTTAAATCCAACTCTTGCTTTTTAGGTGTGCTGGGGCATCCGGGACTTGCTGTGGTGGGAGAACTGGTCTCTGATGTTGCCAAGGTAGCCTTGGTTTCTGTTGGTAGGGTTCTTGTGCTTGCCTTTCGCTATCTGGTTATCTCTGGTGTTAGTTGGTCTTGTTGTCTCTGACTGGAGATTGCCCCTCCTATGGGCCTGTAAACCTGTGTCTGTACTCCTGGGAGACCAACTCTCTTCTGGCAGGGTGTGTTAACAGAAGGCTGTGGAGCTGTCTGGTTCCCTACTGTAAATGGCTGCTAAAAGGGAAGACTCCTGTCCCAGCTACTCCTATGATCATATGCCTTGTACGCTCCTAGCTGTACCCCTCCAGAGAGAAGGTAGAGATCTCACCTCCCTGCTCAGAAGTGAAATCTCTGCTGGGAGATCACTCTCTCCCAGCAGACTAAGCACAGAAGGCTTTGGAGCTGCCTGGTTCCCTGCTGCAGATGGCAGCCGGAAGGGAAGACTCCAGTCCCAGCTGCTCCAGATCCTATGCCCTGTGTGCTCCTAGCTGTACTGCTCCAGAGAGAAGGTGGAGATCTCACCTTCACACTCAGAAGTGAAATCGCTGCTGGGAGATCATTCTCTTCTGGTGGGCTAAGCACAGAAGGCTATGGAGCTGCCTGGTTCCCCCGCTGCAAATGGCGGCTGGAAGGGAAGACTCCTGTCCCAGCTGCTCCACTCATTTATATATATTAAAAGATTATAATAAAGATCTTTCCTGTTAATTTTCCAATATGACTGTCTCATAATGGCAGAGGTAAAAGTGTGTTTTTTTTCCCCATATAGTGGCCACAATTCATCACTAGTTTGTGTGGATCTTAAAGTAAGACTAAAAACTCGTATGATAATTTTGTGTCTGCAAATGCACTCTCACATAAGTAAATCAATCAGCTACTACATGTGAGGAAGTAGGTGTTCTAACTGTCTATCTCAGAAATATTTTAATCTCTCTTTGTAGAAAGCTCTAGACATCTAAAACATTTTATAGCATATTTATTACAAGAGAAAGCACTATTTTTTTTCAGGCTTCCCTCAGTGTTACCATTTTTGTGCTTATGTCTAACATTAATTAAGTGGAGGGATAAGGACAGAAACCTTCCCAAAAATCTTTCAACCTCAAATCTGTCCTTCATACAAGATATACAATTACAGGTATAGAGCAAAGATGGAAGGAATGGCCAAAAATGACTGGCAAAACATGAGACTAACTCCATGAATATGTACCAATCCAGGACATCATTAATTATACTCTGTTATACTTGTAGACAGGAACCTAGAGTGACTGTCCCCTGAAAGGTTATGCCGAAAAGCCAATGGAAAGATATGCAGAGACTCACACTCAAATATTAGATGAAGCTCATAGAAATCTTATGGAAGATTTGGGAGAAAATTTGAAGGAATCAAAGAGGACAGGGACTCCATAGCAACAGAATCAATCAACCTGAACCCTTGAGGTTCCCAAAGACTGAAACACCAATGAATGTCCAAGCATGGGATGCACATATGTAGAAATGAGCAGCTTGGAGTTCGTGGGATTCCCCCCAACCTGGAGTAGGGTCTGTCTCTTTGCCTGTTTCCTGACTGCCTGTGAATCCTGAGGCCCTAAATAGACTGCTTTATTTGACATCAGTGTGAGAGGATGCTCCTAGTCCTAGAAGGATTTGATGTGGGTGGGGGCTGGAGTGTGTTAGTGTGTATGGGGTGACACCTAGAGGGCAGTGTTCCCTACTCAAAAGAGAAGGTAAAGGTGGGATTAAGGCAGAACATCTGTGAGGAGGTAATGGGAGGAGAGGAAGTGTTGATATTCAGCTATAAGATGGATGACTATATAATTTTTTAAAAATATAAAACATAATAAAAAGAAAAAGATAAAAACTATAATAACTTCCTAATTATTGAAATAATAAAATCAATGCAATATTTTGATCTATAATATATATTTTCTGATGATGTGCTTTACATTAATATGAATCTATTCCATTGGGATGTTTATTTCAGAGCCAGAAAGGCTTGAATTTGGTGTCTTATATAAATGATAATTTTTAGATAATAGTTTATAAAATATAGTTCTGTAAAAGTAATAGTTCATACAAAAACTGTAATTGCCAAATATATAATGAAATTGGAAATAGGAGGTAGAGTGCATTATGTCTCACAAATATGAGTTCCTTTTATTTTAGGCAATTATCAAATCAATTTTTCAATGACTCATAGTATTCTCTAGGGAACATGATGAGTGTCATGTCTCATTCAAATTAATTAAATATATATATATACATATATATTAATATATATCACATATATAAAATGTATTATATATGATTATATATATATATATATATATATATCTCACAATCAATCAAGATCCAATTCATCTCAGACTTCTCATCAGGAGAATATACATTCATAGCTAATCAGCATATTAGTAAAACATATTTATCATGTCATTATTTTCCATTCATCTTGTACTGTAAGCATAAAATGCACAATACATATTTTGAAATGTATTGTTTCATAATCAGTTTGATCAGTGATTTAAATGTTATAAATATTTTCTTAGTGATAATATTTATTATAATTAGTGAATATTTAATTTCAAATACACTTCCAACTTTATGAGAGTTATATCAGTTCTTGTAATGTTCAGTGCCTCTGCTAGTATTTTCTCAAGGCAATTAAACCTTTGTCTTTAGAAAACATTTTTAATAAAAAGCTTAGCTAGTAATATCAAGTCATAATGAAACAAGAATTTTTGAAAATCCATAGACAATCATTTTAAAGACAAATGCCTCATTTTAGAAACTTAAGTATTTATAACAACAAATAAGTTTATACTTGTATATTTCAATGGTATATTTATTTAAAACTAAGTACTAAATATTTTTAGATTTTTTTTGTTTGTTTTGTTTTTTGTTTTTTGAGACAGGGTTTCTCTGTGTAGCCCTGGCTGTCCTGGAACTCACTTTGTAGACCAGGCTGGCCTCGAACTCAGAAATCCTCCTGCCTCTGCCTCCCAAGTGCTGGGATTAAAGGTGTGCTCCACCACCGCCCGGCTATTTTTAGATTTTTAAGGAAAATAAACCCACATGCTAGCCTTAGAAATGGTCAAATTTTCATGGCTGTTTATGATAACTGGATCTCATTTTAATGATGCATGTGTTTTGGAGACCATTTCTTGCCTAGCAGTAGAGCCCATTGAATCCAGAATTTTAATTCTATCCCATGGCTCTTGAATAGACAAACAAGCAGAACAAATTGGTCTTGATGATTAGGGAAGATGGGTGGATCTAAAAAGTGCTGGGAGATAGAGAGATGGAACAGAGAAAGCAGGCTTTCAAAAATCCAACTTCATTCTAATATAAGATCATATCTATTAAACCTTCTACTTCTATATGGGCCAAAGAGCAAGCCTTCAAGATACACAGCAATTGTATACAACCAATATCCAGACTAGATCTGTGTGTGTTTGTGTGTGTGTGTGTGTGTGTGTGTGTGTGTGTGTTTGTGTGTGTGTGTGTGTAAGTACAAGTGATTTTATGAGTGTTGACATCTGGCTCTATTTGAAACATCTCTAGGCTTCTGAACATGAGTATAGTCTTTATTCCCTATTTTAAGCACACAGTAAAGATCTTAAATTAGTATTTATTAAAACTATCCAATATTAGTTTAATAATGCTATCTAACAAACAAAATTTTATCTGTCTAACTAAATTCTAATTTCTAGAAATATTCTCTGAAGGACGGCAGGCCATGCCAGTCAGAAGAATAGGTTCAGGACATGCCAGACAGAAAAAACAAAGGACTATTCCAGCCAGAAGACCAGTCAGGCAAAGACAGAGACTTTGCTGAACCAGAGGCTATGCCAACCTCTAGAACTCCAGAGGGGATACTCACCCTAAGACCTTCTCCACTCTCTCATTGCTCCCTCTTGTAAGACTATCCCAAGATCTCCACTCCCCTAATTATAGCTATGTCTAGACCACAACACAGTGGTGACCTCCTGCTGGACCAAAGGCCATGTTTGTTGTTAGGAGTCTGGAATTCAACTGTGATTCAAACTCTCACTGGAACACAGATCATACCTGTTTTCATAACTCCAGCTCACAAAGACCACACGACCAAAGAAGAGGCGGAAACCAAGCAAGAAAACACACATCTAACAAAGACAAACTCAGAAATTGGCATGCATACCTATAATTACCACAAACCCAAATGCCTCAACACCAGTGTAAGAACTTAACAACTAGCATGGCAATATTTACCCTAAGAGCCTAGCAGTACTACTATTGAATACGTCTTAAGCTCAAGAACGTGACCTTAAAACAATCTTTATGAAGATATACAGGCCTTTAAAGAGGAAGCGAGTAAGTCCCTTAAAGAAATCAAGGAAAGATAAGCAAAAATTGGAGGAAATTAATAAGTCCATTTTAAAAAGAGAAAAAAAAAGCTGTTGAAGGAAAAAATTAAAACAATTCATGATCAGAAAATGAAAAAAAAGCAATAAAGAAAACACAAACTGAAAGAATTCTAGAAATGTAAAGTGTAGGTAATTAAACAGAAAATGAAGACTCAAGCCTCACCAACAGAATACAAAAGATAGAAGTGAGGAAATATGGGAAATTGTAAAAAGACCAAACCTAAGAAAAATAGGAATGGAAGAAGGAGACTGATTCTAGTTCAGAAGATCCTAAAATGTTTTTAACAAATCATAAAAGAAAGTTTTCTAACCTAAAGAAGGACAGCATACAAAAAGGTTACAGAACACCAAATAGCTTGGACCAGAAAAGAACGTCCCCTTGCTACATAATAATCAAATACTCTTTCATGTTAAAAATCTTGAAGAGATCAGAGATACAGTAGACAGTTCTAAACATAATAGAGGCAAGTTGCAGCAAATTTGCAGCCAATATCAAATTAAATGAAGAGAAACTTAAGTCAATTCGAGTAAATTCGGGAAAAAGATAAGGCTATCCATTATTTCCATTTATATTCAATATAGTAATTCAAGTTGTACCTAATGTAATAAGGCAACTGAAGGAGATCAGTGGGATACATATTGAAAAGGAAGAATTTAAAGTATCATTTCCAAATGATATTATAGTATACATATGCAATCCCAAGAATTCTACCAGGGAATGCCTATAACACACACACACACACACACACACACACACATATATACACACACAGACATACCTCAGTAGCTCTCCAATATACAAATGACAACTGTTCTGAGAAATAAATCATAGAAAATACATTCTTCCCAATAGACATAAATACTATAAAATATCTTATAAATTAAACAAGCAACTGAAAAGACATGTATGACAATATTTTAGGTCCTTGAAGACAGGAACTAAAGAAGATAAAGAAGATATAAAGAAGATGGAAAGATTCCCCCCATGCTTTAATAAGATTAACATAGTAAAAATTGGCCACATTACCAAATTAGTTGACAGATTCAAAATCCCAAGACAAGTCTTTACAGACCTTGAAAGAACAGTATGCAACTTCATATGCTAAAACCTAAAACCAAAGATAGCTAAAAAATATTCTCTACAATGAAAGAATTTCAGGAGTTAATAGCAACCCTGATTGCTAATTATAATACAGAGCTATAGTAGTATACACCACATGGTTTTGGCCTTAAACTAGTCAGATTGATCAATGGAATCAATTTAAATACCCAGAATTAATCCATACAACTACGCTCATGCGTTGCAGAAAATATTAAAAAAATAATCTATTGCCAGCAAGGTACTGACTGACTGGCCTGTCAGATCACAGTCAAAGAATGATGTCTGATAAACAACTTCTTGGGAAACTGAGAGAGGCGCCATGAAAAATGGCATAAGGTCTTTTATCTCAAGTGAATTTTGGTCCCTGTATTGTTCTTGGTTTTAATTTTGTGCCTCTCTTGACAAATATTCGCATTCAATTTATGAGACATGTTTATTTTTTTGAATGTCAGAACATAGTGGTAGGACCCAAATCTGGTGAAAGGATACTCTGTATACTCTTCTCAGTGTACCTGGAATCTTGCATATACCTTTCTTTATTATCATTATTTCTTAGACATGTATTATAGTAAGTGACAGGCAATTATATTTAAATTGCTATGTCTTGAGAACATTCTGGAGAAGGGATGCTCTGTTAATATTTAGTTTGTGCTTATTGGTATTAATTATTTTCTGATTATATTTTTTTACTGTTTTTAAACTTCAAAACCTTAATTGAATCATTCCCTTTTTTGTTATGTTTGTGCATAAAAGTATACTGAAACTGAAGTAAGGTTGTCTACAGCATTAGATGATAGTTCCATTCTATAAAGTTCTCAAATCCCAGGTCTCAATTACACAGATCAAAATAGGTTGGCTAAAAGTGAACAATCACAATGTATAAATCTCAAGTCTAAAAGAATCAAAGACCTAAACATGAAAACAGTGACACTACACATTATAAAAGAGGAGGAGTATTTCCTTAAGTATGTGCCTTAAGCACATAGGGAGAGGAAAGAAAGTCCTGAATATGACAGGCACTAAGGTAGACAAATAATAAATGTGACATTGTGAAACAGACAACTTCTGTAAAGTACAGCACACCATCCATAGGATAAAATGGTAGGCCACAGAATGAGAGAATATTTTCATCAATTCCACATCTAACAGAGTGCTAACATCCAACAAATTTAAAGAATCAGCAAGCTAGCTATAAGAAATGAAATAATACAATTTGAAATGAGGTACTGTTCTAAATAGAAAACTCTCAACAGAGGAATATCAAATTGCTGAGTACTTGAAGAAATGTTCAGTATCCTTAGTCATCAGGGAAATGAAAATCAAAATGACTCTGAGACTCCATCTTACAACTATCAGAATGACGAAGATTAAAAATACTAGTGACTGTGCTGGAAAGGATGTAGAGCAAAGGAAATACTCCTCCATTGCTGGTGGAAGTAGAAATTTGTACAGCCACTATTGAAATCAATATGGCAGTTTCTCAGGAAACTGGGAATTAATGTATCTCAAGACACAGCTATACAACTCTTGGGCATATACTGAAATAACTCTCCAGCCTTCCACAAGGACACTTGCCCAACTACATTCATAGAGCATTTATTTATAACCAGAAACTGGGAAAATCCTAGATGCTACTCAATTGAACAAAATAAACAAAATGTGGCACATTTACACAATGGATCATTACTCAGTTGTTTTTATTTTAAAGTCATTATAAAATTGGCAGTCAAATGGATGCAAACAAAAAATTTTACTCAGTAATCCAGGCCCAGAAAGACAAACATGGTATGTACTCACTTATAGGTGGATATTAACTCTAAAGTAAAGGACCCTGAGAGGCTAAGCAACGAGAAGGGCTCAAGGAGGAACACATGGATTTCCTTGGAGCATGGGAATACAATAGATTTTGAGGGTGAACTGGAGGTGCATGAGGACTAAACAGGAGGGATTAGCTGGGGGTAGGACAGAGGGAGATATTACTGGGAGAAATAAATGCAAGTGCAGATACTTAGGGGACAAAGGGGAAATTTAGAGAAATTGAAACTCTCTGGGCTCTATAATTTTGACCCTAGTGAAGACTTAGTAGTGAGGGATATGTTCCCTGGATTGGCCAACTTCTATAACTAGACAAGGCTTCTGGTGGCAGAACTAGGACACAGGCACAAAACCTCAGATCTACAATTTGTTCTGCCTATGAGACGTGCTAGGGTAAAGTGGCACAGAAGTTGTGGGAGTAGTTAACAAATGACTTGTCCAACTTGAAACCCACGTCATGATCATGAGAGGGAGTTCACCTCTGTCACTGCCTGAAAGACCAAGAATTAGGGGCTGCATAGCCACTGAGCTATAATAGAAAACATTAGACTGGAAAAAAAGTCAATGAAATGATTCTCAATGAGATTCTACTGTACTTGAAGGCAGGAACCTGGAATAGTCATTATCAGAGAGGTATCATCAAACAACTGATACGAGCAGATGGATAGCCACAGCCAAACACAAGGCAGAACTCAGGTGATTCCTTTAAAGAGGAGAAAGAAGGATTGTAAGAACCAGAGGGGTCAAGTACACTTCAAAAACAAAGCTTGCAGAATCAACTAGCCAGGGTTCATAGGCAACTATAAAAACTGAACCACCAATCAAGGAGCTGGTATGTGTCTGACCTAGGTTCTCTGCCTATGTGTTATGGTTGTGTTGCATGATAATCTTTGGTGCTCTTGATAGATTTGGGGCTGTCTCTGGCTATTGTGCCTGCTCTTGGAACTCTTTTCCTCTTACTGAGTTTCTTTGCTCAGGCTGGATTTGATGGTATGTGCCTACTTTTAATGTAACTCTTTTATGCCATATTTGGTTAATATCCCTGGGAGGCCTGCTCTTTTCTGAATGGAAATGGAGAAGTGGGTCTGGAGGAGGGGGTATAGCTGGGAAGAGAGAAAGAAGGGAAAGCTGCAGTCAGTGTGTAATATGAGAAGAGAAGAAAAAAATCTAATTTCTTCTAAATATAAAATAAACCCACGCTTTTTTAAGCTGGACTAATAGAACCATGGTGAATTTCAATTACGTGGCATTTTATCAGGTACTGCTAAGTTTATGGATGATTGTAGAAAGGGATATCATAATTTTAGAAAAGCAATCAGGCTGGGATTGTTGTACTCAATATTAAAGCACTATTTATTAATAAATATCACAAGATTTGATTATCATAATTTTGACTAGCTTATGTTAGTTACATGTACCAATGTGATTCATTAAGGTATCACAATATCTCTACTCAGCTTTCCCTTATCAAATCCAGCCTGTCTTCATCTTCTTTTTCCAAAACTAGAAAAAGCTATTCTGCATCCAGCCCAACATATTTATAAATTACTACATTTGAGAATGAATGTTTGTCTGTCTGTGACTGGCTTGCTTACCTTAAAATATTTCTTGTTGCAACTATTTTGCAATGAACACACACACACACACACACAGACACAGGGTGTTAAGATTTATATATTTAAATCATCAGTACTGATATTTAGAAAATATGTTTATTTCTTTAAATACAACCAAAGTTACAAAATCAATAATGGATTGAATAAATTAAGGAGATATCACTTCATTCTGTCTTTGAACACCTAGTTTGAATCCATGCCAGGTTAATTGTTTCTAGTGATGCAAAATACTTATTTATTTTGCTCTGTTTTATCATGATTATTTATTTGTATTTAGCTATGTATTCAAATGTAGAATAGATGGAAAAGATCAATAAGATTATTGATATTTCATATGTGAAGATGATGAGGATCATTCAGAATACCATCAGGTATATGATAAGTACTAATTAAAAATTTGTTAACTGAATGCTTTAAGTTGTCAGTTAATTAGAGAACCAGTTTTACTAGGTTTGTATAACACCAAGAATACAAAAGTTGTCTTCAATTTGCCTTTCCAAGTGATTTGGCACAACTTATCAAAGTGGAGAATAAATATTAAGATATGGCCAGAAAATTGAATTTCAAATGTAAAAGTAACTTTATGAAAAACATCTCAGATCCTGAAAATTGACAGTTTAAATAACCCCTCTATTCCAAGCTATTGACACTTTGACTTACAAAAGAAAAGCCACTTAAGGAAAATATCTCCTAAGCCATGAATACACAAACCTACACTTCACAGAAAAGTTCACTGCTGTAGAAAAGTAAATTGAAGTGTGCAATCTTTCATTACTATCTACTTTAAAATATTTTCTGAGATTATAATATAACTACATCATTTCTTTAAAAACATCTGTGAAGCAATTGAGCATTAATTAAATTTTATAAAGATTACTTGAAGTAATTTTGTTTTGTTTATTTCTTTGGAAAAACCTCAATTATACTTCACACTGTTAAAGCTGCAATTTCTGTTACATCGTAAAAATCTTAATTTTTCTCAGATGTAAGCACTGCTCACTTCTTTATGTATTGACACTGAGCATTAGATGTTGTTCGTGGTCTGTTAGTCAGTTCCAGTCCCTGTGATAGTGCTCAGATCCAAGTCAATTTCAATTAGTATCTCAGTTTTGAGACTCTCATGTTAACTGATTTATTAAGGGCCACTTATGTTATATCAAATGAAATAATTATATCAAAATAATATCACAAATGATATCAAAATAAGCAATGCATCTTGCTGAATCACGTATTCCCATTGCTTTTCTCATCACTGGATTTTATCAGGTAGCATGTTATTTCTATTTGCCCCTTTTCAAGACTTACAGTTCCTTAAACAGGCTGGCAGATTTGGGTTACTCATCACTTAAACTTACCATTTCTTCCTTTTTAAATACTTTTCTTTTTATTGGTTATTTTATCTATTTTCATTTCAAATGTTATGCTCCTCCATAAGCCCCTTATCACCTCCTGCTCTCCCATGCTTCTATGAGTGTGCTTCTCCACCCATTCACCCACGCCTGTCTCAGCACTCTAGCATTTCCCTACACTGGGTCATTGAGCCTCCATAGGATCAAGGGGCTCCACTCTCATTTATGCCAGATAAGGCAATCCTCTGCTACATATATAGCTGGAGCCATAGGACCTTCCATGTGTACTCTTTGGTTAGTAGTTTAGTCCTTGGGAGCATCTAGTGGGTTGATATTGTTTTTCTATGGGATAAACCTTTGGCTCCTTTAGTTCTTCCCCTAACTCCTCCGTTGGGGTCCCTGTGCTCAGTCTGATGTTTGGTTGTCTGCATCCACATCTGTATTGGTCAGGCTCTGGCAGAGCCTCTCAGGGGACAGCTATACCAGGGTCCTGTCAGCAAGTTCTTCTTTTCATCAGCAATAGTGTCTGGGTTTTGTGTATGCAGATGGGATGTATCCTTGGGTAGCACAGTCTCCGGATGGCCTTTCCTTCAGTCTATGCTCCACTCTTTGTCCCTGCGTTTTCTTTTGACAGGAGCAATTCTTGATTAATATTTTTGAGATGTGTGGGTAGTCCCATCCCTCCACCAGGGGCCATTCTTAACCAACAGATATGACCTCTACAGATTCTCTCTCCCCTTTGTTGGGCATTTCAGTTAATGTCATCCCTGTTGGGTCCTGGGAAACTCTTGGGTTCCTGATATCTGGGACTTTCAAGTGGCTACACCCAGTTCCCCATCCCCCACTGCTACATACCTCTGTTCAAATTCCTGACCCTCTGCACTTCTCCCCTGTCTCTTCTAGCAACTGATTCTGCTTCCCTTTAGACCACCCCTCCTCTGTCCTTCCCAGATCTCTCTATCCTTCTACTTCCCAAGATTATTTTCTTCCTCTCCCCTTTGAGTAGGACTGAAGCATCCACACTTTTGTCTTCTTCTTGGGTTTTATGTGCTCTGTGAGTTGTATTATATTCTTGGCTTTCTGCTTTTTGTTTGTTTGTTTGTTTTTTGTTTTCTTTTTTTTTGGCTAATATTCATTTATCAGTGAGTACATACCATGTGTGCTGTTTTGTGACTGGGTTATCTCACTCAGCATGATATTTTCTAGTTCTGCCCATTTTCCTGCAAATTTCCTAAAATCATTGTTGGATCAAGGACCTCCACTTTGAACCATATACTCTGAATCTAGTAAAGGAAAGGGTTGGAGGTAATCTTGAATGCATTGACAAAGGGAAATTTTTCCTGAACACAATATCAGTGACTCATGGTCTAATATCAAGAATTGACAAATGGGGCCTCATAAAATTGAAAGGCATAGGTAGGGCAAAGACACTGTCAATGGGACAGGACAGTAACCTCCAAATTGGGGAAGGATCTTTGCCAACTAGACATCTGATGAAGAGCTAGTGTCCAAAATATAGAATGAATTCAACAAGTTAGACTCCAGAAAACAAAATGACTCTATTAAAAATGGGGTATAGAGCTAAACAAAGAATTTTCAACGGAGGAATCTTAATTGACCATAAAGAAATGTTCGCCATCTTTAGTTTATCAGGGAAATGCAAATCAAAACAACCCTGATATTCCACCTCACACCAGTGAGAATGGCTAAGATCAAAAACACAGGTGACAGCAGATGCTGGCAAGGATGTGGAGAAAAAGGAACACTCCTCCATTTCTCATGGGATTGCAAGCTGGTACATCCACTCTGGAAATCAGTCTGGCATTTCCTCAGTAAATTGGACATAGTACTTACTACCCTAGGACCCAGCTATAGCGCTCCTGGACTGTACCCAAAAGATGTTCCAATATATAAAAAGGACACATGCTCCACTTTGTTCATAGCAGTCTTATTTATAATATCCAGAAGCTGGAAAGAACCCAGATGTCCATCAACAGAGGAATAGATACAGAAAATGTAGTACATTTACAAAATGGAATACTACTCAGCTATTAAAAACAATGACTTCATGAAATTTGCAGACACATGTATGGACTTATATATTCATCAATATAAGGAAACCACAAATATTTTCTAAAGTTCACTCAACCCTATTCATACCTCTTTCAGAAATTTCTAAAAATCAATATAAATCTGCTTTTCTTCTAATCTCCTGCAATAGAGACATCTAGTTTTGCTTGAAATTTGTTGAGAAACCAGCACATGAATATAGGGCATTGTTGGAAAGAAGTTTGATGTGTAGAAAATTGGATCATCATTCCTTTATTACAACTGCAGAAAAATGTGCATAGTATTTAAGATTATGCTTTTTCTTTTCCTTTTTACAATTTTTATTTTGATAATTTTTACATCACATCAACATTTTCTACCTCCACATCTCCCTGATCCCCCAACCAAAGCTCTTCCCCAGGGTAATTCTCTAATTCATGAAGAAGGAGGAGGAAGAGGAGGGGGGAGAAGATGCAGAAGAAGAAGAAGAAGAAGAAGAAGAAGAAGAAGAAGAAGAAGAAGAAGAAGAAGAAGAAGAAGAAGAAGAAGAAGAAGAAAGAAGGCCATTAGAACTATCATCTGAACAAGACAACTACAGTAAGACTAGGCACAAAACTCTCATAGTTAGGGAACACAGTAGGAGGTAAAGGATCCCAGGCACTAGCAAATAAATTAGAATTATGCTTCACATACACTATTAGAAGTCCCACAATGCTCTTGACTGTCAGTTCAGTCTCTGAACTCCTATGAGCACTGCTAGTTGATTATGTGGGACATGTATTGTTGATATCCTTGATCCCTCTGGTTCATAAAATCTTTGCTTTTCTTCTTCTTCAGGGTTTCCCTTACTTCACTTACTGTTTGGATGTGGATGTCTGCATCTGTTCCCTTCAGTTGTTGTCATCTCTAATGACAACTGGACTAGGTGTCATTCTATGAGTATAGCAGAATAACATTAGCAATAATTATATTGACTTTTTCCCCCAGTAATATTTGGTTGTATCCTGGGTCTCTGCTTTCTGGTAATCCATGCCTTGTCAGTTGTAAGCTCCCTTTGGTGTTGTGGGGGTGTCAAGTTGGACCAGTCCTTGGTTGGCCACCCCTACAAATTCTACACTACCATTAACCCAGTATATCTTGTAAGCAGGACACATTGTAGGTCAAAGATTTTGTGGATGGGTGAGTTGATGTTCCAGTTTCACTGTATTCTCCATTAATAGGTGACTTCTCTAGGGTCATTCTTGTAGATTCCAGGGAGTTTCCACTGTATTAGGTTTATTCATCACTTCTTTTTTTATTCGATATTTTATTTATTTACATTTTAAATGTTATCCCCTTTCCCAGTTTTTCCTCCTTAAACTACACATCCCATCCCCTTACCCTGCTTTTATGAAGGTGCTCTCCCACCCAACACCCACTCCCACCTCACTGCGCTTGCATACCCCTACACTGTGGAATTCTACCTTCACAGAACTGAGGGCCTCTCCTCCCAGTGATGCCAGACGAGGCCATCCTCTGCTACATATGTGGCTGGAGCCATGGGTCCCTCCATGTGTACTCTTTGGTAGGTTTAGTCCCTGGGAGACATGGGGTGTCTGGTTGGTTGATATTGTTGTTCTTTCTATGGGGTTGCAAACCCCTTCAGCTCCTTCTGTCCTTTCTCCAACTTCTCCATTGGGGTCCCTGTGCTCAATCTGATGGTTGACTGTGACCACCTGCCTCTGTATTTGTCAGGTTCTGACAGAGCCTCTCAGGAGATAACTATAACAGGCTCCTGTCAGCAAGTACTTTTTGGCATTAGCAATAGTGTCTGGATTTGTTGTCTGAGAACGGGTTGGATCTCCAGGTTGGATAGTCTCTGGATGGCCTCTTCTTCAGTTTCTGCTCCACACTTCTTTCCTATATTTCCTTTAGACAGGAACAATTCTGGGTTAAAAATTTGGAGCTGAGTGAGTAGCCCCATCCCCCAACTGTGGGTCTTGCCTTGCCTCTAGGTATTGTCTCTACAGGTTCTTCCTTCCCTTTGTTGGGCATTTCAACTAATCTCATCTCTGTTGGGTCCTCAGAGACTGTTGCTTTCCTGGCATCTGGGACTTGCTGTCACCTACTACCAGTTCCCCATCTCCCATTGCTACATACCTATGTTCAAATTCCTTACCCTTTGTATATTATTCCTGTCTCCTCCCATACCTGATCCTGGTCCCCTTTTTTTCTCCCTCCTCCTCCTCTTTTCATCCCTAGTCCCAAACACCCTCTTCCTCCTGTAAGTATTTTGTCCTCCCTTCTAAAAAGGACCGAAGCACCCACACTTTGGTCTTCCTTCTTCTTGAGCTTCATGTGGTCTGTGAATTGTATCGTGGTTATTCCAAACTTTGGGGCTAACATCCACTTATCAGGGAGTGCATACCATGTGTGTTCTTTTGTGATTGAGTTACCTCACTCAGGATGATATTTCCTAGTTCCATTCATTTGCCTAAGAATTTCATGAATTCATTGTCTTTATTAGCTGAGTAGTACTCCATTGTGTAAATATACCACATTTTCTGTATCCACTCCTCTGTTGAAGGATATCTGGGCTCTTTCCAGCTTCTGGATATTATAAGTAAGGTTGCTATGAACATAGTGGAGCATGTGTCCTTGTTATATGTTGGAACATCTTTTTGGTACATGCCCAGGTCATCTCTCTCTGTACTCTCTCTCAATCCATCCCCCGACTGAACCTTTCTATTCCCATCACAGGAATCTCCCCCACACCTCACCACCCTAGATCATCCACAAAATTCATTCAATTTCCCCTTTCCCTAGAGATCCATAAATCTCCACTAGAGTCCTTTACTTATGTAACTTTTTTTGAGTTGCATAGCTATTACTTGTTAAACAGCTATTCTCCACTTATAACTGTATGAGTACCATTACCTTTCTGGGTCTGGGTTATCTCATTTCTGACTATTTTTTTCTAGTTATATTCATTTGCCTACTAATTTCATAAAGTCACTGTTTTTAACAACTGAGTCATACTCCATTGTGTACATGTACCATGTGTTCCTCATCCATTCTTCAATTGAGGAGCATTTAATTTATTTATAGTTTCTGGCTATTATGAATAAAGCAGCTATGAACATAGTTTAGCAAATGTCCTTGTTGTAGGATGTCATGTTATTATGAATAAAGCAACTATGAATATAGTTTAGCAAGTCTCCTTGTGACAGGATGGGGTGTTCTTTGAGTATATGCCTAAGTGGTAGAGTAGGGCCTAAAGGTAGATTGATTCCCAATTGTCTGAGAAACCACCAATTTGATTTCAAAAGTGGCTGTACAAGTTTGTACTTTGACCAACAATGAAAGAGTATTCCCCTTAAACCAAAACCTCACTAGTGTGAATTGTCACTGGTATTTTTATCTTAGCTATTCTTACAGGTGTAAGAGGAGATATAGAAATCATTTTGATTTGCATTTTTCTGATGACTAATGATGCTGAACTTTTTCCTTAAGTGATATTAGTCTATTTTATATTCCTCTCTTGATAATTCTGTTTAGATCTGTACTCATGTTTCATTATATTATTTGGTTTGTTGAAGGCAAGTTTCTCAAGTTTTTAATATATTTTACATGTTAGACCTCTGTCAGATATGGAGCTCGTGAACATATTTTCCCATTCTATGGGCTGTTGTTTTGTTCTATTAATATTGTCCATACTGGCTGGTTTTGTGTGTTAACTTATCACAGAGAAAGGAGGTTCCCTTGAGGAAATGCCTCCCTGAGATCCAGCTGTAAGGCATTATCTCAATTAATGATCAAGGGTGGGAGGGACCATTTTGGGTGGTGACATCCCTGGGTTCGTAGTCTTGTGTTTTATAAGAGAGCAATCTTAGCAAAACAGTATGTAACATCCTTCCATGGCCTCTGCATCAGCTCCTGCTTCCTGACCTACTTGAGTTCCAGTTCTGACTTCCTTTGGTGATGAAGAGCAATGTAGAAAGTGTGCTCTGCTCCTGGTCGCCTCCTCCCATAATCCTTCCTCCACCCCTCCTCCTCTTCTCATCTTAGATGGTGGGAGCTTCTGGTTATGCCCCTATTCTGGCACTTCAGTTCTTTACAAGAATAGTCACTTCCTCTCCCACTGAGGTCCAATAAGGCAGCACAGCTATAAGACCTTATACAAGTGAACCAAAGACTACAACACAAAACCAAATACACTAAATCTCATAGAAAGAAATTTGGGAAATATCCTTAAATGCATTGGTACAGGAGACAATTTCCTGAACAGAACACCAATGGCTCCTACTCTAAGTCCAACAATTGATAAGTGGAACCTAAGGAAACTGCAAAGCTTTCGTAAGGCAAAGACAATGTCAATTATACAGAGCAGCAGCCTACAGATTGGGAAAGGATCTTCGCCAACATGAAGTCTAATATCCAAAATGTGCAAAGAAAGTTAAACACCAACAACCCAACTAAAAAAATGGGCACAGAGCTAAACAGATCATTCTAGGCAGAGGAATCTTGAACGGTACAGAAACAATTAAAGAAATGTTCAAGGACCTTAGCCATCAAGAAAATGCAAAACAAAACAACTCAAGGATTCCACCTCAGACTGTAGATAATGGCTAAAAGTAAAATCTCAAGTTATAGCACATTCTGGTAAGGATGTAGAGCAAGGGGAACACCCCTCCATTGTTGGTGGGAGTGCACACTTGTATAACCATTTTGGAAATCATTTTAACAGGATCACCTAGTTCTTTAGTGTCTTGATGTGGCTTGGTCAGTGTGTGTATTACCAAGGGGGTTCACTGTCTTAAGGGAGAATAGGAGGGGAGATGGAGGGGAGGATCTGTGTGAAGGTATGCTGGGAGGAAAGGTGTGGCTGATATTGGGATGCGAAGTGAATATATTACCACATTTTAAACAAAAGAAAAAAAATGTGGCTATGCTGAGACAGCAACAGGAGTGGGCAGGGGTGGGGCGCTGAATTGAAAAATTATTTTGGTAGATTTTTCCTTGGTAAGAATGAAATACCTTTAAATATTTCTTTTCATTATCTTTGGTCTGGAGTTTATTTCAGTAGATATTAGGATGGCTACTAAGCTTGTTTATTGGATCCATTTGTTTTTCCAGACACTTTACTCTAAGTTAATATCTAACTTTGATGTTGAGGTGTGTTTCTTCTGTGCAACAGAAGGTTTGATCTTGTTTCTATATCCATTCTTCTAGCTTTTGATTTTGTTTGGTAGTGGGGTGAATTGTGTTCGTTGATGTTGAGATACTGATGACCAACAGGATTTAATTCCTATTATTTCGTTATGGGAGATGGTGTTGATAGTGTGTGATAGTATGTATGCATGTGTGCATGTTTGTCTTTGTGCCAGTGTATGTGTGTGTGTGTTCTTTTGTTTTTTGCAGGTGTGATATTTGACTTGTTTTGTTTTTAACAGTTTTTAATGGGTTTAGTTAACCTCCTAAGTTAGGAGTTTTTATTCTAGTTCCTTCTGTATAGCTGAAATTGTCAATAAATATTGTTTAAAATTAATTTTCTCATTGAACATTTTGTTTTTCCATCTATATTATATATTAAGAATTTTGTAATTTTGGTTTCTTTAAAAATACAGAAATACTATAAGAATGTGATTGGTTTTAATCCCAGGTATGGGTATATGGAGCTGCTTCGGAATATCCACAGTAACATGATTTGCCTCATGCTCTAGTAGAAGCATCTTATAATATGTGACCATCTAATTTTACCATAACTATTTGCTGAGTATGCTATCTTTTCTAAAGTGTATGTCTTTGATATTTTGTAAAATATAAGGTAACTATATTAAAGCACCCTCTATTTTTAGCTTTAAAAATACTTTTATTTTAAAATTATATTTATTTTAATTATATTTGCAAATGAGTATTTTTCTTTTCTAATTAGATATATTCTTTATTTACATTTATTTTTTTATTAAAATAATTTTTATTTACTTTCCAAATGATTTCCCCTTTCCTGTTTCCTCCCTCCCCGAAAGTCCCATAAGCCCCCTTCCCTCCCTCTGTTCCCCATTCAACCCCCTCTCGCTTCTCTGTCCTGGTATTCCCCTACATCCAGTCTTTCCAGGACCAGGGGTCTCTCCTTCTATCTTCTTGGAAATCTATTGATATGTGAATTGTGTCTTGGGTATTCCGAGATTCAGGGTTAATATCCCCTTATCAGTGACTGCATACCATGTGTGTTCTTTTGTGGTTGGGTTACCTCACTAAGGACGATATTTTCCAGTTCTGACCATTTGCCTAGGAATTTCGTGAATTCATTGTTTTTAATTGCAGAGTAGTATTCCATTTTGTAAATATACCACATCTTCTGAATCCATTCCTCTGTTGAGGGACATCTGGGTTCTTTCCAGCTTCTGGCTATTATAAATAAGGCTGCTATGAACATAGAGGAGCATGTGTCCTTATTGCATGCAGGGGAAGCCTCTGGGTATATGCCCAGGAGGAGTGGTATAGCAGGATCATCGGGGAGTGTTATGCCCAGTTTTCTGAGGAACCACCAGACTGCTTTCCAGAGTGGTTGTACCAGCCTGGGCCTCCAGGCACAGGGACAATCAAGCATAATATGGCTTTATTTACATTTCAAATGATTTCCCCCTTCCTGGATGCCCCCTCCCAAGAGGCCCATAAGCACTTTCTTTGTTATATATTTGGTTTTGTTCCATTAATCTACATGTCTTCATATGTCTAAGAATCATATTTTTATTAGCATATATCTGTAAATATCTAAAAATCTAAAATTGTAATTCCTTTAATATTGATTGTTTTTGATATTTTGTGTGTTTTGTGATTTCATCGAAATTTTGAATTTTTTCTTCTCTGTTTCTGTGAAGTATTTTGTTAGAATTTTTAGAGGAATTGCACTGAATTTGTAAACACTTTTAAAAGAATGGTCAGGAATAAAGCAACCAATTTTCCTGTTAAGCACTTATTTCTATGAACTACAATCACCAACCTGATAAGACATCACAAATGTGTGATATTGCTCCTTATATCTTGTCAGGAAACAACATCTCTAATTGAACATAAAGACTGTACAAGAGGAGGAAAATTTAAGCCTGGAAGTATAATTCTACCCAATTATCTGTGGTTGGTAAGGTAATGACAACTTTGAGGAAACAGATTGTTGTTATTTTTGCAATTATTCTAGTATATAACTGCCATCTTAATACTTACACCAACAGATGAAGTAAAAATGAATCTCACTCCATGAAACAAGAATGAAAAGGATCATTGGAAAAAAAATAATCCTACTCAGATAGTGTATCTCTCACCTCTTATTAAATTTGCTTCATTTTGCATAGTATAGAAGGTCATTATAGAAAGCCCCAACAGAAGAATGCAGAGAACTTGCCACCTGGTGCCTACATGCAGTTTATAAATCTACCATTCAACCACTACAACTAGGGTTCAAGGAAATTTTTAAAAGGGATGGAAAAACTAAATGAACAAGAGAATGAGAACATCTGATTGCATATTGTGCCTTCTACGTGTGATAGGAGAGTTATATACATGAATTCATAACAATACAGTAGCCTAAACAATACCAGAATAAGGACAACACCAGCTGTCAGAGAACCATGGATGGACTATTATATATGAAGAGGTAAAAGTAATTAATTACTGCTGAAAAAGAATAAAGCAGTCTTATTAAGACATGAGTAACACCTAATAGGTTTACCCTATATAAATTTCTCAGCCTAATATCATATTCATAATGTCAACACTAAAATAACTTAACACATATATTTGTATAGATAGATAGATAGATAGATAGATAGATAGATAGATAGATAGATAGATAGCTAGCTTGTGTGTATAGCAATTATCATTACAGAAAATGATCCTATGACATTATGGAAAAGGATAAATTTAGCAGAGAAGTTAGAAAAAAAGAGCTGGCGAAAGTAATCTAAATATAATTAAAGAATACAATGGAAAACATATTATCCACTTAATTTTTATTGAGAATTATGAGACAAAGTAATTAGAGATGAAATCAATCACTTGAAAATCAGTAATAAATATATAGATAGAAATTAAAAGTACCCCTTAAACTCAAGTTTTGTTACTGTGTTGAAACTAGTACTAATCATATGTGAGCAAGGGACCATGATACATAATTCTAATGTCAATGCCTGTGTGACTGAGGCAGAATGGTGACAAATTCCTGTACAGTCTTGGTAAAACTGAAACTCTATTTGTAAAATAAGTACAATGTAAATTGTGTGTAATATAAATATAAAAAAATCTAGGCAATATGACAAAACATAATTTTTACTACACGCTTTCAAATTGCTAATACTCAATATGGATAAAGATCTCTAGAGATGGGAAGCATTCCCATAAAAATAACTATACATTCTATTTTGTCAATAACTGGTATATAAACCAGTGATGAAATACTACTCTTACACTAGTAGAATTCCATAATTACAAAAGTTGACTAGGATACTGAGCAGCAGAACTGAGTAAGAATTGACCAAGGATTATAAGTGATTTGACCATTTCTAATGAATTTTAACACAGCAATTTGAAATACTACAATGATGGTACTCAGTTCTATTAATGTCTGTCAGTTTCAGTGACTTAAGTTACTATAGGAATTTGCAAAGTAGTAAAATATAGCATATAGGATGAATATTAATTTATTTGTAGTTTATTTTAATATTTATCTCAGATATATATGCATAATTTATTTGATAACTGTAATTCTTTTTATAACATATTAAAATGGAAAAACATCAACATTATAATTATTCTCCAGAAATATATTTTCTTAGAATATTTTAGGGTATTTGTAACCTTAGATTACACATTAAGTATTCAATCATAAAACAAAGAAACAAATGGATTAAGGTTAATTTAAAATGTGTTGTGAAGACAAATTGTTCTTCAGATTTAAAGTGGCATTAGATAAACTACATCATGTTTCACAGAGATTTCCAGATGTGGCAGGGGGATAGATTCTAGTTTCTTTGTCTTCCTACAGTGCCTGCATCTGTGATGATAACACTCTTTTATTAATAAGAGAGTTCATTTTTCCTAATTGGAAATTTTGTGGCCTGCTGTTCAAAATTTGCTTAGAAAACTTGGCAAAAATAAAAAAAAATTGTAATGTCACTTCTATTTACTTCATAGGTACCCTTGTAAGTTATGGTACCAAATACTCTTATTTACATTTGAAAATAAAGAATAGATGTTATCAGCCCTGTGAATAGAGCTCATTATCTTTAATCTTCATTAGAAGACATCACAGAGATTTTGTTTTATTTGCTTTTCTAAAAAAATAAATGTTACTGATAAGCAATTATGTTCATGCACTGCTTTGTTTGCATCCCCCACAAGATTTTCTGAACAGTCAATGTATACAGTAATGTATTATTGTGTGTGTGGAATTTACCTTTCAACTTTTCTGTTATTTCCCTGGGACTTGCATGCCTGTATCTAACATGTTCCTTATTTCTGTTATTATGCAAGAAACCAAGGCTGATTAAGCTCAGTCAGTTTGCAAGGCAGGGGTTTGTGCGACTCTGTTCATGCCCTGCAGGAGCCCGCCTAATTGTCATCTCTTTGGAAAATAGATTAAAGGAATTTTTTTCAGAATGTGTTGCTCACCTGTTTGTTCATTACATCAATTTAGGTTGTCTTTCCTGCTGTTCATTAAAAAGTTACCACCAGGAGAATTTGTTGGGGTTACTTTTTACCCAATCCCATCTTCCATATATTATATCATTCTATCACAGAGCATTGTGTAACCTATAATTTCTATGACTCTTCTCCATTACATACAATAAAAAACAGCTAGAAAGGTGTCATTTGTAGTAGATGTATTGATGTACAAAAATTCTGAAACCCAGGGATGAATTTTAAACAAAAATTAGACCATTTGTAAATATACACCTTCTCTTGAAATGAAGTGAGTTTTCTTAATAAAATACTGAAAATCAGAGTGAAATGCTCATGATTTTTCTTCAATATGTCCAATAATAAGTTTATTTTATGACCTTGATTTTAATTTTATATTCTTCAAATTTGACAACAAATAATTTAATCAACTATAATGCTATGAATTGAACAGCATTCTTCTAAAATATATATTCAGTTTTGTGAATAGGTATATCAAATTATAGCATAATGCACATTTAATATAATTTCATAGAAATACTTTGGTAGAATTGTTTGTTTTCTTGAAAAGGGAAAAATCAATTCGGAAAGTGATTAACTTATAATAGCAAGATGATTACTAAGTCTTTGAGTTCATGTCAAACACCAATTCTTCCTGATTTTACAAAACATTTTATACTCAGAACACACTCCTCTGTGATAATTGTATGCTCTAGTTAAGAATTAGGGACTGATTACAGAAATAATCTCTGTAGTAAACCACGAAATAGCTTGGAACATGGGAAATGCAACAGCATAGCACAAATAAAGCAAAAAGAGAGAAAAGCAAATCATACACTAAAAAAATACATAATTGTATTATTATTTTAGCAAATATTTTTATATTTCATTCTAGGGACATTTAGAATTTTAAAGAATGTATTTTGCATCTTTTTAAATTTTTGATGTAATTAAGAGGTCTTCTGCATGGCAAACTAAAAATAGAATTAAATTATTAGCCTATATGTAATTATCACAAATTCTTTTAAATATACTTCTTTATGAAGACTTCCCAAAGATCATCTATACATTGTATAATAAAATAATGTATGTTTTGCAAATACAACTGCAGAATAAAACAAAATATGTCAAAATATTTTGTGGTATATATTACAGGATTTGGTTCTTTATTTGTGAACTATACAAATCATCAAAACTATAAAAACTATAAAATGTATAAAAAGCAAACTAATGACTTGAAAAAACACTTTTTAACCATCATGAGCACATTAACAAAATATTATGACATTAAAATTGACTAAATATTTTGAAACAAATTAATTTGTAAATGCTTCTTTATGTTCATTTCTATGTCATACTCTCCTTTACTTCTTCCTGCCTTTCTACCACAATCCTAACAACAAAATATCAAACAACAAAATAACAAACAAAAACCCCATTCATATGTTTTGAAATATACATTAATTGTAAAATGATTACATTTTCCTGGCTAATGTACACATTGCCTCAGTTAACTCATTTTGTGGTGAGAAAATACTACATCAATATAAAGGCCTGTTCTATTTTATCAGATGAAGAGATAAAATGAGAGCCATAATCAAGCTTTATGAATACATGGCTTAGTCAGAACCCAGGATATTACTATCTCAGTTATAATTATCTCTTCACTTAGGCATGGAAGCTTCAAGCCTCCATAAAATCTAATCTATGCCTAGAGTGCCTCTGAGATTTACTGCTAAAACTCTCACCCTTTCTAGCTCTCTCTGAACTTTGGCTGGTTGACTCAACTCAGTTTTTCTGGCGCAGAATCCTCTTCAAGCTGACTGATTCAATCTGGTTTCTCTTGGATTCTCACTGAATTGGTCTGATTGGCCTAAAACTAACTTTACCAATTTGTTCAAATCTTCTGACTCTTTTTTATTCTCTAACACTACTTTTTGTCTTTTCTTTTTGTAAAACTGTTCCAGTTTAACTGTATCCTCTTTTTCCCTCCTTATCTCTTTCTCTCTGGTGTGTGTGCTTGCTCTAAAGTCACCTCTCTTTTGTGTTCTCATGAGAGTTGGACATATACTATCTAGGAATCATTCCATCAAATATTCTTCTGATTCTCATCTTTTTCTGCTCTGCAATTAGACATCATTTTATGGGGATAAAAGGTTCATAAAAAGCCATGATTTTATTCCAGTCAGATCACACAGACCTAGACCTTAAGATGTGATTCCTTTCTAGAATAATCCATGTGGTTAGATTAAAATTCCTATACATATCAGTGTTCATCACTTTCAAAAATACAATAAAACTAGATTCATCATTTTAAAAATGTATCACTTGAACTCATTTTCCCAAAATGAAGTTTTATATGCTTAGAACACCCTCCACATCAATCTGATAAGCCTTAGGTAAACACCATTATACCTTCAGCTACTGTGAGGTCAACTTTTATATTTCCACTGTTGAGTAAGATCAATTTGAGTTTAATCTCTCCATTTTTGGTTATTTTACTTAAAGTAATATCTTTGCTTTTCATCCAAGTTTTGATACATGAAATAAATATATACATCTATATCTACATTTACATCCATCTACATCTATATCTATATCTATCTATATATGTATATCTATCTATATCTATATCTATACCTATATCTATATCTATATCTATATCTATATCTATATCTATATCTATATCTATATCTATATCTATATATCCTGTGTGCATTTATCATTTACTGATTTTTCAGGCACAGATTGATGTTATGTCTTAAGTTTTTGAATAATTCAACTGTAAACAATTCTATTTGTCATATTTATATTATTTCCTTTAATGACTATCAAAACAAGAAATTTTTTTTTAGTAGTATTTAAGAGTTTACTTTTCTCCACATCTTTACTAAGACTTGTTATTGTCTGCCATTTTTGTAACAGACACTCTCAGAGAGGTGAGAAACCTCTTCTGATTTTCATCACTTCCCTAATGAAAAGTATAGTATATCATTTGTAACATTACTACTTTCTATCTGTTCACCCCCTTTTGAAAAGTCATTCAAATTCTTTAGTGGTGTTTAAAATAAACCTACTTGTTTCCTTGCTATTATGTGTTATTTCATATTGTTGGTGTGTTTGCCTTGTCTCATGCATAATTTGTACATATCTTCTATTCCACAGGCTATCTTTATATTCTACTGACCACTTCTTTTAAGTTGCAAAAATATCTTCATTTGGTGAAATTTTGTTTCCCATTTGCGTTTGTTAGCTCCAAATATGTAATATGTATACGAGATTCATTCAAAATTCAGTCTGTATTTTTCTTTCGTAATGAAGTTGGACAATTTTCATGACAAAAGATAAAATCATTCTACATCTACTCAAAGCAAAAATATAATAAATTCTATCATCACTCAAAATTTGCACAAGAGCTCTAGGTATGAACAACCAAAGAAATCACAATAGTTAACATAAAATCATTATATTTGAAAGTCACTTGAATAAGTGATATAAGAGAAAAACTAAGGAGGTAAAATTTGTTTTATTTCTGACTTAACAATTAGTCAAGAAATATTTGGTTGAATGGAGGTTTTTGTCAGGATCCAAGGACAGCTCAGTGAGAACAGAGTTCATAAAGATGTTGCCATTGCAAGAGATGGGACAAATCCCAAAACTTAGGTGAGATATCAAGAGTTCTTGTTTCTCCTTATTGTCTATTTTCATGCTAGTACATTCTGTTAAACAGAAATATAGAAAAAAAGTTGACAGTAGAATATAGCTTTGAATATTTCATTGATACTATTTAAGAACATCAATAGAAATTGTTTTGTAAATTAATGTATATTCTCACTTTCTTCTTCACATAGAGTTGTATGCCTCTAATTAATACAGAGCAATTATATCCAGCAGACAAAAGAGCAACACTTCACCTTTCTCCAATCTGCATAAGTAAATCAAGTAAACATAATTTCTCAAGACCAGTAAATCTCTACAGAAAATTACAAGTAAATAATACAGATTTATTTATGTGTAACTGTATTAACAGAATGTAATGTATATCACATACAATTTTTTCTGATATGTGCTAGGATAGCAAAAGACAAAAAATCCAACCACTTTTTATATAACTCATTTTCCACATGTTATAAAATTATTCAATTGCATGTTCTCAACTGGGAGTACTTGGTAGAACCACATATATAAGTAATTTGCTAATTCACACAGTATTTTCTGTTTTTTCTTTTTCAGTTAAACTGCTCAACTTTAGTGCTCTCTCTCACTCACTCTCTCTTTCCTTAATATTGAATATTGTTTGAAAAGAAACTTTTACATTTTTCTTTCTTTCTGGGGATTGTATTATTAACAAATTACATTTTTAGTTTTCTACTTTTGTTGAAACAAGAGAAAAAAATTAAAGCTAGAATCAAAGACCATTCCTTAAATCAAATGATATCCACAGATGATATTACATATACTGGAGCAACTACATTAACTGGAAAAGTTAAGGTACAAGTTATGAGTGTTAGTTGATAAGTAGCAAACAAAAAAGAATAGCAGTGTACAAGAAATCTGATAGGGTATTGGGAAAATAGGGGAAAGCTTTTATTATGGAGAGGGAGGAGGAAAACAAATGCAGATGAAGGAAAGTGGAAGATAAAGTAACATAAAGGATGTCTGAAAAATCATCAGAATCACATTATTAGTGACTTAAGAAAATAAGTATTTGTATAAACATACAAGTATTTTAATAAATATTTCCTTCATCTATAATAAATGCCCCCTTTAAGTGCCAAAAACTGTTTAACAACACCCCACATTAGGAATAAGAAGGTCTCTTTTCAGTTGTTGATCAGTACTTAACAAAACTCTCCCAAACATTGCACATTATTTCTATTACCCTTGGTTGACCACAGAGATGAAGATCTCACATACTTTAGATAAATGTCTCAGTTGCCTTCTGAGCTGGAGTTTATTTGAAAATATTCTTTCTGATGACTAGTTTTCATGCTGCTGGAAGACACCATGTGTGATGGTTTGTATATGCTTTTCCCAGGGAGTGGCACTATTAGAAGTTGTGGCCTTGTTGGAGGAAGTGTGTCACTGTAGGGTTGGGCTTAGAGATCTTCCTCTTAGATGCCTGAAGATGCCCAATCTGTTCCTGGTTTCCTTTAGATAAAGGTGTAGAACTCTCAGCTCCTCCTGTACCATGCCTGCCTGGATGTTGCCATGCTTCTGCCTTGATGACAATGAACTAAACCACTGAACCTGTAAGCCAGCCCCAAGTAAATGTCTTTTATAAAACTTGCATTGATCATTAGTGTCTGTTCACAGCAGTAAAACCCAAACTAATACAGAAGTTGGTACTGGGAGTGGGGTATTGCTGTGATCAGCCTGACCATACTTTTGTTTGGAAGAATGTGGGTTTTGGAACTTTGGATTTGGGAAGTCATTTAATGCTTTAAGTGGGGCTTAGTGGGCCAGCCTAGTAGGAATATGGAAGACAGTGGTATTGAGGGTCATTTGAACTGTGTAGGCCTGATGACTCAAAAGGTTTCAGTGGAGAAGAACTTTCATATGTGGTTGAGAGACTGTTTTTGTGATGTTTTGGTGAAGAACATGGCTGCTTTTTGCCATTTTCTGAAGAGACTGCCTAAGGCCAAAGAAAAGAGATGTATATTAATTGTACTGGCAAAGGAAGTCTCAAAAAAGCCCAACAGAGACTTTGTTCTCTGGTTAAGTCTGATGAAGAGCATTTTGAACAATCATAGCAAGCTGAGAAAGGAAACATACAAAATACATAGTTTGAGCATTAATGGGACACCAGGAAGTGAAATGGAGCTGAATTCAAGGTTATTAAACTGAATTAAGGAAGTAGTTACTTTGAGGCAAGATTCCACCCAGCTAAATTTAGGTTCAGGCATGGTAGTAAAAGCCTTTAATCCCAGGAGACAAGATAAGCAGATCTCTGAGTTCAAGGCCAGCCTAGAACAGAGCAAATTCTAGGTGAAGAAAAACTTAAATCCAGGTTTGGTGGATCACACCTTTAATCCCAGTGCTTAAGAGACAACCATGCAGATCTCTGAATTCAAAGTCAGTCTATGGAGCAAGATCCAGGACAGCCAAGCTTAGGCAGTGAAGGAGTTGGAATAAAGGAAGCTAGTGATAATGTGAAAGAACAAGGGGGGCAATGTTCCTGCTCCTGCAAACAGCAGAACTCAGCAGCTTATGCCATGTGTCTCTGACTTTATATTCAAGATCAGAAGGAGACTATTAGGACAATTGATGCTGGTTAGCTGGAGCTAAGAAATTACTGGTGATTGAGAAAAGACCAGCATCACTTAGGTGATATTTTCTGGGAAGTGTTTCCTGAGAGCACAAAGAAGTTGTGTTCCAGAGATAGCCAAGGTTGTACCTCATGCTGCAGCTGTACTTGGTAATGTGTAAGAATAATTCAGGTGGTACTGTTTTTGAAGGCATGAAGGCATCATGAAGAACTGAGGTTTGGCACTGTGAGAGGCCATGGAAGGCCATTGGTGAAAGTGCAGCCTCAGTTCTAGTTGACAGCGAAGGACTGAAGGGGTCATGCAAAGGAGTTGAGACTTGATAAGATGAAGACAGCCTATGAGAGGCTTTGGTGAAGCATAGTTGCAGTAGAAGATCCTAGCATATTGGACATGCCAGTACCATGGGATGACCACCAAGAACAGCATTGGCAGCGGAGTGGATCAACTTGAACTTAGAGTGCTATAGAGGGCAGAGATGGGGAAGTGACACTAGCCCTTTTGAGATGCACAGAAGATCATGTGGGGAACTCAGACATTGGAATAAGAAGCTGTGAAGCTGAAGTTGACTTGGGGACCCCAAGATGTTAAAGATGCCAGAGACACAGGATGTCTGCCAGGAAAGCTGCTAAGAGGGAGTGGAACCAGCCCAGGAGAAAGAACCTTGTTGCAGTCAACAAAGATGAAAACGAGTTGAAGATCTGAAGACTGCTTTGCCATCAGACATGGAGATGCAGAGTTTGGAGACTGCCCAGCTGGTTTCCTGTCTTGCTTTTGGGATTACAGTTAAGTGATTGGATGAATCTCAGAAGAAACTTTGAACTTTGGACTTTTAACATTGTTGAGAACACTGTTCACTGTGGGGACTTTTGAAGTTGGACTAAATGTATTTTGCATTATGCTATGTTTAGGTATGTCCCCCTTAGACTCATGTTTGAACAAGCCTATGGGGACCAGGGAGTGGAATGTGATGGTTTGTATATGCTTGTCCCAGGGAGTGGCACTATTAGAAGATGTGACCTTGTTGGAGGAAGTGTGTCACTGTAGGGTTGGGCTTAGAGATCTTCCTCTTAGATGCCTGAAGATGCCCAGTCTGTTCCTGGTTTCCTTTGGATAAAGGTGTAGAACCCTCAGCTCCTCCTGTACCATGCCTACCGGGATGTTGCCATGCTTCTGCCTTGATGACAATGGACTAAACCTCTGAACCTGTAAGCCAGGCCCAATTAAATGTCTTTTATAAAACTTGCATTGGTCATTAGTGTCTGTTCACAGCAGTAAAACCCAAACTAATACACCATGTAAGCTTCCAAAGAAAGAAAACAATCAACATTCCTAGTTTGCACTGACAAATATGATTTACAATACAACAAGCATGTTGGGATTATTTAAATCGTATAGTAGTGCTATATGTACCTTCATGGTAACCAAAAATCTTTAGTTGAACTTAAAACCTGTTTGACAAGAGGGATGCCATGCATAATACTTTGAATCTAGCCAACAACAATGGAGTAGTGAAGTCCTAAATCAAAGACAGGCACCTACAACCAATATACTAAACCAGCATACCCCTCATCTACACTGTAAATATTTATTATTTTATCTGTAAATAACTGTAGTCCTTGACTTTCATCAAGGAAATTACTCCTTGTAACAGAGTGAGACTATTTTACAAAACTACAGTCATTCAAAAATCTGAAGCCCAGTAAAAGATTGTATCTACAAAATTATTCGCACACCACAGATCAGGAATAATTACAGAAGATGGGGCAAAAAGATTATTAGAGCAATATGATCAGAGCAAACTCTGTGGGATTATATCTCCAAGGACTGTCAGAAGCTCCAGCCACACAGGCTCATGACATGACTCCCAGGAGCTCTGACACACACAGGATCACAGTATCAGAGAATCATAGGATTACAAATACAGATGGACTCTGAAGAATTCTGACACAACCACGATCATAGGAGGGACAGGCTCCTGTCAGAAACAGAAAGGGCAGGTAGCATTAGTACTAACCAGAGGGCAGGAGACAAGCACAAGAACATAAGCAATAAAATCCAAGGCTACTTGGCATCATCAGAACCCAGTCTCCCACTACATCACGTCATGGATACCCCATCATATTAGAAAACCAAGATTTGGAATTAAAATCATATTTCATGATGATGATAAAGGATTTTAAGAATGATATAAATAACTCCCTTAAAGAAATCAAGAATTACACAGGAACTACATAGAAACCCTTAAAGAGAAAATAAAAAAAAAATCCCTTAGGGAATTACAGGAAAACACAAACAAATGGGTTAGGGAATTGAACAAAAGAAATGAGAGTCTAAAAATGGAAATAGAAACAATACAGAAATCACAAAGGGAGACAATAATGGAGATAGAAAGTCTAGAAAATAGACCAGGAGTCACAGATGCAAGCATCACAAACAGAATACAAGAGATAGAAGAGAGTATCTCAGGTGCAGAAAATACCATAGAAAACATTGATAAACCAGACAAAGAAAATGCAAAATGCAAAAAGCTCCTAACCCAAACATCCAGAAAATCCAGGACACAATGAGAAGCCCAAACCTAAAGATAATAAGTATACAAGAGTGTAAAGGTTCCCAACTTAAATGGTCAGTAAATATCTTCAACACAATTATAGAAGAAAACTTCCCTAACCTAAAGAAAAAGATGATCATGAACATATAAGAAGCTGACAGAACTCCTAATACCCTAGACCAGAAAAGAAATTTCTCCCATCACATAATAATTAAAACACCAAATGCACACAAAAAAAGAAAGGATATTATAAACAGTAAGGGAAAAGGGTCAAGTAACATAAAGGCAGACTTACCAGAATTATACCAGACTTCTCACCAGAGATTCTAAAAGCCAGATGATCCTGGGAAGAAGACAGACAGACCCTAAGAGAACACAAATGCCAACCCAGGATGCTGAACACAGCAAAACTCTCAATTAACATAGAAGAAATCAAGGTATTCCATGACAAAACCAAATTTAACCAATATCCACAAATCCAGCCCTAGACAGAAACCTTCAACACAAGAAGGGATACTATACCCTAGAAAATGAAAGTATTCTTTCAACAAACCCAAAACAAGATACCCACACAATCATAATTCCACCCTATCAACAAAAATAACACAAAGCAACAATCACGTTTCCTTAATATCTCTTAACATCAATGAGCTCAATTTCCCAATAAAAAGATGTAGACTAAAAGACATAGACAGGTCCCAGCATTTTGCTGCTTACAGGAAATGCACCTCAGGGACAAAGACAGATACTACCTCAGAGTAAAAGTCTGGAAAAACTTTTCGAAACAAATGGTCCCAAGAAACAAACTGGGGTAGCCATTCTAATATTGAATAAAATCGACTTTAAACCAAAAGTTATCAAAAAGATATAAGGAAGAACATTTAATACATGTGAAAGGAAAAATCTACCAAGATGAATTCTCAGTTTTGAACATCTGTGCTCCAAATGCAAGGAGAGCTACATTCATAAAAGAAACTTTACTAAAGCTCAAAGCACACATTGAACCCCACACAATAATGTGTGAGACTTCAACACCCCACTCTTACCAATGGACAGGTCATTGAAACAGAAACTAAACAGAGACACAGTGAAACTAATAGAGGTGTGGAATTAAATGGATTTAAGAGATATCTACACAGCAGTTCACCCTAACACAAAAGAATACACCTTCCTCTCAGCAGTTCATGTTACCTTCTCCAAAATTAAACACATAATGGGCCACAAAAACAACAATCCACCAACACAAGGAGATTGAAATTATCCCATGTGTCCAATCATATCACCACAGACTAAAGCTCTTCTTCAATAACAACAAAAATAACAGAAAGCTCACATACACATGGAAGCTGAACAACATTCTTTTTAATGATAATGTGATCAATGATGAAATAAAGAAATCAAAGACTTTTTAGAATTTAATGAAAATGAAGGTACAACATACCAAAGCAAATGGGACACATTGAAAGCAGTTCTAAGATGAAAACACAAAGCTCTCAGTGACACCAAAAAGAAACTAGAGAGAGCATATCCTAGGAGCTTGACAACACACCTGCAAACCAAAAGAAGCAAATTCACTCAGGAGGACTGGACATCAGGAAATAATCAAACTCATGGCTGAAATCAACCAAAACATACGAAGAATCACCAAACCAGGAGCTGGCTCTTTCAGAATATCAACAAGATAGATAAACCCTTAGCCAGAGGAGCCAGAGCTCACAGAGACAGTATCCAAAATAATAAAATCAAAAATGAAAAAGGAAACATAACAACAGAAAATGAGGAAATCCAAAAAAATCATCAGATTCTACTACAAAAGCCTATATTCAACAAAACTGGAAAATCTTGATGAAATGGACAATTTTCTAGACCAATACTAAATGCCTAATTAAATCAGAATCAGATAAGCCATCTAAACAGTCCCATAACCCCTAAAGAAATAGAAGCAGTCATTAAAAGTATCCAAACAACAACAACAAAGAAGCCCAGGACCAAATGTATTTAGGACAGAATCCTATCAGAACTTCAAATAAGACCTAACACCAATACTCTTCAAACTATTCCATAAAAGTGAAACAGAAAGAACACTACCCAATTCATTCTATGAAGCCACAATTAGACTTATACCTAAACCACAATAGACCCAACAAAAAAAAAGAGAACTTCAGATCAATTTCCCTTATGAATAGCAATGCAAAAATACTCAATAAAATTCTCATAAACCAAATCCAAGAAAACATCAAAATGACCATTCATCATGACCAAATGGGCTTCATCCCAGGCATGCAAGGATAGTTCAATATACAAAAATCCATCAAGGTAATCCACTATATCAACAAATTCAAAGAAAACACCCACATAACCATTTTATTAGATGCTGAGAAAGCATTTGACAAAATTCAGCACCCCTTGATGATAAAGGTCTTGGAAATATCAGGAATCTAAGGCCCATGCCTAAACATAGTAAAAGCAATATCCAGGCAACCAGTAGCCAACATCAAACTAAATGGAGAGAAGCTTGAAAAGCAATCCCATTAAAATCAGAGAATAGACAAAGCTGCTCACTCTCTCCCTATCTATTCAATGTATTACTTGAAGTTCTAGTCAGAGCAATTAGACAACAAAAGGAGGTCAAAGGGATAGAAATTACAAAGGAAAACATCAAATTATCACTATTTGCAGATGATATAATATTATACTTATGTGAACCCCAAAATGAAACCAAAGAACTCCTACAGCTGATAAACAACTTAAGCAAAGTGGCTGAATATAAGTTTAACTCAAACAAATCAGTATCCTTCCTCTACTCAAAGGGTAAATGGGCTGAGAAAGAAATTAGGGAAGCAACACCATTCACAACAGTCACAAATAATATAAAATTCCTTGGTTTGACCCTAACCAAGCAAGTGAAAGATCTGTATGACAAGAAATTTAAGTCTCTGAAGAAAGAAAAGACTTAAATCTTCTGACTTAAATCTTAAGACTTCTAATCTTAGAAGATGGAAAAATTTCCCATGCTCAAGCAATCTACAGTTTCAATGTGATCCCCATCAAAATTCCACCTCGATTCTTCAAAGTTAGAAAGAGCTATTTGCAAATTCATTTGGAATAACAAAAATAACCCAGATAAGGAACACTATTTCCAACAATAAAAGAAATCCTGCTGGGAAGATCACCCATGACTTTAAGCTGTAATACAGAGCAACAGTGATAGAAAATGTGTGGTATTGGTACAGAGAAAGGAAGGAAGGTAAATTGAATAGAACTGAAGACCCAAAAATAAACCCACACATCTATGGTCACTTGATCATTGACAAAGGAGCTAAAATCATTCAACAGAAAAAGACAACATTTTAAACAAATGGTGTTGATTCAACTGGCAGTCAACATGTGGAAGAATGCACATCAATCCATTCTTATTACCTTGTACAAAGTTCAAGTCAAAGTGGATCAAGGACCTCCACTTAAAACCAGATACACTGAAACTAATAGAAGAGAAAGTGGGGAAGAACCTTGAACACGTGGGCACAGGGGAAAATTTCCTGAACAGAACACCAATAGCTTATGCTCTAAGATCAAGAATTGACAAATGGGACCTCATAAAATTACAAAGTTTCTGTAAGGCCAAGGACATTGTCAAAAGGACAAAGTGGCAACCAACAAATCGGAAAAAGATCTTTACCAACCCTACATCTGACAGAGGGATAATATCCAATATACAGAAAGAACTCAAGAAGTTAGACTCCAGACAATCAAATAACCCTATTAAAATGGGGTACAGAGGTAAACAAAGAATTCTCAACTTCAGAATATCGAATGGCCAAGAAGCACCTAAAGAAATGTTCAATGTACTTAGTCATCAGGGAAATGCAAATCAAAACAACACTGAGATTACACCTCATATCAGTTAGAATGGCTAAGATCAAAATCTAAGTGACTGCAGATGCTGCCATGGATGTGGATAAAGAACACTCCTCCATTGCTGTTGGGATTGCAAGCTGGTACAACCAGTCTGGAAGTCAGTCTAGTGGTTCCTCAAAAAATTGGACATAGTACTAACTCAGTATTCAGCTCTACCACTCCTGGGCATATACCCAAAATATGCTCCAACATGTAATAAGGACACATGCTCCACAATGTTCATAGCAGTCTTATTGATAATATCCAGAAGTTGGAAAGAACCCAGATATCCTTCCACAAAGAATGGACACAGAAAATGTGGTACATTTGCACAATAGAGTATAATCAGGTATTAAAAACAATGACTTCATGAAATCTTAGGCAAATGGATGGAAGTAGAGAATACTATCCTGAGTGAGGTAACCAAATCACAAGAGAACATACATGGAACGCACTCACTGATAAGTGGATATTGGCCCCAAATCTAGGAATACCCAGGATACAATCCACAGACCACATGAAGCTCAAGAAGAAGGAAGACCGAAGTATGGATGCTTCATTCCTTCTTAGAAGGGGGAACAAAATACTCATGGGAGGAAATAAGGAGACAAATTGTTTAGCAGAGATTGAAGTAAAGGCCATCCAGGTGATCTATCCCACATATAGTCACCAAACACAGACACTATTGTGAATGTCAAGAATTGCTTGCTGACTGATGCCTGATATAGCTTTCTGTTAGAGGTTCTGCCAGAGTCTAAAAAATACAGAGGTGGATGCTTGCAGCCATCCATTGGACAGAGCACAGGGTTCCCAATGCAGGAGTTAGAAAAAAGACTGAAGGAGTTAAATGGGTTTTCAAACCCATAGAGGAACAATAATATCAACCAATCAGAGCACCCAGAGTCAAAACCACCTACAAAGGAGTATACATGGAGGGACCTATGGCTCCAGTCAAGTATGAAGTGTCCTTCCTCATCTTTTTTGATATCTTTTGTTTGAAAGTTGATTTTATTCAATTTTAGAATGGCTACTCTAGCTTTTTTTGGGTGGGGGGACCATTTGCTTGGAAAATTATTTTCCAGCCTTTGACTCTGAGGTAGTGTCTGTCTTTGTCACTGAGGTATGTTTCGTGCATGTGACAAAATGTTGAGTCCTGTTTCTGTATACTTTGTTAGTCTATGTCTTTTTATTGGGAAATTGAGTTCACTGATATTAAGAGATATTAAGGAAAAGTGATTTTTGTTTCCTGATTTTTGTTTTCTCTAGTGCTACATGCACTCACTGTCTCTGACTGGCACCTGTCCCTCTTGATATCTTGGTTATGTTAGAACTCCTCCGAGTCCAGCTGTCTCTATGATCCTGTGATCCTGAGATCCTAGTGTCAGAACTCCTGGGAGTAAAGCAACCTCTGAGATCCTGAGATCCTAGTGTGACCAAGCTCCTGAGATCTTGTGATCCTATGATCCTATGATCCTGGGCATGTTAGACACCTGGGAGTCTATCTTTCTCTGGGTGTTGTGGGACTTGTTGGGGAGCTAGTGCCTGAGGTCTGCTCAGGGCACTGGCTCAGATTGGAAGGATATTTTTTATTTCTTTTGAGGAAAGCACTGTGTGTTTCGTCTATACTGAATAGACTCTGATTATTTCATCTGAGTCTGAGCTTTCAGATGGAAAGAGCTTAATAGAGTGTCTCATTATTATATTGAATATTTGTCAATGCTATTATGACAGGTTCTAAACCATTTTTTTTATTTTTAGAATAGATTTTTTGTTGTTGTTGAAAATAGACTATTCTGTCAATCAACATATTCTGACCACAGACTCCCCTCCCTCCACTTCCCCAACCCCTTCTGTGGTGGTTTGCCTATGTATAGTCTGGATATGCTCATGTGTTTGAATGCTTGCTCCATAAGGAATGGTATTATCAGGAGGCATAGTATTGTCTGAGTAGGTATAGCTTTGTTACAGTAAATCTATCACTTTATGAGTGGATTTTCAGGTCTCCTATACTCAAGCCCAGTATAACAGACAGTCCCCTTCTGCTTCTTGCAGATCAAGTAGTAGCACCCTCAGGTCCTTTTCCAGCACCATGTCTGCCTGAATGCTGCCATTCTTTCCACTATGATGATAATGGACTAAACCTCTGAAACTATAAGTAAATATGAGGTGTTTTCCTTTACAAGAGTTGCCTTGGTTATTGTGTCTCTTTCCTGAAATAAAACCCTAACTAAGACACCTTCAATTTCCCTTCTTCCCCAAATCCATCTCCCCCTTTTTCTCTTCAGGAAAGGGTAAACCTCTAAGAGATAAAAAACAAAGCAAGTTAAAATAAGATACAAGACAATTCAAAAGCCATCTTATCTAGGCTGTATAAAGCAGGCTAATAGGAGGAAAAATGTCTCAAGATCAGGCAAAAGAGTAAGACATACCAGCTCTCACTGTTAATAGTCCCACAAAAACAAACAAAACAAAAACAACAACAAAATCCTACCAACCTACTAACTATAACATATATACAGAGAACCTAGTGCAAACCCATGCAGTCCCTTCCCATGATTAGTATTTCATTGACTTTCCTTTTCCTAACCCACGTCTCTGGGATTTCAAATGTCTGTGTCCTAGCCATCCAGTGTAGGAGATGTACTCCCTCTAGTAGCATGGGCTTCAAATTAAACTAGAAATTGGTTGATAACCCTCACAAGTTCTGTGTCACCATTTTCCCATCACATCTTGCAGACAGTAAAGATAGTAGGGTGAGTATTTTGTAACTTCATTGCTGTTCTGATTTCTTTTTCTATAGCCTGCAGAATCTCTTCTTGTACCAAAAAGACAAGAATATGTATGTGAAGTCTCCATGTAGGCACCAGCTTGAACTCTACATTCAATGAGCTATGTAAATGTTGAACTTAGCAACACAGCCCTAGTAGCAGGTTTTGGACTCTGTCCTACCATCATATTATGTAGGGATCCCCATGGGCATGGCCTTGGCTAACAACTCAACTGAAAATAACTCAATGGCAACACTGGAAGCCTTGCTTAACAACAATAAATGGCCAGTTCAGCCTTCATATCCTCCATAGCTAAGAATGTTCAATAGAATCACCTTCATAGATTAAAGGATATTTCCACTGCAGGAGATTTAAATACCCCCTTAAATGCCCACAAACCCAGCTTTCTTGCCCTGCACTACCTCTACATTTCTCTTCCCATCCCTACCTGATCTTTCCTCCTCCTGCCCTACCTGCCCCATTATAACAGCAAAATTTATTTTATTGCCCCTTCCCAGAGATATCCATGTCCCCTGAAAGCCCTTTCCTTATGTAACCTACCTGGGTCTCTGGAGTGAAGCTTGTTTATTATTTTACTTGATAGCTATTATCCACTTACAAGGAACAAAAACATACCATATTTGTCTTCTGGGTATGGTTTGCCTTCTTTAGCATGATTACTTTTTGAATGCATTCATTTGCCTACACATTTCATAATGACATTTTTTTAAACTGCATTGTGTAAATGCCCTATGTTTTCTTTATTTATTCTTAACCTTCATAAAAGCAATCTTAGTTCCCTGACTCTATTTTGCATTCAAGTGATCGTTGCTGTTTCACTATGAAACTTTCTTCCTCTCTTTTTTAAAAACTTAGTAGTAAGACTAAGATCAATCTCTGTGACTCACATTCTGCTCCAGCTGCTTAGGCTGTTTCTGTTTCCAACCAACTCTCTCTAAATAGACTAAATTCTATATTTTCACTTCCTAGTGTCTGATTTATCTATCATTGAAGGAGATTTCAATTCTTCCCATTCTACTAAATTACCCAAACTCTTCCTTTCCCAAACTCACTTTTCCATTGTCCAACTTTGACAGCTACATTCAACTCCATTGCTCATTATTTTTGGAGAATTTATCTTCTTTTGGTATATAGAACAGCATTCTGTGTTTATTTATCAAGTACAGAACATTGAAAAAATTCACTGACCTGATGTATATTGTGAGTCAATTGCATTCCACTTCTCATACACTTCTTTTTACATTAAACTGATCACTTGTCTTCTGAAATTGAACATCTATGTTTCATATTGGTTAGCACAGAATCTGGCATCAGACATAGTAAGCTTGATTTCTGTTCAAACTTAATAAATATATTTAATAAAATATGTGTTTGGAGTTGTTCAGATGAGCGGTGATCCAATGACACTGATCATTACAATTAGCTAACACATTGGGCTTGACAAATAATTAACAATGGATATCTGTACAATGATGCATAAACAAGGCATATAGACAATAATCTTGGAATCAACTCAAGTAAATAAGGATTTTTATTTGTATCGAGAAGTCTGTGGTTTAGATAACACTTTCAATGTTTTTAATATTCAGTAATAAGATTCTCTTTCATATTTGGAAATTGTAAACAACATAGAGAGTAAACTGAACACCATCAAACTTTATCAAAGTGGTCAATTTAAAATTAACACATAAGCCACTGTTCTGTCATTACTACTTTTCCTTTAGAAATGATGGTGTGGTTCATTCAACTAATTAACCTTCCCCAAAGATTATTTAAGAATACTCAGCAGATGATTATTACTGTGTGGACAATTTAGTATGTTCTAGTTTTGCCTACCAAACTCTTCTGTCTCTCTGTCCCTCTCTCTCTTCCTTGCTTTGATTCTCCCTCTATTATTCATATTTCTCTGTATATGTGTGTGTGTGTGTGTGTGTGTGTGTGTGTGTGTGTGTGAGACAGAGCCAGCTAGCCAGTCAGCCAAAGAGAATAATGGCTATAGTTCTGGGTTATATGATTTGTCTTCTCTGAATGCCAGCAGAAAGCTTTCCTATGTCTGTAATTATGACCTTTGTACAGACCTTGGCAAGCTGCCAGGTCTTCACTTTGAAAATCCTGCTCTGGGGTACATCGATTAGAGTGTAGTTATTAACATTTGATTATAGGTTCCAAGAATTGTATTTAGAGGTTTCAATACATTATGGATCACACTGTTACATGTAAAAATTTTTGAATATGAGTTTCCTTGAAATTCTAGACAGGAATATTAAAAGCTCATATCTTTGACATACAATTTTGCTTTTATATAGATTTTCTGTTTCATAATTTCCTAAGAGTTGATGTACTGCACAGTTATTGAAGCCAGTTTCTTTGCTCAAGGGAGTTTGGGGCTATAGGAATCCTTCTTTGTGTAATTACAACGCACAACCTTTATATAGTTGTTTAATTTTGTTCCTATGAAACTGTAAATTGTTTTTTATTTTCTGTATTACAAAATGCAAAAGTAGCAAATAAGCTTAGATTGCCAGTGGTAAAAAGCTAACTCCTTCACAGAGCATAACTCTGCTTCAAATTCTGTGAGCTTTTCATAATTACACTCATGTGTTGTGGCAAGAGGCAGGGTCTTATATTCTTCAACAGCAGTAGTGAGACTAGCTTGCCTTTGTAAGCTAATGAAGAGACAACACACCTTGACTCTTTTCTGTGTGATAATATAATGTTTTCTAAGAATCTAATTTTCCATATAGTGGGTTATTTTAAAGTTAAACTTGTCACCATAAACCTATTCATGGCCATCTTCTTTATAATGATTATGTATTTTCTTCTGATTGCGGAGAGGATACATATTGAAAACAAAATTACACTGTAGTGATTTTCTTGCCATTAGTTTAGAGATGCAATTCCATCTGTTCTATTTGTCATTTTTCTCACATGCTATGGAGTGAAGCAAAGGCTGTGTATATGACAATATGTTAGGAGCATACACTTCTCTTGATTTGGAGCTTATACATCTCTCTCTCTCTCTCTCTCTCTCTCTCTCTCTCTCTCTCTGTGTGTGTGTGTGTGTGTGTGTGTGTGTGTGTGTGTGTGTGTGGACTCATGTGTGTGTTAATATATACTTGTTTCTAATTCAATATATATATATATATATAAATTCCAAATCTTTTCATATACTCTGGACCCATAAAAAAAGCAATATTCTGAAAAATATTTCTTACATTCTAAATATCTGGAACTGCAGCTGGACCTCATAGTCAGAGTTAATATAAAGCTTGATGTCATATTAGATTTAAGACGGCTTGCCTACTGTGTCCTCAAACTTTTTTCATTACCTGCCTTAATAAGAACAATGCAACAATTACCTTTACTTTCCTTATATTTCCCATGTAATCAAAAGTTATAGATTAAAATAATGCACAGCTGCAATCTTTAAGTTATGTACTCTTCTCAAACCCTTGACTTAGATAATACATGTATATCATATTTTTAACACAGCAAATACAGAAGTTTAAAGCAACTTCCTAAAACCTAACGTAAAAGTTGAAAGTAAACATTTATGAATGTTGGTTGATAAACAATGATATTTGTTTATATGAGCCATTTGGGATCAGTTGGAGCCAGCATAAACTCTGTTAAATATTTCTGTAAAGCATCCCATCCCTTCTTCATAAAATGCCTTCTGGTATCATTCAATAAATTCAGACTGAAGTCTTTTGTTAAGTACAGATAGACAACACAGACTCACAATTAAGATAACAGACAAATAGATACACAGGGAACAGGACTATGTATATATACATATAAAGGACAAACAGATTCACAAGATATCCTCAGGTTGTCACAGAATCAGATTCATGCAACAGACAATTAGAGTCAGGAAGACACAGGAAAACAAAACAGATCATTAAAATCTTCACTTGCTTTTTGTTAAATGACTCCAAGAAGAAGTGGAATCATTTATTATCTTTTCCCCTTAATGTGACAATGATGCAGCTTTAATAACTTGGACTTAATTAATAGTTAATTATATTACATTAATGTACTTAACTACCCAATATCAAGATTTTTTCCTTCTCATATATATATATACCAAAGAGACAAGAATATGTATGTGAAGTCTCCATGTAGGCACCAGCTTGAACTCTACATTCTAGAAAATAAAGTAACAGTATATTACATCTCACATGAATACACCTAATAATCTACTACCCTAAACCAGTTAATATAGAGCAATAAATAATACAGTATAGTGTAATTTGCTTCTTTTCCCAAGTATTTGCATGCATAAAATCTTTAAAAAAATTCAATTTGATGACATGAGACAAGAAACAAATGTACAAGAAATCCAAAAAGAACACACAAAAAAGAAAGGAAGCAAGAATACAATTGTTTCATTTCAATTATTATTTATGGAGGTATTTGTAGCAAATGCACTCCTTTGTAAAAAATAATAAAATAAGATATTCTTGAACAATATATTTAAATATATGTAATAAAAAATGAGTTGAAGTGGTTGATGATGAGAATTAAACTTTGGCTTATTTTTAAACTTAATAAAGCAAACTGATCATAACGTAAAACTTTAAAAGATCAGGATCCATTACTAAAGATCTTATTCTTAATTGTATGAGGATTCCCATCAATCCCTAACCTACCATTTCCAGATAAGTCATTTGGACTATTTTATAAGTAAAAGTTTACTTGGATAACAGGTGCAAATAATAGTTTATTCATTAGAAGCTGCATTGTAATAATAATTGTATGTGATAGAGAAGACAGAAAGACTGTAAATTCCTGAGTAATAGAAAAGCCCAAGGAAGATCATTTTCTAGAGGTTGTGATTCTAAGATCCTGTTCCCCAAATGGTTCTTGATCTGTCAATAAAGAAAGCATTGGGCCAATTACTGGACTGAAGGGACAGGCAGGACTTCTATGTTCCTGGAGGTGAGAGGGAGAAGCAAGGAAAGAGAAGGTGGTTCTCCATGCTTTGGACACAGGAGAATCAGGCAACCACATGAAATCTCAAAATGAAGTGGCCACATAACCCACTTCTACAGGCGGGTATTCAGGGGAGTTTAACAACTAAAGTTTAGGGCAAGTGGGAGAGACAGATAAAAAAAATGATAATGGCCCTTGTTTCCAGGTGGGAGATAGTAGTGCTCAGCAATTGTGCCAACAAGGCAGTGGTAAAGGAACAGTGTGTGTATGTCTTTTGTCTTAGGATTCAAAGAAAGCTGGGTAGGGACTGGTACCAAGAGTAAAGGTGAGTAGAACATAAAACTGCATGTTAGACATATGAACTCTCAGAGTTTATTATAGCATATGTAAGACTTTGCACATGTTCAAAACAAGCAAATAACAGCACAGAGAAAAGGAATTACACACAAAAGCCTAAGTCCAACCAAGAAGCCATTTGACATTGATATGAACAAGGAGAGGTAAAACTAATGTTCTCCAATGGAATGTCACCTGGAATATCAACCATACTCCAGTACAGGCTTCATGATCAGGAATAGCTGGCAAATACAAAACAGTTTTTATGATCTTATATTTTTATTTGTTTTTGCTCTTTCTTTTCTTTTCTTTCCTATTCTCTCTCTCTCTCTCTGTCTCTCTCTCTGTCTCTCTCTTTGTCTCTCTGTCTCTGTCTCTCTCTCTGTCTCTCTCTCTGTCTCTCTGTCTCTCTGTCTCTCTCTGTCTCTCTCTGTCTCTCTCTCTGTCTCTCTCTTTGTCTCTCTGTCTCTCTCTGTCTCTCTCTCTGTCTCTCTCTCTGTCTCTCTGTCTCTCTCTGTCTCTCTGTCTCTCTCTGTCTCTCTCTCTGTCTCTCTCTGTCTCTCTCTCTCTGTCTCTCTGTCTCTCTCTCTGTCTCTCTCTCTCTGTCTCTCTCTCTGTCTCTCTGTCTCTCTCTGTATCTCTCTCTCTCTCTCTCTCTTTCTCCTCTCTCTCTCTCTCCTCTTTCCCTCTCCCCTTTTCCTAGTTGATTTCAAATGAAGATGAAGAACTCCCAGCTTCTATTGTCTTGTTGACAGTATCCTTTGCCTTAAGGAGACTTTTCAATTTTATGAGGTCTGATGTGTTAACTGTTAATCTTAGAGCATGAGCCATTGGTGTTCTATTCAGAAAAATTTGCCCTGTGCCAATGTGTTCGAGTTTCATCCCTACTTTCTTTTCTATTAGATTCAGCATATCTGGTTTTGTGTGAAGGTACTTGATCCACTTCAATATGAACAAGCTTTTTACAAGGAGAAAAGAATGGATCAATTTTCATTCTTCTACAATGTGACTGCTCAAAATGTCAGAATGTCCATGATATAACCCAGGAAGGAAGACCAGAGTGTGTCAGCTTCAGTCTTGCATAGAGGGCAGATATTAGGAGGCAGAACAAGGGTAGGTAGACCTGGGAGCGAGAGAGGAAGGAGAGAGAAAAGGGGGAGAGGATCAGGAATTGGTGGGGGTGGGAGAGAGGTACAAATGGTCAGGAAATCAAATAAAAATATGTATCCGTGTGGGAGGAGGAACTGGGGGTAGCCACTGGAAGGTCTGGGACACCAAGGAAACGAGAGGCTCCCAGGACCCAACAGCTGAAGTATGCAGTAAAGAGGAGAAAGAACCTGCAGAGGGACCACCTTTAGTAGATAGGAATGGCCCCCAGTCAAGAGATGGGGTCACCCACCCTTCTCAACGGTTTTAAGCCATAAATGCTCCCTCCTGTCCAAAGGAAACACAGGGACAAAAATGGAACAGAGGGTGAAGGGAGGGCCATCCAGGGAACTGCCCAACCTGGGGATCTGTCCTGTCTACAGACACCAAACCCAGACACTGTTGCTATTGAGAAGAGGGGCTTGCAGACAGGAATCTATCTGGTGTGGCTGTTACCTGGAGGTTCTTCCAGCACCTGCCTAATGCAGCTAACCTTCAGACTGAACTCAGGGACATCAGTGGGGGAGCTGGGGAAAGGAGTGGAGGAGAAGAGGGGTATTGAAACCCCATGGGAAGGACAATGTCCACTGGTAAGATTACCCAGAGCCCTCAGAGACTAGACCACCAACCAACGAGTATATATATATGTGTGTGTGTGTGTGTGTGTGTGTGTGTTTGTAACAGAGGATAGCCTTGTCTAAGATCAATGGGAGGAGAGGCCCTTTGTCCTGTGGAGGTTTGATGACCCAGAGTAGGGGGATGTTGGAGAGGTGGGACTAGAGTGGGTGGAGGAGTGTGGAAGCCCCCTCATAAAGGCAAAGAGCAAGGGGGAGAGGGCGAATGGGTTGTAGAGTGGTAACCAGGAGAAGGCCTATCATTTGAGTTGCAAACGAATGGAATGATTAATAAAAAAAATTTAAAAATAAATGATTTCAGCTTATTTACCTAGATTATTCTGGCCATTATATAATTAGGTTCAAATAGTCTTAAGTTTTTCTATACTTTATTTTTTTTTCAATTTCATTTATTTTGTTCATATTATTTGCTGTTGAGCACTGAAGATTTATGTATTTTATATAATTTCTAACTTTTAAACATTTTTATTCCATCATGACCCAATATTTCTAAGTCTCATAGTTTAAAATATGTTGTTTGTAATATAACTATATTTTCTTTTTCCTTTATGGTAATTTATTTTTAATCACTATTTCTGCAATTTGATATTTTATATTATTCTAACCAGCTTTTGTTGAGAATAAAGACTATTGGGTATATTTGTTTGTGTGTTTGTTCTTCTGTTCAAGTTTTTGAAAGCCTCAGGTGTCCTGGAACTCATTTTATAGACCAAGCTTACCTTGAACTCAGAAAATCTACCTTGACCTGTCTGCTGAGTGCAAGGATTAAAGCCATGTAACATCTCACCCAGCTATGATGAGGATTTTTACTATGGTCATATGTCTAAAATCTCTTAGTCCTCATATTCAATAATTCTATTTCTGTCCTACATATTATATCTAATACAATAGGATTAAATTTCTAAACTTAGTCCATACTTTGAAATCTTTATATTATACAATATCTTACTAGCATTCAGGTCCTGAGTTTCTTTGTAAATCATATTATCATTTAATGATATTTTTGAAGAACTTTTATATGAGTTTCATAGAATTTTGAGTGTGTATAAACTCACAAATTGGCCTGTTTCATTGAATTATGATTTTTTTTATGTTTAAAGACTCTCTGGAGGAAACAACGTAAACATATAGCAATGATTTGTTACAATACCTTTGCATAATTAATGCGCTTTAACTAATTTAAATATTTTTATTTAATTAAAATAAAATTATGAACATTCACTACTCTCTAACATATTTGGAACTAGTTTAATTTTACAGATAAGAAACCTCTGGCCTAGTGACATTAATTAAAATTTCTAATATAATTTTGCCTGATTTTTATTCATTCAGTCACTCAGGCATGCATTCGTCTTTTTATTTAGCAATACATGTCTGGTATAAAGGGAGAAACAGATATAAAAAAAATGTAAGTGAGACATAATTATCCAATAGTAGATGTTTTGCAAACAGATTATAGTTGTAATGAAAACTTAAGGGTAGTTCAGGCCATCAAGGGAGACTTGAAGTAAGTGGTACTTGAATAGTGACGAAAAAATTTCTATAGCCAAGACTATGTATTTATAGGCTGTGTAAGCCAATGTTTAAATAGACATAATGAGTAGGAATTTTGTATGTGAGGGTGTTTTTAATTATGATATGAAAAGTTAGTAATACCTTCATTAACTTAGAAAGATAATATGGGCAGAGTAATACATAAAAGTGAAAAATAGAGTTTATGTCCTAAACATAAACAAAATAATATAATGAGCTAATTAAAAACATTAAGAACTATTCATATAGTGAATAATTTATGAAGGATGAACACTGATTACTTATTGCCATATAGATGAAGCATTTTTGTTTCAATACAGATGGTATAAATACTATTGACTATATGGTATTCAGAACTGGAGATTTGAAATGTCCTGTACCCTTAAATATTATGAACATATGCTAGGTGAATAAAGTTAATGGGAAAAAGACTTCTTAATTTGAAAAAGTAGATAGTTTTTATTCTTCATATAGAATGATTGAAAGAAGTATAAAAATTAATGGGTAAATGTTAACCATCTATCTCGAAAGTTCTAAGACACTTGTAAATTAACTAATTGAGATTCTATTTATTAAACTTTGCAATAAATAAGTGTAAGTTTCTCTAGGTTAAATAGAAATAAAATTTAATGGTCACAGAGAATATGAACTGCCAGGATGTTCTTCAAAGTGAACAATCAATATGCATTCAAATGTGTGGTTATAGATTTAAGAAGTCAATGAGAGGAGTGTATCTGAGGTATAGGATGGGTGTTAGGGAGATGGTATTAGTGAGGGGACAGAAAATCCAGCTGTGATGTATTGTATGGAAAAAGAATAAAGTTTTCCAAAAGTCAGTAGGGATGGGGATCAGAGTTATTTGAGTGATAGAGTCACAGACTCATGCATACTTATTCTAAATTCCGATGAATCAATGAACCCCAGGCAGGTATAATAGCCATGCATCTAGCCCCATTCACCTGTTTCATTATAATAAAAAATTCAGTGAAGATTATATATATATATCTGTTCAGAAAGGAGAGACATTAAAACAGGAACAAGCATTTAGTGTAATGCCTTACCTTCCCTACTCAGACTCAAAATATTATGGAGCCATACATTTACTTCTAATTATCTTAACAGTCACTTATGTCATAATGTATGCACACCTTGGACTGTTAATATTACAGATACTTCATTCATATCTTTGTGTGTGTATATTTTATATTTTTCATATTGAAATTACAAAAGTAAAGCATAGCTATATTAAAAACTTCATCAAATTCATGAAGTTATTAAATATTGACACAGATTTTAGTGAAAGAAAATTTGAAAAAAACTGTACTTTTAAGTGACATTTCAATGCATTCTTTGAACCAAAGAAATATTAACAACCAAAATAAAATACATTTGTAACCCCATACTGTCACATAATTTAATGAATTATTATTATTATTATTATTATTATTATTATTATTTTTTTGGTTTTTCGAGACAGGGTTTCTCTGTGTAGCCTTGGCTGTCCTGGAACTCACTTTGTAGACCAGGCTGGCCTTGAACTCAGAAATCCTCCTGCCTCTGCCTCCCAAGTGCTGGGATTAAAGGCGTGCGCCACCACCGCCCGGCCTTAATGAATTATTTATTTGAATATATAACATTGAAGAATTCAGCTCTACAGGCCGCAAATTAAATCATCTCTATTTCGTCATTAACGTTCATTCAAATACATAATATTCTCACTTAATGGCCATGTAATTGTCTAGACATACAATTTACCTTTGAGTTATATATTCTGGCCTTTCTACATAATTTTCTAACTGTTCAGGATTCATTTAGACACTTAATTTTAAAATGGAGTTAAATAGCTATATATATAAAGAAAGGAAATGTTTATTTCATGATACAATACACATTCCTTTACTATCATTCTTAGAGTTAGATTTTTCTTTTGGAAAAGATTTAAAGTACCTAAAATCGTCTAACTTCAGAATCATTTTAAAGCTCCTGAATCAATATGCTTGTCTGTCTAGCTGGACTAGAGTATTGTAGGGGGATTTTATTTATTTTTTTAATTTTATTTTATTTTCTACGTTTTTTTTATTTACATTCAAAATCATTTCCCCTTTCCTGTTTCCTCCCTCCCTGAAAGTCCCATAAGCCCCCTTCCCTCCCTCTTTTCCCCATTTAACCCACCTCTCGCTTCTCTGTCTTGGCATTCCCCTACATCCAGTATTTCCAGGACCAGGGGTCTCTCCTTCCATCTTCTTGGAAATCTATTGATATGCAAATTGTGTCTAGGGTATTCCAAGATTCTGGGTTAATATCCCCTTATCAGTGACTGCATACCATGTGTGTTCTTTTGTGATTGGGTTACCTGACTAAGGATGATATTTTCAAGTTCTGACCATTTGCCTAGGAGTTTCGTGAATTCATTGTTTTAAATTGCAGAGTAGTATTCCATTGTGTAAATATACCACATCTTCTGAATCCATTCCTCCGTTGAGGGACATCTGGATTTTTCCAGCTTTGGGCTATTATAAATAAGGCTGCTATGAACATAGTGGAGCATGTGTCCTTATTGCATGCAGGTAAAGCCTCTGGATATATGCCCAAGAGTGGTATAGCGGATCCTCCAGGAGTGTAATGCCCAGGTTTCTGAGGAACTGCCAGACTGCTTTCCAGAGTGGTTGTACCAGCTTGCAATTCCACCAGCAGTGGAGGAGTGTTCCTCTTTCTCCACATCCTCACCAACAACTGCTGTCTCCTATGTTTTTGATCTTAGCCATTCTGACTGGTGTGAGATGGAATCTCAGGGTTGTTTTGATTTGCATTTCCCTAATGACTAAGGATGTTGAACATCTCTTTAGGTGCTTCTCAGCCATTAGATATTCTTCAGGTGAGAACTCTTTGTTTAGCTCTGAATCCCATTTTTTAATAGGGTTATTTGCCTCTCTGGAGTCTAACTTCTTGAGTTCTTTGTATATATTGGATATTAGCCCTCTGTCGGATGTAGGGTTGGTAAAGATCATTTCCCAGTTAGTCGGTTGCCGCTTTGTCTTTTTGACAGTGTCTTTTGCCTTGCAAAAACTTTGTAATTTAATGAGGTCCCATTTGTCAATTCTTGATCTTAGAGCATAAGCTATTGGAGTTCTAATCAGGAATTTCTCCCCTGTGCCCATATGTTCAAGGTTCTTCCCTAGTTTCCTTTCAATTACTTTCAGTGGTATTGGTACAGTGACAGGCATGTAGATCAATGGAACAGAATTGAAGACCCAGAAATGAATCCACACTCCTATGGTCACTTGATCTTTGACAAAGGAACTAAAACCATCCAGTGGAAAAAAAGATAGCCTTTTCAACAAGTGGTGCTGGCTCTACTGGAGGTCAACATGCAGAAGAATGCAAATTGACCCATCCTTATCTCCTTGCACTAAGCTCAATTCCATGTAGAGGGATTTTAAAGCAGAGTGACAAGCTTGTACAGTTAAAAATGGACAGCCCTGTCTATCCAAAGAAGTGTATTCCATTCAAGCATGCTGAAAGATTTATAAAACCATTATAAAATATAATCCTTTGAAAGTTTCACAGACCTTAAAACTACCTGTGATGAATCAAGATAAAATTAGTCAAAAGCATATCGCATGACAAGATATGGATAAAAACAGGAAAATGAAAACAGACATCAAACAAGGTCTATTACATCATAGAACTCTCTGGATCTTGAATTCTTGTGAAGTTGGGGGACTGTAATTTCCCTTTATGAATAGAGTTTTAAATTTTAGTTGTTGAGACAATATACAAACCTTAATTTAGAGATTCTTGTGATCTTTGTTAGTGCTGAGATGGTATGTAGCCATCTAAGTTTCATCTAAGAAACTGAAGTTTTAGCTTCATCAAATCATAAGAAACACTGTTAACAACAGAAATTGTATTCTAGAACATAGTAACCACACATTACATAGTACTTAAGACAAGAATTCTTTAGATTTATTATGAATGCAAAAGAGGAATTGAATATTTATATGGCTAATTGAAGTTAAAACAATATGCATTGTAATTTGTAATTTGCTTGCTACAAGAAATGTGAAATTGTTTTAAATATTCATTGAATTAAAAGAAGCATTGACTACACTTCCAACGTCTCTAAGTAGACAATGAAATAAATTTCAGAGAATTCCTGCAAAAAGTAAAAAAATATCCCATTTCTTATCTCAATATAATAAAACTGGTAATAATAATACAACAGAAATATAATTCTTGCAATGTTTTTGTCTTTTAAATATAGTAAATGTATTATTCTCATAAAATATAAATGAATGAAATCACCAAAGACATATTAACTGCAAAAGTTCAACTGTATTCAACAGAATAAATGTTGATATTTTATACTCAGTGAATGGAGATCCAAAACACAGACACACACAGACACACACACACACACACACACACACACACATCTACTGTAATGTTTTTAAATCAAAAGATACAACATGGACACATATATGCAACATATTTTTAAAATATGGTGTGAATTAGTCATTCAAGAAGAAACTTTCAATGTTACTACATTTTCCATTGAATCAGCATTATACAACAGAGATGACAGGAGTGGAGCATTTGTATTTCAAGATATGGCCTCTGAAAGGTTTGATATTCCAGGTTTGACATTCCAGTGGAAGTATATTGCCTGCAGTAATTTAATTGCATGGATTAATAAAAGAAAGTCAGGACAAGTGTTGGTTGAGTCGAAAATGGAGAGTGAATTTGGGAGAAGGTGGGAAAGGGCTGAAGTATTAAAAATTAACACATGAAATTATTGAAGTCTCACTTATAAATAATAAGCATTCAATGAAAATTGTTGATGCAACAAAATTAAGAAATAAGGTAAATGTCTTACATGTTGATATGGTGAAATATGAAATGCATACAGCCGTATACATATACATGTATGTGGATGTATGTACATACTTGTAGTCACACATATTTTATTAAATAACTCCAAGGAAATAATTACATTTATGTTTTAGCCTATTGATTTCCACTCTTTCTTTTTTTAACTATATAATTGAACAGTTTGAGGCAAAGTTAAATACTTCTAATTTTGAATATTCAAAGTCTTCTAAGAGTAAAAATTAAAAACTGAAAGCTAAAATAAAATAAATTAAAACCCCTACTCAGGATTTTACAAGTGTGGATAATTTCAAAATGATTTTTGGATATACTTTGGTGCTTAGATTTGTGTGTAGTTTCTCAAATACACACACCTTGATATCTTTTCTCCTGTTGTTCAAAACATAGGAACAAGGGTCTGCACCATCTGGTGTTAGCCATCTGTTGCATGAGGGAGGTTGGCATATTGGTCTTGTTTAACAAAACTATTTTAAAAACTATGAAGCTGTCAAATATAGGGGAAAGAGCTTGTAACTGTTCTTAGGATAAGACATTGACTCATTTGCACAAAAACCATTTTAAATGTTTTGACTTAAATTGCATAACTTATTGAAAGAGAATTTCATATTGTGTTAAAATTAAATTTTGTATTGTCAAAAAATTAAGTTGACAACTGGAAATTTACTAGTGAATAACACAATTCTCAGCTTAGGAATAGAGATTGCTGATTCTAATAAGTCAATGTGAACACAGAGAAAACAAATAAAGCTATGCCATTTGATCAATATTCAGTTTTTAGATTACCATACAAGGTTTATCAGTAAGTTAACTGAATCAGTTATTCTCCGTAGATACAACCTAAAATGTATTATAAACCAAGACTATTTGAAACTACATTATAAATTTGGAAAATCATTATTTAGAAGCTATCTTCAACTTAAAAAATTCAGTCACACAACACAGAAACTTTGTTTAAAGAAATCCTACTATATTTAAGAATGCGTTAAAAATTAAATGACTGTCAAAAAATTTTATAGAACAATTTTGTGATAGAATTTGTTTAAGAATACTGATGGACATATCAGCCCAGAAGTTGTATAGCTGGATTTTTGTGTAAGTGGTTATACAAGTTTGTACTCTCACCAGCAATGGAAGAGGAGTCCCTTGCTCCACATCCTTGCCAGATTTATTGTCACTTGAGTTTTGATGTCAGCCATTCTGACTGGTATTAAGATGGAATCTCAGAGTCATCTAGATTTGCATTTCCCTGATGACTAAGGAAGCTGAACATATTAAGTGTTCCTTACCCATTTGAGATTCCTCTGCTGAGAACTCTGTTTAGCTGTGTACTCGATTTTTTAATTGGTTAAAAACATGGTTTATTAATTTCTAATTTATTGGGTTTTTATATATTTAGAATATTAGTCCACTGTCAGATGCAGGGTTGGCAAAGATCTTTTTTCCATTCTGTAGACTGTTGTTTTCTCCTATTCTTGGTGTAGTTAACTGCAAAAAATTTTCAGTTTCAAGACAACCCATTTATTAATAAGTGATCTTAGAGCCCGAGCTATTTGTGTAGGGACACTAACTCAACTATATTCAGAACAACTCTATTTGTAATAGCTGGTAACTGGAAACAACACAGATGTCCCTTCAACCAAATATATATATATACATATATATATATATATGTATATATATATGTATATATATATGTATATGTATATATGAATAGTCTTCAGCTATGAAAACAAAGAAATCATGAAATTTGGAGGCAAATAGAATTTGAGAACATCATCCTGAGTAAGATAACACAGACCCAGAAAGACATGAGTGATGCATACTCACTCATAATTAGACTTTAGTCAAAAAGCCAGGATAGCCATGCTACAATTAACAAATCCAAAGAAACTGGGTATGAAGGAGGACCAAAGTGAGAATATGTGAATCTTACTCAAAAAGGCAATCTAAACAGCCATTAGAGGCTGCTGAATAGAGGGAGCTAAGTGGGAGAGTGGGTGAAGATATTTATCAGGTTGCTGATCAGGTATGGGAAAGGGGCTGGGAGAGAGCAGGGAGTGAGAATGGAAATCAGTTGTGGGGGGGAGTCATCTCTAAGACCAGGTGGAGACCTAGAATAGGGAAGGCTACAAGTCTGTCCGGGAGACCATAGCAGAGATTCCTAAAAAGACTAAAGTGATCATCTTCTGTAGCTGGGCAAGGCTTCTGGTAGAAGGAAGAGAACGTCAAACCACTCACAAAACTTTTAACCCTAAATTTTTCCTTCCTACAAGATACTCATGGACAAAAATGGAGCAGAGACAGAAGGAATGGCCAACTTGAGACTTATCACAAGAAACAAAGACAACTTCTGACATTGTTAATGATACTCTCTTATACTTGCAGACAGGAACCTAATATTACTGTCTCCTGAGAAGTCTCATTCAGCAGTGGATAGAAAAAGATACAGCAAAATAAAATCAAACATCAGTGGAGATCAGGAGATCTTCTGGAAGTGTTGCAGACAGAATTGAGCAGGTCAGAGAGGTCAAGGACACAAGAAAACCTAGAGAGTCAACTATGGGCCTATGATGTTTTGCCGAGACTGTGCCACCGAGCAAAGATCATTCAGGATCTGGACCTAAGCTCACCTGCTACAGACCCCCACATTTATAACAGAGGTGCAGCTTAGTTTTCATATAGGTCCTCTAACAATTAGAGCAGGGGCTGTCTCTGACTCTGTTGCCTGCCTGCCCAATGGCCTGGTTGGGCCTCAGTGGGAGAGGAGGTACACAAGGAAGACTTTGCCTTCTCTGAGAAGTGGACAGTATAGGAAGTAGGTATTTGCAAGAGATGGACTAGAAGATAAGGAGGGAGGGAGCTGCAACTGAGATGTAATGTGAATAAAAAAATAAATTATGGAAAAACAAAATAACACTGAAGGATTATAAATATTTGAAAGTTACCTTGCTAAAAGAAGTCTTTTACTTTTATGAATTTTACTTTTATAAGATCTATTTTGAAGTTTACACAGAGAATAGCATTAGCTAAAGGATCAAAACTTTTAGGTATGAGCCAATGGCTCAACATTTAGGAACATTTGGTGCTCTTGCAGTCAATCCCTTTGGAGGCTCACAGTCACTTGTGATTCCAGTTCAAAGGAGTCATGTCCTCTCTTCTTGTCTACACAGAACTTGCCCCTGTACAGCCTTTATACATACACACACAAAAGAAAATGAGCCTTAAAAATATTTAAAGTATGAAATCTACCTTTTCCAAGATATTTTGTGGTAACAGAATTCTTTACTATACAGTTTAAGATTGCTAGAAGTTTAGAAAAATATGAAAATTTATAGCTGGCTTATTTACCCTTTCTATTGCTGTGATGAAATACTGTGACGAAGACAATTTATAAAAGAAACTGTCATTCTTTGACTTACAGATTCAGAGGGTTAGCCTTCATGATATTAGGTCACAAATAGCTGAGATGTCACATCTTGACTCATAAGTATGGTGCAGATAATAAACACTGGGAATGATATGAATGTTTTGAAAATCAAAGTTCAACAACAGTGACACAACTTCTCCTACAAGGAAATATTTCAGATTTCTTCCCAAACAGTTCAACCAAGTGGGAACCAAGAATTTAAATATATGAATATATGGTAGGTATTCTCACTCAATCTACCACACTCCAATTATTTGCCATCATTGGTTAGTGGCCATACTATGTATTTACTCAAGCTTCAAAAGCCACTATAATTTTTCACTCTCAACACTGTTGAGAAGTTCAAAGTTCAAACTCTGCTCTGAGACTCAAGACAATCTCTAAACTACAATCCCTGTTGAAAAAAAGAAAAAAAAATAGATACTTCCAACAGACAATGGCACATAATACACATTTCCATTTCAAACAAGAGGAATTCAGGCATAGTGAGAAATACTAGACTAAACTGATATAGCTTTGGGTCTGAAGGACAAAGATGAAATAAAAGACTTTTTGTGATTCAAAAATAATAAATTGAATGTTTTATTAATTGTCATAAGAAACTGACCCAATAAATACTATTAGTTTGAACTCAACTACTTCCCTAAAAAAATTCAATGAAATGCTTAGAATCTTCATGACTATTGAATTAGTTTTCCTTCATTTCCTAAATGTTTTAGACATAAATTTCATTTGAAATAAAAAAGAAATTCAAGTTAAAGCCTTTTGAAAAAAAAAAAAAACAACAATGTGGTTATCTGAATTCAAAAGACAAACTTCTAATAGCCTGGAAGAAACAGCGGCTAATAGGCAACATGATTCACTTTCAATAATGAATTTTAAATACAGGTTTCTATCTGGACAGACTTACATAGATTAAACTTTAAGCAAATAAAAAGAAACAAAAACATTTGTATGTTTTCAATTTTTTTATTTATTAGTAATTTACATTTGAATATATATATATAATTTTAATTAATTTTTGTGTTTTGACTACTCTCTTCTCTACACCATCTCTTATTTTTCTCCCATTACTATCAATGTCTCCTCAACCCCACATTTTATAATCCTTTTCTTCCATCTGTGTGTTTTACACTTACTCTGTGACACACCTGGTTTAACCAGGGCCCTCTGTGTCACAGTGGACATGGATCTGGGCTTGGAAGTCACTAGAACTCATTAGAGGTAAAGACCCAGATGTACTGAAGACTTCATATCCCTCCCCCAATCTTATATTTTATAAACGATTGGTAAATTAACACAGGTATATTTTCCAGAGCCTTTTGTAATTTACTCTTAAACATTATTTTTCTGTTTGTGACACCAAATGAGATAATGTCTCTGAAAATACACCCAGGTGGGCAATGTTTAAAACTACTCAGTGAATTATTCATTCAAGTAAAAGCAATGATGAAAAAAACTTACTGCACTAAATGTTTATGATTTTCTTATATTGTGATTACAAATAAAATATTGTTTGTCTTTTAGATGTTTGTGCTTTTCCCTTTCCCTATATGGACTGATTTTGTTTTGTCTTACAATTGTGGTTTTTTGTATTCAATTAATTCATTTAAGCAACCTGAAAGATATGTATTTTTGAAGAACTTGGTAACTGAATGAAAGGTATAGATATGACAGGTGGCTTTTGACATATAAAAAATATCCCAAACAAATGTGCTCTTCATACAAATTATTTCTTCAAAAAATCTTTACTCCTTGATAACCATTAGAACAATACCCTATTATTACTACAAGAGAAACACCATGCTTGTATGTTTTAAAGGAATATTTCTTTAAGATAAAGACCACATGATAAAATTGGGTCACCTATGTACTATGTAACATCCATTAGACACTGTTAGATGTTTCTAATAAAACATGTCAGAAATGTAGTAAAATTAAGTAAAATTGACTTAATTTTATAATTTTCATAGTCTAAGACATTAACAAATATATTAAATATATATTTTTATTACATATATTCACCTAAATCTATTTATTCATAATCTGCAACTAGAAAAGTATAATATACTTCTAGAGAAAATAAATCTTATCAATCTTTCAAAAATTTAGTTTGCAAAATTTTGTATAAATTTATAAAGTATCTGTTCTATAAGTGAATGAATTTTATTCCACAAGAACAACTGAAAAAATTTAGAGAAAAAAAAAGAAATTCAATGTTTAGTTATACCTTAAATATTGAAGGATGATTTTCTGTTTAAAATATATGCATTCACATGTCATCTTTATCAATTTTAGTAGCTATAAATGTACTACATATTGAATACTTTAAAATAGTTTCTCATAAATAGCCTTTAAACACCCAAAGGATTCTCTTTGATTTTCCTACTCTCTAAATTCTGGTCACACAATTAATTTATAAATTTTCTTTCTGTCCTAAAGCATTTGTTCACTAAACTCCGTTTTCTGTTATCAACCACAAAACTCTGTTTTTTCCTCAGTTAATCATAACTTCAAGGGTCATGTTACATGTTGATTTTTTTAAACCTTTCTTTTTACATTTCATTACCTTTTAAAGACTGAAAATACTCCTCAATATACACATTTTATGCTTTCATTGGCACAAAGAAAATTAATCAAATCACATGACTATTCTCCCAACTGTGACAAAGCACACAGGGTTGTTTCTTGATTCTTTATTGATACTAATTTATTCAGGAATAGTCTTCATCTGTTCCACAAATGCTGTTTTTTAATTAGAGAGTTGTTAACTCTCCATCCTTCAGATCTCCTATAATTTAATATATCACTAGAGACATTGACACAAGGAAATAATCAAGAGTGTTTTTTACAATAACAGATAGCCGCTTGCTTCAATTTTGCTCAGATTCTTTTACCTCTCAAGCAGTTAGGATTCAATAAACATTGACCAAAGAAATTTGATCACATACCTATATATTTCATGAGTTCATATCCCAGTGGATATAAAACTGAATGTAAATTATATAGTGGATTTTGACCTTTGCTGTTTTCTCATGATTATTACTATTTTAATTAATACTGAGAATTTTATATAATTTTTTATCATATTCTCTATCTCTCTCAATAAACCTTTCTGTCAACTACCTCTTCTTTGCTTTCCTAACTCTGTTGTTTTTTTCTTCACTCATAAATTTGAATTTACACTGCCAATATATTCGAGGATATGTCTCCTTCCTTTGGCCTATGGTTGACTTAGTGCAACAATCTTAGTGAAATTTATTCTTCCATTCCCAGAAGCTACCAATTACCATAACCTCTGTTTTCTTGCACTTTGGCTAACAGAAGATCTCGGTGGTAATAACTATCTACTGAAAATAAAAATAAATCATTAGATGTGTGTTTAATTCTATGGACTTTTAGTACCTTCTCCAGTAGCTCATGTATACCCATAGGTTCTGGGCTCAATAATTACTGGTTGTGGGTTTCATCTTGTGGATAAAGACATAGATCTAATCAGAAAATTATTCGTGACATAGTATGTGTGCCACTATTATACCGGCAAGCATGTAAGTAGCGCCAAATCCCCTCATCTATGATACCGTTCTTTAAAAAAATTGCTTTTGTGATTTTATTTGCTATAAATGAGGTAAAGGGAGCATGATCATGTCATGGCACAAGTGTCAGAGGACAATATTAGGAAATTAACTCTTTCCTCTATGTTGCTGAATCAGGATCGATTTGTTGCTACTGTAGCTCTGTTTATTTCAGCATAGCTAAGCTGACACTCTTTTATGGTTCATTTATCTCCATCCTACAGACTACCCTAGAAGAAATTTCAACACATATACAAACAAACCTTGAGTTCTATTTTTTCCTAACCTCAAATTTATATCCTCCTGCTTGTATGGGAAGCACATTCACCTGCTGAACCATCTCACAATTCCTATTATTTTCTCTGAAAGTCAATTTAAGATTAAAATTATTTACCCACTTTGCTATATTTTTTCAGATTAGAATTTTTTAAAGTTTACTAGATTTACCTGCTTCTGAAACTTATACTTTATCTTACAATTATTGATATGGATTGAATGAATGATTTTTTTGGGCCATTGTATATCTAAATTTGTCTGGATATATATCTAATCATGTCTTAATCAGTGGTTAGTGTGGTAAATAAAGACATATTTTAAATGTATGCACATTTTATTTTCAAAAATTAGACATCTATTTTATTAACTTTAATTAAAATTTATTTTACTTAAAATACAATTATACTGTTTCTCACCTTTTCTTTCTTGTTCTGAACCCTGCCACATAATTTGCTAACTCTCAAATAAATGGCATTATTTTTCTTTAACTCTTACTGTTACAGATATATAGAAATAGATAAATATAGACTGCTGAGGCCATTTAATATTTCTAATATAAGCATGAATTTGGAATTGATTGACTTATGAGGATATCCCCTTCATTCCCCTGGGAAAGACTAATTCTCCCTTTTCAACCCCTCTTAGTTTCCTGTTGTCCTTTTTCTAGTGATGGGGAATCCCATAAGATATTCTCCTTTCCAGAACAATAAGTATATTATAATTGTGATTTTTGAGGTCTTGTTTAGGCATACACAGTATTTTTATATCAATTTGTAGCTTCCTTTTAATTTTTAAGAGACATAATCTCACAGCAAATCTCCTGCTTCTTTAACTGTCAAAATTTGTCTTATGTTATGCTCCGCTAATCTCATGGTCAGGAGTTGTGCTGTAGATAGGACCCAGATAGGCTGACTGAATCCCCTTCACTTTTCTCTATTTTACTCTCCTTAGGTCGCTTCTAGAACTGTTACTCTAGCCCACTTCAGCCCATCCTCCTAGCCCTTTTCTCCCACTGAGACTGACCATTGACTTTTGACATAAATCCTAAAGTGAATGTTTATGGAATGATATTTGTTAGGTAAATGGAGGTATTCATTTGATTAAATTAGACTCAAACGTGTATCCAAAATGTCTGGAATCTGTGGGTTATTATTTCTTTCACCTTTTTTTTGGGGGGGGGGTTACATATTGATTGTATTCAGGCATGTCAATTAAGAAATACAAACCAAGCAACTCTTAGTTGCTTCTACAGGTCCAAACTTTCCTTACAGAAGCTGTTAAATACAGCTCTGAAGTAATGTAGCATAAGCAGCAAGAGATTTGGGTGGAGCAACAATTCATCTGGAATCCACTTTCAAATATTTACTTCCTTTGGTGCCTTGTACAGAAAGGCACTGTTAAGGATGTTACAAAATAGAGGAAAATACTCACAGCAAGTAGTTCTAGTGACAACTTGCTACAAACAAGTTACATTGGTGGTGATGATTGTTTTCATTTTATTTTATTTTTTACAATAAGAGTATAGTCTTTAAACTACACACATACACACCCACAAACACACAAAAAAGTGCTATTATGAAACAGTCCCTTCCCCCATCCTCCCACAATATACTGAACACAGCAATTTAACAAAAAAAAAAAAAAAAAAGATGACATCCTATCCCATCCTCCCCCTCCCTGTGCTCACCAACCCACCCACTTTGGAGGGGAAACCAGGAAAGGGGATAACATTTGATATGTAAATAAAGAAAATGTCTAATAAAAAATAGCCTAAAAAAGAGAAAACATTAAAAAGATGACATATTCTAAAGTACTTGTGAGTATATTTGGTAAAATGTTTTCACTATTAAGTATAAATATTCACACAAAGACAAAGACAGTGTTTATATTGCCATCTTTAGTATATTATAAATATTTTTATTAGTAAAAGTAAACACATATCTATTAAATCCCATGCTATGAAAACTAAATGTGTTAGAAATGATGGAACAGAAGCATTTAAAATCAAAAGCTGTTGTGCAACATACAATTAACATAATAAGTTCAAGAAGAGGTAAACTAGATTTCAAGCAGTTAAAAATAATCTGCTCATGCAAAGATTAGTCCAAAGACTTGTTTGTTTATTTGGTTGTTTATTTACACACAGTTTCCCTGTGTAGCCTTGTAGGCCACGCTGGCCTAGAACTCACAGAGATATACCAGCTTTTGCCTGTTCAATCTCTAGTTCTGAGTTTAAAGGTAATTCTTGTGCCTTCTGGAGAGTGTTTTTCCTTCTGTGCGTTTGACTTGTCCAAATTGAATGTAAAGATTTTTGCTCTTTATTACTTATTTTATTCTGCATTGTTTTTTTAGTAGCCTGTTCTTTTCTAAGGAGAGAATATATTGTATGTGAAAAGAATCTATTTTCATTAAAAGGGAAAAAAGAAGCAGTGGAATTATAATATTAAAATATTAGTAATATAAAACCTGAATGAGACAGCCAAAGCAACATAGACTCAATATTCATACTCCTGACAAAAAATAATGCATTACATAAAAATAAAAATGCAGTCAGTGGTTAACATGTGATTAATTGCCATGAATATCCATAATTATTGCTTTTCATGGCATGTATAACAAAAATGCTGAAGCAATGTTATTGACAATGTAGAACTTTTAAGTTCTTTCTACCTAGTAATGCATCTCTGATAAGTTCTTCTAGTGATTATAAATATCTTTACTTTTGTTATTTCCTCTCTTTTTAAAAAAATGAATAATACTATAGTTAGACTTATTTAATGCAAAGTGGCATTACATATATTGTTATTTATTTTTATTTGTTCTAAATAAACAAAAAAGAAATCAGAATGGAAGCTGACAATATGGTTTCATGGGATATCAACTGTCACTAAGTCTAACAACTTCACTTCAGTCATTCAAATCCATGAGATGAAAGAGAAAATTAATCTGCCAAGTTGTCCCCTGATCTTAAAATAAAGATAGTGCTATATATTCTGTCCCCTCCAATATATAAATAATAAAAGAAATTAAACTCATTTGATGCCAAACTAAAAGGATGCTTATAAGAACATTATATAATATATTCCTCATAGTACTGTTTCATTTACTTGAGATATTGAAGACAAAGTGTTGAAACTGACAGTAGGTTCATCATATTTTAAAATATCCTGCTATTATTGGTGCTAATCTTGGAGGGATTACAAAATATTTTGCTCCAATAAATATGTGATTATTATTTTTATAGTTCCTGGAAGAATTTACACTAAAAAAGAATTTCTGGGAATAATGTCAAAATGTTGATTAATTACTATTAACCGATACAATGATATCATTACTTAGAACATCCATCTTCCGAAAAGGACAATTTCAAGAGAATGGATTACTTAAACCTCTAAAGTTCACCGTTCGCACATTTATTAAATCTAGTGAAACGTGATAAATAACAAACCAAAATTATATGAGAAGCACCTAAAGAAATGTTCAACATCCTTAGTCATCAGGGAAATGCAAATCAATGCAACCCTGAAATACTACCTCACACCAGTCAGAATGGCTAAAATCAAAAACTCAAGTGACAGCAGATGCTGCCAAGGATGTGGACAAAGAGGAAACTCCTCCATTGCTGGTGGGATTGCAAGCTGCTAAAACCAATCTGCAATTCAGTCTGACGGTTCCTCAGACAACTGGGAATAGTATTACCTGAGGATCCAGCTATAGCACTCCTAAGCGCATACCCAAAAGATGGTCCTACATATAACAAGGACACATGCTTCACTATGTTCACAGCAGCCTTATTTATAATAGCCAGAAGCTGGAAAGAACCCAGATGTCCTTCAACAGAGTAATGGATACAGAAAATGTGGTACATTTATACAATGGAGTACTACTCAGCTGTTAAAAACAATGAATTCATGAAATTCTTAGGCAAATGGATGATACTAGAAAATATCATCTTGAGTGAGGTAATCCAATCACAAAAGAACACACATGGAATGCATTCACTGATAAGTGAATATTTGCCCCAAAACTCAGAATATCTAAGAGAGAATTCACAGAGCTTATGAAGCTCAAGAAGAAGGAAGATCAAAGTGTGGGTTCTTTGGTCCTTCTTAGAAGAGGCAACAAAATACTCAGGGGAGCAAATAGAGAGACAAAGTGCAGAGCAGAGACTGAAGGAAAGACCATTCAGAGTCTTCCCTTCCCCCCCCTCCGAGGATCCATCCAATATACAGTCACCAAATCCTGATACTATTGTGAATGCCAAGAAGTGTATGCTGACAGGAGCCTGAAATAGATCCCTCTTGAAAGGCCCTGCCAGTGCCTGTCATATATAGAGGTGAGTGCTTGCAGTCAACCATTGGACTGAGCACAGGGTTCCCAGTGGAGGAGTTAGAAAAAGGACTGAAGGAGCTGACTGAGTTTGCCACCCTGTAGGAAGAACAAGAATACCAACCAACCAGAGCTCCCAGAATCTAAACCACCAAACAAGGAGTACATATGGACCGTCCCATGGCTCCAGCTGTATGTGTAGCAGAGGATGGCCTTGTAGGGCATCAATGGGAGGGGAGGCCCTTGGTCCTGTGAAGGCTGGATACCCTATTGGGAGGAGGAGTAGGTGAGTGAGTGGGTGTATACCCTCATAGAAGCAGGAGGAGGGGCGATGGGGTAGGGCGGTTTCTTGAGTGGGGAAATTGGGAGGGGAAATAACATTTGAAATGTAAATAAATAAAATTAAAAAAGAAAAAATATTCATCTTCTCTAAAAGGTAAAAAATAGAAATATGTATTTTGTTTTCATCTCTTTATTTGGAATAATATCATTTTAAATAAAGCTACAAACTGTTAATAACTTCATTACATTGTCCATACATAGTTCAGAGGCATGGTAACATTTCTTCGAATGAATAAATATATTTTTATTTAAAATTATTTTCCACGATTTTTTTCATTGTGGGGATTTATTGTTTTTGTCCAACATTTCCAATACATTTTTCATTTCTGTAAATCAAAGGACATTCTAAATTTAAATTAATTTTTATTTATTAGTGAAGTTAAGTTAATATGAACCATATACTATATCAAATTGACATATGAAGTTAAGATAATATGTATCAATTACTATATTTAAGATGCATTTTCAATGAGTTAGCTGAAGTGTATGGTATTTTGATATGTCAGTGTTTTTAATGCTCTCTATCTTGGTGTCTTATTAGTATATATAGATCTGATATATTTTTTAGATTTCATTTAATTATCATTCTGGTCCACTTGAAAAGAATAGGATATGACATTATTCTTAAACTTGTCTTCAGGGATTTTGTTTTGTTTTGTTTTTATAGATTTTTCTGACAAGAGAAAATGAACCCTAGCCACAGGAGGTATTCCTGAATTCGTATACATCCTCGAGGAAAACCTGGCTCCCTGACTAGCTGCAGCTGGTATTGAATGTCATGCTTAGTCTACAAAATAATCCAAACTTCATTTTCAGGATTCTGAACCACTTATAGAGAGAGAGAAAATATTTAATTTATTTTTAAAATAGGAACCTTAAAAAAAATCTTCCTTCTTCTATGTCTGTATATAGACTTTGAGCACAAGGTATGATCCAGATTAAATATGGGTCAATATCCAGGATCAAAAGCTTGGGTCAGCCTCAATGGTCAGCATTAGTTGTAGATTTACCTGTTTCAATCAAAGCAAAACATATCTCACAGGTATGTCCTCCATTTCTTGATTATACTTCATTCCAGGTGTAGTCAAGCTGACAAGCAAGAATACCCATAACAACAACATATTATTTTTGGAAACTGAATTTTTCTCTTATTCTAAAGTATTTCTTCAATGTTGGCTTCTAATTGTTCATCAAAGAGAAAAGGTTTAGGTTTGCTTTTTAGTATCAAAATAACCTTGAGGAATTTGTTTCTTGATACTTGTGAAATAATAGATTTTAAACTGTTATACCACTGATAATAAGGTAATATATTCTACTGAGGAATAGAGTTTCTACACTTTTATGTTTTAAAATTTGACCATTATTTATAGGTTTGGATTGTGGCCTCCATTACTACAGCAGCTTAATTTACCCTTTCATATTCCATGTACTATTTTGCTTACCCTTAGCCTTTACACATTACTTAAGATGGTCCTCTTTATAAAACTCTTTCTAAATTTAAGAATTTATAAACTCTTAAAATATGATATAGTTTAAACTATAATTAAATATAACTAATATTCTATTGGCCAGATGCTAACTTTTCCTGATATTTTCGAGTTTCACTTGTATTTGCAGATGAATTCTATTCTATTGCATAGATGTCCAACATTTTAATTATCCATTTATTGGGCAACTAGCCAAAAACTCAACTAACAAAGAACTTTAAGGAAAAAACATGACTGTCTGTGTTTTTAGATGGGTCACAGAGGAAAGGGAGACACTGCAATATGAAGTAAGGTTTCTCTGCAGTAGAGACAGTTTTTGAAAAAATTCTAAACTGTTATGCAAAATCATATTTAGTAATTGTTACCCAAAGGGTATTTTTGTGTAAAACAAGTTGTTCATACCAAAGCCCCTGGTCTAATTCATGTGTTTTGTAAAGGAAAGCATCACATCCCTGAAGTTTCAATGCATATTGTTTAGTGTTCTCAATAATGCTTGTTTTTCCAGGTTTGCCAAGACCATCTTGTTACTAAATTCATACAAAGGACGCAAATCTCCTTCTAAAAATGAACTCTCTATATCACAGAAAACAATCAACTTTTCTACAATGATTTTCTTCAGGGTATATACCTCTAAGAAACAAAATATTTCATTCTAATTTTTATCCTAGATACAATGACTATTAGATTTCCACTACAAATGACCATGTTACTGTAGCCTATAAAACAATGTTGACATCAATCCAGATATAAAACACTCAGAACATAATCAAAGACTAAATGTTCCTTATGTGTCATTTCTTTGAAAAGTATGTGCATAATTAAATGTATAAGTATATTATTTGTCTATATTTAACTTTATTTTCATATTTATAAATGTTTCCTTCTATTCATTAAATAAAATTCAAGTCAAAATTTCTAATTTTGATTTTCGTTTTCCAACTTTAGTAAACAAATATGTTATACCAAGCTTGGTATAAATAACATAAGAGACGTTACAGGTAGGGATGAATAGATCTGTACAGATATGAGCAGGTAATTTGGAAATAATGTACAAAGACAATTCAGTGGGAAGTACAACCTTCAGCATTAGCAACCTTTGAAACATAGTATGCTGGTTTGGTTTTCACTTGAGAAAGGGTCCTTTGGAAGTAAATGTTGGGAATATGTGAAGCATAGGAAGTGTTTCTGACACTGTTCTTATTAACTGTAACTGAAAAAAGGGTGCTGAGAAGTACCACTCATCACCCATTGTTCTAGGCTATAGATGCAACATGACCAGCTGCTTCAAGATCCCATAATCTTAATTTTTCTCTCCATAACAGACTGTAACCTTGAAAAATGCATATTTTTCTTTATAAATTGTTTTTATAAGGATTTTATCAAAGCCATAAAATAATTGCCTCAAAAGTTAACCCAAAATAAATCTTACTTAATTGTGGTACTCGGTGTCACAGCTATTCTCGAGACCAGGTACTGATGATATGATGATACATCAACTCAGAGAGGGCAAGAAAACATCCAAAACAGTAGCATCTGCAGAACATCTCTTCCCTCCAAGGCATCAGACTCTACTGCCTGACATGCCAGGACTATGTGGAGTCCAGGACAAGCAGGATCCAGGTCCTGTCGAGGTAATGGGGTCCTGGGTCTTCTCCAAGAATCTTAATGTTATGACTTCTTTAAGGAAAAGGATTCTCCAACAATTTTTAATAAAACTGTTCTCTGAGAGAAATTCATTTTGCTCATATTTCTTTATTGGGGTAGGTTTGAAAGCATACACTTTATTTGGGGTGAATCAAGGGTTAAATATTTTTGGAGGTGAGAATTACCAGGGTGGAAAAATGTCATAGGCTGAAAGCTATGGTACTTAGGTATCTCATTAACGTGGAGAGGAGTTTCAGGTGCTGTGCTATATGACTAACTTCTTGTAACCACCTGGTTGGGTGTTTCTGGGTTCTGAGCTCTGAGAAAGGCACTGAAAAAGGGAGGAAGTTAGTCATAATTCTGCCAGTCTCGGGATAAGAAGCTAATCTCAGTTTTTGTAATTTCCAGGTTTTGGACATGCTCAGCCTAACATTTTTTAGGCTAATTCCTCTGGTGGCATGGTCCATGTGCCTTATATTTATATAAAATGAGATTTTAAAGATTATATTGGACAAAATTCTTCCATAGGCCACTAAACATGTATTTTATGAAAAAAGACATAATATTTGAGACTTGACTGTAGTTTTCAATGTTTTCTTCAGAATATACTTTCAAAAGATAGAAAGTACAACGTAACAGACTAAACTCAGAACAACAAACCTGTAATTATTATTTGGCAATGAATCTAAGCTACAATGATGAAGAAATCTCAGACTCAATTAATGATCCAGTACTGGATTTGTATTCCAAGGAGTTCTGAGTTTCTGCCATCATAAACCAACTGAAATAGGAAAAATAATATTAATATGTAGAAATTATCCTAAAATATATTTTATCTTAACTAGAAGTCCTTAAAATGATCTGCTGAAAATCACATGTGAGGAAATATTTATTCACTAAAATATTCCAAGGCTCAGAAACATTATCTAGCAGTGACATACATATAGAAAAAGGTATGGCTGGAGAGATGGCTTAGCGGTAAGAGCACTGACTGCTCTTCTGAAGGTCCTGAGTTCAAATCCCAGCAACCATCTAAAATAAGATCTGATACCCTCTTCTGGAGTGTCTGAAGACAGCTACAGTGTACTTACATATAAGAAATAAAATAAATCTTTAAAAAATAAAGAAAAAGGTAGCCAGATATTATAGTGAGATACTAATATGTGCCTTCTGAAATGGTTACACACTATGTGCATGCATACACTATGTGTGCCTGCTTTCTTAACGTAGTGCAATTAGTCCATGACACATGAAGGTTTATAGAGCTCCGTTTGCAGCATTATTCTATAAAGGGTATGAGATTATTTGTATAAATTTCAGAATTCTATAAAATCATTATTAGGAATTATGAAATCAATTTGTCTTATAACATTACTACATGATAGTACATCTTCATGTCTGTCTGTAGAAAATCTTTCCTGTAGGTTGGGCTAATACTCAGCAATCATTGAGTTATAAAACAGTGACAGGAAAGGTGTAACAGCAACAAGAACCAATCCAGGGGTGAAGTCTCTGGTAACCTTGCATCTCAGAGCTCATCACCCATTGCAGGCCTGAAAAATGCTGGGCCATCTCCAGACAACCTGTTTGCGTGCCTTATTCTTTCCTAGATGTCAGTAACACGCACAGGACAGAACTTCAAAGAATTGTCAGAACACAATTATGGTGAAGTAAAACATTTGAGCAATAGCGTATTCACTAAACAATTATATTTAAATAAATACAGGCAAATTGGACTTAGGTTACAGTGAAAACTGTAGACTATTGACTTGGGTGGTTGGCTGAGAGGGGTGGTAGGTGGACTAGAAGGAGAGTAAATGTCAGTTAATCAGTTTTATATACCTTCAATGATCTCAGACATTCATTATTTTTTCAAAACTATGAAATTCGCATATTCAGTGTGTGTAACATAGAATCTAATTAGCTTTAATCATCATCTATTGTAATATGTATATTTTTAATAAATACTGAAATATATATTCCTCATACTTAATTTAATAAATAATTAAAGGATAATTAAGATCCTATATGTCTTTTAATTAGGATCAAGTGAAGAATTTCAAAATGTATGCACATCATTATTTATAAAATATGAAAATATAAAGAACTGAGATATCTATATGAATTTGTCATTAGAAATTTTTGTGATATACTTTAAAAACTTCCTATTTTTTTCAATTCTTACTTTCAATATTTTCTATTTGGAATTTGAACTCCTGGCATTAATATCTGCAGGCAAAATATGAATGATTTTATTTAATTTAAGGAAAGAGAAAATTCATGCACATATTTTGATACATAATAAAAACAAAAAAAAGGAATCTGTAATAAGACAACTGGAAGAGATCAACAGGATACAAATAATAAAAGAAGTCAAAGTATCCTTATTTACAAAAGCATTTGCTTTTTGTCATCAAAAAGATGAGTGGAAACCATTGCCAGATAACTGATTAACTTCATTTACCATCTGATCAGTCATGATTATTACTAGTTAGTTTCTTCCAAGGAGAAAAAATTTAATTAAATGTGAGATGAGATGAAAGTGTCTTTTTCTGCTATTGTATCTGATTTTTAACTCACATATTCTCATAAGGAAGATAGTAGGTGAAATTGAAACCAGTATTCAGAGAAGTAGCACTGAGAGCATTCCTTGTCTCTGTAATTTTGTGCTGTGCTGTGCTGCTCCAGGACTGGGGACTGATGCATTCAGGTCTCTAACTCTCTTCACTTGGAAGTCTGAGCTCAAATTACACAGTTACGTGAATGCAGCAATGAGCAAATAATCTGAAATTTAAAAGACAGTTCCTTTGCATCAAGAATATGTGTCCATATATGCTATATTTTAAACTTACCAACAAATATATTTACCTTATTGTGATGACTTATGATAATGTTGACAAATTTATAATTCTCTAATTTATGATTATATCAATAAATGAGATATTCTATTTTCATATGAAAGTTATTTTCATGTATTTCTAAACACGGTAAACCTCTTTCAAATTAATGTATATTAAAACCTGGAGCATTTATAATGCATTGCCTCTCATCAAAATATAACATCTTTATAAATCCATGGCATTTACAGTCTATTTATTTGGATAGACTGTTGTCATTTTATAGTTGATTGTAAACTTCTTTCCATAATTTCAGTAATGATATATAAGTCACTAACTATCATCATTTACTTTTTAAGATGTTTTGAGTTCGATGTCACTGAATTGAACATGATTAGCACTGAGCTATTAGTTTATTTGACATTCATATTTTTACAAGAATTTTTTGCATTATGTTAAAGTAATATATCATATCACCATGCTTTCTTTCTCTCTTACATTCAATATATTTTATTAAACAGCAAACTATTGTCAGGATTTCAGAAAGAATTAAGATTTGAAAAATTACTATTTTATTCAAGCTATGATTTTTACTTTTCAAAGTGGGGGGATCCTCATTAAGGATACATGGGATAGTTTGTAGATTATTCCTGAGTTAGTTTTACTTCCTCATTTCTTTTCATTTTTCGTCCAAATATTTCCAAGTGTTTCAAAAATCTGTACTTTATGAGCATGATGAAAATGGATAAGAGCTGTTGCTGATGCTGGAGCACAAACTTGGACATTACATCTTTGTTCCTTGACAATGACAATGGAATTTTGAGTATTTTTAACATCCTAATGTTAATACAAATTATCTGATAGGAAAGATTAACAAAAAGTAATCCTAATGTTCATAAGTCAATCAACAGATATTAGACAATCTTACAATAACGATCTCTTAGTTGACTTTGAAAGAGAACTAATTTTCAAGAAAGCTAAATGATTCTACTATATTATATTAAAAATTAAATTATAAAATCATTATAAGCACGGGTAAATATTTTTATTCCTATTAATATATCTTTGGTTATATAGGTGTGTGTCAACTTATTTTATTTTTTAAATTTCATCTTGGAAAACATTCTGATTAAAAAATGCTCATTACTTATTACCACTGCTATGCTATTATTTCAACATCAAAGGAAAACATGAGAAGCATGAAGAAAGCGATAGAATCAATCTTGATAAGATTCCTAAAACAATATTTTAGTAGTAGATAATACATCAGTACCAAAATGATTATACCTTAAATGTAAATGAATTATTCAACTGAATTAAATGAATTTAATTAAAATAAAAAAATAAAAGATGAAGTTTTGAGTGATTTTTTAAAAATCAAATAGCAATAAATGGCTGTCAATTAATTTTTTGAGATGTGAATTGGAGAGTTTCTATTCAACAGAATATGTATGCCCCAACTTCTTACATGGAGGTACTATTTGAATTACAAGAATAATGTTTGACAGCTATTCAATCTTACTTATAAATTACTGTTAGGAGAAACATGAATACTAAGTCAATTGAAAATTAATGTGAGTGATGAAAAATGATTTTCATCACTCATATTAAGAAAATATTTCAGGAAAATTTACATCATGAAACACTATGTACTGTTATAGCTAGTTAAATTAGTATCTCTCTTGCAGGATCAGAAAACCTAAAGAAGATACAGAAAGTTTTTAAGATCCAAGGGGCATGGATGTTATAAAGAAACAAAGATCATATGAACTCAAAGAGACTGAAGCAGCATACCCAGGTCTTGCAAGAGCTTATACCAAGCCCTCTGCATACAATTCATGGCTTCCAATGTAATGTCCTTATGGGGTTCTATGGAGTGTGAATGAGGGGGTTCTCTGACTCTTGTGTCTTCATTTGGGCTTTTTTTTGTGTGTTTGTCTGTAATACCTAATTCTGATACAATAGTCTTTGTTTTACTATACAAATATATCATCCATTTTATTTTGTTATATTTTATAATTATCATACCTTAGAATCCTTTGTGTTCTCTAATACAACAGAAAGGGAATAGAAGCGGATAAGAGCAGAAGTGAAGAGGAACTGAAAAGAGGAGAGGGAGGGGTTATTATGATCAGAATATATTATGTGAGAAAAATATCTCCACTCAATAAAATGGAAAAAAAGAAAATGAGCTAAATTAGAAAAATCAAGGTTCTACAATATTCTATCAATGGAAAGAACTATAAACCTTTGAATATTCTTCATGGGGAATTATTCCTTATTCATTCTGAAAGCATGAGTGTTAGTGATCCCACAGCAAGCTATATCTCTGGAGATGCTATAGTTATTTATAAACTGCCTTTTCATGTTCCTGGTCTGTTGTCTAATTCTGTCTACTTATTGAAATACATTTTCCCGTCAAGATTCTTTCCATCCAAAATTGAATATTTTTGAAAAGGCAATTATAAGAGATTTCACTTCATACAAATTAATTTCATTGTCATTTCATTGTTGCCATAAAGTTGATTTGTGCTCAATTTTCAGTTTAACATTTCTTTATTTGTTTAAAAATTATAAAACTATATTTGGACTTTGCTTTTTTTCTACTTTTGTTTTGTACCAAATACTTGTTTCTTTTATAGTGGCATATTTCTGAAGTAGCTATCTTCTTTCATTTTGAGCATATGTTTTTAAACCCAGTATGAAAATACTGTGGATAAAAGCTGCATTATCATTATCCATCTTCACTCTTGTAGGGAGATTGGTTACAGCACTCCATGGGCACCCTACCTGTGAGAACTCAATATCTTACATAAGACAGAGAAGTATCTCTATGTGACATATGACCTGTCTTGTATTTGAACTCATTTCTATGTTACCTGAGTATTGTATTGTAAGTTGCTGTGACCTGACATTGTTTCAGCAATAAGAGCAAGAAGAAGAAAAGGACTGTATGTGTCCAGTCTAAATGTAGTATTCTGAGAATTGTCAATTTGAATTTTGATGGAATTATTGATGGAGAATTGAAGATGTACAGGGCCAAATGCATCAAAATTTAGTTTTGTAAGGATAAAACATGAGATTAATGTTCTGAATAAATGGAAATTGAATGCATTTGAAGATAGATAAACAGGTAGATGGATGGAGAGATGATAAATGAAAACATTCATATATGATAAATTGATGCGTGGATGGATGAATAAATAGAAGATAGAAATATAAATGATAGCCATAAAGATGAATGACTGATTATAAATTAATGAGTATATAATTTTGTGGGATGATATGTAAATAGATGAATAGTTGGTAAATTGATGATATATCAGTGGATAAATAATACATGATAGTGTGCTCTTACTCAAAATTTTACTTTCACCATATATTATACATAGAAATACAACCTGAATGTCACCACTGAATAACACCAAGCAAAACTGAATAGTTAAGGACAATATATCCTGCAGTCCATGAAAGATGGAAACTACAATAAAACAATGGTCTTCTCAATATGTTCTTGGATTTTCTGCTTGCTTGTTGGTTTTTTGTTTTTTCTTTTTACATCATTTCCCAATAAATTATATAGAAAGTTGGTAAGCATTTTGTAAGATTACAGAGTCAGTAACAGAGATGACTAAAGAAGTTCAAGAGATGACTGAGGCTATCCATCTTGAGACTTTTATGCTAGTAGATCCTTTGCTATTACACAGAGTACATATTTCCAAATATTTTGCTTCTGTAACTATTTTCTATCAAAGAAATTTTATTTTACACAGATTAAAAATTACAGTAAGGAGGGCTTTGAATAGCAGCTTCTTAAAATAGATTAACAAATTTCCTTGTGCAAGATGAAAGGATCAATCTCCACAACTCAGGAAAACATTCTTTAAATTCATTCACTAGAAGAAACCATAATTTCTATTAAATTAGTAACATTGTTAGTGGAGGTGATGTTAGTAAAATTATGAATGACTGAGAAAAAATGAAATATAAAGAATAAATTAAGTTTTCTTATGACAAAAGGAACATACCCCCTTACTTACAGAAATTGAATGTAATAGTAATGTGTCAAAACACGTTTAACTCTTTGCTACAGCATAAATATTGAAATGTTACTCAGCTTCACTGAGAATACTCTCCAAAACTCTATTTTGTCTAAGTAATTTTATACTTCAAGATATTTTAGAGTTTCCTATTAGAAGAATTGAGTAATTTTGATAAACATTTTATGATTTCAACTATAGAATCTAATATGAATGCAAAAATGAGGAATAGATTTAAATATGCATGGAGCTTCATACTGAACCCTCACTTATCAGAGTTTTAGTAATCATTATTTTAAGGAAACATAAAGACCTTATCTATGATTAATATATGTAAGAAACTATTTGTGAATGTTCTCTAAAAACTGACTAAACAGTTGTAGCAAGTCATATATGTTAGTTCTGCCAATGTGCAGGACCAGTGAAGAGGAGCAGACTCAGACTTTAAGAGAGAACTATGAAACAGATTAATGAACCATAGGAAGAACATCCACTATGCACACATTATAAACTGGTTCAGTGTGATAGCAATATTCACTGTTTCGCTTTTAAAATATATTGTTTTAATCAATTGGTACATGAAAAAATATTTTAGGAATCTTTCTTTTACCAATAACTACAGTGTTTTTAATTTAATAGTTGTAAATTCTTCTGCAATTGGGAGCAATCAATATCCAGCCTTATTCTCGCATTTCTAAGAGTAAGGAAAGGACTGGACCCAGCAAACTGGTATTTTTACTGCTCTATAAGAATGTTTTATAAATGCTTTCAGGAAATGCATTTATTCAAATCTACCTACAAATTGTTCTTATGCAAATTACAATTGTTGTTACAAGCAGAAATTCACTCAAACTACCAAGTAACTACCACATTGCTTTCTCTGAATGGAGAAAATAAGCATATTAGAATTCTAAAAAAAAAAAAAAGTAGAGATGCAGATGGCATTCACATCTTCAAGATTTTTATTATTTTCTGTTAAAGAAATTCTATTGCAATTGTCATTCTTCATAATAATTTTATACCATCTTTTGTCACGTTAACTCAAAGAAAATTTGAAATGCAACCATCCAATAACAACTTTATATACAGTAAATACCCATTAAAGAACTCTGCAGTGCCTCCTTTTGGTGGAACTAAGATTGAAAGTTCCTGTCTTAGTTTCAGTTATAATTGCTATGATTACACAAAACAACCAAAAGCAATTTGGGAAGAAAGGAGTTTATACTGCTTACATTTCTATATAAGAGTTCATCAAAATCAGTCAAGGTGAGAACCCACACAGGACAGGAAACTGGAAGCAGGTACTTATGCAGAGACCATCAAAAAGTACTGCCTCCTGACTTGCTCCCCTTGGCTTGCCCAACCTGCTTTCTTATGGAACAGTGGACTACCTGCCCAGTTTTAGCACTACCCATCATGGGCTCAACCCTTCCTCATCAATCATTTCTCAAGAAAATTGCTGATCCCTGATCCTATGAAGACATTTTCTCAATTAGGGTTCCCTCCTCTAATGACTCTAGTACCACAGCAAGCCTGTACAGTCAACTCAGGAACCAAACCATGACTGGGGAAGTGAGGATGATAATAAAAGAGACAACAAGAAGTTACTAGAAACAGAGATGGGAAGACTGCTGGTTAATACAATGAAAGCAAGCAAGCATATTTTCTCAGTGTCTTTTAAAGGCAAGCAACACAAAACAAGGCCAATTTCAGGAAGATAAACAGTGACCACAAATGCTTATGTGGTGATTTTATGGTACACAGTATCTGTTTGACCCAGGCTGCTTTCTTCAGTCTTTCTACAGTCTCTCAAGGACATATAAATAAGCTGAGGAACTGGCATGGTATAGCAGATGTCTTAATTAAAACCAAAGACAAATGGCAACAAACTCATTCATGATTAATCACAAGCAAGAAGTCAACCAAAGTTAACTCCAAAAGTGAACCCCCCACAGGTCCCCCTTTTTCATTGATACAAGCCAAAGCTGTTTCAGGAAAGATTGTGCCTGTCTTACTCCTCCCCTTAAGAAGTGTAGACTGTACCCATTATCAGTACATAAATCCTAGCATTCATGCCCTGTCTTAGGTTCTTCCATCTCTGAGAGAATCTTACCCAACATTTTTATCTATAAGAGGTACTTCATCAGTCATGGAGCAGAAAGTTGTGCCTGTCTTAGGTGGCCATTCACAAACACATCTCTTAGCCATCATTGGCATGTGAATAACTTTGTATTCATGGCCTTTCTTAGGTTGAGAAGGTTTTTAAGAAGATCTTGCCCATCATTGACAACCAAATTTTGCCTGGGAAGAAAAGGAATGTTGAACTTATAATGCAACTTTGGTATCTGCAAAAGCTCTGATGATTCTCTCAAAAGAACAGGTAATAGACATGCTGCAAAAAGTGTCATCAAGCCAAGTACTGCTATTTCCAATAAAAGAGTTGTAAATGAGGACCATGAAGGAAAAACAGCCTGTACCCTTTTCAGAATATCATCTGCAATGCAAACAGTGTCAAAAGACATAGGTTTGCCTTTCTTAAACTTACAACCTTCTTATGCAGGGTTATCAAGTCTAAAGCAGTATCAGTACTATACCAAATAATTTCAAGTTGAGTTTTTCCTATGGTCCAGTTATGCTGAATCTCGTTATATATTTTTGGAGTTACACAAATCCAGAGATATCAAGCATGACATTCCAAAAGGCTTCTGATTTGCAATCCTTGTACCTCATCTCCCATGATCTTCACTATAGCATATAATGCATCAATTCTTTATTCGAGCTATCTATCCAAATCTTTTTGTATCCTCAGTGCATTGTTTTTATTTTTCTACAAGATTATTAGAAAAATTGGCTGTTTGTACCTCTTTTGCTAAAGCTAATGCAGAAGTACTAGCACTGGCTACTGGTATGAGAGCAAGAACATTGCCAATGATCAGACTAGCCTATGTTTTCTCCTTTACAAAGTGTGTTCTATTTCTTCTGATAATTGTAAGCCTTTTTCAGAATACCAGGGTTCAGATAAATTTGCAGGAATTATAATAAAACAGGCTGTGTAATACAATTAAAAACTGACCTTCATACAGTGCAGAAACACAATTGGACAAAAGACAAAACAAGAAATATTGAATTCGTCATCAGAGCCAATAGCAAAGGTAACATTCTTAATTAGTAAACATTAGGTGTGGTAACCCAGAAGGTTACATTTCCATTAACCCCAGAACCTGATCCACTTTTATCCACAGTAAACATGACATTATACAAGGCCATGGTCAAATTCAAAATATGTCTCTGAAAATATCCAGAACCAGTCCTCCAAATGCCTACTGTCATTTCCTTTTATCCAATATCTAATTGATTTCCAGATCAGTCCATGATTGAGCCAGAAATAACCAGGCACTTTAAAGGATAGAGGAGGGTCATTATAACAACTTCTCCGTTTGTCAAAGATGGGTACCACAATCTCCGTGTTTTTTCTCCTGAAATGTCTGAAAGCCTGAGGCAAGGTAGCTTGTCTTGTCTGAGATATAGGCATTCCCATCTTAATGTTTTGCACTACAGTCTTAGAGATACTATTCTTCCAAGTCTTAGGGTGCACAAAGAAATCCTAACAGCTGAGTATTAATAGAGGTCACAAGTACTTCTGGCCTTTATCACAGAGAAGGATGTAGCTAAAACGGGTCAGGAAAATATGCCCAGTACCTGTCACCCATCATCAGGGTACTCAGCAAGATCTCAGTCAGCATCATTCTTTAGCATATCTCACCAATGGCTCTGGCAGCCACTTTTTATTTTCAGCATACTGCCAGAAAATACAAACATTCCCTCTTCCTCATATTAATACGGAATCAGGATCATGTCTTATGCCAATATTCGATCCTTTTATTTCACCTTGTCACGAGTATGACAATTTGCAGGGTGCCATAGACACTCAGCAGCAGAGAGTACCCTGGCATCCAATGTCAAAAATTTCGAAATGAAATTTTGTGGTAAAGGAGGATACAATTTCCTCTTTATTACTTTTTGAAACTGATATTTTAGAACTCCATGGGCTCATTCCATAATTCCTTGTCCTTGGAGATATGTGAAATTATGTGTATTATTTAGATTGTAACTTATATTTTATAGACTTTACTCATTAAATTCATATTTTAACATATATAATTAATATTTAATGTCTATAATTTTGTTTTAAATATAATTTATATTTATTCCATGATTTATACTTACTGTATATAATATATTAACATATATATCATATTCAATGTATATAATTCATAATGTATATAATTTATATTTAATGTGGATAATTCATATATACACATGTGTGAATGTATTTGATTCCTATTTTATGTGATATGGAATAGAACAGAATAGCCAGTATACTGGCAACATAAGTTAAACTTAGGGAGAAATTCAAATTTTTTAAAAAATTATATAAATTTGGGAGATAATGTTGTATGTTGATAATGGGATAGTTAGGCAGAGAAATGGGAGCTGAATATGGTCAAAATATGCATGTATGAAATTCTCAAACAGTAAATTAAAATGTTATATTTTTGAATGTTATTAGAAAGTTTGTGAGCTGAATAAATTTTTTAAAAGTTATGTCAAAAGTTAAAAGGAGAGAGAATGGAAGGAGGGAAGGAGGGAAGGAAAAAAGGGATGTGAGGAAGAAAGAAAACAGGAAAGAGAATGTGTAAATATATGTTATGAATTTCAGGGAACTTCACATTAGTAAATAAGTGTCATGGTATAAAAGAAATGTATAATGAAATATATTTGTTATAAAGTATATAAATATATCTATACATAACAACCATATACACATATACTTAATGCAATAAAATTATAGGGAGGTATAACTTTGTTTATAGCATATGTAGTAGGCTACAATTGTTAGTGGATTAATTGTGTTTCTTTCTGTGTCACAAAGATACAATAAATCCATAAAAAAGCCTTTGAGCATTCATCTCCACAATACAAATGGATCACAAAGTTCTATTGAAAAAGTTCATAAGCTGCATATAACAATCCAATTATTGAGAAGATAGCAGGAAGGTATAGAAGATTCTGATATTGGAATTCAGAAAGGGGAGAACTAAAATGGCAAAGGAAATGGCAAAATAGAAGATATGGTTTGTGGTGGTGCTGTATTTGCTTTCTTCACTCATTCTGAAGTGCTTCTGATTTCAACATAATATTTCGTTTGTTACTATGATTTTTACCTGTCTTGGCTAAGCCTGAGTAGAAAAGTTTCTCTCCCTCAACCTGCTTGAAAATTAAAATCACTCAAAGAACGAATGATTCTGCCTCTGCTATATAAACACATGAAGTCTTCCAGGAAAATAGTGCAAGGACCCACAAATAACATGATAGAATTTCACCTACCTCGGGAGTTTTCCTTGTGTTTCCATTTGTTTTTGGAACTTTATAATGAATGAACTACAGAGGCAGTTCCCTCCCACTTCTCTAAGCAATATCCTTCCTGTTCTCAAGTAAATACCATAAGATGGTCCCACATTTAATTATAAATATTGCTTGCTGATGTCTTATTCATATATTCATCCTCAACTGTATATTTTAAATAATTTCTAAAACAATCAATGGGCTTTTTATGTACCTCATTACCCTAACAAAATAATAATTAAATAATGACTAATATAATCATACTTGCTTATATCTGTGATTCATTTGATGATTATTATTGTGTTATTTATTTACTGAGGTATTTAATATATATATATGTGTGTGTGTGTGTGTGTGTGTGTGTGTGTGTGTGTGTGCTTTCACATTTATATACAAGTAAATATGGAGGTCTGGTATCAACATTGGGTGTCTTTCTCTGTAGCATATGAAATTATTAAATTAGGCAGGATTTCTCACTGAACCTGAAGATAACCAATCATAACTATTCTACCCATGAAAATTACCCCAGGGAACACCAACCCTCATCTCTTCCTCTATAGTCTGAGAGTTACTAGAGGTAAGCACACCTGTCCAGCTTTTATGTGGATTCAGGGGATTTATAAAAGTATCATGTTTGTGTGACTATCACTTTATACACTGAACTGTGTCACCCATGTCCTATTCCGTTTATTTTGGTCAGAGAAATATTGATAAAATAACTATAAAACCTAAGTCTGGAATTTGATTTTTCAATCTTCTTTAAAGTCTACATTGTCTTAGAACACAAATAAAGGTTTTTGGCCTCTCAACTTATAAGGAAAATGAAAGGGAATTATTAATTCTACATTTTACATGTTTGAAGTTTACAAACCATAAATTATCAGATAACTATATGATAAAAATAAGTATGTTTTCTACATATTTGTCAGTAACTAAATAGTAATACTGCATATCAGTTATTTTATATCATTTGTTTTATTTTTATTACTAACATTTAAGCATAACATTATTTTAAAATTTTAGAAACGTCTCTAATATAATATGATTAGATCTACAAGTACATACTTGTGCTATAGTGCATTATGTAAAACATAAGACTTTAGTGATGAAAGCTATTTATTTCATTAGTAAAGATGTGGCAAGGGCATTCAGATTAATTTGACACTTTTACACACTAACTAAGAGTTACTTAGTTTTCTTTTTCTTAAACACAGTCCTGCTATCTGTTTTCTCTTAATTATTAGAATCAGTCAAGCAACTTACAGCATTTGTACTAGCCTTCATCTCAAGAGATCTCATGAATATCACTACCCAAAAAGGGAATTCAAATTCCATTATACCCCATTATCTTACGAAGCATTTTACTTCTGCTAGCTTTAATTAAGTTAAAATCTGTTTCACTTACATCACTGATTAAAACTAATTGAGTTTGTTGCTTAATCCTATCAGAAAACGTCTATTGCTCTAAACAGTTTTGTGTTTAAATAGAACTGTTCAAGGGGAGTGAGTACAGGACTAGATTTTATTTCCTTACTGTCATTTATATACTATCTGGATTTATCATAGTTGTTAAATTATATCACATTCAAATACCAGCAAACCCTTTGCTCCAGTGACTGGGAAGTTGGGACAGCCAGGTTCTGAGACAGACAGGCTTAATATCGCTTGGGTCTCGGGCAGCTTGTGTGTGTGCGGCTCCCAAGTGCTGGGCTGATCTGCAGTAACCAGTGCGCCAGCTCTGCTGTGGGACTTCTGCCTGGCAGAGGGACCCCGCACTGGGCGGGAGCCTACCAGCTTTCGTTCCGCGACCTCTGTTCCCGCAGACTGCACTGAAGAGACAGGTACCCCAGGCTCTCTCTCCCCAATATAACATCACTTGGGACACGGCCTGTTGGGGCTTCCGTCTGCACCCGAGAACGGGTCAGCGCTGTGGTCGTCTGGGTGCCAGATCTGCAGGCCATCGCGTCTGCAGGTGAGCGGCGCCACCCACGGAGAGTGTGCAGATTGCACTCCGCCATCTTTGCTCCAGTGACTGGGAAGTTGGGACAGCCAGGTTCTGAGACAGACAGGCTTAATATCGCTTGGGTCTCGGGCGGCTTGTGTGTGTGCAGCTCCCAAGTGCTGGGCAGATCTGCAGTAACCAGCGTGCTAGCTCTGCTGTGGGACTTCTGCCTGGCAGAGGGACGCCCCCTCCCCCCCCAGGAGAGATCACACACCCCTGCACAGGGCAGGAGCCTACCAGCCTCCTTTTGGCGACCTCTGCTCCAGGAATCCACTAGGCTGAGCCTTTGGATGTGCAAGGCCTCCCCAATATAAGATCACTTGGGGCAAGGCACATTAGGGCTCCAAAGTCACTCAGGAACAGGCAGGCCCCAGAAATCGGTGCCAGGGGAATTCTGGCAATCCAGGGGGGGGGGGGCAGAAATAGCTTTGCAGGCTCACAGGAGGTCCAACCAACAGCCAGTGGCAGCAGGACCAACGAACATCAGAGATATCCAGATGGCAAAAGGCAAACGTAGGAATGTTACTAACAGAAATCAAAGTAATGTGGGACCATCCAAACCCAACTCTCCAACAGCAGCAAATCCTGGATACCCCACCACACCCGAAAGACAAGATCTGGATTTAAAATCACTTCTCATGATGCTATTAGAGGATCACAAGAAGGACACAAATAAATCTCATAAAGAGTTACAGGAGACCATGAATCAACGGTTAGAAGCCCTTACAAAGGAAACACAAAAATCGCTTAGAGAAATGCAGGAGAACATGGATCAAAAGATGGAGGCGCACAAGGAGACAACACAAAAATCGCTTAACGAGATGAATCAACGAGTAGATGCACTCACAAAGGAATCACAAAATTGGCATAAAGAAATGCAGAAGAATATGGGTCAACAGACGGATGCCCATAAGGAGGCAACACAAAAATCGCTTAAAGAAATGAATCAACGGTTAGATGCCCTTACAAAGGAAACACGAGAACTGCTTAAAGAAATGCAGGAGACAGTGGATCAACAGATGGATTCCCATGAGGAGGAAACACAAAAATCACTCAGAGAAATGCAGGAGAACGTGGGTCATCAGGAAGAAATCCTGAAAGAGGCAATGCAAAAATACCTTAAAGAAAGACAGGAAAATACAAACAAACAAGTGAAGGATCTCAGCAAATCCATCCAGGAACTAAAAAAGGAAGTAGAAACAACTAAGAAATCACAAAGGGAGACAAATTTGGAGATAGAAAACCTTGGGAAGAAATCAAGAGTCATAGATGCAAACATCAACAATAGAATACAAGAGATGGAAGAAAGAATCTCAGGTGCTGAAGATTCCATAGAAAGCATCGACTCAACAGTCAAAGAAAATGCAAAATGCAAAAAACGTGTAACCCAAAACATCCAGGAAATCCAGGACACAATGAGAAGACCAAACCTAAGGATTATAGGTATAGATGAGAGTGAAGATTTGCAACTTAAAGGGCCAGTAAACATCTTCAACAAAATTATGGAGGAAAACTTCCCTAACTTAAAGAGAGAGATGCCGATGAACGTACAAGAAGCCTACAGAACTCCAAACAGACAGGACCAGAACAGAAATACCTCCCATCACATAATAATCAAAACACCGAATGTTCTAAACAAAGAAAGAATACTAAAAGCAGTAAGAGAAAAGGGCCAAGTAACATACAAAGGAAGACCTATCCGAATCACATCAGACTTCTCACCAGAGACTATGAAAGCCAGAAGATCCTGGGCAGATCTCATGCAGACACTAAGACAGCACAAATGCCAGCCTAGACTACTATACCCAGCAAAACTCTCAATCACCATAGATGGAGAGACCAAGATATTCCATGATAAAACCAAATTTTCACAATATCTTTCCACAAATCCAGCCCTACAACGGATAATAGGTGGAAACCTCCAATACAGGGAGAGAAACAACACCCTAGAAAAAATGAGATAATAACCTTCTTGAATCAAACCCAAAAGTAGATAACCACTCAAACATAAAGATAGCATCAAGAATGGCAGATGGCAATGATCACTATGCCTTAATCTCTCTTAATATCAATGGTCTCAATTCCCCAATTAAAAGACATAGACTAGCAGACTGGATACGTAAACAGGACCCAGCATTTTGCTGCATGCAGGAAACGCACCTCAGTGTCAAAGACAAACACTACCTCAGAGGAAAAGGCTGGAAAACAATTTTACAAGCAAATGGCCCCAAGAAACGTGGTGGAGTAGCCATCCTAATATCAGATAAAATTGATTTTCAACCTAAAGTCATCAAAAAAGACACAGAAGGACACTACATACTGATCAAGGGAAAAATCCACCATCAAGAACTCTCAATTCTGAATATCTATGCTCCAAATGCAAGGGCACCCTCATTCGTAAAAGAAACTTTAATAAAACTCAAAGCACACATCGCACCGCACACAATAATAGTGGGTGACTTCAACACCCCGCTCTCTGAAATGGATCGTACAGGAAAGCAGAAACTAAACAGGGACACAGTGAATCTAATTGAAGCCTTGGACCAAATGGAACTAACTGATATATATAGAACATTTCATCCTAGAGCTAAAGAATACACCTTCTTCTCAGTTCCTCATGGTACCTTCTCCAAAATTGACCATATAATTGGTCACAAATCAGACCTCAACAGATATAAGAAGATAGAAATAATCCCATGCCTCCTATCAGATCACTATGGAATAAGGGTGGTCTTCAATGGCAACAAAAACAAAAGAAAACCCACATACACATGGAGGCTGAACAATGCTCTACTCAATGATAACTTGGTCAAGGTGGAAATAAAGGAAGAAATCAAAGACTTTTTGAAAGTTAATGAAAATGAAGGCACAACATACCCTAATTTATGGGACACAATGAAAGCAGTGCTAAGAGGAAAATTCATAGCCCTGAGTTCCGCCAAAAAGAAACGGGAGACAGCATACACTAACAGCTTAATGGCACACCTGAAAGCCCTGGAACAAAAAGAAGCAAATACACCAAAGAGGAGTAGAAGGCAGGAAATCATCAAACTCAGGGCTGAAATCAATCAAGTAGAAACAAATAAAACCATACAAAGAATCAACAAAACGAGGAGTTGGTTCTTTGAGAAAACCAACAAGATAGATAAGCCCTTAGCCAGACTAACCAGAGGGCACAGAGATAGTATCCAAATTAATAAAATCAGAAACGGCCGGGCGGTGGTGGCTCACGCCTTTAATCCCAGCACTTGGGAGGCAGAGGCAGGAGGATTTCTGAGTTCGAGGCCAGCCTGGTCTACAAAGTGAGTTCCAGGACAGCCAGGGCTACACAGAGAAACCCTGTCTCGAAAAACCAAAAAAAAAAAAAAAATCAGAAACGAAAAGGGAGAGATAACAACAGAAACTGAGGAAATTCAAAAAATCATCAGATCCTACTACAAAAACCTGTATTCAACACAACTAGAAAATCTTGAGGAAATGGACAATTTCCTTGACAGATACCAAGTACCAAAATTAAATCAGGATCAAATAGACCATCTAAACCGTCTTATAACCCCTGAAGAAATAGAAGTTGTCATTGGAAGTCTTCCAACCAAAAAATGCACAGGTCCAGATGGTTTTACTACAGAATTCTATCAGACCTTCAAAGAAGACCTAACACCAATACTCTTCAAACTGTTCCACAAAATAGAAACAGAAGGAACACTACCCAACTCGTTCTATGAAGCCACAATTACACTAATACCAAAGGCACACAAAGATCCGACAAAGAAAGAGAATCTCAGACCAATCTCTCTTATGAATATCGATGCAAAAATACTCAATAAAATTCTTGCCAACCGAATCCAAGAACACATCAAAACGATCATTCACCACGATCAAGTAGGCTTCATCCCAGGGATGCAGGGATGGTTCAATATAAGGAAATCCATCAATGTAATCCACTACATAAACAATCTCAAAGAAAAAAACCACATGGTCATCTCATTAGATGCTGAGAAAGCATTTGACAAAATTCAGCATCCTTTCATGCTAAAGGTCTTGGAAAGATCAGGAATTCAAGGCCCATATTTAACAAAGAAAAAGCAATTTACCACAAACCAGTAGCCAGCATCAATCTAAATGGAGAGAAACTTGAAGCAATCCCACTAAAATCAGGGACTAGACAAGGCTGCCCTCTCTCTCCATATCTTTTCAATATAGTACTTGAAGTTCTAGCTAGAGCAATTAGACAACAAAAAGAGGTCAAAGGGATACAAATTGGAAAGGAAGAAGTCAAACTATCACTATTTGCAGACGATATGATAGTATACATAAGCGACCGAAAGAACTCCACCAGAGAACTCCTACAGCTGATAAACGACTTCAGCAAAGTGGCCGGATATGAAATCAACTCAAGCAATTCAGAAGCCTTCCTATACTCAAAGGATAAGCAGGCTGAGAAAGAAGTAAGAGAAATAATACCCTTCACGATAGCCACAAACCATATTAAGTATCTTGGCGTGACTCTAACCAAACAAGTGAAAGATCTGTATGACAAGAACTTCAAGTCTCTGAAGAAAGAAATTGAAGAAGACCTCAGAAGATGGAAAATTCTGCCATGCTCATGGATTTGCAGGATTAACATAGTAAAAATGAGCATCTTACCAAAAGTAATACACAGATTCAATGCAATCCCCATCAAAATCCCAACTCAATTCTTCATAGAGTTAGAAAGAGCAATTCAAAAATTCATCTGGAATAACAGAAAACCCAGAATAGCTAAAACTATTCTCAAGAGTAAAAGAACCTCTGGGGGATTCTGTATCCCGGACCTCAAGCTGTACTACAGAGCAATAGTGTTAAAAACCGCATGGTATTGGTACAGTAACAGACATGTAGATCAATGGAACAGAATTGAAGACCCAGAAATAAATCCACACTCCTATGGTCACTTGATCTTTGACAAAGGATCTAAAACCATCCAGTGGAAAAAAGATAGCCTTTTCAACAAATGGTGCTGGCTCAGCTGGAGGTCAACATTCAGAAGAATGCAAATTGACCCATTCTTATCTCCTTGCACTAAGCTCAATTCTAAGTGGATCAAAGATATCCACATAAAACCAGACACACTGAAACTAATAGAAGGGAAACTAGGGAAGAACCTTGAACATATGGGCACAGGGGAGAATTTCCTGAACAGAACTCCAATAGCTTATGCTCTAAGATCAAGAATAGACAAATGGGACCTCATTAAATTACAAAGTTTTTGCAAGGCAAAAGACACTGTCAAAAAGACAAAGCGGTAACCAACTAACTGGGAAATGATCTTTACCAACCTTACATCCGACAGAGGGCTAATATCCAATATATACAAAGAACTCAAGAAGTTAAACTCCAGAGAGGCAAGTAACCCTATTAAAAAATGGGGTACAGAGCTAAACAAAGAGTTCTCACCTGAAGAATATCTAATGGCTGAGAAGCACCTAAAGAGATGTTCATCATCCTTAGTCATTAGGGAAATGCAAATCAAAACAACCCTGAGATTCCATCTCACACCAGTCAGGATGGCTAAGATCAAAAACACAGGAGACAGCAGTTGTTGGCGAGGATGTGGAGAAAGAGGAACACTCCTCCACTGCTGGTGGAATTGCAGGCTGGTACAATCACTCTGGAAAGCAGTCTGGCGGTTCCTCAGAAAACTGGGCATGACACTCCCGGAGGATCCGGCTATACCACTCCTGGGCATATACCCAGAGGCTTTACCTGCATGCAATAAGGACACATGCTCCACTATGTTCATAGCAGCCTTATTTATAATAGCCAGAACCTGGAAAAAACCCAGATGTCCCTCAACGGAGGAATGGATTCAGAAGATGTGGTATATCTACACAATGGAATACTACTCTGCAATTAAAAACAATGAATTCACGAAATTCCTAGGCAAATGGTCAGATCTTGAAAATATCATCCTTAGTGAGGTAACCCAATCACAAAAGAACACACATGGTATGCAGTCACTGATAAGGGTTATTGACCCAGAATCTCGGAATACCCTAGACACAATCCGCATATCAATAGATTTCTAAGAAGATGGAAGGAGAGACCCCTGGTCCTGGAAAGACTGGATGTAGGGGATCACCAGGACAGAGTAACGAGAGGGGGTTGAATGGAGAAAAGAGGGAGGGAAGGGGGCTTATGGGACTTTCGGGGAGGGAGGAAACGGGAAAGGGGAAGTGATTTGGAATGTAAATTAAAAAAATAAAATAAAATAAATAATAATAATAATAATAAAAAACAAATACCAGCAAACATTTTATTTGTACATTTAGAAAGAAATTACTGCTTAAAAGTGATAATAATTTCATGACATATTCAAAATTAGGAAAAAATAAGTATAAGGTTGTTTGAGTTTGAGAAAAATACTTTACACATTATTCACTTATTTTGATTATGTTCTTTCATGATGTAGAAACAATCATATAAATTGGTGTTGAAAATACTAAATTATACATATTATATTACTAGACACATCATGATAATATTTCATATTCGCCACAAATACACCAATTACTTTAAATGAACCAAGAAAGAAATAGCAGAGAAATTTGTTGTATTTACTTTTCTAAGATTCAAAAAATAGGGCCTTATAATAAATTGTTCCTATTTACAACTGATGCTATTTTATAAATTTACAGCTCATGTACCCAAGCCATTGTGCTGTAGTCAAATCTCTTAGGAGATCTTTTAGACTTTTGCAGTCCCTGAGAAGATAGGAAGAGTGTTACTTTAAATACAAAATTGAGATAGGATAAAATGCAGGTCCCAAGCTCATATATCTGTGTATCAACTTGACTGAATCAAGAGTCATGCTAAGGTTTCTTTTATCTTAGGTTTTACAAGGCCAGAAAATATTTCTAGCCAAAAAAAAAAAAAGGTAAATTTTAATGTCAGGGAAAAAAAACCGTTATCCTAGTCAGATCATTGAAGTTAACATTTTATGTTTTTCATAATTAATAATAATTCTTTAAAGAAAAAGAGAGTGATAAATTGAAAAGTTAGAATTGAATGTTTGGTGTTTACATTCAAATTTTTGATGGATTTCTGTGCCTGAGATTATTGAGAGGTGAGTGTGTACTTTATGCAAGATTATTTTTATTTTAGTATGATCAGCCAAATATACAGCACAAATAATGCAATAGAGTAGCATTACAACTTGTCAGCATCTACATTCATACCAACCTCTTTAGTGGTCCAACCTCAATTTCTTTAGCTAAGTTGTGCTTTCCCTAAAGAAGCTCATTAATAATATTAAGATATGAAGACATGTGTTAGAAAATTTTACAAGAAGAGTAATTTGGTAGCATGGCATGATATAGTTGTACCTTCTCTGTGTGCTGTAAGCAACTGAGAATACCTAGTTTATACGGTAGATTTAGACAATCACAGAGTTGATGTAACTGAGACAAAGGCAAAGTGATAGAATGAGTAGACCATTCTCAGCACTCAGGTTTCACCTTCAATGTATTTGGATGTAAGCAAAATATATTTCAATATATTGCTATCATTATGTAAAAGAAAAGCAAATAATAACTAATACTGAGAACAGTTAGGTTACATTCAATATATATCCACAGCATTGAAAGAAAACTGAAATTGCTGTCTACAGACATGTGCTGCTGAAAGAGTCCAATCTCATCTGTAAGCAAGTTGTTCTTTGTTTTCTATTACAGCAATAAACACCAGGACAAAATAAACATGAGGAGAAAAAGCTTTATATTTATCTTACAACCTATAGTCCATCATGATTTTTTTAAACTAATTTAATAAATGTATTCTTATTATAATATATTATTTAAGCACAAGGACACTCAGGAAAGGAATTCTATGCAGAAATCTAGAAGCAGGGACTGAAGCAAATACCATGAAGACTCTCTGCATACTGACTTGCTCTCTATGGTATACTTAGCTGTGCTTTTTGATGTGACAGATTACCATCTTCTTAGAGGTGGCACATCTCACAATAATCTGTACCCTCCCATGCCACTTATTAATAAAAAATGTTCCATAACATCGACTACATGTCAAACTGACAGAGGCCTTTCCTCACTTGACTTTATCTTCCCAAATAACTATTTTTTGTGTCAAGTTGCTTAAAAGCTAACCAGCACAGACATGAAAAGTTACAACATCAGTTATGACATGTTGACTATTACTGTTATGGTTTATTTTTATTAGATAGTCAATAGCCCCAGTATAGGGGAATACCAAGAATGGGAAGCAGGAGTGGATGGATTGGTGAGTATGGGGAGGAGGTATGGGCTAGGAATTTTTGGGGGTGGTGGACCAGGAAAGAGAACAATATTTGAAAAGTAAATAAAGATATATTGAATAAAATAAGAAAATATTTTGGATAGCAGGAAATATTCACTTTCCATTTCAAGAGAATGAAAGAATGACGAAGGAAAAGGATTTATGCATGTGGCATCAATCACAGGACAAAACCCAATATAAGTATAAAAGTTGCCTGTGTCAATGAAAGGGGACCTTCTGGAGTTTAATTGTTTTGAAAGTATTTTCCTTATATAATTTTTAAATGTGTATTTTTGTTTTATTAAAACTTGAAATAATTTGTATTTCTTAAAGGTTTTTATTTTATTTATTTCTTCTTCTTTTATATAATACTTCCCAACCTAAAGCTTCCTCTCCAATCCCTTCTCCCATTTCCCCTGGACACCTCCCCCTCTCCCATTGTTTTCCATCAAATATGAACAGTCCTCTCAGTATTATCAACCAAACTCAGCCTAACAAGATGCAATGAAATTATTCACAAACCCTCATATTAAGGCTAGAAAATCCAGTAAGAGGTAAATGTCCTAAGAGTAGGCAAAGGAGTCAGAGACACCTTTATTTCCATTATTAGAGATTCAGCAAATACTGCAAGCAAAAGAACCACAACATTTATTCATAGGTCTTGGAGCAGATACCTGCAGTCTCTGTGGTTGCTGTTTCAGACTCTGTGAGGCCCCATGAGCCATTTGTGGTTGATTCTGTGAGCCTTATTTTCTTGATGTCCTGGATCCCTCAGGCTTCTACAATTCTTCCCACATCTTTTTTGTGGTGTTCCCCAAGCACTACCTAATGTTAGGCTGTGGATCTTTGAATATGCTTCCATCAGCTTCCGGAAGAAGCCTGATTATAATGGTGATCTGTTCCTATGAGAGTAGCAGATTATGATTAGGAATCATTTCATTAAATGTATGTAAGCATATATGTAGCCAATGTTGTTTGGTTCTGTCCCATAAAAATCTAGCTTTGAGATCCTGGTCACCCAGACATTATTCGAGATAGGCTCCTTCCCTTGGAGTATACATTGAGTTTGAATAGTCATTGGTTTGTCATTCCTACAAGCTCTGAGCCAGCATTTCTCTAGCATATCTTACAGACAGGACCGGTTATAAGTCTTAGTTTTTGAGGTTGGGTTGATGTACCAGTGCCCCCCCACTGAAAGCCTTGTCTGGTTACAGAGTCCATACACTCCATTATTAGGAGTTTTTGTCTGGTTTAACCATTTAATTTTTAGGAAGGGCAATCTAGCTATGGCCTCTATCACCCCCATTGATCACCAGAGTTGATTCAACTGATCTGCCTGGCTGATCAGTTCAGGAAGGTGTTCTCTTCCTTCATCACCACTCCATGTGTGCCCCTCTCAAATCTACATGCTTTGTGGAAGAAGAATTTCCATGAACAAGGAAGGAGGTTTCTACTGTCAAATGTGTATGAATAGCTCCATTTCCCTACTAGACCTCCAAATAAGCTCTTAAAAGTTTTATATGAGAATAATCATTAACCAGAATTATAGTTCTCTATTAAGTGCCTGTTTTTCAACTTTTTGGGCATTTAAAATATATTTTAGGATAGATAATATTAACATGAGTAGAATTAAAATTGGACTGTTAAAATATAGATCATAACAAATTAGTGTAATGAAACATTTTCCAAATAATTACACAGATGTCAATTTAGTTTCTCTAATTTGTCACTTTATATTCAACACTGCTCTTCATTTTAAATATCCATACCATGCTTAATTAAATACAAATATCATAGCTATGACTACAATTCTAAAATTAATGTAAGAAAAATGAACAACTATTATTACATGTAAAAAGAAACACATTCTCACAGCATTTTGCCTTCTTTTGTGGTGTTGTAAGCCTTTCTCAGGATAATGGTTTGCTGCTATCCATGTCACATTCTTCAGTGCCTCAATGACAGATATATCAATTAAAGACCATAGTCCTGCTCCACATTTCAGTATCTTTAGTTCTAACTGACCCACTGTAGATAAAGTATCTACATAATGCCATTCGCTGCACTCACTGTAAGCATCCGAGACTGCAGCTCAGGAGGATCTTCCTCATACTGGCTTTATTCCTATAGCAGCATGTGATTTTTTGATTTCTATTGGTACATGTTCACCATTTTCAGCACAGTACCGATAAGAGAAAGCAGACTGCCATGTATGTAGAGAAACACAACAATGATGGGGTGGGATCAATGGCTATTACAGCATTCTAGTTCCTCTGCTCTTTTAAAATCTCATTACAGGTTATCAAGTGTCAGGATAGATAGAAGCTATTCCTGGATATATCTTATGCTTTAAGAGAGGATCATGAAGGTCCATCCAGGAAGGGAACCTTTATGGTAACGATTTACAATGTACTGTGTAGATTGAAACATGTGGGCTTTGCTTATTGTTGCTAGAACCAAAAGGCCTAATTTTCTTCTATGTATTTGTTTTTATACATCAAAAAACTAAATGTGTCCTAATGATAGATCCTTAATATGCCAGTAATAAAAGGATAAGGCTATGTATCATTTAAAGTATTTACATTTTCAACAGTGTTAACCTATAATTTATATTTACATTGCAGCAAAGATACTAGCGTTGAAGTCCACTCTATTGAAGTACATTATCTGCAAACACATGGGAGTATACATACTGAGAGATGAGTACTGTAACACATACATGTCAACTTAGCTAAAAAGTGATTCTGAATGCAAAATAATTGTTTAATATCCAATTATTATTTTTTTTGATATATAAGATTTTTATTTTCTATATTATTTTATTTACAATTCAAATGATTTCCCCTTTCCCGGTTCCTCCCTCCCCAAAAGTCCCATAAACCCTCTTTCCTCCCCTTCTTTCCCATTCACCCGACCTCTCGCTTCTCTATCCTGGTATTTGCCTACATCCAGTCTTTCCAGGACCAGGAGTCTCTCCTCTAATCTCCTTGGAAATCTATTGATATGTGAATTGTGTCTTGGGTATTCTGAGATTCTGGATTAATATTCCCTTATCAGTGACTGTATACCATGTGTGTTCTTTTGTGATTGGGTTACCTCACTAAGGATGATATTTTCAAGTTCTGACCATTTGCCTAAGAATTTTGTGAATTCATTATTTTTAATTGCAGTGTAGTATTCCATTGTGTAAATACACCACATCTTCTGAATCCATTCCTCCATTGAGGGACATCTGGGTTCTTGCCAGCTTCTGGCTATTATAAATAAGGCTACTATGAACATAGTGGAGCATGTGTCCTTATTGCATCCAGGGGAAGCCTCTGGGTATATATATGCCCAGGAGTGGTATAGAAGGGTCCTCCGGGACTATCATGCCGAGTTTTCTGAGGAACCACCAGAGTGCTTTCCAGAGTGGTTGTACCAGCTTGCAATCCCACCAGCAGTGGAGGAGTGTTCCTCTTTCTCCACATCCTAGCCAACAACTGCTGTCTCCTGTGTTTTTGATCTTAGCCATTCTGACTGGTGTGAGGTGGAATCTCAGGGTTGTTTTGATTGCATTTCCCTAATGACTAAGGATGATGAACATCTCTTTAGGTGATTCTCAGCCATTAGATATTTTTCAGGTGAGAACTCTTTGTTTAGCTCTGTACCCCATTTTTAATAGGATTATTTGGCTCTCTGGAGTCTAACTTCTTGAGTTCTTTGTATATATTGGATATTAGCCCTCTGTCGGATGCAGGGTTGATAAAGATCATTTCCCTGTTTGTTGGTTGCCGCTTTGTCCTTTTGACAGTGTCCTTTGACTTACAGAAACTTTGTAATTTAATGAGGTCCCATTTGTCAATTCTTGATCTTAGAGCATAAGCTATTGGAGTTCTGTTCAGGAAATTCTCCCCTGTGCCCATATGTTCAAGGTTCTTCCCTAGTATCTTTTCTATTAGTTTCAGTGTGTCCTGTTTTATGTGGAGGTCCTTGATCCACTTGGAATTGAGCTTAGTGCAAGGAGATAAGAATGGATCAATTTGCATTCTTCTGCATGTTGACCTCCAGTTGAACCAACACCATTTGTTGAAAAGGCTCTCTTTTTTCCACTGGATGGTTTTAGCTCCTTTGTCAAAGATCAAGTGACCAAAAGAGTGTAGATTCATTTCTGGATCTTCAATTCTGTTCCATTGATCTACGTCTGTCACTATACCAATACCATGGAGTTTTTAACACTATTGCTCTGTAGTACAGCTTGAGGTCTGGGATACTGATTCCCCCAGAAGTTCTTTTACTCTTGAGAATAGTTTTAGCTATCCTGGGTTTTCTTTTATTCTAGATGAGTTTTTGAATTGCTCTTTCTTTTTTTTTTTTTCTAAGTTTTTTTTTTATTTACATTCAAAATCATTTCCCCTTTCCGTTTCCTCCCTCCCCGAAAGTCCCATAAGCCCTCTTCCCTCCCTCTGTTCTCCATTCAACCCCCTCTAGCTTCTCTGTCCTGGCATTCCCCTACATCCAGTCTTTCCAGGACCAGGGGTCTCTCCTTCCATCTTCTTGGAAATCTATTGATATGCGAATTGTGTCTAGGGTATTCCGAGATTCTGGGTTAATATCCCCTTATCAGTGACTGCATACCATGTGTGTTCTTTTGTGATTGGGTTACCTCACTAAGGGTGATATTTTCAAGTTCTGAATTGCTCTTTCTAACTCTATGAAGAATTGAGTTGGGATTTTGGAGGGGATTGCATTGAATCTGTATATTGCTTTTGGCAAGATGGTCATTTTGACTATATTAATCCCGCCAATCCATGAGCATGGAAGATTTTTCCATCTTCTGAGGTCTTCTTCAATTTCTTTCTTCAGAGACTTGAAGTTCTTGTCATACAGATCTTTCACTTGTTTGGTTAGAGTCACACCAAGATACTTTATATGGTTTGTGGCTATCGTGAAGTGTATCATTTCTCTTATTTGTTTCTCAGCCTGCTTATCCTTTGAGTATAGGAAAGCTACTGACTTGCTTGAGTTGATTTTATATCCGGCCACTTTGCTGAAGTTGTTTATCAGCTGTAGGAGTTCTCTGGTGGAGTTCTTTGGGTCATTTAATTATACTATCATATCGTCTGCAAATAGTGATAGATTGGCTTCTTCTTTTCCAATTTGTATCCCTTTGACCTCCTTTTGTTGTCTAATTGCTCTAGCTAGAACTTCAAGTACTATATTGAAAAGATATATATATATATATATATATATATATATATATATATATATATATATATAGTGAGGGCAGACTTGTCTAGTCCCTGATTTTAGTGGGATTGCTTCAAGTTTCTATCCATTTAGATTGATGTTTGCTACCGGTTTGCTGTGAGTTGCTTTTACTATGTTTAGATATGGGCCTCGAATTTCTGTTCTTTCCAAGACCTTTAACATGAAAGGATGCTGAATTTTGTCAAATGCTTTCTCAGCATCTAATGAAATGACCATGTGTTTTTTTTTTCTTTGAGATTGTTTATGTAGTGGATTACATTGATGGACTTCCTTATATTGTACCATCCCTGGGATGGTTCAATATAAGGAAGTCCATCAATGGTACCTTCTCCAAAATCGACCATATAATTGGTTAAAAACCAGACCTCAAAAGATATAAGATCTAACTAATCCCATGCCTCCTATCAGATCACTATGGAATAAGGGTGGTCTTCAATAACAACAAAAACAACACAAAGCCCACATACATGTGGAAGCTGAACAATGCTCTATCAATGATGCCTTGATCAAGGAGGAAATAAAAAAAGAAATCAAAGACTTTTTAAAATTTAATGAAAATGAAGGCACAACATACCTAATTTATGGGACACAATGAAAGTGGTGCTATGAGGAAAATTCATAGCCCTGAGTGCCTCCAAAAAGAAATGGGAGAGAGCATACACTAGCAGCTTAATGGCACACCTGAAATCCCTGGAACAAAAAGAAGCAAATACATCCAAGAGGAGGAGAAGGCAGGAAATCATCAAACTCAGGGCTTAAATCAATCAAGTAGAAACAAATAAAACCATACAAAGAATCAACAAAACTAGGAGTTTGTTCTTTGAGAAAATCAACAAGATAGATAAACCCTTAGCCAGACTAGCCAGAGGGCACAATGAAAGTATCCAAATTATCAAAATCAGAAAAGAAAAGGGAGAAATAACAACAGAAACTAAGGAAATTCAAAAGATCCTCAGATCCTACTACAAAAGCCTGTATTCAACACAACTATAAAATCTGGAGGAAATGGACAATTTCCTAGACAAATACCAAATACCAAAATTAAATCAGGATCAAATTGACCATCTAAACCATCCTATAACCCCTGAAGAAATAGAAGTGGTCATTGGAAGTCTTCCAACCAAAAAAAGCACAGGTCTAGACGGTTTTAGTGCAGAATTTCTATCAGACCTTCAAAGAAGATCTAACACCAATATGCTTCAAACTATTCCACAAAACAGAAACAGAAGGAACACTACCCAACTCGTTCTATGATGCCACAATTATGTTAATACCAAAATCACACAAAGATCCGACAAAGAAAGATCTCAGGCCAATTTCTCTTATGAATATCGATGCAAATATACTCAATAAAATTCTTGCCAACTAGCCGGGCAGTGGTGGCGCACGCCTTTAATTCTAGCACTTGGGAGGCAGAGGCAGGCGGATTTCTGAGTTCGAGGCCAGCCTGGTCTACAGAGTGAGTTCCAGGACAGCCAGGGCTACACAGAAATACCCTGTCTCGAAAAACCAAAAAAAAAAAAAAAAAAAAAAAAAAAAAAATTCTTGCCAACTGATTCCCTGTCCTTGTATTCCTCTGCTCTACATCATCAAGTGTTTCTGGGACCAAGGGCCTCTTCTCCCTTTGGTGTCTAACAAGACCATCCTCTGCTGCCTTTGTGTCTGGTTCCATGGGTAACTCCAAATGTACTCTTTGGTTGATGGTTTTGTCCCTGGGAGCTCTGAGAGTACAGGGTGACTCATATTGTTGTTCCTCCTGTGGCACTGAAAACTCCTTCAGCTCCTTGGGTCCTTTCTCTAGCTCCCCCATTGGGGACCATGTGCTCAGTTCAATGGCTGAGAGTGTCCCCTTCTGTATTTTTCATGCACTAGGAGAGTCTCCCAGGTGATAGCTGTATCCGGCTCTGGTCAGCCAGCACTTGTGGGCATCCATAATTCTTAACAATAAAAGAATGACTGGGGGAATCACCATCTCTGACCTCAAGCTTTACTACAGAGCAATAGTGATTAAAAACTGAATGGTATTTATACTGAGACAGACACATTAATCAATGGAATAGAAATGAATCCTCAGAAATAAAGCCACACACTTAGGTACACTTGATCTTCTACAAAGACACCAAAAATGTATAATGGAAGAAAGAATGTGTCGTCAGTATGTGGTGCTGGTCTAATTGGCTGTATGTAGAAAAATGAAAATTGAGCCATTTTGGTGAGTTTGCACAAAGCTCAAGTACAAATTGATCAAGAACCTCAACATAAAACCAGATACACTGAATCTAAGAGAAGAGAAATTGGGAAAGACCCTTGAAATCATTGGCACAGGGGGAAATTTCCTAAACAGAACTGCAATGGCTTTCCCTCTAAGATCATAAATTGTTAAATGGGAGCTCATGAAGCCGGAAAGCTTAAGTAAGGCAAAGGATATAGTCAATAGGACAAATCTGCAACCTACCGTTTGGGAAAAAGCCTTCATAAACCCCACATCCTATAGAGGGCTAATATCCAAAATATATAAAGACCTCAAGAAGCTAATGACCAAAAATCCAAAAAAAAAAAAAAAAACAAAACAAAACAAAAAAAATCAAAAAAACAATCAAAAAATTGTGTATAGAACTAAACCAAGAAATTACAACAGAGGAATCTTAAATAGCTGAGAAGCACCTAAAGAAATGTTGAAAGTACTTACTGATCATAGTAATGAAAATCAAAATGACCCTGAGATTCCACCTTACACCAATCAGAATGACTAAGATCAAAACCTCACGTGACAACACATGTTAGAGAGGATGTGGAGAAAGAGGAACACTCTTCCATTGCTGGTGGGATTGAAAAAAGCTACAATCACTATGGAAATCAATTTGGAGTTTCCTCAGAAAATTGGAAATAGATCTACCTGAAGACCCAACTCTACCACTCTTGGGAATATACCCTAACGATGCCCCACCATGCCACAGGGGTATGTGTTTTACTATGTTCCTAGCGGCCTTATTTTTGATAGCCAGAAGCTAGAAACAACCTAGATGTTCTATGACAGAAAAATGCATACAGAATATGTGGTTCCTTTACACAACAGAATACTACTCAGCTATTAAGAATGAGGACATCCTGAGTTTTGCAGGCAAATGGATGGAACTAGAAAATATTATCCTGCATGAAGTAACTCAGACCCAAAAAAACCGCGCAGGGTACGTACTCACTAATAAGTGGATATTAGTCAAAAGAAAAAAGAAAAAATGTACAGATTACCCAAAATACAGTCCACAGAACTCAAAAAGATCAACAAGCTGAAGTACCCAAGAGAAGCTGCCTCAGTCTCACTTGGGAAGGATAAGAAAGCAATCACAATTAGGAAGTAGGGGAGGGAAAATGGCCATGGGGGAAGTGGGGAGAGAGGGGAACCTAATCTGTTTTTGGGTGAGGGAAAAAGGACTGAGGCCATGAGGGCCAGCAGAAAGAATGGAAACAGGCAACTTCAGGAGGTAGGAGGATGTGGGGAGACTCCAGAATGCACCAGAGACCTGGGAAGTGAGAGACTCTCTGGACTGAAAGTGAGAGACTTTAAATGAAATGAGAGAGGAAAAATATAGAGCCCACCCCCAGCAGGAAGACAAGGCATCAAATGAGGGAGGGGTGGGTCTTCTCACAGTCACAACTCTGGCCCGTAATTTCTCCTGTCTGAAAGAATTTCAGGGATGGAAATGAAGACTGAGGAAAAGATGGTCCAGAAACAAGCCCAAAGTGGGATCTAGCTCAAGAGGAGATACCAAAGCCTGACACTATCACTGAGGCTATGGAGTGCTTATAAAAAGGGAATGTACTCCACAAGAACCAACAAGCAGGTGAAGAGTCAGATGCAGATATTTGCACCCAAGCAATGGACAGAAGCTGCTGACCTCTGTTGTTGAATTAAGAAAAGGCTGAAAGAAGCTGAGGAGAAGGGCAACCCTGTAGAAGACCAGCAGGATCCCCGAGATCTCTCAGACACTGGATCACTAAACAGGCAGCATACTTCAGCTGATGTATATTTATACAATGGAATACTATTCTGCAATTAAAAACAATGAATTCACGAAATTCCTAGGCAAATGGTCAGAACTGGAAAATATCGTCCTTAGTGAGGTAACCCAACCACAAAAGAACACACATGGTATGCAGTCACTGATAAGGGGATATTAACCCAGAATCTTGGAATACAAAAGACACAATTCACATATCAATAGATTTCCAAGAAGATGGAAGGAGAGACCCCTGGTCCTGGAAAGACTGAATGTAGGGGAATACCAGGACAGAGAAGTGAGAGGGGGTTGAATGGGGAACAGAGGGAGAGAAGGGGGCTTATGGGACTTTCGGGGAGGGAGGAAATGGGAAAGGGGAAATCATTTGGAATGTAAATAAAAAAACTTAGAAAATAATAAAAAAATATAAAAAAATAAAATTCTTATTTTATATCTAAAAAAAAAGATCTACTTTTTGTTAAAAAAAAAATAAAAAGAACAGGTAAGCTGGAGAGGGTTGATTGTGGAAGGGTAGATGGCTTATGGGATTTTCGTGGGAAGGGGGAACCAGGAAAGGGGACAACATTTGAAATGTAAATAAAGTATACAACTAATAAAAAATACATCTAGTATCAACTTAAAAAAAAAAAGCAAAAACAATTGTTTTTGCCTTTCCAGATGGTTTTGAGAATTTTTATTTCCAAGTCTTTGAAGAATTGTGTTGGGATTTTGATGGCGATTGCATTGAATCTATAGATTGCCTTTGACAGGATGGCTATTTTTACTATGTTAAATCTGCCAATCCGTGAGCATGGGAGAGCTCTCCTTTTTCTGAAATCTTCGATTTCTTTCTTGAGAGACTTAAAGTTATTGTCATTCACGTCGTTCACTTGTTTGGTTAGAGTTACCATAACATATTTCATATTATTTGTGGCTATCGTGGAGGCAAATTTTCCCCAATTTCTTTCTCAGCCTATTTATCTTTTGTATAAAGGAAGGCTACTGATTTATTTGAGTTAATTTTATATCTGGCCATTTTGCTTAAGTTGTTTATCAGTTGGAGAAATTCTCTGGTAGAATTTTTGGTGTTGTTTATGCATATTACTTCATCTGCAAATAGTGATGCCTTTATTTCCACTTTGCCAATTTGTATCTTCTTGATCTCTATATGTTGTCTTATTGTTCGAGCTAGCACTTCGAGTACAATATTGAATAATTATGGGGATAGTGTGCATCCTTGTCTTGTCCCCGATTTCAGTAGTATTGCTTCAAATATGTCTCCATTTAATTTGATATTGGCTGTTGGTGTGCAATAAATTCGTTTTATAATAACAGGCCTTGCATTCCTAATCTCTCCAATGCCATAGTTTTAACATGAAGAGGTGTTGTATTTTGTCAAATGCTTTTTCTGCCTCTAAGGAGACGATCATGTGATTGTTTTTCTTTGAGTTTGTTTATACAGTGGATTACGTTAATGAATTTTTGTGTGTTAAACCAACCTTGCATCCTTTTGATGAAGTCTACTTGATCGTAGTGAATGATGATTTTGATGTGCTTTTGGATTCGGTTTGCAAGAATTTAGTTGAGTATTTTTGTATGGATATTCATAAGGAAGATTGGTCAGAAGTTCTCTTTTTTGGTTGGGTTCTTGTGTAGTTGAGGTATCAGAGTATTTGCAGTTTCATAGGATGAATTATGTAGTGTTCCTTCTCTTTCTATTTTATGGAATAGTTTGAAGAAAATTGGTATCAGATCTTCTTTGAAGGTCTGGTAGAATTCTACACTAAATCCACCTGGTCCTTGGTTCTTTTTGGTTGGGAGGTTTTTAATGACTTACATTTCCTTGTGCAATATGGGCCTGTTTAGATAGTTTACCTGCTCTTGATTTAACTTTGTTATGTGGTATCTGTCTAGATTTGAAGTTTTGTTGAGTATAGGCTTTTATATGATCTTATGCTTTTTTTGGAATTTCCTCTGTTTCTGTTGTTATGTCTCCCTTTTCATTTCTGATTTTGTTAATTTGGATACTTTTTCTCGGCCCTTTAGTTAGTTTGGCTAGGAATTCATCTATCTTGTTGATTGTCTCCAAAACCTAGTTTTGGTTTTGTTGATTATTTGTATTGTTTTCTTTGTCTCTATTTATTTGGTTGATTTTGCCCTGAGATTAACTATTTCCTGCCTTCTACTCCTCTTGGATGAGTTTGCTTCTTTTTGTTCTAGAGCTCTCAGGTGTGCTGTTAAGTTGTTAGTGTAAGATCCCTCCAGTTTCTTTACCAGGGCACTTAGTGCTATGAAATTTCCTCTTAGCACTGCTTTCATTGTGTCCCAAAATTTTGGGTATGATGTGTCAACATTCTCATTAAGTTCCAGGAGGTCTTTAATTTCTTTATTTCCTCCCTGACTAAGTTATCATTGAGTAAAGAGTTGTTCAGTGTCCATGTGTAAGTGGACTTCCTGTAGTTTTTCTGTAGTCATTGAAGACCAGTCTTGGGCCATGGTGATCTGATAGGATGCATGGTATTATTTCAATTGTCTAATCTAAAAAACTGGGAATAGTATGACATATCTCTGTAACCCTTATGCTGTAGTGAAGAGAAGCTTGTTCAGTAGTAAATTCTGCCTCAAAAAAATAATTTGACAACTGATTGAAAAAATTTAAATAAAGTCAACCTCTGTGCTATATATTTACAAGCAAATATTCATTTCTATTTTCACAATATGCCCATCCTCACATGAACATATTCGTAAACTATTGATACTATCTGTTTTAGTTTTGGTTTTATTGCTGTGAAGAGACACTATGACCAAAGCACCTCTTATAAAGGAAAATATTTAATTAGGGTTGGATTACAGTTTCAGAGGCTTAGCATACTATCATCATGGTTAAAAATGTGTCAGTCTTGAGGCAGACATCATGCTCAAGAAGGAATTGAGTGTTCTACTGAGATACAGAAGAATATCGTTTACCCTTGGTAGAGCCTAATCATAGGAGACCTCAAATACTACCCCACAGTGACACACTTCCTCTAACAAGACCACAACTACTCTAAAAGGCCACACTTTCTAATACTGTCACTCACCATGGGCCAAGAATTCAAACATATGAGTCTATAGGAACCACACCTATTCAATCCTTCACAGACTACTCCCTGGTTCCACAAGTTTATAGCCATAACATAGTGCACCATGCATTTTATCCAACTTCTAAAGTATTTATAGTCTATTGTCATCCTGACAATGTTTAAAAGTCCAAAGCACAAAGTCTCTTCTGAGATTCATTCGCTCTCTTAACTGTAACCCCCTATAAAAGAAAATTGAGAAGCAGATAACATCCTTCCAAAATATAATAGCACAGGGTATACATTACCATTCCAAAATGTATGGAATTCAAATAGTAAGGAAATACTGGACCAAAGAAAGACCAAAAACTAGCTGAGTAAACTACAAGCTCTCTTCCTTTATGTGTGAAGTGATAATGCTCTTTAAATCTTCAACTCCTTTCAGCCTTGTTGACTGCCAAGCATGTGTGTTTCTACACCCTGTTAGCAGCTTTCCTTGGCAGGTATCCTCTCACTTCTTGGTGTCTCCAAGGAAATTCATGCTTCCCCTTAACAGCATAACATCACACAATGGCGTCTATAGACCTCCATGCAGGGATACCACTGCCACATGCCTGGTCTCAGTGACTTTCCTTACTAATGGAGAGAGACTGAATAATCCCTTTATATCCAGGCTTCTCTGAGCCACCATGCCCGGGCACAACTTACACATACCTGGTCTTAGTGACTTTTACTAGTCAGGAGGAAGATTCTATAAACCCTTTCTTATATCCTTCATTCTAAGGCCAGAATTGTATCATATGGCTGAAGCTACCATGTTCTGCTACTGGGTGGAGCTAGAACATGGTCCCCCTTTTTAATTTCAACTTTATTTGCCTTCTAGTTTCTGTCATGGAACTTTCTCTGTGGTACCAACATCTTTCTTAGATTTGATTTTATTTCTGTAAAGAGACATCATGATTAAAGAAAAAAGTTTAGTTGGGATTAGCTTACAGTTTCAGAGACTTAGTACTTAACATCATGACAGGAAGTATGGCACCATACATACTGAAACGGTGTTGGTGATCAGAGTGCTACATCTTGATCTGAAGGCAAAAGGAGACTGTCTTCTACATAGGGTAGAGCTTGAGCATAGGACAAATTTGGCCACCAGAGTGACATACTAACTGGAAAAAAGCCAAAAATGCTTCAACAAGGCCACACCTTCTAATAATGCCACTTCTCATGGGCCAAGCATTCAAAAACATGAGTCTTTGTGGGGTATACCTATTTAAATCATTATACCTCTGCATAATTATTCCTATGGATACATAAAAAGAAATACACATGCACATACACACACACACACACACACACACACACACAAACACACTTATTCCCACAAATCCTTGTGGAGTGGCTTGCCCATGCCTACAAAGAATGTCAGGTGTTACTTGATTAAAGCAAGTAATCAATATGAAGAACCTCTTGATCATTAGTTTCCTGTCCTCTTTTACTGTTAAGGTATTTATTTTTAGCATTTTTCTTTTATGCTTTTATGTAATTAGTGTATTCCTCAATGTCAACCAAGGATATAACTCTTGGAAGTAACCACTTAGAGTGAAATTATTTCCTATTTCTGTCAACATAACTAAAAGCAGTAGATATCTTCTTAACTTGTCGCTATAGATGATAGATAGATAGATAGATAGATAGATAGATAGATAGATAGATACATAGATAGATACATAGATAGATACATAGATACATACATAGATAGATAGATACACAGATACATATATACATACATACATACATACATACATACATACATACATACATACACAGATTAAAATAACCTGGAACAACAGTCCTCAAGAGAAAAGTAAATACTCAAGTGCTTAGATGCATTAGATTATTTGGTAGCTTATTTGAGATTATCCAAATTTCCTATCTGACCGAAGCTACCTTGAAGCTACCTACCATATAAAATAAAACGAAAATAAACAGAAGAGATCTCCTAAAAGCACTATACTGTAATGGTGAGTATCATTGCTATTTGCATATATTTAGTTTCTGTCTGCTTCATGTGAGGCATATCATCCATAACAGGAATTAAATAAGATCAATTTCCTTTTCAAATTCTAAAAAGTAGAAAATAAAAATTTTTTCCAGTTTTATTAGCTTGCCCAAATTCCTAATTAATAGTAGTAACAGTCAAGATTTACTGTCCATCAAAACAGGTAGTCTGTGCATTTAATGTTTGTTCTTTCAGCTCTTATGATTTCTAGAGTTCAGTATGTGAGTTTGTGTTTATTCATTGACTCCTCAAAAGAGAATTCACTTTCTATTTTGGACAGCTCAGATTTCTCCTTTGATCTAAAAACAAAAACAAAAACAAAAAAACAAACAACAAACAAACAAAAAAAACTCCTTTAAAGAAAAGAGATATTCTCAATTTCCTAAATTAAAACTAAGATAAGAATAGTAGTACATTTTTTTTCTAAGAACATTTATACAACAAAAGTATGACAGGACTTTGTATCTTGTTTTGATGAAGACCAAAGAAATCTCTATAACTGAAGAATTTGTATTGTGGTAAAAAATTAATAGGTATACATCATGAACAGATAAAAAACAATTAACTATGGTAAGAAACTTATGTGTTAATGAAATTGAATCTATTCTAAATGCAAATCAAACACATAGTTGTCAGAACAAGAAATTTAGCGACTTGTAAACTGGAAGGACATCAGAATTCCATTCAGATGATAATTGCTTTGAAGAGTAATGCTTATAAAAATAAGCATTTATTTACTTAAATCAAGAGGATGCTTGGCATTTAATGATAAAAAGAAATTATTTTCAGGTAGAATGCTTTGTAATTTACTATTTTGGGTTAGTGAATCTCTAATGATATTTCATCATTATTATTATTGTTGTTGTTTTTACTGATTTATTAATACAGTTAAGATTAACCTGTGATGTCTAATCTTGTTTGTCAACTTTGCTTCACCTAGAATTAATTAAAATGCAAGCATCAGGGTGTCACTCTGAGAGATTGTACTTGGTTGAGTTATTTAGGTGGGAGATCATTTGATGTCAAAAAATGCTCCCCAAATCAAGGCCATACCTTCTTAGTGACAGCTCATGTGAAAGAGTTTAGAAAAAGGAAGCTTTTGTTTTTTTCCCTGCTTGCTTTCACTCTGGCTAACAAGTTCATCAATCCTCTTCTTGAGACATTTCTATGCTGGTTTTAGATCCTATTTCTTCAGGATTACAGTATTACTGAAAACTGGCATCTTTCTAGGACCTTTCTAAGATCTTAGTACTTGAATGAGACTAATGAGATATCCAGTGTCATGGACTGAACAATTACGGGATTCTTGGACTTTGTATTAGGAGACAGTCATTTTAAACTGGGATCATAGTATGTAAGCCATCCTAAGAAATCCCATTTTTAAAGTTTCTTATTGATTAGATTACTTAAAATGGGAGAATCATCCTCAAATCATCACATATATACACACACACATACATATACATATACACATACATATACATATGTGTATGTTTATGTATATATTCATTCTATCATTTCTGTTTCTTTAGATAACACTGATTAACGTACCTATCATGGATTGTAGATTTAATACAACATTCTATTTGGATATATGCACAAAATTTATCTGACTATCATAGAGCAATAACAACATTCTTTGTAATGTTTTCTAAAGTATTCAAAGGTATCTGAAGCAACACACTGAATACTTAAAAACCTATCTATGTATTTCCAAAATAAACTGTAGTATAAATGAATATAAGATAAGGAAATAGGAGTTCAAACAACCATATATTCACTTTACAATGACATATGGAATCTCAGTGAGCATCATTTTCTTTCTCTGTAAAAGAACAAAAAGGGCTACCACATTGCTTATTCAATTAGATTAGGCAAGCCTAAAACCATATATATACAAACAAAAGTGGACTTAGCAGGTTATATTTATTTAATTCTATAAGCATGCATGCATGCACACAAACATATAAAAAATAATAATCAGAGGAAAAGACTATATCAATATAAGAAGAAGGTAGCATGTGATACATGGATGGAAGGTACTTTGTATGTGTTGGAAAAAGGAAGGGGGTGTAGTGATGTAGTTTTAGTTTAACCAAAAATGTATTCTTTTTTTTAAAAAAAGAAAGCATTAAACCATAAATAAATTAATTAAAATATGAACATAATGCCCACATTATAGAACATTCAAAGTAACTAAATTAAAGTGTAACTAAAATAGATTTGTACATTTCTAAGTATGCTATAATCACAAGTATTACACAAACAAACACACACATACACATACACACAAACACACACACATACATACACACACACACACACACACACACTCACACACACTTTCCCAAGTACATTACAAAACCACTTTCATTTTCTTCTCTAAACCTAGTTTTTCAAATGTAGATGGCTTTTGTTGAATGTTGATTGCAATCAGGCTGAGAGAAGAAATTGTTAATAAATTTCTTCAATAGATGTTAAAAACACCTCAGACGCGTGCACCCACATATGGATTTTCATCATTCTTGCATGACAGTTTGGTAAGCATATGTGAACAGAATCTCTGGGAAACAAGCAGTTAATGCTGTAAATCTAAGGAATAGAAGAAAATATAAAAGGTTACTGCAGAGCAGTTGATCCATTTTGTCAAAATGTCAAATGTCTCTTCCTGCATGCTTGGAGATATTATTAAAAGTGGCTTCAAGCTTTTTCTGTCTACCTTGCTTCTGTTTCATTTCTCCTGTTCCCAGTCTACAGGCTAGTCATATTGCTCAATCACTGGGCAAATGTTACTTCCTGTCTTCCGCTGCTCAGCCACTTTTATAGTAGCAATAACAGATGCTGTGATTAAGACCCTCAACGTGAAATCTTGAACAAAATATATCCACTGCCCTCCTTGCTTCTTATTTTCTTTAAAAAGACTAGCCATCTGTGTTAGCATCTTAAAATTATGTCTCTTTGTTCTTTCAGTCTTGTACATGTCTTAATAAACATATATTTAAACTCTGAAATTGGAGTCTAATTTTGTAAGTCTGTTGCTATGAAAATAAATTAAATATTACATCAAAGTTTGGATATCTTTTCTTTTGGTAAAAATTTCATACTTTAATTATGTAGTATAGATGGTAAACATTATTTATTTACTAGATTTCCCAGTATACAATTTTAGTAGAAAATTAACTCAGAATAAAATATAATATAGAAATTTGGGAAACATGGTATAGCTCACATATCAAAACTTCAGAAAAATATTAATGGGTAAATTAGAATATTAATCATATAATAGTATATTTAGGCATATACATATACATGAAAAATTACTAGGACTAATCATTAAAATTAAAACAAAACAAAAATAAAGTGTAATGACACTGAGGCTAAATAGTTTGTAGAAGTAGAAAAATAAATAAGCATTAATTTGAAATATATCTCCTGTTAGTACAGAACTATTCATTCTGTGAATGCCATTAAAATGAGAAATTAATGTTAAATAAATTATATAATTGTTTTTAGATGACATAACTTTAATTTACATCTAAATGAAATCGTGACTGAGAAAATTTTGCATATTTTTTTGTTTAAAGACAGGAGTTTTCTATATAGCCTAGCCTTCTCTATATCTTCTTATTCTTCTGTTTCCCAAATGCATAGATTGGAAGAAATAGCAGGATAGAAAAAAAGGACTGCAGCTCTTTATGGATTGTGTTGCTGTATCTGAACATGCAGTCATTCTAACAAAAGAATGAGCTTTAACAGCTTTTTCACAGCACTAATAAGGAACACTTTCTTTCATGACTCATAATTACTTTGATCTGATTATGCTCCCCCATGTATGTCTCCTCTCACAAATTATATTTCTCCAGTAATTGAGCAATGCAGCTAGCAAATTGTTTTAGATAAGAAGGTATATCTATATCTGTTTATCTCTATCTCTATCTCTATCTCTATCTCTATCTCTATCTCTACCTCTACCTCTACCTCCATCTCTACCTCTACCTCTACCTCTACCTCCATCTCTACCTCCATCTCTACCTCCATCTCTACCTCCATCTCTACCTCCATCTCTACCTCCATCTCTACCTCTATCTCTACCTCTACCTCTACCTAACTTTACTTTTAGGAAATTCAAGCTGTGACAAAATTGAGATTTCTCTGACCCTATTGATAATCTATAAAACTGTCATTTAATATGCTTCTGGCTTTAAGAGTACTAGTGATCCACATGTAGTCATAAGTAGACTAAAGTTGTTTTCTATTAATCAACAATTACATGCTAATGTCTCTTTAAAAATTTGTTTCCTAAGTTCCAGGGTTAATGCTCATATATAGCCAACATATGATTCAATAAATGTAACTCTTTTATAACCCAATATTCTGTGGGTTGTCTGTTTTTAATGGAGGAAGGGGTTTATTTGGCTTACACATCGGGGTTTGTTTTTTTTTGTAAACTGTTTAATTTAAAATATTATCCAATGTGCAAAAATCAGTTGTCTTTCTAAATACACAGATAACACTCTGGAAAAGAATATAAGAAAACTCTCCCATGCATAGTTGTCTCAAATAAATAAGTAAAGATTCGAAGTGGGAGAGACCTCACCAAGGATGTGAATGAATTCTAGGGAAGCTTTAAATATCTCATGCAAGATATTGAGAAAGAAACCAAGAGATGAAAAGCTCTCCAAGGCTAATAGATTTTTAGAATTAATATTGTGAAAATGATTATCCTTTTTACAGATTTTTAAGGAGAAGCCACTACTACCACTTTCTTTAATATAATTCTTAACTACATACTAAATTCTTACCCCTATAGCTACAGATAAGTATTGTTTTCATTCCTCATCAAAGAAGCTTCTCCTGTAGCAGATGAGGATAATCATAGAAATGTATAACTCATCAAAATTTGGATAGGAAGTGATAGAGGGGTTCCCACCTGCATTTTCATATCCACAGCTTAGCAAGTACACTAAAGGCTCAGGGAGCACCACAGAAGAAATAAGACTATAAATACCAGAGAATTAGAAACTTGGTACACGATAGTATCTTTTAGATATAACAGAGAAGCTGAAACCAGGCCATTGCAACATTCTGATCTCTAAAGTAAGACCTGCATAAAAAAAAAAGCAGGTGCCAATATGGATGGAAGAACTTTCATGAGATCTCATTTCTACATGAGGAGCCACAGCAATCAATGCATTTTAAGAGAATAAGAGTCACATATGCAAACAAAACTAAATAAACTCAGTAGGATTCATTTATATGTATATATACATATTATTTATATATTTTATTATATATGTGTATAATAAAAACATGTCATGTATATGAGAAAAAGTAGGAGGAGGAAAACAAACAAACAAACAAACAAACAAACAAAATAGCAGCAGTTCCAGGTGGAAAAGAGAATTTAAATGATGTAAATATAGGACTTATATATGAAATTATAAAAAATTCAAATCTTTAGTTATAGATATATAAGAACCTGTAATGTTTCCCATACTATGGTACTTCACTGGCTACCAACTACAAAACAGGAAGTTCCTTCCTGTCTCTGGATATTAGTCTGTGGTTTGTTGAAGGGAAAATTTAGCCCTATTATATATTAATTTCATTTAAATGTTTTGCAATATGCTTCCTTATATTTTAAGGAAACTTCTGTAATAGTAGGCTTCCATTTGACATTTGATATACTACATTTAAATGTTAAATATTAAAAATTTTAATAGCTGAATATCACTTTAACTTATAAATGTATGGCATTTCACATCCACTCACTACCTGATGAGCCTCTAGGTTGTTTCAACTTCCTGGTTATTATGAGGAGAGCATTAATAGACATGAATTGACAGTCACCTTACATGCGTCTTTGGATATGTACCCAAGAATGGTATATTTTGTAAGATAATTGCAATGCTTTTAGTTTATTCTACAACTCAAAAGTAAGACATTTTCTCTGAAGACACTATGTTCTTTGGATCACAGTGCAGGAAATTACTATACATGGTAGCAGAGGAGAAAAGAATCATCAGTGATAACCAACTATGAATACAGGGAGCTAGAATAATGACTAACCTATTGAAGGCAGGTTCAGTAATGTAATAATGGCTTGAATGTCATAGAAATAATCAACAACTTTCTGATTAAATTTAAAATTGACTCTTCAAGATAAGCCACATTCTTGCAACCAGTATCTGTGACTTTGCATGTCAAATATACTTAAGAAGAACATATTAGTATTATTTTGTTAAATTGCTGCAGTATTCAAATGATTGCTAATGACTTATGTTTATAAAATAAATTAGTAATAGCTTTCTGTAAAGGAATTTTAATCCAGCAACATGGCAGGTATGGCAGGAATACAGACAAGTCCTTAATACCCAAATTTAATCCCAAACAATGGCGTAAATTTAGTTTGTAGAACAAAGCAGCCATGTTTTGACAGTGATGTCTAATTGAGGGCAGACAAAGTGACTAATCAGAGAAAGAGTTGATAGAATGAGTACAATCCTAATGAAAATAGCACAGGAAAAACATTCTTCCTAAGAAAATAGACAAGAAAGAGGGTGACGAGAGAGAGACAGAGATAGATAGATAGATAGATAGATAGTTAGATAGAGAGAGAGAGAGACAGAGAGAGAGACAGAGAGAGACAGGGAGAGGGAGAGAGGGAGAGAGAGAGAGACAGAGAGACAGAGAGAGAGACAGACAGAGAGAGAGAGGGAGAGAAAGAGAGAGAGAGAGAGAGAGAGAGAGAGAGAGAGAGAGAGAGAGAGAGAGAGAGAGACTTTTACTGAAACAGAAAGGGCTAGAAAAAGCATCAGCTTATTTAGCAGTAAGTTCCAGAGGCTGAAATATGCTAGGACTCAGTCCTCAAATTGTGGTTGGAAGCCTTCAAGATTTAGGTTTGCAGATTAGAATATTTATAGGCTAGAAGCTTCCAAGCCTTGGTTTAGGGATATTTAGTACAAATAAGGAAGTGTTGTGGGCTCAACCACATATACACACAGCTTACATACAGTTCTCATCCTACTACCTCATCTGAGAAAATAAAAACATCATTTATATTTGCATCTTTTAACACATCACTTGTTTTCTTTATGAAGTAGACAACAATGAGCATGGGCACTCACAATTGATTAAAATGTTTAAAATAAAAGACTGTGTGGGAATGCAGAAATTTGTTGGATTCTTGATGGCCTGATTTTCAGATATTGTAAACAAGTATCAGTAGGAGACTAACTAGCAGAGTTGCTCAAAAGAGATCTTGAAGAATCTGTTGAGCTGTTAAAAGTTATGCAGAAAGCTCCAAGGATAAAGTACTTATCATTCCTCAACTGTACTGGAGTTGGCTTTTCAATGATGAAGCTTTGTCTTATTTATCCTTGCTCTCTAAGGAGCCTCAATAAAACCTCCTTTATTCATCAGGCTGGGCTTTGGCATAATCTTTCCATTGTTCTGTCATAGCTTCCCTTTGTGACATGAACAGGCCTATTTTGATTTTCCACAACAAAGGGTTCTATTTCCATATAAAGTTTAGAATGTATTTCTCTGTCTATCAAAAATTCTACTGATATTTTGAAATGAAATACTTTGGATTTGGGATTCACTGTAAAAAGTACATAGACATTTTAATACCATAGACCCAAGTTATGAACATAGATATATTCCACTTTAAATGTTCTCTGAACTTTTTCAGTTCCTGTAGGAATGATGAGTTAAGGAATATCCTCCACATCTATTTCCCTGGGTTCCCAAGAAAAGATCAAACTCGGGTCCTCAGGTGTTTGCCCTTTGAGGTTTGGAACCATCTCTCCGAACATCTATCTCTTTCTCCTGCTAATGAAACAAGCAGTCTCTATAACATGTTTACAATATTATGACAATTCAACATGAATGTCTGTCCTTAACAATTATTTTAAAACACACTGATATTTTCTTTTTGTTCATTTATGTCACTCTCAATTTGAAGACTCAAATATTATGAAACTAGCAAAAACATAAAAATAAAAAAGCATAAAATAAGTCAGACACTAAAAATTGGCAAGAAGGTGCACTTATTTTTATCTCTTGTTTTTTGTTCATATAGAGATCTCAGAAACCTAAGAAACTAAAACAACCATAAACAACTGAGACTTTCAAATAAAAATCTGCACAGCAAATACTATACTCAAACATTAATAAACTATTACAGGATGAGAGAAATATTTAAAAACTAGTTTTAACAGTAAGCTAATGTTGTATATATGCAATGAATTTCTCACAATTTAACAACAAAAATCCCAAACATAATCCAGATCTTAAATGGGCAAGAGATTAAATAAATATACTCTAAAATCAGATACAGTGGTGATAACCTTTATATAGAAAGAAAAATCATTTTTACAATGAGGAAAATGGTAATAACCTACTATTAGGCATATTATTTTAGAAAGAATATTATGTTAATCATCCCCAAGTGAAAGTTAATAAATAGTGGCTAAACTTTGAGAGATAGGAGCATTTATGCTCACTATCATTTATGGTAGCATGTAAAACTATGGTACTCATGGTAAGAGAGTGGCACTTCAGAGTACAAAACTGAGCTACTATCTTCTGGAATGGTGTTGTTAAAACTCAACTGCTAGCCGGGCGGTGGTGGCGCACGCCTTTAATCCCAGCACTTGGGAGGCAGAGGCAGGAGGATTTCTGAGTTCGAGGCCAGCCTGGTCTACAAAGTGAGTTCCAGGACAGCCAAGGCTACACAGAGAAACCCTGTCTCGAAAAACCAAAAAAAAAAAAAAAAAAAAAACTCAACTGCTACTATGTTATAGAACAGTGGTACCCAGGATGCTCTTAAAATTATCATGTGCCTTGATTGATAAGTAAATTTTAAAGGTAATCAAATAAGTTAAATTAAAAGATTATGCTTATGTGTTTTCTAAAACAGTTGATATCAAGGAAATTAAGAGTGACATACAGACCTGAGTAACTCAGTGAGACACAGAGATGAGCAAACATTGGTTACTGGGCGCTAAGCTACTACAGCAATAAAAGAAGTTTTAGTTTTCCAAACATAGGTTACTGGACACTAAACTACTACAGCAATAAAGAAGTTTTAGTTAATGTAAAGATATTTAATGTTTTAAAAGAATAAAACAACATACAGTCTATATTCATCAACAAAAAGAAGTGATGGGTGTTTCATTAGATAGCATGTACATTTCCTGGTTCTTACACGCTGGGAGGGTATACATGTATACATGTGTGCATCTAGAAATATACGATAATGATAGTTTCTTGGTACGGAACTACACTTCTAAGCTTCCTTGCAGCCATGAAAGAAAAAATCAGAAGGGAAAGACTAAAGAAGGGAATATAATCTATTTTCTGTAGTTATTTCTGCCTTTTAAAGTTGTGCAGTCATCTTTTTCCACTGACAGATGGCTCAATATTCCACAGGTTAGATGTATACCTCTACATGCTTCAATAAGCATAGTCCTCATAGAATGTAAGAATGCCAGACATTGTTCTTTGTCTGCTTTCTGTCTCTTTATACTGCCTCATATATCTAGCAGACAGATAAATCAAAAAGTAGATAAAAGATAGATAGGTGATAGGTAGGTGATAGATGATATGTTAATAGATATAGATAGAATATGCAAAGAAGGTAATAGCTCGAACAAAATAATTCTATAAAACTTACAATTTGTTTATTTCAAATAAACAGAAAAATACTTAGAAAATTTAAAATTCTTAAATGAAAATTATATGCAAGTCATTTTTCACATAGACCTCAAAATACAAATAGATGTAGTATTGTTTTAAAAAGGAAAATATGCACACATTGTAAAATGCAAAACTATTTGTGGTATTGTCAATGAAACAATAGAGTAACAAGTTATAAAAGTAACTGAACAAATAAAAATAAATTTTGACAGTAAAATCCAAAACTAGATTTCTTAATATGTGTTTCATTGCTGTGAAGAGACACCATGACCATGGCAACTCTTATAAAGGAAAACATTTAATGGGTCTGGCTTACAGTTTCAAATGCTTAGTTCATTATCATCATGACAGGAAGGATGAAAGCACACTGGCCAACATGGTGCTGGAGACAGAGATGAGACATCTTGATCCACAAGTAACAAGAAAAGAATATATACCAAACTGGGAATAGCTTGAGCATATATAAGACCTCAAAGACTGCTTCTGGAGTGACTCATTTTCTCCTGCAGTGTCCACTGTACTATGGCTGGAAGCCATGGAAGATCAACTCCCCCTCTCCTTCAGAGAGGCAACTCTTTGGCAGCTCAGGCCGGGCCAGAGCCTACAGATGTCCACAGATAGTGTCTGGTACACAAATTGGCATTTATGTATATGCATTCATATACATATATAAAGAGATATATAGGTATGTGGCAACAATTAATGAAAAATAAGCCATAAAATTTAAAAAGAGCAAAAAAGGGAATGTGGAAACTGTTGGAGGGAAGAAAAGCAAGGTGATTTCTTGTTGAATTTATGTTCTTTCCTCATCAGGGAAGTGTCTTCAGGGAACATTATATAGTACATGACGAAAAAGTAGAGTAAGGAGGAAAAGGAAAAAAGAAATGCTGGTGAAAGAAGCCTGAAGATTTAGGATTGTCCTGGCAGCTCTGTCTGTCAAAACTGAAATGAAAGCACCATTTGACTGTACACCAAAGAAGCCAGGAAGGTCTTTGTTACTGATCAAATCTGAAATGACTGGCAATTGGAATCTCACATCTTAATATTTGGGATGTGCATGCATGAAGATAACAAGATTGAGGCCAGTCTAGACACTATAGACATATGCTCTAGATGAACTTGATTTTTATAGTTATAATAATAAATGAATGAATGAATAAATAAGAAAGAAAGAAAGAAAGAAAGAAAGAAAGAAAGAAAGAAAGAAAGAAAGGAAGAAAGAAAGAGGTTTATAGTGACATTAAATCTATTAGCATATACAAACTTTTATGATCTTTAAGTTTAGGTCAAGACATGTTGCAGGACAAGAGATAGAGTCAATGAGGTCTCTGAAATGAAGACTAGACTGGTACAAAGCAAATTCCAGGTAAAGAAAAGCTTAATTCCAGGATTGGTGGTACACCCCATTTTCTTAGCATTCAGGAGACAGAGCCATGCAGATCTCCAAGTTCAAGGTCAGTCTAAAGAGCAAGTTCCAAGACAGCTAATATTTGGCAGTGAAGGAAATCATTGAAAAACAGAAAGTTTTTGATAAAGTAATATAACACAGGGGGCATTTTCCAGACCCAGAAAGAAGTAGAATTTAGCAGCTTCAGCTGTTTGGCTCTGGCGTTATAGTCAAGTGAAAAAATAGACCTCTGAGACAAATGATGGTGGTTAGATGAGCTAAAAAATTACAGGTAATTAAGAAGAAACCAGCTCTTCTGGTTTCCTTCTGCTCCTGGAGCTGATCCTATGCCACATCACTCCATACCCAAATACCGCCTGGAGAAAGCTTGTCTCCCAGGAATGCTGGCACAACTGTGAGTACAGATAACACCACCACTTCTGCTCTAATTCCTGGCCCAAGATAGACCAGCCCAGAGTTATCAGGACACAGGAACCAAGGAACAGCCAGGGACAGGAGCCTTTAGGTTTCCATCTGCATCCTGGAGCTGACCCAGTGCCACAGTTCTCCATACCCAAATTCCTCCCAGAGAGAACTAGTGTCCCAAGAGTACTGACACACAGGTTTGCAGGGGGGACAATACACAGTCAGAGACAGAAAGAACAGCTAAAACCAGAGATATCCAGATGGCAAGATTTAAGGACAAGAACCTAAGCAATAGAAACCAAGGCGACTTAGCATCATCAGAATCCAATTCTCCCACCACAAAGAGCCCTGGATATCCCAACACAACAGAAAAGCAAGACTCTGGTTTAAAATCTCATCAGATGATGATGATAAAGGACTTTAAGGAGTATATAAATAACTCCCATAAAGAAAAACAGGAGAACACAGGTTAACAGCTAGAAGCCATTAAAGAGGAAACACAAAAATCCCTTAAAGAATATCAGGAAAACACAACCAAATGGGTAAAGTAATTGAACAAAACCATTCAGGATCTAAAAATAGAAGTAGAAACAATAAAGAAATCACAAGTGGAGATGAACCTGAAGAAAGAAAACCTATTTACTGGATATGTAAACAGGACACCCAGCATTTTGCTGCATACAGGAAACGCACCTCAGTGTCAAAGACAGAAACTACCTCAAAGTAAAGGACTGGAAAACAATTTTCCAAGCATATGGTCCCAAGAAGCAAGCTGGAGTAGCTATTTTAATTTCGAATATAATCAATTTTCAACCAAAAGTTATTGAAAAAGATAAGGAAGGACATTCCACACTCATCAAAGGAAAAATCTACAAAGAAGAATTCTTAATTCTGAACATCTATGCTCCAAATGCAAGGGCACCCACATTCATAAAAGAAGCTTCACTAAATCTCATAGCACACACTGCACCTCACACAATAATAGTGGGGGACTTCAACATCCCACTCTCAGCAATGAACAGATCATGGAAACAGAAACTGAACAGAGACATATTGAAAATAAAAGAAGTTATGAACCAAATGGATTTAACAGTATCTATAGACATTTCATCTAAAACAAAAGAATATACCTCTTCTCAGCACCTCACGGTACCTTCTCCAAAATTGACGATATCATTGGTCACAAAACAGGCCTCAACAGATACAAGTAGATTGAAATTGTCCTATGCATCCTATCAGATCACTAAGGACTAAGGCTGGTCTTCAATAACAACAAAAAGAACAGAAAGCCCACATACACAACAATACCTTACTCAATGATTATTTGGTCAAGGAAGAAACAACAAAATTAAAGACTTTTTATAATTAAATGAAAATGAAGTCGCAAGCATACCTAAACTTATGGGACACAGTAAAATCAGTCCTAAGAGGAAAATTACAGCTCTGAATGCCTCCAAAAAGAAACTGCAGAGAGCATACCCTAGCAAGTTAACAGCACACATGAAAGCGTTAGAACAAAAAGAAGCAAATACACTCAAGAGGAGTAGAAGGCAGGAAATAATCAATCTCAGGGAAGAAATCAACCAAGTAGAACCAAAAAGAACAATACAAAAAATCCATAGAACCAGGAACTCGTTCTTTGAGAAAATCTTCCCTTCCTTCCTTCCTTCCTTCCTTCCTTCCTTCCTTCCTTCCTTCCTTCCTTCTTCTAATCTTCCTTCCTTCCAATCTTCCTTCCTTCCTTTCTTCCTTCCTTTCTATCTTCCTTCCTTCCTTCTTCTTTTCTCTCTCTCTTTCTTTGTTTATTTTTTTTTAATCAAATACAGTCTAACAGGAGTCAAACTGAAAAAGGAGACTTAAGTTGAGAAAATGCCTTCAACAGATTGTCTAGTAGGCAAAAGATCATTGAATATTTTCTTGACTGATGATTTATTATTTGCAAGTACCATCTCTGAACAGATGGTATAAGAAATCAATTTGACAAGATAGTAATTCTATTCTTTCCTGACCTCTTCTTCAGTGTCTACCTCCAAGTTTATGTTTGATTTCCTGTCCTGACTACCATTCATAATGTACTGTGAGATATAAGATGAAATAAACTTTTTACTCTCAAAAAACAAACAGACAAAGACCAGCATCACTGAGGTGAAATCATCTGGGAAGTATATTCTGACAGTACAAAGCTGTATTTCAGATATAGCCAAGGTTGTACCTTGTGCATTTGTACTTGGTAGTGTGTAAGACTCACCCAGCTGGTACAGATTTTGATGGCATGAAGGGGTCATGAAGAACAGCTGAGGTTTGTCACTTTGAAAGGCCACAAAAGGCTATTGGTGAAGGTGCAGCCTAAACTGCATTTTAGGACCCAGGACTGAAAGGGTCGTAAAAAAAAAGTTGAGGCTTGGCACCATGAAGAGAGGCTATTTGTGATGCCTAGTATTAGCAGAAGTCCCCAGTGTATTAGAGATGCCACTACCATGGAATGACTACCAAGGACAGCAACAGAAGTGGAATGGAGTCAACTAGAACCTACAGTGCTACTGAGGGCAGAGCTGAAGAAGTGACCCAAACCCTTTTTTTTTTTTTAATTTAATTTAATTTTATTTTTTTAATTTACATTCCAAATCACTTCCCCTTTCCCGTTTCCTCCCTCCCCGAAAGTCCCATAAGCCCCCTTCCCTCCCTCTTTTCTCCGTTCAACCCCCTCTCATTACTCTGTCCTGGCGTTCCCCTACATCCAGTCTTTCCAGGACCAGGGGTCTCTCCTTCCATCTTTTTAGAAATCTATTGATATGCTGATTGTGTCTAGGGTATTCTGAGATTCTGGGTCAATATCCCCTTATCAGTGACTTCATACCATGTGTGATCTTTTGTGATTGGGTTACCTCACTAAGGATGATATTTTCAAGTTCTGACCATTTGCCTAGGAATTTCGTGAATTCATTGTTTTTAATTGCAGAGTAGTATTCCATTGTGTAAATATACCACATCTTCTGAATCCATTCCTCCGTTGAGGGACATCTGGGTTCTTTCCAGCTTCTGGCTATTATAAATAAGGCTGCTATGAATATAGTGGAGCATGTGTCCTTATTGCATGCAGGTAAAGTCTCTGGGTATATGCCCAGGAGTGGTATAGCCGGATCCTCCGGAAGTGTCATGCCCAGTTTTCTGAGGAGCTGCCAGACTGCTTTCCAGAGTGGTTGTACCAGCCTGCAATTCCACCAGCAGTGGAGGAGTGTTCCTCTTTCTCCACATCCTCGCCAACAACTGCTGTCTCCTGTGTTTTTGATCTTAGCCATCCTGACTGGTGTGAGATGGAATCTCAGGGTTGTTTTGATTTGCATTTCCCTAATGACTAAGGATGATGAACATCTCTTTAGGTGCTTCTCAGCCATTAGATATTCTTCAGGTGAGAACTCTTTGTGGAGCTCTGTACCCCATTTTTTAATAGGGTTACTTGCCTCTCTGGAGTTTAACTTCTTGAGTTCTTTGTATATCTTGGATATTAGCCCTCTGTCGGATGTAAGGTTGGTAAAGATCATTTCCCAGTTAGTTGGTTGCCGCTTTGTCTTTTTGACAGTGTCTTTTGCCTTGCAAAAACTTTGTAATTTAATGAGGTCCCATTTGTCTATTCTTGATCTTAGAGTATAAGCTATTGGAGTTCTGTTCAGGAAATTCTCCCCTGTGCCCATATGTTCAAGGTTCTTCCCTAGTTTCCCTTCTATTAGTTTCAGTGTGTCTGGTTTTATGTGGAGATCTTTGATCCACTTAGAATTGAGCTTAGTGCAAGGAGATAAGGATGGGTCAATTTGCATTCTTCTGCATGTTGACCTCCAGCTGAGCCAGCACCATTTGTTGAAAAGGCTATCTTTTTTCCACTGGATGGTTTTAGCTCCTTTGTCAAAGATCAAGTGACCATAGGAGTGTGGATTCATTTCTGGGTCTTCAATTCTGTTCCATTGATCTACATGTCTGTTACTGTACCAATACCATGCAGTTTTTAACACTATTGCTCTGTAGTACAGCTTGAGGTCCGGGATACTGATTCCCCCAGAGGTTCTTTTACTCTTGAGAATAGTTTTAGCTATTCTGGGTTTTCTGTTATTCCAGATGAATTTTTGAATTGCTCTTTCTAACTCTATGAAGAATTGAGTTGGGATTTTGATGGGGATTGCATTGAATCTGTGTATTACTTTTGGTAAGATGCTCATTTTTACTATATTAATCCTGCCAATCCATGAGCATGGCAGATTTTTCCATCTTCCGATGTCTTCTTCAATTTCTTTCTTCAGAGACTTGAAGTTCTTGTCATACAGATCTTTCACTTGTTTGGTTAGCGTCACGCCAAGATAAACCCTTTTGAGAAGCCCAGATGATAGCCTGTGAATCCCAGACATTAGAACAAGAGCCTTGGAGACTGCAAGATGTTCACAATTCCAGACAAATGTTGCTTTGGTCATAGTGTCTGTTCACAGCAGTAAAACTCTAGCTAAAACAGTGTTCCATTTTAAAACAGACTCAACTTGACTGTTGCATTAATGAAACAATAAAAATGAGGTTATAATTTTTACAGTTTTCATATGACTCTGAAATATTACCGGTCATAAGACAAAGTAAATGTTGCTTTAAAAATAATAATGCTCTATGACATGCCTTGACAGGTAGGCACATTCTGGAAATATCAGTTTACCACCAGTTAGCTACAGGAAGAAACTTAGCAAATGAAACATTTTGGATAAAAAAAGTTTTTAATAAATTTTAAATTTAGACTAAAATGAAAAGTATTAACAGCTCTGCTCTGAGGAGTGAATATAATACTTTGGAAATTATTGAGATTATAAAATAATTTGCAATGTAAGGCTCCTAGGGACTGTAAAGATGCAGTTTTCTTTTTTTTCTTTTTTCTTTTCATTTACATTCTGAATGATTTCCCCTTTCCTGTTTCCTCCCTCCCTGAAAGTCCCATAACCCCTCTTCCCTCCCCCTGTTCCCCATTCAACCCCCTCTCACTTCTCTGACTGGATGTAGGGGAATACCAGGACAGAGAAGATGCAGTTTTCTAAGTAATAGCAGATAAAATTTCAATCCATCTAGATAACTGTGGAAAGGAGAGAAGATGGAAAGTAAAGGTGTATGCATCATAGACATGTTATGCTTATGTGATTTGGAAAGTAGGAAGAAAATCATGGGGGTGACTGGATAATAGTAATAAATACCCAGGTAATCAGTTTGGTCAGTTCAATATAGGGAAGATGCAAGTCAATTTACAGACATTTACAGCATCATCAGTATGATAAGCTCAGATGATGAACTTTATCTTATTTATTTATTTATTTATTATTTATTTGGAGGTGCAAAGTTCAAAGATGGAAAATTAATGAGTATAGTGTTGCTAGTTCATGCAGAGATTGCTTTGCATTGGTATCACTTGGATAAGAGTGCTAGAACCCTGTTCACATCAGTGAATGGTACTTGTAGAAGGTGTAGAGACACAAATATATGCTACCTGAAAAAAAGAGTTTCAGACATAGGAAATTATGTGAAAATAGCTGATTTAATTTGAAGAGTTGTTTTATGTGAATGTATGATAATGAAAACACACATAGGTATAGATGTGTATATACATGCATTTATATATGTATGTACATATGCATGTATGTATAGGGAAGTTTTTGAATTAAAAAAGAAATAAAATTTGCATGTGTATGTCAAAAGCCAATAATTGCTTGTATTTGTGTAAACTCAAATATTTTCAAATTAGAGATAATCTAGGGTACTGTTTCTCTACTTTCCTGTTGTAGCAACCCTTTAATATAGCTTCTCCTGTTGTAGTGACCCCAAAACATAAAATTATTTAGTTGTTAGTTCATAATTGTAATTTTTCTACTTGATAATCACAATGTAAAATCTGATATACAGGATATCTGATATATGACCACAAAGGCGTCACAACCCACAAATTGAGAATGATTACTTTAGGTAAGAGTATTATCTTTGTATTAGTTAGGGTTTCTATTGCTGTGAAGAGACACTATGACCAAGACAACTTTTATAAAGGACAACTTTGAACCGGGGCTAGTTTACAAATTCAGAAGTTCAGTCCATTATCATCAAGGCAAGAAGTATTGTAGCTTCCAGTCAGTCATGGTGCCTGAGGAGCTGAGAGTTCTATATCATGTTTCAAAGACAAATAAGATAGACTGACTCTCAGGCAGCTAGAAGGAGAGTCTCCAAGTCCATACCCACAATGGGACAGCTACTCCAATAAGTCCACATCTACTAATAGTGTAATTCCCTGAGCCAAACATATACAAACCATCACAGATACAGAAGTTATTATATCCTTTCAAGGGCATAATATTATGACAGCCAGTCCTTAAAACATTTTATTTTATAAAAAGAAAGGCAAACAGTGATGAAATAATGCAGATTCATTAGTGATCACATTAAAGCATAAACTATATGAAGATGCAAACTGCAGATGATGTACTGTTAATCCACTGGGCCAGAATAAGACTACTACCACAATTAGAGCCTAATTTGAAGGACACTTGATTTTATTAGAGTGTACCCAAGACCTGGCCAAATCAGGTTAAAGAAAGCAGCCGAGAATTCATATATTTAGTCCATCTGTATTAGTTAGGGTTCTCTAGAGTCACAGAATGTATGGGTTGTCTCTATATAGTTTGTCGATGATTTACATTCTTTAGTCCAACGCCCTAACAATGGTCAGCAGCAGCTCTGGATGGAAGTCCAAGAATCTAACAGTTGCTCCAGTACACAAGGCAAGCAGGCTAAGAAGAGAGAGAGTAAATCTTTCTTCTTCCAGTGCCCTTATGCAGGTCTCCAGTAGAAGGTTTGACCCAGATTAAAAGCATGTGCCAATACTAAGCCTTTAATCCTAGATGACCTTGAACACAGAGATCTACCTGTTTTAATCTTCTGGAATTCACAGCTACTATGCATCAAGTTCTCCATGCCAAGATCCTGGTCAGAAACTTGTATCTCTTAGCCTCCAGATTAGGATCACAGGTGAGCCTTCCAATTCTGGATTGTAGTTCATTCAAGATATAGTCAAGTTGACAACCAGGAATAGCCACTATATCATCTTAAAGTGTATAATCAAGAATGCTTACAAAGCAATTTGACATAAGAGAGACAATGGAGAAATCAGGAAATACATAAAAATCTCAAAAAATTACCATGTGTTTATCATGTGATTAGGAAGCATGATTAGAGAGGGTAAGAGAGGGACAAGGAGAATAAGATATTCTCCTCAAAAACAAGTCAAGCTCACGACTTGGGACAGATCTAGGAAACAGACTTAAAAACAGCAACTCAGCTTTTAAAGTAAATGGTAATTTATTTTTAACAAAACAGCATAATGGCTCCTGCCTCCAAATGGAGTAGATAGGTTCCTCAGTACCCATCACATGCCATTTACCATTATACAGAACAGGTGTTAAAACACTGTATAGCCATGTATTTTTATGCTTACAGATTCAGATGCATAATGAAAGAGTAATTATTTCAAAAGTGTTCAGCATAGAGGTAGAGACAGCCAGCAAGAGAAGGAACCCCCAACCCAAATAAATTTAATCTGAATATGTTTTCTTAAACTCTCCAGCTTTCTTTATGATAATAGCTGACTATTAGGAGACTGGTAGGAAATGGTGCAGATATCTTAAGATATCAAGGACCTGTGTCCAAAGCAGATGGGATGGCAACCATTCTTTGCATTATCTTCTGTCACTGTGTTGAAATATATCGATTTGTTTGGTTTCTACATTTATTCACATAATAAATAAATTACATTGATGAACTAACTTTCACCCTACCACTGGAAAAGAAGGAGGTTACCCTATATCCTGGGTCCTTGGCTTTTATGAAGGATAATTTCTGGAAGCCAGAGACTGATTCACTGATTTGAACTGCAGTGCTGAAAAGAGATTGGAATATCACAGGTCCAAAGTCTAATCACCTTATCTTAAGAAATACTAGTCCTCCAAAATAGCAGTTCCTTGAAAGTTCTGTGTCTGAACACCTTTCACTCGTAGATAAATCTTTTTGTAATCTATTGACCTAACAGACCAATAGCTCGCACCAAACCAAAAACTAAGTCATCAGATTGCACTATAAAAAAAAATCCCACATCTTGCTGTAATAACCATTATAAAGTGAACTTTTCCCAAAATTAATTTGTAATTTAAATTTGCCACAATTTATGATATGAGTTTACAAAACAGTATCAATTTCAAAACAATAACTATTTCCCTTCAATGAAACAAAATTTATAAAGCAACAAATAATATTTTTGTGGTTAGTTTTATGTTATGAGAGGTTTCAAGTTTCATCATAGATGTATGATAAGTAGCTATAAGTAGAGCATTATCATCTTCCTAACATATTCAGAACTTCCTATTCAATTCGGATGTTGCTTTTCTCCTTTTTCCTCTTTTGTGTTACCATCCTCTGATGAATAATACTTTCTCTATGACAACATTTCTACATCTAAAGCCTAATAGACACTTCTTTTTCCTTTGTACTCATTGGTAAAAGCCTTTATAATGGAAAATACCTTTCTCTGCATCTTGCATTTCCCTTATCTGAAGAGAGGGCTGCCTATAGGCTGTTCCTTTGAAATGTAGGAGGTTGCAGTAACCTTGTTTGTGCTTAGATTACCAGCACTCTGCTAGTCTCCTGCCCTGCATCCATAAAATGCTAATGAAAGAAAAGGGATCCAAACAATGACTTTCCCTTTGGGTGGTGGAGTGGGTGGCAGCTGAATTATTGTTCTTTGTTTAGGAAAAGAATTTGTCTCTAACTTTTATTTCATTTTGCAATGCCATAGGGTTTTAGTTGCTCTTCCTACTAACTTTAAAATGAATAACAAAATAGTTTAAAAAGAAAACTTGTTGAAAACTAAGAATTTCCAAATAATTAAAGCTAATGATTTTTATCAGGTTGATTTTTAGTTTGTTTCTACTGACTAGTGTTGGAATCCACTAGGATTAACCCTTTAACATGTTCTCCTCTACTCAATCAGACATAAAGAATAATATTCAATAAAATACAGAAAAGATTTCACTGCAGAGTACCTCAGTACTAAAAAATGATAAAGCACCAGTCAGTGGTTTGAATCACTAACCAGCTAACACACGAGATAAAAGTTCTTCCAGCTGATTCACTACCATTGGCCTTTTCATTATAAAAGTTTGGAGAGCAAATGTTCCAGTGACACCTGGAACATTTGGAATGTGATGTAAAAGGTTATGGTATTAGCCATGATCACTTACTGCAGAATATAAGTAAATGAACAGATTTTATGTCAGATGATCACAATTACTTTAGGAGTTAAGAATAATCAGGAATTTTATGAAAAGCATAGAACTTGAAAGGATGACATAAATCCCATTTGTCTCCACTTAGGGATCAGGCCTGATTTTGAAAAGAAGATCCATAAGGCACCAGCTCCAGGAATAGACCATACCTCCCAGGAACTAGGCCATAAGGCAGCAACTCCAGGAATAAGTTCATAAAACCCCCTCCCAAAGAACAACCTACAGATAACCAAAAGAATGGGAACTTATCTTATCTCAGGATGGGTCATCTGTACTGGGTATCCTATGGTTAAACGTTCATTACACAGGATGCAGATCACTCTCAACCTGACACAAGCCATTCAGAAGCAGACCTTGGTGATCGTTTCCCCCAGGACTATCAATGTAATTTTATTACCTATTTCTTCAAGGAAATTTTCCTAATTCCCTTTAAAAGGGCCTGTGCACCCATGTCTTTGGTCTCAATTTGGAAGAATGGTTGACTACCATATCGCATTCTGGCTGTTTCTGCAGAATGAATGCTCTTAGTCTGTGCATATTATCAGAGTCTGGACTCTTCCTTCAGCCATTTTGGTGCCCTTGAAGAGGTAATATGTGAATAAAATCTGCTTTTCCAACTCTGTGATACAGAACACATGTAATTAATATTTTTTGTTGATAATTGCTTGTTTGTTTGTTTAGGCTGTGGTTATTTTTTGATTAGTACTTCAGACTTTGATGAGTATCTCAGAAGAATATAGATATGGAAAAGATAAAGACAAATTTAAAGTGTCATACAAGGATTAGTGAAAAGGCCTCATTCATTAGAGGTACCTATTGCCAAGTCTTATGATGTATATCTCTGAAGTCTACATGATGAAAGCACAGATTTAACTCATATGAGTTACAAACTGAACAGAGCATCCAAATCGATAACAAATTCAATATTCCTGATCATTACATAGGTTATACATAAACTTCCGTGGACAAATAATAATGAAATATGAGCATTGTAAAGATTCTATTCTCATTATTGATTATACACTTCTACTGTAATTCAGACTTTTAAGAAAAAAATGGAAAATTGAAAGGAAAAAAGAATTCTGTAAGTAGAGAGAGGCAGCCTAGATGTTCTGAGAGCAGTAGCATTATTTAAAATGCAAGGAAGAGGTTTCTTAATTGTTGCAGTTTTTGATTGTGAATCTAGCCTTTAATGGCTGGGCCATCTCTCCAGCCCAATTGTTGCAGTTTTTAATCTTCAGTGTTTGATCCAAAATTTTAGGGAAGTCATCACCATCCATAAAGGACACAGAAGAAGAGACTGAAGTCAACCTTTGTTATTAGTAGTGCTTGGAAGTTTTCTTACTTTACTCCATGAGACATGCTTTTATGTCTTAAAAAACAAAACAAAAACAAAAAATCCAAAACAAGCAAACAAACAAACAAAAAAAAAAACCTTCAGCAATTCCACATTATTATTGAGCCTGTTCCTCATATATTCTAAACACATCAATTTTATTTGGAGTTGATTTGCTCCAGAACTTTAAAATTGCTTACCTTGATATTGTTCATTTTGAATTATTTAAGACTCGTGGATGATATTTAGAAAGTTATTATAAAAGTAACTGCATATAGGCAATGACTTTGTAACAAATTATATTATCATGTAGAGACAAATAAATACTCGTGTTCATGCTTACTGTCTCTAAAGATATGTGAATAAATTAAAAAAAAAAAGCAAACTTTTCAGAAAAAGGTGGAGATTTGAAGAAGAGTAAAACAATTTTCATGAACTATTTTCTACTGCAGACAACATTCAAAGCTTACCAGAAGAAGCAATGTATTAGGTAGAAGTAGAGAATTAGATAAAAGGGGCTAAAACAGCAAAGGGACAAGGGAATAGGAACAGGAGTCAGGAATATCCTTTGATTTTTTAGTGGTTAGTGAAAGTTGAAGGGAAGGAATAAGTCAGGACAGTTTTGGAAAGAATGTTTAATCTCTATACCTAGAGTCAAGTGGGTAAATTTGGATGTTATAATAGTAAATTAATACTCAACTAAATTTGTTTTTAAATGAGAAGAAAAGCTGAAATAATTACAAAGCAAATGGATATATGCATATGTGTGTTTATGTATGTATGTGTATATGTATGTACGTATGTATGTATGTATATTATGAATCCATTAAAAAAGATCATCAGATTTGTTATAAAAGTAAGAATTTACCTAGAGAAAGCAACACACTTTCAGTATGAAAGCAAAGATTAAGTTGATAATCTAGAAGAGGGGGGAGAAAGAAAAGGGGAGGATTTAGCAATTGTCCACAAGCAAAAGGTCATAGAGCTTTTCATTGCTATAAAAATTCTAAAAAGATCAAGTATAAAAGTTGCCTTACTATAATGCATAATCCATGATCTTTGAAGTGAGCACTTAAATCTTTTCATTTACATTTTAGAAATAAGGTAAATACTAGAAAATGTGTGAGATACACTGTTACTAATTCTGTAACACATTGAAAAATTATTATAAATAAATTTTTTTCTGTGAAACAGTAGATTAACAGAGCCTTTATATTTTCTCTTTCTATCTTCTCTCTTGTCCCCTCTATCCTTTAGACCTTTATTTATTCCTCACTCCCTGTTTCTCTGTAATATTTTGAAGCAAGTCAAACAGCTCAGACTGCCTTGTAACTTATCACAAATTTAAGATTAGATGGGGATTCCTGATCGGCCGGCCTCTAGGTACCAAAATCTGAGAAGTCAGTTTATTTAACTTTACCTTATTTAAGATCATCTAAAGACATTTAAAAACCTAAACAGTTAGACCTGAATAATTATATATAGTAACATTGAATAGTTGGTCTAAGATGGACAGGAGAGGTCTGAAAGGGCCCCAGGAATAAATGAATAACTGCAGTTATTTACAGGTTGCTGAGAAAGAATTAGTGGTATGCAGTCACTGATAAGGAGATATTAACCCAGAATCTCGGAATACCCTAGACACAATTCACATATCAATAGATTTCCAAGAAAATGGAAGGAGAGACCCCTGGTCCTGGAAAGACTGGATGTAGGGGATGGCCAGGACAGAAAAGCAAGAGGGGGTTGAATAGGGAAAAGAGGGAGGGAAGGGGGCTTATGGGACTTTCGGGGAGGGAGGAAACGAGAAAGGGGAAATGATTTGGAATGTAAATAAAAAAACTTAGAAAAAAACAATAAAGTGGATCCAGAAACCGGACTGAAAAAAAAAGAGGAAAAAAGAATTAGTGGTCCCTAGGGATGAACCTCCTAATTAGTTGTACAATATCAAATGATCACTTCTAAAACTGTGCTTATGAGTGTGTGTGTGTGTGTGTGTGTGTGTGTGTGTGTGTGTGTGTGTGTGCATATGTGTGTATGTTTGTAGCAACAATAACTAAATAATAAAAGGCAATGAATTTTAGAAGCCAGGAACAGACGTTGAAACAGTTGATGAAAATAGAGAGGGGAGATTTATATGAATTGAGTACACATAAAATAAAAAGCAGATTTACTCTAAAATAATATAAGATGTTTCCATGGGAGTGAGGCATGTGCTTTTTGTCATGAACTAAATACCTGGAGAAGAGTAATCAAGCTAACCAATCATTTTGTAATTCATGTCTTAAAAAATGGATGATTTTGGCATCTTTGGGTTCACGAGGTTTGCAAAATATTAATTGAAGTCACTATGTAAGATGTATTTATTATTCTCAAAGTATTTCAGTTATATAAATGTTAAAACATTTATGTTTTATGTGTTTTCTAAACAGAAAAGGAAATGAGGTTTGGTGGGTGGTATAATATGAAGGGTCTGGGAGGATTTGGGAGAGAAAAAAAAATCAATTAAAAGAGTTATTACCCAGCAGAATGCCAGAGAAATTCCATTAGTGTGACAATCACAGAATAATTACATATCTAGTACTACAATAAAAACTTTTCTCTTTCTTTAGGTTTAATATTTAAATGTATGGTAATTTGAATAAGAATGGCATACAAAAGCTTGTATGTTTGAATGTATAATCATTAGGTTGTTGCATTACATGGATGGGATTAGAATGTGTGGATTTGTTTGACTAGGTGTGCCTTGTTTGATAGAGGATTTGTCACTTCAGGTGAACTTTGAGGACTGTTTTCCTCTTACCCCTGACTCTAGATCCTGATACAGAACTCTTAGCTACTTTTCTTTTTAGCACCATGTCTGACTGCCTGTCACCATGTTCCCGCCACAATTAAAATAGTCTAAATCTCTGAAAGTTTAAGCAATACCCAATTAAAAGCTCTCATTTTATAAGACATGGTCATGATGTCACTTCACAGCAATAAAACACAAACTAAGACAATATGTTCATATAAATATTTTCATTAAAAAGTAAAAATTGATTTAAGTATAAGAATTGTGTTTTATTACCTTAAAATATAAAATAAATTTCTACAAGACAATGAAAAAATTAGAACTGCTTCCCAGAAAGATCCCTCAGCTGACAATGTTGACTTATGTCTCTGTCTAAGGCCTTGAGCTTAGTTACTAGATCTCTCATGACAGAAGAGGAGAATCAATTCGCTTCTTACATTGTCCCCAGACTTCCACATTGGCCATGGTATGAATGTGTATACTCTCAAAAATTAAGTTTTCTTTTCATGTCTTATGAATCAACATTTTGGTCTGTACAAAAAGTGTCTGAGAATATCTGTTGAAATCAGAAAAGGACATTGGATCTCCTTGTACTGGAGTTAGAGATGGTTTGTGAGCTACCTGTGGATACTGGGAATGTAATTAAATTCTCCTTGAACAGCTATTAGTGCTCTGAACCACTGAGCAATCTCTCTAGCCGTAAAAGAATGTTTTTGTATAAGTAACAATTTTTAGACAAACATACTTTCTCATGCTTGTCTTTTGGTACTTTACTTGCTTAGCCATCTAGGTAACCCTTAATTTTGGATATTTAATCTTGGATGTTTTACATTTCTTTTTAACAAAAAATAATGTGGTCATTTAATTTCCCTTTGAAATATGTAGTTATTATTTTGAACAAAAATTAAAGGATGCTGATTTTATTTTAAAATCTGAGTTAGCTTCTGCTCAAATAAACTATTAATTTCAATGTAAATAAGTGAGCAACTATATTTTAATCAGATGAGTATATATTGTACATGCTTATACCATAAACTTACTTCTTGAATATATATTATGTATTAGTTATCATGATTCTTCCTTAAGCAATGTCAGCAGAATTTAATATTTTGTCAGATTTGATATTTAAAGTTAAGGATACACTAAAGAGTAAATAATAGCTCAAGTTCATTTACAAAATATTGCTAGTTATACCCACCACTGAAGAGAAACCTCAGGAAATGGAAACAAGATAACTCTGAAAGAGAATTTAAGAGCAAGAAGAAAAATGAAATGAAGACTAGAGATCATTGGGAAACTTCCAATTCAAAATAGCAATACATAATACAAACAGACTTTAATTTATTTAAGGATTGAAGTGATGATGTGTCAGATGGCAACAAACATAAGAAACAAAGTATAGAGCTGCTAATTCCTCAGAAGAGTATATACTTGGTGTGGTGATAAGCAACCCTTCAAAGCTAGCTCAGCTTTACTCTCAAACACCTATGGTCACTTGAACTTTGACAAAGAAGTTAAAACCATTCAGTGGGAAAAAAGACAGCATTTTCAAAACCAGTGCTGTTTCAACTGGTGGTCTAGATGGAGAAGAATGCAAATAGATCCATACCTCTCTCCTTGCACAGAGCTCAATTCCAAGTGGATTGAGTACCTCCACATAAAACCAGATACAATGATTCTAATAGAAAAGAAAGGGGAAAATGTCTGGAATACTTAGGTCCAGGGGAAAACTGCCTTAATATATAACCAATGGGTTATGCTTTAAGAGGAATAATCGACAAATGGAAACTCATAAAATTGAAAAATTTCTGTAAAGCAAGGGACATTGTCAATAGGACAAAATGGCAACCAATAGATTGGGAAAAGATATTAACCAACCCTACATCCAATAGTGGGCTAATATCCAAAATATATAAAGCACTCAAGAAGGCAGACTCCAGAGAACCAAATAAACCTATTAAAAAGTGGAGTGCAGATCTAAATAGAGAATTCTCATCCTAGGAATCTCGGATGACCGAGAAACAAAGAAATGTTCAACATCCTTAGTCACCAGGGAAATGCAAATCAAAACAACCATGAGATTCCACCTCACATCAGTCAGAATGGCTTAGATAAAAAATGCAGGTAATATCAGATTTTGGCGAGGATGTAGAGAAAAAGGAACACTCCTCCAATGCTGGTGGAACTACAAGATATTAAAACAATTTGGAAATCAGTTTGGCAGTTCTTGAGAAAATTGGAAATCGTTCTACTTGAAGACCCAGCTATACTGCTCCTGGGCATATACCCAAGAGATGCTCCAACTTATAACAAGGACACATGCTCCACTATGTTCATAGCAAGCTTATTTATAATAGCCAGAAGCTGGAAAGAACCCAGATGTCCAGCAACAGAAGAATTGATACAGAAAATGTGATACATGTACACAATGGAGTACTACTCAGTACTAAAAACAATGACTTCATGATATTTGCAAGCAAAATGATGGAACTAGAAAAATATCATCCTGAGTGCAGTTGTTAGGCCACAGAGACCGGAATCGCTGCAATCCACAAGAGGTTTAATGTTTCAATGTACATTGAGGTTCCCCAGCATGCACGCAAGAGGAGACCATGAGCTCACAAAGCATACCCTTTTTATAAATTTTTTGGCGGGGAGTTCAGTGGTCGCCTGAGTTGGAGGACTGTGATTCGTTACCCTGAGCAACATTTAAAATTTTTGGTCAACTCGAATGGGGAGGTTGTATCTGCTATTCAGCCCTGTCCTGCCCACTTTGTGGTATTCATGGTATTTCTTGGCATTTTCTTTTAGTCACTTCCCTCTCTGTCCTAACCCTAGGCAGGGTAGTTCTGCTTAGCCCATTTCTGTATCTGTCCTTACACCAGGCAGTCATGGACAGATTGGAAAGTTCCTGTCTGGCTGTGTCCCCCCCTTGGTCATGGGGAGCTGGTCTGCTGTTTCTGACAGGGTTCTCACATTTCCCCCCTTTTCTTAGGACCATTTCAATCTTGAAATGAGGTCTCATACTGTCCTAGTTCCTGGTACTGTTGCTGCATTAGCACCTGAATGGTACTGACCCATAGTTAAAGATTAAGGGTCCTAGGGACAGGATCAATAATAGGGTCATCAGTGGTCCTAATAAGGGAGCAAATAGGGTAAAATTCTATTCTAGGCGCTCCACATGGCGTTATTAAAAAGCTCTTGAGGTCTTTTTTCTTTGGTCTACAAACTCACTGAGCATTGGCTCCACTGCTCAGGTGACTGGGTGGGTCACCTGCTTAATTCAGGAATTATAGATCTGGAAAAAGAGGAACTTCACCTTGTTCTGAGCGCTCTACCCTAGGTGAAGGAGATTATGGCTAAGACAGGAACTCCAGCTCAAAAGCTAAGAGGAACTTCACATTGGTCAAGGTGAAGTTCCTGTCAGGTGGCATGGCACCCCAATATGGCTCTCTACATCTCTTCTCTTTTTATTAGTTTTAAGATGAGAAGGTAACAAACAAGTGGATAAACATCCATCAAAAGACAGTGGGCCTTAACCATTGAAGGGACAGCAGGGACCTGATCCTCTCAAATATTTTATGGTGTTTTTTGCAGAGGAGAGGATTTAGACTTCCTTGTTATTATTTCAAGGACCGTCTCTCAACACCAACCTCTATGCAATCAAGTGTGCTTCGCAGGGGACTCAGAGACAGAAAACATGGTCCTCTCCTTGCAGTTTTGCCTGCACCTCACACTGGTACCCATGTCAGATCGTAAGCAGACACACATAGATCTGAGTTCTATGTGGCTCCATGAAGGAGATCCACTTGTTTTGATGCCAGGGGGTTGATTTGTTGCCAAGCAGCAGTAGGAGTTCTTAACTGCTGAGCCATCTCTCCAGCCCCTAGGTGGAGGAAACCAGTCTGCTTAACAAATAAGGTTAAGAGTTAGAAGCAGAAAAGGATTAACTTGTCTGCAGATGCCCTGAGGTATCTAATTTAGTTGCAAATTAAGAACTTTTAGACACAAAGGCTAGCCTCTGGGGTGGGGGAGGTAGCTTTGTGAATCAACAGATAAGTTGTTACTTCTCAGAAAGAGTGGAGACCATATTCTAAATTAACTCAGCTGGCTGATAAAGATTATTAGCCATCTTCATAATTGGAATCTGTAATTTTGGATTTGTTTCTAGACCAGACCACGATTGAGTAAACTGATCTCATCAAAGGAAAGAAAAGAGTCATTACAACTCTTCTTTTACATTAATTTTTCTAACTAGGTCAGTTTTAACAATCTCTATGTCCTCTGTCCCACAAAGTCTAAAAGCTTGAAGCAAGGCAATTTATCTAATCTGGAACATAGGCAAGTAAAGTCACCATTGTCAGGGCACTCAGCAAGTTCACAGGTCGGTATTATCTTCAGCATGCTACACTTATCACTCTGGCAGCTACCATGCTTCTGCAACATTCTGCAGAAAAACAAACATGCCTTCTCTATACTAAATAACTGATCAGGATCATGCCATATGCCAATAAGTGGATCCTTTCATATCTGTTTTAATCTAAGTTGGAACATAGACAATAATGTAGGCAATGACTATGCAAGCATAGAAAATAAACATAGCATTTTTAGTTGCTTTTCCAGTTAGAGCAGTTGCAACTAGAAAGCCTGAAAATGTATCAGTAGTCACATGCACATATTTTAATTTTCTAAAATCAGAAATATGAGTATATTCATTTGTAATAATTGATTAATTTCTCTAGAAGTAACACCATCATGAGGTACAGGAGAAGTTGAGGACACCAAGAACAAGCCTCTACAATTTGATGTGCACAATTTCTAAAAATATAAAATTATTTTTAAGCCATTACTATTTTGATGATGTAAAGAATATGATTGTATGGCCAATTGTTCCTATGCAAGGCCTATAGTCTGCCTGGGATACAAATCTCTCCTGCCCTTGGATGAGCTCTTAAATGTCCAGAGGACAGTCATTTGAAGGAACAGTATCTTCTCCTGATTTGAGTTGTATTTGCATAAATCATTGCAAAATTTGAGAATTAGCAGTATCTAAAAAAAGGAACAATCTCAAGCAATTATAAGCCATGAGCTGTATATATTTACTGGCTATCAGTATATAAATTAAAGACTTGATTTTTAACATTTTAAAAATAGTGGCTACAACACCCAAGTCAATTATCTGTGCTGAAGCAGGGGGAAACTCAAAAGAATAAACATGTAATCCAATTGCATGAGCTTCACTCTCACAGTAGATGCATTCTTTATAGGATGCATGTTAACAACTTGTCTTTTGGATAACAATTATCAATTTTGCCTAAAAGGCTTGCCATGTAGTAGACCAACTAACTATCAATACTCTGCAATGACAAATTTGATTGCTGTTTGAAACAAGGAACAAATGTTTCATCAAGTTCTTAAGACATTCTTTTTAAAACACTTTATTAACACACTAATATCAGAGGATGTTAAAACATTTACTTGGAGATGAAAAAAGGTGATTTTACATTAATGTTCCTTTTGCCAAGGAATGGCAGTGAACACATAATATAAACTGTTGGCAAATGATTACAGTAGGTTCCTCTAAGTTTTTTTTTTTTTTTTCACTAGTTAATTTGCACCCACCTTGAGAACACAGAGGCTTAAGTCCTCCTGTAGTGAGCTTAAGGTGAGGTTAATATATAAGATAAGGTCAATTAATATATCTTAACAACATTTGAAAATCATTTAAAATAAGCAAATCATCCTTATTTGAATATAATTGATACATTACCTTTGAATCTTTTTAGGAGCAACAACTACTTAAATTTTTAAAACCCATTGTTAAGAGAAAAGGCCTATAATAAAATTCTATGAATATACACTGAAAGTTTTAAAATCCTAACTTCTTGTATTGAAGCAGAGACAAAACATTTTTTTCTCACATAAGGTAAGGTTATCAGCCATTTCTTGAGGAAAAACCTTCTGCAAATGCTTTTGCAATTATCAGGATCTGAAAAGCAAAAAAAAATAAAAACCTTTTAAATCTATAATTTTGTATAGAGTAGGCAGGCCAGATTTTAATGCCTTCATAAATTCTACACAGCCTTATTAATCTTTCATAGATCTTAAGTTTGAACTCTATTTTGAACCACACCTGGATAAGTCTGTCAATAATGTTGTTTTTGTCAGAACCTCCTTAGGTGGGGTTTGCAAGACAGAGCAGTACCTCACTAGCCTCCACTGAGGCAGCTCTGAGCTTTGTATTAGCTCAAATGTAAATATTTTCTAATCTGAGCCTATTGTCCAAGGCCAGACCCAGACCCACCTGTCCTGGGGGTGGTGGTGGTGGTGCAGCAGCCTGCAACCAGACCCCATTGTATGAGGATCAAATAACGAAAGGAACCTATAATTTGAAGGTTCCTGGAAAAATTCTACTAGCTGTGTTTAGTAGTCTTTTTGAAGCAGTTCAAAAAAGCCTGTTTGATATCGAATAAATTCCCACTGAAATTTCCTTTTTAATCTTGGGGGGGTTAAAATTTGCTTCTACCACTGTATCCAATGAACTTGTGAAAAAGTGGCAACAAGCCCATACTGGCCACAGCTGTTTTTAACCTTTATCACTTTTGAAACCTTTTTAATTACAAAATATGTTAAGAATCATGGTGAGCCTTCATTCAGACTGCAAACTGCAGTCAATGGTACAATGGTAGCTGTTAACCATAATTCTTAACTTTTTCTTGCAATATTAGGGCATAACTACAACTTTGGAAAGCAAAACCTAATTTTAAACAATCTGTTTTCTTTAAAATCAAGAGCAAACACATTACTTTCACATGACAAAGTTTTTCTACCAGTTTTTGTGTTTGAATGCATGACAGTGCAACTTATTAAAGAGACATTGTCTTGAATTTTATTCCTTATGAGTCTAATTCTTAGGACAAGATCCACACAAAACACTATGCCAGTTGGGAAATATCCCCAGAGGCCCGCTTCTCCTGGGTTGAGTCACGCCACGTGTTGCTCATGATGGCTCCAACCCGGAATCACCAGCTCTAAGTCAACTTCCTGCTACCAACAGTATACTCTTACATACTTTACCTTTCTTTGTCGGGTGGCCAGTACGCTAGGAGGGGAAGTGTCACCACAGGGCCCCGTGGCCCAGCTTGTCGACTCCGGGAACCAGGTGAGGGAGCTGGCAGAAGGACTGGAAGAGCAAAGGGGTATTGCAACCCCATTGGAAGAACATCATAGGCTGGCCTGACCACACAGTTCTCTGAGAGACTAGACCACCAACCAAGCAGTATTCCAAAAGGGATCTTTGGCTCCAGATACATATGTAGCAGTAGATGACCTTGCTGGACAGCAATGGGAGGTGAGTCCCTTGGTCCTGGGGAGGTTTGATACCCCAAAGTAGGGGGATCCTGGAGTGGTGAGGCAGGAGAGTGTGGGTAGGTGAGATAGCACTCTAATACAGGCAAAAGGGAGTAGGGACGGCAGTTGTGGAATGGTGGGGTGGCAGAGCAATAACTGAAAAGTGGGATTACATGGGATAAATGGTTGGTAGAGGGAGTAACTGGGAGTGTTCATTTGGGATGCAAATGAATAGAATGATTAATAATAATAATAAAAAGAAAAAAGATTTATTTTGAAAGGAGTTTGGATTTACAGAAACAAGGTAAAAACTTGGAATGAACAGGCATCTAGTTACTATAGAGTATTTACTGCCACTGATACTATGTGATCATAGAATCCAGTAGAACATTGTATCCAATTATTAATTCTGAAGCTTAATGTTTATATTTATTAAAGTTTATGATTCAATAAAATGTATTTTAGAATTCTGGATTATGTTTGTATACTTTTTTGCTAATTTGTGTTGTTGCTAATGGATAAGATGATTTAAACCTAGTTATCTAATTTAGTAAAAATCTGTTATAATAACAATATTATATTTGTTCTCTAATGTTTTCTTCATAGCAACTTTTATAACCATTTACTTAGGTTCATAAATATAGCATAAAAATAGCATGTTCCAATTTTGTTAGAGTGCATTTTTGTTCTACAAAAGTATTGATCTTATCTAACCCATATTTTGTAGGTGTTTTCTACCATGTGTAGACATTATTATTATAGTTGTGGTTTTTAAGTTCTACATCAATTAGGCAGATATTCTCCTAATAGTACTACATTAAAAATTCTGACTACTTGTTCTATGTAAGGAGATTTTTTTTTTAATTTGTAGGTTTTACCTATGTTTATGGCACGACACACACTCACAGGTGCAACAGTGTTAGAGAAAGTCGAGTGACCATCTAAAAGACTGAGATAAAAAGTTCTCTGTTTAACCCAGAATATGCTAAGATCATTTCTCTCCTTAAATTTTTTCTTTCATTTATTTTTGTCACAGTGACTAAAAGCAAATTAACAGTTTTAGCTAAGAATTATCTCTGTGTCAGTACTGAAAGTGTAGAGCTATGTAAAAGACAAAAAAATTATAGGGAATGTATGGTTTTAAAATTATCCCCATTTTAAAGGGTCTATATTGATTTTGATTGTAGAAACAGGAAAGGAAAACTAATTATATTGAAAATCAGCACTATTTGATATTATATACTAGTAGGTATAAAAGTAGGTTTTGAAAATTCTATAGGTTGTTGAAATGTACACAAATAGGATTAATGGTATGTGCAAGTGTAGGAAAGAAATGTGAAGAATGAAGGTTAGAGAAATCATACAGATAATTCTATGTATGAGGAGTGAGACTAGGTTAAAAGGTAAGGATAACATGTTTTACAAATAGGTTTTCCATAACCTTCTCTTAGGGAGTGGTAGGGTATCACATGTAACCCCACCAGTAGACAGCAAAAATCACACAGTTTATATCTAGGGTGTATGAACATGTATGTCTCTACATATCTATATATTTCTCTTTTATTTATGTTTCTTTTATCTCATATTATTTTGTTATTATCCTTTAGATACCTGTTTGAAATCTAAGGAGAGACAGAAAATGTATGGATTCTGATGGGAGGGCTTGTGGGAGGATCTTGGAGAAGTCAGGGAGAGGAAAATGTAATCAGAATATATTGTATGAAAAACATTTGATGAAAACTAAGAAAAATGTTAATCATAATTCCCGTAGTAGTTAAAATTAGAGATAGTTCACTATTTTTGACTTTCTTAAATTTTCAAATTGTCCCCTTTTGTAAGTGTACACATGTATGTTTGTCTCTGTGTGTTTTTGTGCGATGTTTTTCTCTGTATTGTAACTAATACATCATTGTGTGTTCATGTGTGAGATGTTGTACTCATCCATGTGTCTGTGGGTGTTTTAGGTGATAGTCATAATGAACCCAGAGTTCTCTATTTTGGGTAATGATACATGGAAGGAAGAAAGATAATTCAGTTTAGCATGACTCAGAAGCCAGTGTTTATTTAAATGTAGAGAGTCTGACCATGACTCATTTATGCATATTTAATCACAGTACAGTCTAAGGAAAAATGTTGGGGTGCTAAATAACCTGATCCTTAACTCAAGCTTAAGACATGAGTACATCAAAACTTTTTGTAATAAACATGTGACACCTTCCATAAAGATAATTTCTATAGATTGATATAATTATACAGATAATTCTATAAGGAGTGAAAAGGTAAGAATAACACATGTTTTACAAATAGGTTTTCCATTACCTTCTCTTAGGGAGTGGTAGGGTATAACATGTAACTCTACCAGTAGATACCAAAAAGGGTCTGGAGTAGGATCTAGTGTAGTCTCTGGTACATGGTGGTCTCAGACAAACATGAAATGCTGATAATGAAAACCTAGCCAACCTTCTGTGGCTAGTAAATATTATCAGTCTATTAAACATATCTCGTCCCAGGCTTCTGGGCAGAAAAAAAAAAAGGTTATACATCCTCCCTTTGAAAGTAAAATCTTTGTGTTTAATATTTCTGCTGTCACTATTGCTCTCTATAAGCAAAAGGACCTCTATGTCTTCCACAAGGCAGGATTTCCCTTTTGTTGTACTTGGCTGAAGTAAAATTAGAGAGCTGTTGTTAATGGTTTTAACTTTCAAAAGGCAATAACTTTTCTTTACTCACTAACAATATACAGAGAAAGAGATTCTGAACACACTTAGTCTTAGTTAGGGTTTTTATTGCTGTGACAAAACACCATGACCAAAAAGCAACTTGGGGAGAAAAGAGTTTGGTTTATATTTCCATACTGTTGTTCATCATTGAAGAAAGTCAGAGGAGGAATTCAAATGGGGAAGAGTCCTGGAGACAGGAGCTGATAGAGATGCCATAGAGAGGCGCTGCTTACTCGCTGGCTTTCCATCATCTGTACACCCTGGTTTATCATGGAACCTAGCACTATCAGCTCAGAGATAGCTTTCATATTTGCCTCAAGTAAATTAAAATATCTGGGAATAAATCTGATCAAGGAGAGGAAATACTTCAAAAATGAAATCACTAATTCTCAGAAAAAGGAGACAATGAAAACAGAAAATGGAAAGACATTTTATGTTCCAGTATTGGTTGAAATAATATTGTGAAATGGTAATGCTATCAAAATCCATTTACAGCTTCAATACAATCACAATTAAAGTCCATATATCATTCTCTACAAAAATAGTTAAAAGACCTATGGGACCAAAAATGTCCTAGGTTAACCAAAACAACAACAACATTAATAAAAAGCTAGGGGCATTACTATTGTTCACCTAAAAATAAATTACAAACCCACAGTGACAAAATTAATATTTCTTTAATATAGAAAGAATGTATACAGCAATGAAGCAAAATTAAACACTGAAACATGAAGGCTCATAACTGTAGATATCTAATATTTGAAAAAAAGGTCGCAATGGTGTACACTAAAGAAAAGGCAGCATCCCTAATAAATGATGCTGGAAATATACTATTCGTTTTTAAATAAAAAGAAAATCATAAAATTTTCAGGTAAATGGATAGGACTAGTAAATGTCACACTGAGTGAAATAACCATACCCCAAAATACAAATATCACAAATTTTCCTTCAACTACACTTCCTAATTTTAAAAATTCATAATTAAATATATAACCTTGGAGAAACCAGGAATGTTAAACCATTCAGAGGAGCTGATGACACAGAAAAAGCACAGCAAAAAGGAATTGAAAGGGAAAATTTAAAACTTTAGGGTCTTTATTTATGAATGCTAGAGGGAGATAATGACAGAAGAAGGAAGCAGGATGTACACTAAAAGTAAAAGGGTCTGAAAATGTTATAAGGAATCATATTATATCTCCACCTAAAACTACATGTAGTATGTATAAATCTGTGTAGATTAAACAAAATTTACCCTTCTTAGTTGAAGATGCTCCTATCAAGAACCATATAGCATCTAAGAAAAACTTCAACAGCAGGCGTGAGAAACCTTTTGAGTTGTTTGTCAGAGTTGTCCAAGAGACACCCAAAACATTGGCATTGACTGTTTCACAGAATTAGAAGGTAAGTCACTCTTGTAAAAGGTAGCATTTACTTCAGAAACAGAAACCAGATGACCTAAGCCTGATCTGACTGATAGCCTTTTCCCCAAAAGCTAGCTTTTTTGTACCAGAAGTTTCCATACATACCTCCAAAACAGGACAGTAACCATTGTCCTACCTAGAATGATATGGATAAACCCCAATAGTGCACCCAGCATAGCATTATTAACCTAAGCATGAGATGTGATCATGTTTAGCTTGACATCTTATTCTTAAATACTTCTACTGGCTTTATTTTTATAGAAGAAAATGACAGAACATTGAATGTGTTTGGGACATGAAAATATCATAACACTTTAATCAGCATTGAATGTCAAACTAAAGTCTTGATTTTATCAAATTGGAGTTAGTGATTCAAATAAGTAATAACAGATATTTTAAATGAAATATAGCATTATAATATTTTAGAGTCCAACATTAAGAACTCTTGAAGGGAGAAGTGATGTAATTCTATTTAAATTAAAAAAAAACATAATGTAAAAAAATGTACATTCAATATATTATTTTAGTATGCCATAGAAACCACAAAATTAAAATTATACATAAGATAAAATGCGTCATTTTCCAGTTTCTAGTATTAAGTAAAAGTAGAACAACCAAATTGAAACTGAAAATATATACTCTTCAGATTCTTACTTTTGTATTCAATTGAAACTGCAAAGATTATATTGACAGACTATAAATGGTTTGAGTTAGTTTGGAACCATTGCAAGATGCTTAAAATGATGTGTTTTTGCCATTGTCTATTTACCATATGGGAGCTTCAGATTTCACATTCTGTACAGTTGATTCATGTCAACACATTAGCATTATTTTCCTAAATGTATTTTAAATCTAGAGTGGCCATCTAAAGCATTTTTTTTTAAATTCTCAGCTTATATTTTAAAGAGAAAAAGTAGCTAACAGCAAATGCTATAGCATTGACAAAATCAGAGACAAAAAAAAACCCATCATTGTTATAATTTTATTGGCTCAATGCACTAATAAGTTTCAACTGAAGAGTTTGAGAACACGTACACATTGCCATTTCAGAACCAATGTCATATGGTGTTGCTTGGGCTAATCAAATAACATTTTTCAATTTCCATCCTCCTACTGTTTATTCCATCTGTTTGCTTGAATCTTGCCATATATTTTAGCATATGAAAGCCATTCTTTCAATTCTCAAGTTTTAAGGTTTATTTTTATGTATATCTTTGCAATGGTAAGCTTAAAGGAAGGTTACTGGAAACATAAAACTGTGGACTTCAACGAATGTATTTTACAGACCAATATTTTATGCTATATACATGGGTACTCAATTTGGGTGATTCTGAGCTCTGACTGTCCTAGGGACAGTCTATTCTTCACTGCAAGCTATATCCACCTTTGGGGCACCTGACTAGACAGGAATTATAGTGCACATGAGTTTGTGTTCTACTCAGCTTGAAAGAAGTTCAAGTGGGACAAAAGAGTTTTAAATTCTATAAAAAACTTTAAAAATGTGTGGCTATTTTTCTCCCTAAACCTTCATTGCTAACTATCTTGGGATCCTGGAAGAATTATGTAGTTATCATGCCAGAGACACTAATATTGATTCTATCCTCTCATGAAAAAAAGAAATAATAGGACAATATATGCAAGGTCTATCTTTTACTAGGAAGCTTTCTTGAAGTGCAATCTAAATATCAGTATGTTTTTCTTGATATTTATAGTTTATATATAACGGCTGGTGTTATTTCTACATTTAGTCATTTCATATGTGACTACGTTCTCCTCTAGCAATCTATCACTTTCCAGGCTTATGACTTATATTCTTAATTATATGGGAAATTCATTAACAGCAAAGTTAATTTAGGTAATCAATTTCTGTGTTTTCTGACACTTGCTCCATTGTCTGTGGTTATTTTTCCTCTCAAGCTTAAAAATAACAATATTATATTTTAAGTAATTTATTCACTATTCCACTTGATGAAAGCAAGTATATTAATAGAGGTTCTATTACCATATGATGAATTAGAATAATAATCAACATCATGAATCCCTTTCCTGGAAGTTACTTTTTAAGATAAATTTTATATACTTACACATAAAAACTCTTTCCATTTAATTTTTTAAAGAACTTTGAATGTGTATAAATTTAAGACATTTTTAATAAATATAGTTTAAACTCTCTAGTTGATCTAACACTGAGTTAATTGCCACAGTATACACAGGAAAGTAATCGATGAGCTAATAAACATCTATCTGTGCATCGAACTCCATATCTAACATTTATTTTATTCCTTATTAGTACTTTATACAGTCTATTTGGAAAATGGAATCTTGCTTATTTACCATTTATCCATGACATATTTTCTGATGAATTTTGCTTACTCAATGAAATTTTAGAGATAACTCTTGACATTTTTCTTGTAAGGATCACAGGTTTTGAATGTTATCACTTCAAAATGCTAAATTATAGGATCTCTCTTTCAATTTTAATTACTGAGAAGTCATGGTTGAGTGTTATGTCATTTTTCAATATTTAAAACTTAACACATAGATACTTGGAAAGCTCGGGTTAAAAAGTTTTAGATTCTAACCTTTGCACTTACCTTCTTACAGCTCTTAGACGACTTGATATTTCTAGTTTCAGCTTCATTATCTATAAAATGAGTGAAAGAATAATTACAGAGGGGATTGTGAGCTATAGTGCAGCACTTATCACAGGCTTGATAGAATAAAGTGATAAGCACTCCAAATCTTAATCTGACATTATTTTCTATTATGTTTTATATAATTCAATTGGTTTTATAGTGTGTAAAATAAAATAAAAGGATATAAGCGAGAATATGTTCATTTTATTTGTGGTTTACCACAGAGAAACTCAAGGTCAGTATTTTGATGAGCATTTAAAATATCTACATGATAGAAAAATAATACTGAATTTATTCTCATTTACTCAAGATCTGTATTATGTACTTATATTGTTGTTTTATAAATATGCCCTCCAAAAGCTTAACAGTGTCTCAGATAGAAGATAGTAAATGTGGGGTATTTATGAAGGTAGGGTCTAAGGTAAATTAAAGTCTTTGAATTTATAATGTTGATTGTATGAAGGCTGTATTAGTCAGGGTTCTATAATATAACAGGACATATAGAATTGGTATATTGCAAAGAGGGTTTTTGGATTGGCTTACTTACCAATATCTGGGGTACCCCACATTGGCCATCTGTACACCACAGAAGCTGAGAAATTAGTTACTGCTCAGTCTACAAAGACCGTAGATCTTTATTTCTCATCTAAAGTGTTATGCAATCTGAACCAGTGAAACATGCTAAAGGATGATGATATCTTCCTTGTATTCACTTGTCATGCTTGTTGAAAATGATCACCATACCTTTATGGTTACATGTGATCACAGTTCTAGCTCACTAAATGCATGTCTTTCTTCACATACAGACTCACTGTTTTAATGGTTTAAATTCTGCAGTCTATTTTGAAAGTGAGAAATCAGGCTTCAGTTTTATATTTGTATATGTTTATGTATTTGTGTTCTGTATATCTTATATTTTTACATACCAAGTTTAGCATGTTCATTTCTGAAACAAATAAATTTGGAATAGAATAAATATTGAATCTGCAATTATATCTAGGTAGAATTTGTGATTATAAAAACATTAATTCATCTAACTCAATATACATAAAATGTATTTCATTTCCTTGGATATATTTCATTTCCTTTATTATTTTGTAATTCAGTTAAAATATTATGGATGAATTCATTTTAGTGTGTTGCTGTGGTGATTGATAGTAAACAAAAATTAATATTCTAAATTAATTTCAAATTTTCATTGGTACTGAATAAATGTTATGACTGTCCATCCTGCCAGTGTTGGAGAAGACTGTATAAAGAAAGTTTTAATCAAAAAAGTATATATTGATTTTATTCAGGAATCTTAAAGAATAAATAGTCCAAGAGGAATTAATCATGTGTGTGGGAGCAAACTATCATAGCAAATAACAAGATTAAATATTGATTAAAAAGTAATGGTCCCAATTACACAGTAAAAAGACACATACTAACATATTGGATTAGAAAACAGAGTTGTATCTTTCTAGTGCATTTGAGAAATGTACCTCATCATAAGGACAGATATAACCTTAGTGTCAAAGCATAGTAAAGATATTCCAATCAATTGAGCCACCTGTAGAAAGCAGGTGTGGCTATTTGAATATTAGACAAAATAGACTTCAAACTAATATTAAACATCAGTAGAGATATTATGAACTTATTAAAGGAAATTTTACTAAAAGAATGTTCCAGTTGTAAAAATGTATGCACAAAATATAGGCGACAAGACAAAAAATAATAAATTGAACATCATGAAACTAATAAACTTACAACAAATATCTCAATTATTTCAGCAAACTGGCAACCTACAAAACAGGAAATAAATGTCTTTACTAATTACTATCTGGCTTAGATTAAAAATCAAACTAAACAAAAATCTACAATAAAAATAGCAATTAAAATGAGAAGTAAAACTAAACTGCATTTATACATGATGAAATAAAAAATGTTTGAGAAATACTTAACAGTTTTATGTCTCATATTTAATATAATTTGAAATGTGCTTACTTGTAGTAAGCAGTAAATGTTGTATGAAATGTATTATCCTATCCTCAGTATCCCCCACTCCTTGTTGCCTTACAGTAGCCCCCAAGTAGACCTAGACAACGTGCTCTACCAGACATTAACCAGGATCAGAAACTCCACACACCACTACAGACTTTACAGACTGGGAGAAATCCAATCAGACTAGACTGGTTCTTTCCAAAACTTCTACTGACTCATCATTGCCCTGCAGTCCTATGGCCCCCTAATTGCTTTTTCACAACCTTTAAAAGGGATAGAGACTCCTGTATCAACCAGAGACCAGGCAGACCAGGAGAAGTTCAGGAAGCCTAAGAGTCTGCCAAAGTCCTCTACTTTGTAGGCCTCTGACCACCTTATCCTGAGTCCTCCTGTTCTAACGGTTACATCTAATCCCCAACTGGAGTGAAGATTTTCTACTCTGTAGGAAACCAGCTTGACTACCACAAGCACAGAGCACAACTGGGACAAAGACTTCCTGTGCTACCAGAGACTATACAGACTGGGAGAAGTTCATGTGGTAGAAGTCCAGGCCACACAGACCACAGAGGAAACAGAAACCAAAGGGGTCGGGGGACAAACACAAACAAACAACCAAAAAACCCACCAATCAAACAAAGACAAACTCAGAAATTGTTACTTAGACTTTTAAGTATGTCCCAAACCCAGCAGAAGAACACAAGAAACAATATCGAACACCTACTATTACCACCAAAACCTACCTTTCCTAATACAATAATCCCTGAATAATTAAACATAACAGAAATACAAGAAAATGACCTTAAAAGAGACATAATAAAGATTATTGAGGTCCTCAGGGGAAAAAAGAAATAAAGCTCTTGAAGAAATTCAGGAAATACAAACAATAAGAGAACATTAATTAATCTCTTTTTAAAAACTATGAAAATGGAACAGTTGAAAAAAAAAGAATATAAGAATAAAAGTGCTCATCCATCCAGTTGGAGCCTGTGACCTGAGCAAAACTCTGTGTAAGCTCTGCACCAAATCCCACAGCACCCAGAGAAATCTGGACTCCCAAGAGCTCTAACAAGCCCAGGATCATGGATAAGGAGGCCAAAAATTCTGCATTAACCGGGAACATCCAGGGAGTCAGGGGCACAGGAATCCCCTCACAGCCAGTGGCACAAGTTCCTTCCAGTCTAAACCAGTGCCATAAGCAGATCTGAGGCTCTAGCTCCACACAAATGACCACAACACCCAAAGGAAGTATGACTCCCAGGTGCTCTAACATGCCAAGGATCATAGGATCACAGGAATTCAGGAACTTAGTCATACCAGGATTTCAGGATCTCAGAGGCTCTTATACCAAGGATCTCATTATCACAGGATCACACAGAGAGCTGAACACTGAGGAGTTCTGACACAACCAAGATAATAGGAAGGACAGGCTCTAGTCAGAGACAGTGAGTACAGGTAGCACTAGAGATAAATAGATGGTAAGAGGCAAGCACAAGAACATAAGCAACAAGAACCAATAATCCTTGGTATCATAAGATCCGAGTTCTCCCAGAATAGCAAGTCCTAGATACTCCATCACATCAGAAGAGCAAGATCCAGATTTAAAATTACTTCTCATGATGATGATAGAGGACTATAAGAAGGATATAAATAAGTCCCTTGAAGAAATACAGAAGAACACAAGTAAACAGGTAGAAGCCCCTAAAGAGGAAACAAACAAACAAACAAAAATTCCTTAAAGAATAAGAAAACACAACCAAACAGGTGAAAGAATTGAACAAAACCATCCAGAATCTAAAAATGGAAGAAGAAACAATAAAGAAATCACCAAAGGAGACTACCCTGGAGATAGAAAATCTAGGAAAGAGATTAAGAGTCTTATATGAAAGCATCGCCATCAGAATACAAGAGATAGAAGAGAGACTCTCAGGTTCAGAAAATACTTTAGAAATCAATGACACATCAGTCAAAGAAAATGCAAAATGCAAAAACTTCTAACTGAAAACATCTAGGAAGTGTAGGACACAAGGAGAAGATCAAACCTAAGGATAATAGGTATAGAAGAGAGTGAAGATTCCCAACTTAATGTGCCAGTAAATGTCTTCAACAAATTTATAAAAGGAAACTTCCCTGACCTAATGAAAGAGATGCCCATAAACATAAAAGAAGTCTACAGAACTCCAAAGATATTGGACCATTGAAGAAATTCCTCCCATCACATAATAGTCAAAACATCAAATGCACAAAACAAAGAATATTAAAAACAGTCAGGGTAAAAGGTAAAGTAACATATAAAGGTAGACCTATCAGAATTATACCAGACTCCTCACCAGAGCCTATAAATGCCAGAAGATCCTGAGCAGATGTCATACAGACCCTAAGAGAACACAAATATCAACCCAGACTACTATACCCAGAAAAACTTTCAATTAACATAGATGGAGAAACCAAGATATTCCATGACAATCCAAATTTACACAATATCATTCTATAAATCCATCCCTACAAAGAATAATAGACGGAAAACTCAAAAACAAGGAGGGAAGCTATAACCACCCCCCTCCAAAGTAAAAGCAAGAAAGTAATCTTCCAACAAACCCAAAAGAAGATAGTCACACAAACATAATTCAACCTCTAATAACAAAAAAACAGGAAGCAACAATCACTTTCTTTTAGTATCTTTTAACATCAATGGACTCAATTTCCCAATGAAAAGACATAGACTAACAGACTGGATACATAAACAGGATCCATCATTTTGCTGCACCTCAGTGATGAAGACAAACACTACCTCAGGCTTAAAGGCTTCGAAAATTTTTTCCAAGCAAATGGTCCAAAGAAACAAGCTGGAGTAGCCATCCTAATATTGAATAATATTGACTTTCAACCAAAAGTTATCAAGTGTGATGATGAAGGACACTTCATATTCTTCAAGGGGAAAATCCACCAAGATGAACTCTCGTTTCTGAACATCTATGCCCCAAATGCAAGAGCACTCATATTCATAAAAGAAACTTTACTAAAGCTCAAAGCACAAGTTGAAACCCACATAATATTAGGAGACTTCAACACCCCACTCTCAGCAATTGACAGATTGTGGAAACAGAAACTAAACAGAGACACAGTGAAAGTAACAGAAGTTATGGACCAAATGGATTTAACAGATATCTATAGAACATTTCATCCTAAAAAAAAGATTATACTTCTTCTCAGCAAATCATTGCACCTTCTCCAAAACTGACCACATGATCAGTTCAGAAAAGAGACCTCAACAGATACAAGAAGATTGAAATAATAATAATCCCATACATCCTATCATATCAACATAGACTAAAGCTGGTCTTCAATAACAACAAAAAGAATGGAAAACCCACACACAAATGGAAACCAAAAAAAAGCTCTACTCAATGATAACTTGGTCAAGGAAAAAATAAAGAAATAAATTAAAGACTTCTTAGAATTTAATGAAAATGAAGACACATCATACCAAAACTTATGGGACTCAATGAGAGCAGTGGTAAGAGGAAAACTCAAAGCTCTAAGTGCCTACAAAAATAAACTGACAGCTTGAGAGCACACCTGAAAGCTCTAGAACAAAAAGAAACATATACACACAAGACAAGTAGAAGACAGGAAATGATTGAACTCAGGACTGAAATAAACCAAGTAGAAACAAAAAGAACTATACAAAGAATCAACAAAAACAGGAGCTGGTTCTTTGAGAAAATCAACAAGACAGATAAATCCCTAGCCAGTCTAACCAGAGGGCACAGATTCAGTATCCAAATTAATAAAAACAAAACTGAAAATGGAGACATAACAACAGAAACTGAGGAAATTCAAAAAAATCATCAGATCCTATTACAAAAGCCTATCCCCAACAAAACTGGAAAATCTAGACGAAATGGACAATTTTCTAGACATATACCAAGTAGCAAAGTTTACTCAGGATCAGTTAAATGATCTAAACAGTCCCATAACACCTAAACAAATAGAAGCATTCATTAAAAAACTCCCAACCAAAAAAGCCTAGAACTGGAATGTTTTAGTGCAGAATTCTATATCTTCAAAGAAGACCTAATACCAATACTCTTCAAACTATTCCACAAAATATAAACAGAAGGAACACTACTGGATTTGTTCTATGAATCCACAATTATGCTGATACCTAATCCACACAAAGATCCAACAATGAAAGAGAACTTCATACCAATTTCCCCTATGAAAATCGACGCAAAAATACTCTATAAAATTCTATAAAAAAAAAACCAAACTCTATAAAGCCAAATCCAAGAACACATCAAATGTTCATCCTTCTTGATCAAGTAGGTTTTTATCCCGAGAAGGCAGGGATGATTCAATATAAGAAAATTCATTAATGTATTCCACTATATAAACAAACTCAAAGGAAAAAAAACACACATGATCATTTCATTAGATGCTGAGAAAGGATTTGACAAAATAAAATACCCTTTCATGTTAAAAGCCTTGGAAATATGAGGAATTCAAGAACCATACCTAAACATATTAAAAGCAATATACAGCAAACCAGTAGCCAATATCAACCCAAATGGAGAGAAGCTTGAAGCTATCTGACTAAAATCAGGGACTAGACAAGGCTACCCACTTTTTCCCTACCTATTCAATACAGTAGTCGAAATCATAGCCAGAGCAATTAGACAACAAAGGAGGTCAAAGGTATACAAATTCAAAAGGAAGATGTCAAAATATCACTATTTGCAGATGATATGATGACATATTTAAGTGTCCCCAAAAATTCCACCAGATAACTTCTAAACCTGATTAACAACTTCAGCAAAGTGGCTGGATATAAAATTAACTCAAAGAAATCAGTAGTCTTCCTATACTCAAAGGATAAACAGGCTGAGAAAGAAATTATTGAAACTACACCCTTCACAATAGTCACAAATAATATAAAATTCGTTGGTGTGACTCTAACCAAACAAGTGAAAGATCTGTATGACAATAACTTCAAGTCTCTGAAGAAAAATTCAAAGAAGATCTCAGAAAATGGAAAGATCTCCCATGCTCATGGATTGGCAGGATTAATATAATAAAAATGGCCATCTTGCCAAAAGCAATCTCTAGATTCAATGCAATTCCATCAACATTTCAACTCAATTTTTCATATAGTTAGAAAGAATAATTTGAAAATTCATTTAAAATAACAAAAACCCAGGATAGATAAAACTATTCTCAACAATAAAAGAACTTCTGGTGGAAGTACCATCTGTGACCACAATTTATACAACAGAGAAATAATGATAAAAACTGTATGGTATTGGTACAGATACATGCAGGAATATGAATGGAGTAGAATTGAAGACCAGGAAAGATATCACACATGGGCACTTGATCTTAAACAAAGGAGGTAAAACCATGCGGTGGAAAAAAGACATCATTTCCAACAAATGGTGTGGTCAGCATTTAGAAGAATGCAAATTGATACATTCTTATCTCCTTGTACATAGCTCAAGTTCAAGTGGATCAAGGACTTTTACATAAAACCAGATACACAGAAATTAATAGAAGAAAAAGTAGGGAAGAGCCTCAAATACATGGGCATAAGGGAAAAGTTCCTGAACACAACATCAACGACTTATGTTCTAAAATCAAGAAATGACAAAAGAGACCTGATAAAATTGCAAAACTTCTATAATGCAAAGAACACTGTCAATAGGGCAAAATGGCAACCTACACATTGGGGAAATATCTTTAAAATCTGGAGTGTAAAAAAATAAAAATAATAAAAATAAGTCTAATACACACTTAGAAAATGTGAAGAAATTGAAATTTTCTGGCCACTTAGAGCTCCTTTAGAACATCCACTTATATCATGAACCTGAAATTATACTCAGATACTTGAGGTATTAGTGGAGATATACTTTTAAGTTAACTAGAATTAAAAGGTATTTATTTGTAGTGTTCCCATCATCCCTGGGTCCACATAACCCTATGGAATCATGAAATAATCAATGTTTAGGATTTAGTTTATCATGTTATGTTTATTTATGTCAATTTTTAATGTGTCATACTGTTTTTCCTTTGCTTTTGGTTTACTATAATAAATATGATACACAATTGTAAGAACACTGACACGTCCTCCCCTTCCACCACACTGTCTCTTCTGCTGCACCAGACTCTTGGTTGGTCTGCCCCAGTGAAAACAACATCCTGATCCATCCTAGAGGACCTGCTTCACCCAGAGCAGTTGACGATCCACTGCATTCAGAGTAATTGAGGATCAGCTGCATGCAGAGCAGTTGGACAACATATTGACTGCTCTACTAAAGACCCAACAGTCTGAAAACCTGCCAGGAGATCTACTGCAGCCAGGGCAACAGATCAGCAGCTTCCCTGCCCCTGTGAAGAGCCCAAGTTGGAAGGCCCTACAGGTGGTCTGCTACAACCAGGACTACAGGCCTACTAGGAGACCTGAAGCAACCCAGGGACAAAAGAGGCAGACTCCAGACAGTCACCCAGGCCAACAAACACCAGGGATATTCAGATGGTGAAAGGCAAGGGCAAGGCCATAAGCAACAGAAGCCAATATAAGTGGGCATCATCAGAACCCAGTTCTTCCACAACAGCAAGTCCTGAATATAGCAACAGAGCTGAAAATCAGGAAGCTGATCTAAAATCCTATCTCAAGATGATAATAGAGTCCTTTAAGAAGTAAATCAATAATTCACTGAAAGAAATACAGGAAAATACAGGTAAACAGGTGAAGGAAGTGAATAAAAGAATCCAAGACTTAAAAGTGGAAGCATAAACAATAAAGAAAACACAAATGGAGGCAAACCTGGAAATGGAAAACTTAGGGAAAAGATCAGGAACTACAGATGCAAGAATCACCAACAGAATATAAGAGATAGAAGAGAGAATCTCGGGTGTAGAATAAGAAGAGATTGACACAACTGTCAAAGAAAAATTGAAACATAAAAAATTCCTAATCCAAAACATTCAAGAAATTCAGGACACAATGAAAAGACCAAATCTAAGAATAATTAGAATAGAAGAGAATGAATATTCATAGTTCAAAGGACATGAAAATATCTTCAACAATATCATAGAAGAAAGCTTCCCCAACCTAAAGAAAGAGATGGTCATAAAGGTACAAGAGCCATATAGAACACCAAATAAATGGGGCCAGAAAAAAAATCCTCTTGTCACATAATACTCAAAACATTAAACACACAGAACAAAAAAAAAAAAAGAATATTAAAAGCTGCAAGGGAATTATGCCAAGTAACATACAAAGGTAGACCTATCAGAATTACATCAGACTTCTCAACAGAGATGATGAAAACCAGAAGAGCCTGGTCAGAGGTCATGCAGACTCTAAAAGAACACAAATACCAGCCCAGGCTACTAAACCCAACACAACTCTCGATCAACATAGATGGAAAAACCAAAATATTCCAGGACAAAACCAAATTCAAAAAGTATCTATCTGCCAACTCAGCTCTATAGAGTATTCTAGAAGGAAAACTCCAACTCAAGAAAGGTACCTGCACCAAAGAAAGGACAAGATATTAGGTATCTCACAACAAAGACAAAAGGAGAGAACTATAAGTACACAAAGATACTTACAAAAACTCATATAATATCTCTGAATATTAAAGAACTCAACTCACCTATTAAAAGACATAAGCTAACAGTGTGGATATGCAAACAAGATCCAGCATTTTGCTGCATACAAGAAATGCACCTCAATAACCAAGACAGGCACTATCTCAGAGTAAAATGTTCTTCCAAGCAAGTGGTCCCAGGAGACAAACAGAAGTTGCCAATCTAATATTCAATAAAATAGACTTTCAACCAAAAGTTACCAAGCATGATGATGAAGGACACTTCATATTCATCAAGGGAAAAATCCACCAAGATGAACTCTCAATCCTGAACATCTATGTCCCAAATTAAAGAGCACCCACATTCATAAAAGAAACTTTACTAGAGCTCAAAACATACATTGTACCTCAAACAATAATAGTGGGAGACTTCAACACTCCTCTCACCAATGGACAAGTCATTGAAACAGAAACTAAGCAGAGACACAGTTAAACTAAGACAGGTTATGAACCAAATTGATTTATCATATATTTACAGAGCATTTCACCCTAAATCAAAAGAATGCACGTTCTTCTCTGCACCTCAAGGTATCTTCTTCAAAATCAACCATATAATTGGTCACAAAACAACCCTCAACCAATACAAGAAGATCAAAATAATTGCATGCATCCTATCAGAACACCGTGGCTTAAGGCTGGTCTTCAAGAACATCAAAAACTATAGAAATTCCACGTACATATGGAAATTGGACAACTTTTTACTCAACAATAACTTGGTCAGGGAAAAAATAAAGAAATTAAAGACTTCCTAGAATTTAATGAAAATATTAACACAGCATACTGAAACTTATGGGGCACAATGAAAGCAGTGCTAAGAGGAAAGTTCATAGCACTTAGTGTCCAGATAAAGAAACTGGAGAGATTTTACACTAACAACTTAACAGCACACCTGAGAACTCTAGAACAAAAAGAAGCAAATTCACCCAAGAGGGGTAGAAGGCAGGAAATAATCAAACTCAAGGCCCAAATCAACCAAAAGAAAGAAAGAAAACAAGACAAAGAATCAACAAAACCAGAAGCTGGTTCTTTGACAGAATCAACAAGTAGATAAACTCCTAGCTAAATTAGCTAAAGGACCAGGAAGCAGTATCCAAATTAACAAAATCAGAAATAAAAAGGGAGACATAACAAAAGAAAAGAAGGAATTTCAAAAAATCATCTGATCGTACTGTAAAAGCCTATACTCAACAAAATTGCAAAGTCTAGATGAAATGTGTGACTTTCTAGACAGATATCACATACCAAACTTCAATCAAGAGCAGATAGACTATCTAAACAGGCCCATATCGCACAAAGGAATACAAGAAGTTATTAAAAACCACCCAATCATAAAAAGCCCAGAGCCAGATGGATTTAGTGCATAATTCTACCAGACCTTCAAAGAAGACCTGACACCAATTTTTCTCAAACTATTCCATAAAATAGAAAGAGAAGTGTTGCGCCCAACCTCGACCCGCAAGGAAAGACGCAACACGGCCAGGTTCTTCTCTGCAGCAATTTATTCAGGACTTCCTTGTTTTCTTCACCCAGGGACCCCAAGCCCAATAATGTGCCGCCTTATATGCTGGAGCTATTGCCACCTGGGTGCTCTGTGCCTAGCTCTCATACTCTGATTGGCCAGATGGAGAGTCACCTAATTAGCATGAGACTGACCCAGGAAAGCTGAGTCATACTGCCACAATACTGCGCTTGCGCCAAGTTGTTTACCATGGAAACCAGCGCCATCTTGTACTGGCGGATACATCGGCTCGCCACAGAGAAGGAACAGTATCTATCTTGTACTATGAAGCCACAATTACTGTGATACCTAAACCACACAAGGACCCAACCATAAAAGAGAACTTTAAACCAAATTTGCTTATGAATATCAATGCAAAAATACTCAATAAAATTCTTGCAAACCAAATACAAGAATACATCAAAGCTATCATTTACCGCAATAAAGTAAGCTTCATCCCAGAGATGCAAAGAAGGTTCAATATATGAAAATACACTAATGTATTCCATTACATAAACAATCTCAAAGAAAAAAGTCACGTGATCATCTACTTAGATTCAGAAAAAGCATTTGACAAAATACAACATTGCTTCATGTTAAAAGTATTGGAGAGATCAGCGATTCAAGGCCCATACCTAAACACAATAGAAGCAATTTACTGCAAATCAACAACTACTATCAAATTAAATGGAGATATACTTGAAGCAATACCACTGAAATGGGGGACAAGACTTGGATGCTCACTCTCCCCATAGCTATTCAATATAGTACTGGAAGTGCTAGGTAGAATAATAAGACAATCAAAAGAAATCAAGGGGATACAAATTGGCAAAGAAGAAATTCAGGCATTATTAGTTACAGATGATATGATAGTATACATAAGCTCCCCCAAAAATTTTACTAGAGAACTTCTCCAGTTGATAAACAACTTCAGCAAAGTGGACAGATATAAAATTAACTCAAACAAACAGTTGCCTTCCTTTATATAAATGATAAACAGGCTGAGAAAAAATTAGGGGTAAAAACTCCCTTCACAATAACCATAAATAATATAAAATATCTTGGGGTAACTCTAACCAAACAAGTGAAAGACCTATATGATAATAACTTTGAGTCTCTCAAGAAAGAAATCAAAGATCTCAGAAAATGGAAAGATCTTCCATGCTCATGGATTGACAGAAATAACATAGTAAAAATGACCATTCCACCAAAGACAATCTATATATTCAATGCAATTCCTATTAAAATCCCAACACTATTCTTCAAAGACATGGAAAAATCAATTCTCAAATTCATCTGGAAATGCAAAAAATCCAGAAAAGTGAAAACAATTCTTAAAAATGAAAAAACTTCAGAAGTAATCACCATCCCTGACCTCAAGATATGCTACAGAGCAATAGTCATAAAAACTGCATGGTACTGGTACAGAGACAGACACATTGATCAATGGAATAGAATTGAAGACCCAGAAATAAAACCACACACTTATGGACACTTGCTCTTTTACAAAAAAATATACATATTTTTTTGCAAAAAAAATATACAATGGAAAAAGAAAGCATCTTCAATAAATGGTGCTTGTCTAACCGGCTGTCTGCTCATAGAAAAATGAAAATAGACACTTATGTCACCTTCCACAAAGCTTAACTCCAATTGGATCAAGGACCTCAACATAATACCAGATAGACTGAATCTAATAGAAGAGAAAGTGGGAAAGAGTCTTGAACTCATTGGCACAGGAGAAAATTTCCTAAGCATAACTCCAGTGGCTCATGCTCTAAGACCAAGAATTGATAAATGGGACTACATGAAACTGGAAAGCTTCTCTAAGGCAAATTACATAGACAATAGGCAAATTGACAGCCTAGAGATTGGGAAAAAATCTTCACTAACCCTATATCTGATAGAGGGCTAATATCCAAAATATATTAAGAACTCAAGAAAATAATCACCAAAAAAACACCAAACAATGCAATCAAAAATGGGGTATAGAACTAAAAGGAGATTTCACAACTGAGGAAACTTGAATGTCTGAGAAGCACCTAAATAAATTACTTACTGCTCAGTGGAATGCAAATCAAAACGACCCTGAGATTCCAACTTATGCCAATCAGAACAGCTAAGATAAAAACCACAGGTGACAATGCATGTTGGAAAAGATGTGTATGGAAAAAGAGAAACACTCCTCCATTGCTGGAGGAATTGCAAACTGGTACAAGCACTTTGGAAATCAATTTGGAGGTTCCTCAGAAAACTGGAAACAGATCTACCTGAAGACCAAAAGATGCCCCACCATGCCACAGGGGCACGTGTTCCACTATGTTCATAGATACCATTTTTTTTTTAATTTTTTTTTTTTTTGTGATAGCCAGAAGCTGGAAACAGTCCAGATGTCCCACTACAGAAGAATGGATACAGAAAATGTGGTTTATTTACACAATGGAATACTACTCAGCTATTAAGAAGGAGGACATCCTGAGTTTTGTAGGCAAATGGATGCAACTAGAAAATAACATCCTCATTGTGGTAACTCAGACCAAAAAGGATAAGCATGGTATATTCTTACTAATAAGTGTATGTTAAAAAGTACAGAATACTCAAGATACAGTCCACAGTACTCAAAAATGTCAACAAGCTGAAGTGCCCGAGTGAGGATGCCACAGTCCACTTGGGAGAGAGAACAAAGCAATCGCATATGGGGAGAGGGGAGAGACTTAGGAGGGAAAGTTGATGGAGGGTGGGAAAGGAACATTATCTAGTATTGGGTAAGGGAAAAGGACTAATGCCCCGAGGGCCAGCCGAAAGAATGGAAACAGGCAAACTCAAGGGATAGTAAGTTGGGGGGACTCTCTAGAATGCACTAGAGACCTGGGAGGTGAGAGACTCTCAGGATTCAAAGGGAGGGACCTTAGATGAAATGCCTGACCATAGGGAGAGGGAACTTATAGAATCCAACTCCAGCAGGAAGACAGAACATCAAAGGAGGGAGAGGGGGCTATCCCATAGTCGCAACTCTGACTCATAATTCTAACTCTTTGAAAGAATTACAGGGGTGGAAATTGAGAGGAGCCTGAGGAAAGGAAGGTCCAGAGACAGATCCAAAGTAGGATTCATCTCAAGGGTAGGTCCCTAGTCCTGACACTATTACTGAGGCTATAGAGAGCTCACAAAATGGGACTGAGCATGATCACATTACAGACGACCCAACAAGCAGCTGAAAGAGTGAGATGAAGATGTTTGTACCCAACCAATGGACAGAAGCAGCTGACCTCTGTTGTTGAATTAGGGAAGGCTGAAATAAGCTGAGGAGAAGGGCAATGCTCTAGGAGGAGCAGGAGTCTCATTTAATTGTGATCCCGAGATCTCTCAAACACTGGACCACCAAACAGGCAGCATTCACCAGCTGATATGAGGCCCCCAACACACATACAGTAGAGGACTGCTGGGTCTGTGTCATTCAGAGATGATTCATCTAACCCTCAAGAGACTGAAGGCCCCAGGAAGTTTAGAGGTGGGGTGGGAGAATCCACGTGGAGACAGTGGCAAGGGGAAGAGGTACAGGATATGGAACAGTCAGAGGGTGGAAATCGATGTGTGTGTGTGGGGGGGGGGGGAGTAAAATATGGAGTGTAAAAAATAAAATAATTAATTAATAATAATAATAAAAATAACACTGACAAGTCAGTACATTTCAACTCTAGTATAGGCAATCCTGGTTAAAAAAGACTACAGAGAAGAATTTGGACTCCTCGTTTTCCTTTTAAATTATAATAAATATTATCCCCAAACACATAACTTAGAGGATTATACTATTAATTCCATATTGAAGAATTATAGTATTCAAGAATATTGATTTTAAATCAGATACACATTTCAATGTTCTAGCCTGAGGGATGATTTGTATTTAAAAAATGGTAGTGCATTATTTTAAATTAATCGTCTACAAGTTTAGTTATTTTCAAGGTTATTTCATTACTTGAGAAAATTAAATTGTTTTGGGGAATATGTTTCCAAGTATTAGGAGAGAAAATATCCATACCTTGAGTACACGGAACAGGAAAGATCTCAATCTGCTTGCTTCAAGAACAGTATATAGCACTTTACTACCTGAACTCAAAGTTCACCTTAGGCTCTACAGACATTATACAAGATATTACATCCATTATTTAAAGTAAATGATGCAATTTGGATATGCATATTAGTTCTTAATTGTTGAAAAACATAGAAATGCTAGATTTCTTCCAATAAAAATGTGGGGTCTTGGTGAGTGGAAGCATTTTCTTATTGGTTTTTTTTGTTTGTTTTTTGTTTGTTTGTTTTGGTTTTTTTTGTTTGTTTTTTGCTTAAAATACATTATCTATTTCTTCCAGAGTGGACAAAACTTTTATCCAATACACAATATACCACTAAAATGATGAACTGTAGAAAATTACTTTGCTGGAAATTTTGAAAGCAAAGCAAAGCATTTATAGTGTTCACATTTATCCTCTAAGTGACCGAAATGTTGGCAACTTTGAGTAATTTTTAAAGCAAGACAGGCTTTTCTATCTGGTTTGGGCTGCAGAGTAAGCAGCATTACCAAAGAGAATTTATAGTTCAGATTATCAAAATATCTGTGATGGATGGGGATGCTGGAGAGAAGTTCTATAAATCCTTGCTAACAGACATTCAATGGAATTCACAGTGTTGTGGAACCAAGATATTTAGAAAATAACTTTTTTTTTTTTAGAAAATAAGGTATTGGGTCCTCTGTGTTATTGCTACTTTAAACCCCAGCTTTATGAGGCTGATAAAGGAAAATCGCAAGTCCAAGACTGGTCTGTGCCACATTGAGACCTTGTTCTAAAACACAAAAACAAAACCTTAGATAGCATTTGACCTGACTCTGTGACTAACCATTGAACACTACTAGCCCGGATGTCTGATCTGTGGTTAGTACATTATGTACCTCCTAAACATTTAATGATTTAGATTGTAATCTGACAGACAACAATGTTAATAATGAAAGAGCAGCCACATGCTTACTCTTTTAAATGTGGTTTCATTACTTGTTTCCTAAGATTGTTTATTCCCAATGATAATTTCAAATTTCAGTGTTAGAATCCAGTTACCAAATTGTTCTTCATGACACTTTGAATTAAATAGAAGTGATCAGTTAGGTTAATTAAGATTCAAAGATGATTTATAAATAAAAAAATATAAATTTTAGAATAGTGCCTTTGCACAATTTTTTTCTGAAATAAAACTATGGCCATCATATAATGAATACGAGTTGACTAATAGTTGGCAAGAAAGAGCAGCTTACAGTAAATAAGATTAAAGGCCACTATGAAGGACATTGGTAGCTGTTTAAAGGAGAAAATAATGAATGAGGGATTGTGGAGAAAGTACTCAAAGCAGGTTTGATATGTAAGAATATTTTAACTTAGGTGAATGTTCTCTACTGAGAGCTGCACTATACAAACAGGTCAAGTATAATAGTGATGTCAATCACCTTCAGCTCCCACAGTGTGTGACAGGTTCATAAACAAAGTTTGGAAGAAAGGTAACCAAGGAAAGTATTCAGAAAAGCACACATCTGGATACTAGATACTAGGATAATAGAGGGTATCTAGTCATCAGATGCCTCTGTTTTCAATTTTTCAGTATAAGGGAAGAAACTGCATACCTGAGAGATGAAAGCTAATACACAAATAATTTGATAGAGAGTGGTTTATATTGTACAATTCATTTATTTTCATAGAATAGCCAATTAAATGTTATCACTGTCTCTGTCTCTCTGTCTCTCTCTGTCTCTCTGTCTCTGTCTCTCTGTCTCTCTGTCTCTGTCTCTCTGTCTCTCTGTCTCTCTCTCTGTCTCTCTCTCTGTCTCTCTCTCTCTCTCTCTCTCTCTCTCTCTCTCTCTCTTGTTGTTCAAGTCAGAGTCTTCTTGTTTAGCCTTGGTTGTCCTGGAATTTGCTGTGTTCAAACTCAGAGATGCCCCTGCCTACTTCTCCTGAGTGCTAGGCAGTACCACCACCTGGTTAAGATTGTTCTTTTTAAAGACATGATTTATTTTTTGCTATGTATAAATGAGTTTAGCACTATGTGAATATACACACTTGTGTTCAGTTATCCATAGGGGCTATAGTCATCAGTTCCCATAGAACTTATATATTGTGACCAACCTACATGAGTGTCTGGAACCAAATTTTGGTCTTCTGGAAAAGCAATAAATGCCTATAAATACTGGGTTAGCTTATTGCCACCCAGATTTTCTAATAAAATATTTGACTATAAAATACATAAAACATATATCTGACCTCTTAGAATTAAGCACTTATTTTCTGTTTTGGTAACTACACATACTTGTATAGATTTGATCAGATTATCCCATCACTTCTATCCTGGTTTCTTCATATCCTTCTCACATCTTCCCTCTACCCTGTCTCTCTATCCTATATCCAGATGCCTCTTCTTCTTCTTTCTTCTCCTTACTCACCCCCACCATATTTTTCCTGGTAATCAAATGAGGAACATTTTAGTTACCTCTTGTTTTCCCTAATAAGATATTACATTCTAAGGACATGTTGAATAAAAAAGCAAATAATATTTATTTAATAATAATAGTCTCTTCCCTAGGAAAACTATTCAATTAACTTCCCAAGGAAACAAAGTATTCCAGAATATATGTAAATGAAATTGAAGACCTCTCTAACAAAAATTTCAAGATGTTGTAATAGCAAACCAGAGAAGATATGTGTCTCATGATAGACAGAATTAATATTGTACAAATTTGTATATTACCAAACTTACATTCAGCAATGATTCAATGCCTATCAAAATTCCCATTTCATATATCATAACTTTAGAAAAGAATGTAAGAATACATGTAGAAGACCTAACAAACAAACATAAGCAAAGGAATAAGAAAAATGCAGTAAGTGACAAAATGTACAACCTCAAAATATACTATAAGGTGGTTTTGGTGGTGGCAGTCTGTCACTGGCATAAAAATAGACTGGTAGATTAATGAAATAGAAAAGAGGAGTCATAAGTTAATCAGCAAAGGTGTACTCAGTTAATATTTGAGAAAAAAGAAAAATTATACTTTCGAAAAATACAACATAATTAAAATCTCATGCTTTCAAAACTGGATTCCTATCTGCACAAGAATAAAGTTAGATTCATCTCTTTTACACTGTGCAACTCAGTTCAAAATTGGTCAAATACCTTAATTTAAATGCTGAAACACAGAAATTTTTAAAAGAAAACAAAGAGTTCCTTCAAATATTGAGGAAAGCAAGAGTTGATGGTCAAGTCCACAAAAATTAACCACAAATAAAAACTTATGGGACAACATGAAAATAAAAACTTTTACATTTTAAGGGAAACCATCAACAAATTTGAGAGCCACCCTAAAAAGTTGGGGAAAATTCTTTACAGATATACTTCAGACAATGATATAAAAGTCAAATTTTAGAAAAAAAAATTTGAAAAGAACTAAACATCATGAAAATCAGTCTGCCAGACAACAAAGGAATTCACAGAATTTCAGAAGAAAGTAAGGCAATTAAGCTTCCTGGATATGGCCCACCATTTTGCACGTCTGTGATGCATGCACTCTGGAGAGGACAGCCTCAGAGACTATATTCCAGGATTGTTTCTTATTGCTGATAAGCCTTTCCTGCCAGCATGACATAGCCTAATAATTCTTGGGAATCAATCCACTCTATTAGGCAAATTTCTTGCAGATCAACATGAAGATGAACTTTCATGAATTAGTGCTATTTGATGAATGGATGACTTTATATAATTCCTGATTTGATTCAAAGGATTTTTGAAGAAAGTTTAAGGAGATGGTTTTAGTTGTTTGGCCAGCAAGCTGTAATAGAGTTAGAATCAAGAATAGAATGTGTTCCTTCCTCATAGAACAGTAAGTAAAAGCTGTATAACAAAGAATACAATGAGCTTTCATAAATTGCACTAAGAAGAAAAATAAGCTTGGGACAGATTTGTGATCAAGGAAAACCATTCATTCTAGGTCAGGTCCAAAGACGGAGTCACAAATGTGCACTATGATAAAGCAAGGCCATGTGAATTTGTTTCTTTGAACTCATAATGAGCTGTTAGAATGAAACACTGCTGGAATTTACTATTGATATCCTTCTGTAACATTTTATCTATGAGGTAATTTTATAAAATCTTTGTTCTAAGAAAGTATAAAATTGCTGAGAGAAAATATAAAGTATGATTGTGGGGATCTGCCTCTTCTACCACATGTATGTATGTATATGCCCATCTGTCTATATGTATATACTTACATATATATAGACATTAATATAAATTACATATATATATATATATATATATATATATTCATGTACAGTTGTGACCCTGATGAAACAGTTGGTCAGTTCCTACTGGAGTGTGGTGTGTGTGTGTGTGTGTGTGTGTGTGTGTGTTTGCCTTTATTCCTTGATTTCTTCCTTTTCCTTTCTCTCCGCCTCATGAAGAGTTAACAAATTTTGAACCTCTCCACTGGCCAGTGAGGGGACTTTGAGGCAAAGAGAAAAGAGCCCAAATAACTAAACTTTTTCATAAGCACTTGCTGCTGTCAACAGGAATTATATTGCCATAAGCCACCAGCTTCGGGCCCTAAGATAGCATGAAAGAGTTAAATTGCCAAAAGTCAGCTGCTGCTGTTCCTGGTCCCTGACTCAATAGCCTGTTTTGCTGCTTTCCTCCAGAATCTGGATGCTTGACTAGCCCACAGCAAGGAATTAATGGACTGAATAGACAGTATTAAAAATACATATGGACACAAAGCATATTTAAAAATGTTCAATATCTCTAGAAATCAAGGAAATGAAAATTAAAAATATTGAATTACTACTTCACTCTAGTCAGAATGGATATTGTCCAAAAATCTGACAAGAAATGCATGGGAAGATGTGAAGAAAGCAGAATCTTGTGTCTTTCCTTGAGGGGAAAGCAAATTAATACTGCTATTGTGAAAATCATATTGTAGGATTCTCAGAAATATAAAAATAGAGTTATCATATGATTCAACTATTTAACTCCAGGACATATACCCATGAACACCAATATCTACAAAAAGATAAGCAAATTCAATATATATTACTGCATTATTTCATATAGAAACGTAGTGGCACATCAATAGATTCCTTCATATATATTCAGATATGTGAACATATACATGGATAGATAGATATTCAATATATTATTGATTACTACTCAATTCTGAATTAAATATGAACCTGAATAAGCATTTGCAGGAAACAGACTTGTAATTACACTATTAAGTAAGTTATATTCTCAGAAAGAAAATAAACACATATTTCCTCTCATATATTGAATCTAGGCTCTAATACATGTGTATATGTGAACAAATGTTCATGTAGGAACATTGTAATGTGAAGAAAAGAGAACAAGAAAAGATAAATATCAGGGGATAAGCAAGGACTAATTCAGGTAATAGATACCATCTGGGGATCCATCGAATATGCAGCCACCAATCCCAGATTTGGTGATGCCAAGAAGTGCTTTCTGACAGGAGCCTGATGTAGCTGTTTCCTGAGAGGAGCCTGTCCAATACAGATACAGATGCTTGTAGCCAACCTTTGGACTGAGCACAGGGACCCCAATGGAGGAGTTAGACGAAGGACTGAAGGATCGGAAGGGTTTTGCAACCCCATAGGAAAAACAGCAATATCAACCAATCAGAGTTCCTAAGGACTAAACTACTAACCAAAACATACATGTGGAGGGACCCATGGCTCAAGCTGCATATGTAGCAGACGATGGACTTGTCTGCATCGATGGGGTTGGGGTGATCCTGCTAAGGCTTGATGCCCCAGTGTAGAGGAACGTTAGACTGTGAGGCAGGAGTGGGTTGGGGAGCTTTCTTATAGAAGTGAAGCAAGGGGGAGGGGGAAGGATTAGGGAGTTTGCAGAAGGGAAACTGGGAAGGGGAATAACATTTGCAAGATTATATATATATATATATATATATATATATATATATATAATTGCAAAATATATATATAATCAAGAAAAAAGAAAAATGAAAAGTTATCACGTAAAAATTGACAAATTATGAACGAGAATATAGAGCTAATTATTTGTTGTAGTTTTTATTCTGTCATAGAAATTTTGGTTTCAGTGGTTCATGAGTGGTTAAAGTACATTTGGCAGTGAAAAAACAAAAGTTAATATGAGGTTCCATTGCATGTTGCAAATATATAGGAGTTAAATGAATTATATAGACTGGTAATTTTGGTGTGTAAATCTTGTATTAAATTTTTTTTAAAGATCTTTTTTTTATTTTATTTTTTAATTTACATTCCAAATCACTTCCCCTTTCCCGTTTCCTCCCTCCCCGAAAGTCCCATAAGCCCCCTTCCCTCCCTCTTTTCTCCATTCAACCCCCTCTCGTTACTCTGTCCTGGTGTTCCCCTACATCCAGTCTTTCCAGGACCAGGGGTCTCTCCTACCATCTTTTTAGAAATCTATTGATATGCGGATTGTGTCTAGGGTATTCCCAGATTCTGGGTCAATATCCCCTTATCAGTGACTGCATACCATGTGTGTTCTTTTGTGATTGGGTTACCTCACTAAGGATGATATTTTCAAGATCTGACCATTTGCCTAGGAATTTCGTGAATTCATTGTTTTTAATTGCAGAGTAGTATTCCATTGTGTAGATATACCACATCTTCTGAATCCATTCCTCCGTTGAGGGACATCTGGGTTCTTTCCAGCTTCTGGCTATTATAAATAAGGCTGCTATGAACATAGTGGAGCATGTGTCCTTATTGCATGCAGGTAAGGTCTCTGGGTATATGCCCAGGAGTGGTATAGCTGGATCCTCCGGGAGTGTCATGCCCAGTTTTCTGAGGAACCGCCAGACTGCTTTCCAGAATGGTTGTACCAGCTTGCAATTCCACCAGCAGTGGAGGAGTGTTCCTCTTTCTCCACATCCTCGCCAACAACTCCTGTCTCCTGTGTTTTTGATCTTAGCCATCCTGACTGGTGTGAGATGGAATCTCAGGGTTGTTTTGATTTGCATTTCCCTAATGACTAAGGATGATGAACATCTCTTTAGGTGCTTCTCAGCCATTAGATATGATTCAGGTGAGAACTCTTTGTGTAGCTCTGTACCCCATTTTTTAATAGGGTTACTTGCCTCTCTGGAGTTTAACTTCTTGAGTTCTTTGTATATATTGGATATTAGCCCTCTGTCGGATATAAGGTTGGTAAAGATCATTTCCCAGTTAGTTGGCTGCCGCTTTGTCTTTTTGACAGTGTCTTCTGCCTTGCAAAACTTTGTAATTTAATGAGGTCCCATTTGTCTATTCTTGATCTTAGAGCATAAGCTATTGGAGTTCTGTTCAGGAAATTCTCCCCTGTGCCCATATGTTCAAGGTTCTTCCCTAGTTTCCCTTCTATTAGTTTCAGTGTGTCTGGTTTTATGTGGAGATCTTTGATCCAGTTAGAATTGAGCTTAGTGCAAGGAGATAAGGATGGGTCAATTTGCATTCTTCTGCATGTTAACCTCCAGCTGAGCCAGCACCATTTGTTGAAAAGGCTATCTTTTTTCCACTGGATGGTTTTAGCTCCTTTGTCAAAGATCAAGTGACCATAGGAGTGTGGATTCATTTCTGGGTCTTCAATTCTGTTCCATTGATCTACATGTCTGTTACTGTACCAATACCATGCAGTTTTTAACACTATTGCTCTGTAGTACAGCTTGAAGTCCGGGATACTGATTCCCCCAGAGGTTCTTTTACTCTTGAGAATAGTTTTAGCTATTCTGGGTTTTCTGTTATTCCAGATGAATTTTTGAATTGCTCTTTCTAACTCTATGAAGAATTGAGTTGGGATTTTGATGGGGATTGCACTGAATCTGTGTATTACTTTTGGTAAGATGCTCATTTTTACTATATTAATCCTGCCAATCCATGAGCATGGCAGATTTTTCCATCTTCTGAGGTCTTCTTCAATTTCTTTCTTCAGAGACTTGAAGTTCTTGTCATACAGATCTTTCACTTGTTTGGTTAGAGTCCCGCCAAGATACTTAATATGGTTTGTGGCTATTGTGAAGGGTACTATTTCTCTTACTTCTTTCTCAGCCTGCTTATCCTTTGAGTATAGGAAGGCTTCTGACTTGCTTGAGTTGATTTTATATCCGGCCACTTTGCTGAAGTCCTTTATCAGCTGTAGGAGTTCTCTGGTGGAGTTCTTTGGGTCGCTTAAGTATACTATCATATCATCTGCAAATAGTCAGAGTTTGACTTCTTCCTTTCCAATTTGTATCCCTTTGACCTCATTTTGTTGTCTAATTGCTCTAGCTAGAACTTCAAGTACTATATTGAAAAGATATGGAGAGAGAGGGCAGCCTTGTCTAGTCCCTGATTTTAGTGGGATTGCTTCAAGTTTCTCTCCATTTAGATTGATGCTGGCTACCGGTTTGCTGTAAATTGCTTTTACTATGTTTAGATATGGGCCTTGAATTCCTGATCTTTCCAAGACCTTTAGCATGAAAGGATGCTGAATTTTGTCAAATGCTTTCTCAGCATCTAATGAGATGACCATGTGGTTTTTTTCTTTGAGATTTTTTATGTAGTGGATTACATTAATGGATTTGCTTATATTGAACCATCCCTGCATCCCTGGGATGAAGCCTACTTGATCGTGGTGGATGATCGTTTTGATGTATTCTTGGATTCGGTTGGCAAGAATTTTATTGAGTATTTTTGCATCGATATTCATCAGAGAGATTGGCCTGAGATTCTCTTTCTTGGTCGGATCTTTGTGTGCTTTTGGTATTAGTGTAATTGTGGCTTCATAGAACGAGTTGGGTAGTGTTCCTTCTGTTTCTATTTTGTGGAACAGTTTGAAGAGTATTGGTGTTAGGTCTTCTTTGAAGGTCTGATAGAATTCTGCACTAAAACCATCTGGACCTGTGCTTTTTTTGGTTGGAAGACTTCCAATGACAACTTCTATTTCTTCAGGGGTTATAGGACGGTTTAGATGGTCTATTTGATCCTGATTTAATTTTGGTACTTGGTATCTGTCAAGGAAATTGTCCATTTCCTCAAGATTTTCTAATTGTGTTGAATACAGGTTTTTGTAGTAGGATCTGATGATTTTTTGAATTTCCTAAGTTTCTGTTGTTATCTCTCCCTTTTCGTTTCTGATTTTATTAATTTGGATACTATCTCTGTGCTTTCTGGTTAGTCTGGCTAAGGGCTTATCTATCTTGTTGATTTTCTCAAAGAACCAACTCCTCGTTTTGTTGATTCTTTGTATGGTTTTATTTGTTTCTACTTGATTGATTTCAGCCCTGAGTTTGATGATTTCCTGCCTTCTACTCCTTTTGGGTGTATTTGCTTCTTTTTGTTCCAGGGCGTTCAGGTGTGCCATTAAGCTGTTAGTGTATGCTGTCTCCCGTTTCTTTTTGGCGGCACTCAGGGCTATGAATTTTCCTCTTAGCACTGCTTTCATTGTGTCCCATAAATTAGGGTATGTTGTGCCTTCATTTTCATTAACTTTCAAAAAGTCTTTGATTTCTTTTTTTATTTCCACCTTGACCAAGTTATCATTGAGTAGAGCATTGTTCAGCCTCCATGTGTACGTGGGTTTTCTTTTGTTTTTGTTGCCATTGAAGACCACCCTTATTCCATAGTGATCTGATAGGAGGCATGGGATTATTTCTATCTTCTTGTATCTGTTGAGGTCTGATTTGTGACCAATTATGTGGTCAATTTTTGTAGAAGGTACCATGAGGAGCTGAGAAGAACATGTATTCTTTAGCTCTAGGATGAAATGTTCTATATATATATCAGTTAGTTCCATTTGGTCCAAGGCTTCAATTAGATTCACTGTGTCCCTGTTTAGTTTCTGCTTTCCTGAACAATCCATTTCAGAGAGCTGGGTGTTGAAGTCACCCACTATTATTGTGTGCGGTGCGATATGTGCTTTGAGTTTTAGTAAAGTTTCTTTTACGAATGAGGGTGCCCTTGCATTTGGAGCATAGATATTCAGAATTGAGAGTTCTTGATGGTGGATTTTTCCCTTGATCAGTATGTAGTGTCCTTCTGTGTCTTTTTTGATGACTTTAGGTTGAAAATCAATTTTATCCGATATTAGGATGGCTACTCCACCTCGTTTCTTGGGGCCATTTGCTTGTAAAATTGTTTTCTAGCCTTTTACTCTGAGGTAGTGTTTGTCTTTGACACTGAGGTGCGTTTCCTGCATGCAGCAAAATGCTGGGTCCTGTTTACGTATCCAGTCTGCTAGTCTATGTCTTTTAATTGGGGAATTGAGACCATTGATATTAAGAGAGATTAAGGCATAGTGATTATTGCCATCTGCCATTCTTGATGCTATCTTTATGTTTGAGTGGTTATCTACTTTTGGGTTTGATTCAAGAAGGTTATTATCTCATTTTTTCCAGGGTGTTGTTTCTCTCCCTGTATTGGAGGTTTCCACCTATTATCCGTTGCAGGGGTGGATTTGTGGAGAGATATTGTGAAAATTTGGTTTTATCATGGAATATCTTGGTCTCTCCATCTATGGTGATTGAGAGTTTTGCTGGGTATAGTAGTCTAGGCTGGCATTTGTGCTGTCTTAGTGTCTGCATGAGATCTGCCCAGGATCTTCTGGCTTTCATAGTCTCTGGTGAGAAGTCTGATGTGATTCGGATAGGTCTTCCTTTGTATGTTACTTGGCCCTTTTCTCTTACTGCTTTTAGTATTCTTTCTTTGTTTAGAACATTCGGTGTTTTGATTATTATGTGACGGGAGGTATTTCTGTTCTGGTCCAGTCTGTTTGGAGTTCTGTAGGCTTCTTGTACGTTCATCGGCATCTCTCTCTTTAAGTTAGGGAAGTTTTCCTCCATAATTTTGTTGAAGATTTTTACTGGCCCTTTAAGTTGCAAATCTTCACTCTCATCTATACCTATAATCCTTAGGTTTGGTCTTCTCATTGTGTCCTGGATTTCCTGGATGTTTTGGGTTACACGTTTTTTGCATTTTGCATTTTCTTTGACTGTTGAGTCGATGCTTTCTATGGAGTCTTCAGCACCTGAGATTCTTTCTTCCATCTCTTGTATTTTATTGTTGATGTTTGCATCTATGACTCCTGATTTCTTCCCAAGGTTTTCTATCTCCAAATTTGTCTCCCTTTGTGATTTCTTAGTTGTTTCTACTTCCTTTTTTAGTTCCTGGATGGATTTGCTGAGATCCTTCACTTGTTTGTTTGTATTTTCCTGTATTTCTTTAAGGTATTTTTGCATTGCCTCTTTCAGGATTTCTTCCTGATGACCCACGTTCTCCTGCATTTCTCTGAGTGATTTTTGTGTTTCCTCCTCATGGGAATCCATCTGTTGATCCATTGTCTCCTGCATTTCTTTGAGCAGTTCTCGTGTTTCCTTTGTAAGGGCATCTAACCGTTGATTCATTTCTTTAAGCAATTTTTATGTTGCCTCCTTATGGGCATCCGTCTGTTGATCCATAATCTTCTGCATTTCTTTATGCCAATTTTGTGATTCCTTTGTGAGTGCATCTACCCGTTGATTCATCTTGTTAAGCGATTTTTGTGTTGTCTCCTTGTGGGCCTCCATCTTTTGATCCATGTTCTCTTGCATTTCTCTAAGCGATTTTTGTGTTTCCTTTGTAAGGGCTTCTAACCGTTGATTCATGGTCTCCTGTAACTCTTTATGAGATTTATTTGTGTCCTTCTTGTGATCCTCTAATAGCATCATGAGAAGTGATTTTAAATCCAGATCTTGTCTTTTGGGTGTAGTGGGGTATCCAGGATTTGCTGCTGTTGGAGAGTTGGGTTCGGATGGTCCCACATTACTTTGATTTCTGTTAGTAACATTCCTACGTTTGCCTTTTGCCATCTGGATACCTCTGATGTTAGTTGGTCCTGCTGCCACTGGCTGTTGGTTGGACCTCCTGTGAGCCTGCAAAGCTATTTCTGCCCCCCCCTGGATTACCAGGATTCCCCTGGCACCGATTTCTGGGACCTGCCTGCTCCTGAGTGACTTTGGAGCCCTAATGTGCCTTGCCCCAAGTGATCTTATATTGGGGAGGCCTTGCACCTCCAAAGGCTCAGCCTAGTAGATTCCTGGAGCAGAGGTCGCCAAAGGGAGGCTGGTAGGCTCCTGCCCTGTGCAGGGGTGAGTGATCTCTCCTGGGGGGGGAGGGGGCGTCCCTCTGCCAGGCAGAAGTCCCACAGCAGAGCTGGCACGCTGGTTACTGCAGATCAGCCCAGTACTTGGGAGCCGCATACACACAAGCCGCCCGAGACCCAATAGATATTATGCCTGTCTGTCTCAGAACCTGGCTGTCCCAACTTCCCAGTCACTGGAGCAAAGATGGCGGAGTGCAATCTGCACTCTCTCCATGGCGCCGCTCACCTGCAGACGTGATGGCCTGCCGATCTGGCACCCAGACGACCACAGCGCTGACCCGTTCTTGGGCAAGGACGGAAGCCCCAACAGGCCGTGTCACAAGTGATGTTATATTGGGGATAGGGAGCTTGGGGTACCTGTCACTTCAGCGCAGTCTGCAGAAACAGAGGTCGCGGAAGGAAAGCTGGTAGGCTCCCGCCCAGTGCGGAGTCCCTCTGCCAGGCTGAAGTCCCACAGCAGAGCTGGCGCGCTGGTTACTGCAGATCCGCCCTGCACTTGGGAGCAGCATACACACAAGCCGCCCGAGACCCAAGCGATATTATGCCTGTCTGTCTCAGAACCTGGCTGTCCCAACTTCCCAGTCACTGGAGCAAAGATGGCGGAGTCTTGTATTAAATTTTTAAATAAGGTTTACAACTATGAAAATAAATTTACACAGAATACATAAACTATTTTGTTTTGATTTCTAGATGTATAAAATCTCAAGCCTTTAAGTAAGGTACCTAGAGTAAATAACAAGGATAGGGTGGGTAGAAGAGTTCTATTCTTAACCCTACTATGACCTGAACAGTAGCAGACTCTGCTGCCTGAGGCTGTGATTTCAGCAAGAAAAACAATGAGGATCTTTAGGAAGTTCTGATCTATCCTGGGATCATATACAATGTTTTCTGCATGTCGAGGAAGATCCCAGGAACATACTAAAAAAGCAATGTTCCACTCTCTCACTTCTGACTGATTTCGTATATTTCCTCCTTTTGAAAGAAGAAATTTTCAAAGGCAAATTTCTACGTGGATAATCTGGCTGTTAAATACAATAACTTCTATCTTTCATTTTTTCTTCATGCTAAAATACTTGTACTCTCCTTTGTGACATCTTTGATGCATTGGCTATTTTAAAAAATTATTATAATATCCCCATAGTTCTGAATTACACAAAATTACTTTAGTTTTGATGCTTTATTTAATTTCATGTGGTAATAAAATGGAATCTACATTACTTTAGTATATTGATATCCAAAGATTTTTTTAACATTGAAATCTATGAACAATTTCAAGAATAATTTGAATTATTTTTCTCTTAAAACAAAGCCAGATGACAATGCTATATTCATATGTTTATGTGTATATATATATGTAAGTGTATTTGTGTGTGTGTGTGTGTGTGTGTGTGTGTGTGTGTGTATGTGTGTGTAGACAGAGAGAGACAGAGAGAAACAGACAGAAACAGAAAGATGAAGATGTGGAGACACAGAAACAGAGATTAATATCTTTAACAGAATGCTGGAAAATTTGTTCCAACATTTTGGAGGGAGTGTCATCAAAAAGTGTAATTATTTCGGGGATGTAAGCTACAGATAATGTGTAGGTACCAATGTCTGTAATAATCCATATTTATGGAAAAAACATTAAAATGACCATAAAAATAAAGAAAATTACTATAAACATTAAAGTACATTAATTATTTCTTTCTTCATTATTTTATTCATATATTATATCCTGACCATAGTTTTCCCCACTTCTTTTTTCCCAGTCCCTCCCTTCCACCTCTCTCATACCAAGCTACTGCTCCTGCATTTACTTTCAGAAAAGGGCATATCAACTATAAATTGCAATAAGGCATCTCTCATCATACTAAGGCTATACAACCCAGTAGTTGAAAAAGCATCTCAAAAGCATAAAAATGTATAAGGAACAATCCCCACGCACTCTGCTAGGTATCCCTAAAAGATCAATCTACATAATTACAACATATTTTAGATTTCAATCATATAGGCTCCCTGGCTGTCAGTTCACTCTCAGTGATGCCGTATAAGTCCAGATTTGTTGGTTTTTTGAGTTTTCTGGTTGTTTTCTTGACTTTTCTGGCTCCTTTGATCCTTCCTTCCTTCTTTCACAGGATTTAACAAGTTCCAACTAATGATTGACTGTGCGTCTCTGTATCTGTTTCTATCAGTTTCTGGATGGACTGTCTCACTCTGATGCTGATTGAGATGGCAGAATATCATTCATAATCTTTTTTATACAAGTTCTGATACTCCAGGCAGTGTAATGTGTGGGTTCCTTCTTGTGCCATGGGAATAACCAACCAATGACTGCTGTTCCCACAGCTTCTTTGTCACATTTACCCAAGCATATCTTACAGTCAGAACAAGTTATACGTATAAGGTTTTGTCATTGTGTTGGTGTCCCAATCCTTCCATTGGAAGTCTTTCCTGTTTAATTGAAGTCTTAGCTAGGGTTACCCAAATAAATTTCTATGAGTTTCCATTGCACTGTCACCCTCCCAATTCAAGTTGTCTCTCCGTGTACTCTCCACCTCCATCCTCCACTACCTTTTCACTCTCCCAAAACCAACCAGACCTGAGTTTAACCACAATATCTATTTTATTTTTGCTTTCCAGTGACATTCGTGCATCCTCCCCTTGAGCCATCCTTGTTACCTAGCCTTTATGATTATCTTAGACTTTACAGTTAATATCCATGTGTAAGTACATACTAGGTTTATCTTTCTACACTTACTTAGACTGGGTTGCTTCATTCAATATATATATTTTCTACTTCTGCCCATTTGCCTGCAAATTTTGTGGTGGGATATTTTTCTAACAGCTGAATAATAATCCTTTATGTAAATATACATTTTCTTTATCTGTGTTTTTGTTGCAAGACATCCCAATTTCTCACTACAATAAATAAACCTGCTATGGACATAGTTGATCAAGTGTCTTTGTAGTAGGATGGAGCATCTTTGGGGAATATGTGCAATAGTAATATAGCTGGCTCTTGAGGTTTATAGATTGTCAATTTTTCATAGATACTGCAATATTGACTTCAGAAGTGACTGTAAAAGTTTTTACTCCCACAATAAATAGAGGAGTGTTCCCCTTACATATGTTTTTGATCTTAACCATTCTGACAGTTATAATATGGAATCTCAGTATCCTTTTGATATGTATTTCCCTGGTGTCTAAGATGTTTAGCATTTATCAATTGTGATTCTCAGATATTTGAGATTTCTCTGTTGAGAACTGTATTTTGTTCTGTGCCTAATTTTGTTTGGATTACTTGGTTTGTGGATGTTTTGTTCTGTGCCTAATTTTGTTTGTATTATTTGGTTTGTGGATGTCTAGTTTCCTGAGTTCTTTACTTCTAGTTACTCTATCTATCTATCTATCTATCTATCTATCTATCTATCTATCTATCTATCTATCTATCTATCTATCTATCTTTCTTTCTTTCTATCTATCTATCTATCTATCTATCTATCTATCTATCTATCTATCTATCTATCTATCTATCTATCTATCTATCATCTATCTATCCATCTATCTATCATCTATCTATCTATCTATCTATCTATCTATCTATCTATCTATCTATCTATCTATCATCTATTTATCATCTATCTATACCTATCATATTCTTTCTAATCTATCTATACACTCTGTCAGATGTGAAATTGTTGTAAATTTTGCCCATTTTGTGGGCTTCTGTTCTGAATAGTGTCCTATGTCTTACAGAAAATTTTCAGTTTCACTAGGTCCCATTTTTTAATTGTGGATCTTAGTGTTTGCACTATTGGCGTTCTGGTTGTAAAGCTGCCCTTTACAACTATCTGTGCTGATACATTCAAGGCTATTACCACTAAATCTTCTACCATGTTCAGTGTATCTGATTTTATATTGAGATCTTTGAACCACTTGAACTTCCATTTAGTGCAGAGTGACAAACATGGATCTATTTGCATTGTTCCCCATGATGACATCCAGTTTGAGCAACACGATTTGTTGGTGCTTTCCCTTTTTCATTGTGTAATTATTGCTTCTTTGTCAAAAGTTATGTGTCTATAGGTGTGTGAATTTATATCTGGGCCTCCAATTCCATTCTGTTTATCAACCTGTTTTATGCCAATACTATGTGGATTTTAATACTATAGAAAAAGGTATTGTGATATATCTGCAATTCTTTTATTGTTTAGAATTCTTAGCTATACTTGTGTTTTGATTGTTTTATGTTTTGTTTACTTTTTCATATGAGATTCAGTTTTGCTCTTTCGAGACCTAATAGAATTGTGTTGGAATTTTGATGAGGATTACATTTAGTAAGATGGACATTCTTCCCACTGATCTTAGAGCATGGGAGATTGTTCCATCTTCTGATATCTTTTTCAATATCTTTCTTCAAAGACTTAAACATTTTGACATACAAGAGTTTGTCTTGCTTGGTTACAGTTATCTCAGGAATTTTATATTAATTGTGGCTATTGTAAAGTATCTATCTATTTCCCTTGTTTCTCTCTCAGATCATTTTTTATTTGAATACAGAAGGAGGACTTCTATTTTTCTCTTTTAGATAATCTCTTGTGCAGCCACTTCATTGAAGGTGTTGATTAGTTATCAGCTGTAGAATATTTTGAGTATACTATCCTGTTATCTGTAAATAATAACACTTTGATTTCTTCCTTTCCAATATATATCCACTTGATCTCCTACAGCTGTCTCATTGCTTTAACTAGAACTTGAATTATTCTATTGAATAGAGATGGAAAGAGTAGACATCCTTGGATTGTTTCTGATTTTAATGGAATTGCTTTGTGTTTCTCTCCATTTAATTTGATGTTGGTTATTGGTTTACTGCAAATTGTTTTTACTATGTATTGCAATTTTGTGAAGTGCAAGTTTTTGAAGTATAGCCTAATGACTCTTTGGATTTCATCAGTGTCTGTTATGTGCCCCTTTTATTTGTGATTTGTTGATTTGAGTTTTCTCTCTCTGTCTGTTAGTTTAGATAAGGATTTGTCCTTCTTGTTGACGTTCTCAAAGAGCCAACTGTTTATTTTGTTGATTCTTTTATTATTCACTTTGTTGCTATTTTGATTTCTGCCCTCAGTTTGAGAATTTTCTGCACACTATTCCTTGCTTTTTCTTTCTTCTAGAATTTACAGGTGTGCTGTTAAGTTGCAAGTATGAGATTTCTTTAATTTCTTAATGAAGGCACTTAGTGCTTCTCTTTGCACTGCTTGCAATGTGTACCATACTTTTGGATATATTGTACCTTCTAGGAACTGAAATATAGGAAGTCCTGAATTTTTTATTTATTTCTGTCTTAACCCAGTAGTCATTCAGTAGAGAGTTGTTCAGAGTCTACGAGTTTTTAGGCTTTCTGTTGTTTCTTTTGTTGTTGAAATCTGGCTTTATTTTTGTGGTGGTCTGATAAGATACACAGGGTATTTACATTTTTCTTGTATCTTTGGAGAGTTTCTTTGTGACCTATCTGGTCAATTTTGGAAAAGTTTCATTGTGGTGCTGAGAAGATATTTCTTCTTTGTTTAAGCAAAATGTTCTGTAGATATCTGCTAGGTCCATTTTATTCACAACATCTGTTAACTCCATTATTTTTCTGTTTAATTTTGTCTCAATGACCTGTCCATTGGGGAAAGTGGAATATTGAAGTCTACTGCTATTAATTGTAGGACTCAATGGGTGATTTAAGCTTAGTAATGCTTCTTTTACAAATGTCCATATATTTTTATTTGGGTCATCAAATTATGAAGTCGTCTTGGTGAAGTTTTCTTTTGATAAGTAAGAAGTATCCTTCCTTCTTCTTCTTCTTCTTCTTTTTCTTCTTCTTCTTCTTCTTCTTCTTCTTCTTATTATTATTATTATTACTACTACTACTACTACTACTACTACTACTACTACTACTACTACTACTAAATTTGTTTGTAAATCTATTTTGTTAGAAATTTTGGATGGCTATAGCAGATTGCTTCTTGGATCCATTTGTTTGGAAAATCTTATTCCAACTCTTAACCCTGAGATTATGTCTTTTTTTTTTTTAATGTTAACATTTTTTTGTATGCAGCAGAAGAGTGAATACTGCTTTCACAAACATTTTGTTGGAATGTGTCTTTTTATTGTGTAATTGTGTGCATTGATGTTGAATATATAATTGACCAATGATTGTTAATTCCTCTTTTTGTGTTGGTGTTGTTCAGTGTGTGTGTGTGTGTGTGTTGTGTGTGTGTATGTATGTATGTGTTTCACTTCTTTCGGTTTTGCTGATGTTTGAATATTGATTGCCTGTGTATCTCTGTACATAGCTAACTATATTGGGTGAGAGTTTTTCTTTTAATACCTTCTGTATTTCTGGATTTGTGGATAGAGACTGTTTACCTTTGTCTTTGTTGTGGAATATTTAATTTTTCTCTTTTCATGGTGATTTAAATTTTTCCTGTCCACAGTAGTCTGGGCTTGAGTCTTTGCTCTTTTTGAGTCTGCTCTAAACCATCTGCTAAGAGCCTACTGGCTTTTAGAATTTCCATTGAAAAGTTGGGAGTTAGTCTAATAGGTATACCTTTATCTCTGTATGTTGCTATTTTCCTTTGTAGCTGTAAGTATTCTTTTTTTATATCTGTTTTGAATATTTGATTATTATGTGGGTAGGGGACTTGATTCTTTGGTTCAATACATGTTGTGGTCTGTAAACTTATTTTAATTTTAAAGAATATTTTCTCTGATTTTGATGAAAATATTATCTGGGCCTTTGAGCTGAGAATCCTCCTCATGCTCCTGTTCCTCCTTCCCCTCTTCCTCCTCTTCCTCCTATTCTTCTTAATCCTCCTGCTCTTCTTCTTCTGTTCCCTTTACTATGATTGTTTGCTTTATAAGTTCCCAGATATACTGGATGTTCTTTGACAGAAATATTGATTTTAATTGATTAATTAAATAATTAAATTTTTTACACTTCTGATTTTATTCTCCCCAGGTAGACCCTTTGACTGTTCCACATCCCATACCTTCTCCCTCCAAACCCAACTCCCTCCCCACCTGACCTCCAGTCTCTTGAGTGTTAGGTGCATCATCTCTGATTGAACACAGACTCAGCAGTATGTGTTGGTAGCCTCATATCAGTTGTTGTAGGCTATCTGGTTGGTGGTTCAGTGTTTGAGAGATTTCTGGGGTCCAGGTAAATTGAGAATGCTCAGTCTCCTGCAAGGTTGCCCTCCTCCTCAGCTTCTTTCAGCCTATCCCTAATTTAACCAAAGGGATCAGCAACTTCTGTCCATTGGTTAGGTATAAATATCTACATCTGACTCTTTCAGCTGCTTGTTGAGGCTTCCGGTGTGCAATCATGCTAGGTCCCTTTTTGTGAGCACTCCATACCCTCAGTAAGAATGTCAGGCCTTGGGACCTCCACCTGAACTGGATCTCACTTAGGGCCTATCACTGGCCCTTCTTTAACTCAGGCAACTCTTAATTTCCATCCCTATAATTCTTTCAGATAGGAACTCTTATGGATCAGAGTTGTGACTGTGGGATGGCCCCCTCCCACATTGATGCCCTGTCTTCCTGCTGGAAGTGGGTTCTATAAGTTCCCTCTCCCTACTGTCAGGAGTTTCATTGCAGGGCATTGAGTCTTCACAGGACCAAGGGCTTCTTCTCCCATTGATGCCCAACAAAGCCATCCTCTGCTACATAAATGACTAGATCCATGGGTCCCTCCATTTGTACTCCTTCCTTGGTGGTTTAGACCCTGGGAGCTCTGATTAGTCGATATTGTTGTTCTTCCTATGGGGTTGAAAACCCCTTCAGCTCCTTCAGTCCTTTCTCTGTCTCCTCCACATGATCAGTTCAATGGGTGTCTGCAAGCATCTGCCTCTGTATTTGTCAGGCTCTGGCACAGCCTCTCAGGAGACAGCTATATCAGGCTCCTGTCAGCATGTACTTCTTGGCATCCACAATAGTGTCTGCATTTGGTGACTGTATATGGGATGAATCTGTAGGTGTGGCATCTCTGGATGGCCTGTCCTTCAGTCTCTCTTTGCTCCACACTTTGTCTCCTTATTTACTCCAATGAGTATTTTGTTACCCATTCTAAGAAGGATTGAAACACCCACACTTTGGTCTCCCTTCTTCTTGAGCTTCTTATGGTCTGTGAATTGTATCTTGGCTATTCCAAGCTTATGGGCTAATATTCACTTATCACTGAGTGCATACCATGTATGTTCTTTCGCGACTAGGTTAACCTCACTCAGGATCATATTTTCTAACTCCATCCACTTGCCTAAGAATTTCATTAATTCATCGTTTTTTAATAGCCCAGTAGTACTCCATTGTGTAAATGTACCACATTTTCTGTATCTATTCCTCTGTTGAAGTATATCTGAGTTCTTTCCAGTTTCTGGCTATTATAAATAAGGCTACTAGGAACATATTGGAGCAAGTGTTCTTGTTATATGTTGGAGCATCTTCTGGGTATATGCCCAGGAGTGGTATAGCTGGGTCCTCTGGTAGTAGTATGTCTAATTTTCTGAGGAGCTGTCAAACTGATTTCCAGAGTAGTTGTACCAGCTTGAAATCCTACCAACAATGGAGTTTTCCTCTCTCTCCACATTCGTGGCAGCTTCTGCTATCACCTGAATTTTTGATCTTAGCCATTATTGCTGGTGTGAGGTGGAATCACAAGGTTGTTTGATTTGCATTTCCCTGATGACTAAGGATGTTGAACATTTCTTTAGGTGCTTCTAGACCATTCAATTTTCCTCAGTTGAGAATTCTTGTTTAGCTCTCCACTCCATTTTAGTAGGGTTTTTTGATAGTCTGGATTATAATTTCTTGAGTTCTTTTTATATATTAGATATTAGCCATCTATCACAAGTAGGATTGGTAAAGATATTTTCCTTGCCCCTACCCCCACCCCAGCAGACCTCTAAACTCCCTGGGGCCTACAGTCTCTTGAGGGTTAGGTGCATCATTTCTGAGTGAACACTGACCTGGTAGTTCTCTACTATATATGTGTTGGGGGCCTCATATCAGCTGTTGTATGCTGCCTGATTGGCTGTTCAGTGTTTGAAAGATCTCTGAAGTCCAAATTAATTGAGACATTGGCCTCCTAGTGGGTCAGCTTCTTTCAGCCTTTCCCTAACCCAACCACTGGGGTCAGCAGCTTCTGTCCATTGGTTGGGTGCAAATATCTGCATCTGACTCTTTCAGCTGCTTGTTGAGTCTTCTGGTGTGCAGTCATTCTTGTTCCCTTTTTGTGAGCACTCCATAGCCTCTGTAATAGTGTTAGGTCATGGAACCTTCCCTTGCAAATCAATCAAAATGACCCTGAGATTCTACCTTACCCCAATCAAAATGACTACAATCAAAACCTCAGAGGACAACACATGTTGGAGAGGATGTGGAGAAAGAGGAACACTCCTCCATTGCTGGTGTAAACTGTTACAACCACTCTGAAAATCTATCAGGAAGTTCCTCAGAAAATTGGAAATAGATCTGTTATTTTAGAAATATCTTACCTACAGAAAAAAATTCATATTTTTGTGAGAATATAATTTAGTGTTCATAATCTACCTTAGTCTCTTCTAATAAACAAATACACATGTCTACTTGAAATAAAGCATATTTGATTTTATTATCTGCTACAAATCACTTGGCTTTCCACAATTTCATAAACTTTGTTTAGTCATTGCAACCAAAACGAAATTTAAAATGTACGAGTTTGGACTACAGAGGAGGCTCAGAAGGTAAATACTCTTACTGTGCAAGCTTCATGAAATAAGTTAAGTACCCAGAACCCATAAGATAGAAAGAAGGAATTAATTAACTCACAATTGTTTTCCTGAGTTCTACTCCACAGCACAGGCATATTTTCATACACACACACTCATGCGCACCAAACTCCACTACACACACATAAATAAGATAGAAGTCATCTGACAAAGAAAAACAATCCTCCTAATACAGGAAAATTTATCAAATAAAACGTCTTCATTTTATTCAATTAGTTATGCTGATTTTCTTTAGTATCCATGGAATTCAAAAGCCATCTTAATATTTCAAAATATATTAAAACTCATAACAATTATTAGGAGTCTGTGCAAACGTATTTTGTTTCACATAATACATATTTTAAATTTGTATACATCGACCCCTTTGAAACATTAGTATAACAACTAGAGTAATTTCAATTAGTGCTCAATAGGTCTTTATTTCACAACAAAGAAATCATATATTAATAAAATGCTATTTTGACAAATAAAGTATCTAAATTAATTACCTAAATTGATATAGTTATATTTTCTGTATTTTGACCATAATTTCAAAATGAGTGGAAATATTATATAAGTGTATATAAAATATATTAGTCTAAAGGCCAAACTAAGACTTATGAATTCATACATTTAAACTGAGATTATATTTGTGTAAAATGGAAAACATCATCCATAGTGAGGTAACCCAATCACAAAAGAACACACATGGTATGGAGTCACTGATAAGGGGTTATTAACCCAGAAACTCGGAATACCCAAGACACAATTCACTATCAATTGATATGTGAAGATGGAAGGAGAGACACCTGGTCCTGGAAAGACTGGATGTAGGGGAATACCAGGTCAGAGAAGCGAGAGGGAGTTGAATGGGGAACAGGGGGAGGGAAGAGGGCTTATGGGACTTTCAGGGAAGGAGGAACCAGAAAAGGGGAAATCATTGGGAATGTAAATAAAAAATATATAGAAAATAAAAAAAAAATATATTAAAAGTACACATTTCAATTAATCATGCTTGTCTTTTGTTTATAATCTGATGTATCACTTTATTTATCAGCTGCATCATAAAAGACACAGTTCTGATATAAAACATCAAATGAGATTTTAGATCTGAATTATACAGTCAGTGGCTGGCTTAAGGGAAGAACTATTAATTTGCCAAAGAAGAGAGGGGATTAAGAATCCCACAATTTCTCAGGTTATTAAATAAAAATGATAATTAACTTGAAAAAAACTGCTGAGAAAGACTTCTTGGCCTGCAATATTTAATTAACAAATATTTAATGTATTTCTACTTTACATGTCTGGTTGGTGCTAGAAATACACACTGAATAAAAGAGATAACCATCCTACTGTGGAGTTTACTACAAAGCTATTTCTTTGACTCTTCTAATTAAACTCTATTTATTCCTTAATTGCCTTTTTCTATTGCATCTTCCTCCACAACACACTTTAAATATTGACCTCAGTGTGCTTTCTAATTTTACTTGCTAAAATGTATGACATACATATTATCTCAGTATTCGATGACTATAAATTTGACATTTGGGAAATCATGTTTTCTGAAATTGTTTAAATCATTATATTTATTAAATACAGTTGTAGAGTAAACATCTCTCTTCTTGGTAGCCAGTTGTCTATTAAATGATTACGCCGTATGTTCAATGTTTGTATTAAGTTTCCAGTAGTTTCTGGGTGAATATAAATTCTTATGTTTTAAAACTGTAAATGGAGAAAAAAAATAAACAGGGGAAGCACAGAAACAAAAGACAATTTTGTTGCTTAATTACAGCCTTGATATACATTTAGAATGAGGAAAAAGATTATTTCTTTTAATCATAAGATAAATTTTCACACATAGTGTTTCTGGTTTGTAAAGGGTGGGAACAGTAAAGAAATTCAGTGAACAAATATTCCATATGCCTTTGAACCTATAGAAAGTATAAATTTTGAAGGAAAAGCAGATAAAAGTGGGACCATACAGTATTGAATGAGCACAGTTAGGAAGTTATAAAAGATAACTTATTCTCTAAAGACATCAATAGATATTTTAATATGTAAACTGAAAAAGTTGAGGAGAAATTTTATTGACTATTTCTGTACACTATTTGCAATATAACAAAATAACTCTTTATAGATTTAATTTTTTAATCTGTGTCTGTCTCTTTTATTGAATATTTGAATATCTCTAATATTATCTTTTTTATTAAATGTGAAAAATTAGATAATATTATGTGTCAATTTTCGCAGCTATAAAATTGATGTCTTCCTACATTCCCTACCATGGTGGTCTATGCAAGCACAGAAGCAATCCATGCCCATTTAGGCTCATGATCACTGCTTATGTCAAAGTTCATATTCACTTCTACACCATTGCTTATTATTCGTCCTCATTTTATGGACCTTATAACGTTACTTTCTCTTCTCTTTTAGAACATTTTGATTTCATAGTAAATTCTCTCTTTTTTTATAGTTGATCAAATCTTATTGTCTATCCATTCATACTATATTTTACTTGTCTTTTCATAAGTTGTTGAATATCTAGGCTATTTCCATTTTCTAGCTATTGAAAATAGCACGACAATGAAGAGATGTATAGGTATCTTTATAGAAGGATGTAAAGTTCTTTGAGAGTAAGTGCAGCGCTAGTACAGTTAGTTCAAATAGCAATTCCATCTCTGTATCTTAGGGGATTCTAAAATGATTTGCATAGTAGTTGTACCAGTTTGCACTCACATCGGGTGTAAGTAAGGCCCCTCATTCCTGTTATATGTTGTCATTCGATTTTTTCATGGCAGTCATTCAGACTGGGGTGAGGTACAACATGAGAGTAATGTGACTTGCATTTTCTTGTTGACTACTAATGTTGGATATTTTCAAAGTGTTTCCTAGCCATTTAAATTTCTTCTTTTGAAAATATTCTGTTCGGACATATATCCCATTTGTATTAGATTATTTGTTCTCCTGCTCTTTTGTTTGGTAGTTATTTACATATTCTAGATACTAATCTCTAGTAGATGTATAGGTGGCTACTTATTTTTTATTTTTGATATTTTCTTTATTTACATTTCAAATATCACCTTTCCTGTTTTCCTCTCTGAAAACATCCTATCCCATTTTCCTCTCTCCCTGCTCACCATCCCACCCACTTCTGCTTCCCGGTCTTGACATTCCCCTATACTGGAGCATCAAGCATTCTCTGGACTAAGGGCCTCTCCTCCCTTTGATGTCCAACAAGGCCATCCTTTACAACATATGCAGCTGCAGCCATGGGTCCCTCCACATGTCCTCTTTGGTTGGTACTTTAGTCCCTGGGAGTTCTGAGGGTACTGTTTGGTTAATATTGTTGTTCATCTTATGGAGCTGTAAGATCCTTCAGCACCTTGGGTCCTTTCTCTAGATCCTCCATTGGGGACCTTGTGCTCAGTCTAATGGATGGCTGAGAGCACCCAAGTCTGTACTTGTCAGTTACTGGCAGAGCCTCTCAGAAGACAACTATATCAAGCTCCTGTCAGCAAGCACTTGTTGGCATCCACAATGGTGTCTGGGTTTGGTGACTGTATATGAGATGGATCCCAAGGTGAGACAGTCTCTAGATAGTATTTCCTTCAGTCTCTGCTCCATATTTTGTCCCTGTATATCCTCTCATGGGTATTTTGTTCCCCCTCTAAGAAGGGCCAAAGTATCTATACTTTGGTCTTCCTTCTTCTTGAGCTTTGTGTGGTCTATGAATTGTATCTTGAATATTCCAAGCTTCTAGGCAAATATTGACTTATCAGTGAGTGCATACTATGTCTGTTCTTTTGTGATTGGGTTACCTCATTCAGGATGACATTTTCTACTTCTATCCATTTGCCTAAGAATTTCATAAATTAATTGTTTACAATAGCTGAGCAGTATTCCATTGTGTAAATGTACAACATTTTCTGTATCCATTCTAATGTTGAGGTTCTTTCCAGCTTCTGGCTATTATAAATAAGGCTGACATGAGCATAGTGGAACATGTATTCCTATTACATGTTTGGTAATCTTCTAGGTATATGCCCAGGAGTTGTATAGTTGGGTCCTCCAGTAGTACTATGTCCAACTTTCTGAGGAATTATCAAAATGATTTGCAGATTGATTGTCCCAGCTTGCAATCCCACCAGCAGTGGAGGAGTGTTCCTCTATCTCCATTTCCTCACCGGCACCTACTCTCACCTATTATGATCTTGGCCATTCTCATTAGTGTGAAGTGGAACCTCAGGGTTGTTTTGATTTGCATTTCCCTGATGACTAAGTACATTGAACATTTCTTTAGGTGCTTCTAAGGTACTTCATATTCCTCAGTTAAGAATTCTTTGTTTAGATCTATACCCCATTTTTAATAGGGTTATTTGGTTCTCTGGAGTCTTGAGTTCTTGAGTTATTTGTAAATATTGGATATTAGCCCTCTGTGGGATGTATGGTTAGTAAAGATGTTTTCCCTGTTTGTTGGTTGCTGTTTTGTCCTATTGACAGTGTCCTTTGCCTTACAGAAATTTTGTAATTTTATGAGACCCATTTTTCAATTCTTGATCTTAAAACAAAAGCTATTGATGGATGTTCTATTCAGGAAAATTTCCCCTATGCCCATGTCCTCAAGGATCTTTCTCATTTTCTTTTCTATTAGTTTCAGTGTGTCTGGTTTTATATGGAGGTCCTTGATCCACTTGGACTTGAGCTTTGTAACAACAAAATAAGAAGGGATTGATTTGCATTCTTCTGCATGCTAATTGTCATTTGAACCAGCACAATTTGTTGAAAAGGCTATCTATCATTTTTCCCCCCACTGGATGGTTTTAGCTCCTTTTTCAAATATAAAAAGATCACATGTGTGTGGGTTTATTTCTGTGTCTTCAATTCTATTCCACTGATATACCTTTCTGTCACTGTACCAATACCAGGCAGTTTTTGATTCCCCCAGAAGTTCTTTTATTGTTGAAAATAGTTTTAGCTATCCAGTTTTTTTCTTATTCCAGATGAATTTGAGAATTGCTCTTTCCATGTCTTTCAAGAATTGTATTGGGATTTTGATCGGGATTGCATTGAATCTGTATATTGCTTTTGGCAAGATGGCCATTTTTTACTCTATTAATCCTGCCAGTCCATGAGCATGGGAGATATTTCCATCTTCTGAGGTCTTCTTCAATTTCTTTCTTCAGAGACTTAACATTCTTGTCATAAAGATCTTTCACTTGTTTGATTAGAATCACACCAAGATACTTTATATTGTTTGTGACTATTGTGAAAGGTGTTGTTTCCCTAATTTCTTTCTCAGCTTGTTTATCTTTTTAGAATATGATGGCTACTGATTTGTTTGAGTTAATTTTATATCTGTCCACTTTGCTGAAGTTGTTTATCAGATGTAGGAGTTCTCTGGTGGCGTTTTTGTGGTCATACACGTATACTATCATATTATCTGCAAATAGTGATAATTTGACTTCTTTCTTTCCAATTTTTATCCATTTGACCTCCTTTTGTTGTCTAAATGTTCTAACTAGAAATTTAATATCTATATTGAATAGGTATGGAGAGAGAGGATAGCCTTTTCTAGTACCTGATTTTAGTGGGATTGCTTCAAGTTTCTCTGCATTTAGTTTGATGTTGGCTACTGGTTTGCTGTATGTTGCTTTTACTATTTTTAGGTATGAGTCTTGAATTCTTGATCATTCTAAGACTTTTCACATGATGTGATGCTGAATTTTGTCAAACACTTTTTCACCATCTTATGAAATAACCATGTGGTGTTTTTCTTTGCATTTGGTTATGTAGTGGATTACATTGATGAATTTCTTTATATTGAACCATTCCTGCATCCCTGGGATGAAGACTATTTGTAATGGTGGATGATTGTTTTGATGTGTTCTTGGATTCTGGTGGCAAAGATTTTATTGAGTATTTTTCCATCGATACTAATAAGGGAAATTGTTCTGAAGTTCTCTTTCTTTGTTGGGTCTTTGTATGGTTTTGGTTATTAGCTTAATCATGGCTTTATAGAACAAGTTGGGTAGTGTTCCTTCTGTTTCAATTTTGTGGAATAGTTTGAAGAGTATTGGTGTTAGGTCTTCTTTTAAGGTCTGATAGAATTCTGGAATAAAACCATGTGTTCCTGCTTGTTGTTGTTGTTGTTGTTGTTGTTGTTGTTTCAATGACTGCTTCTATTTCTCTAAGGATTATGGAAATGTTTAGATGTTTATGTGATCCTGATGGCATCTGTCTAGAAATTGTCCATTTCATCCAGATATTCCAGTTATGTTGATTATAGGCTTTTATAGTAGATTCTGATGATTTTTTTAATATCTTCAGTTTCTATTGTTATCTCTCCCTTTTCATTTCTGATCATGTTAATTTGGATACTATCTTTGTGTCTCTGTTTAGTATGGCTTAGGGTTTATCATCTTATTGATTTTCTCAAAGAACCATCTCCTGGTTTTGTTGATTCTTTGTATAGTTCTTTTTGTTTTTACTTGGTTGAATTCAGCCCTGAATTTAATTATTTCCTGCTGTCTACTCCTCTTGGGTGTATTAGCTTCTTTTGTTCTAGAGCTTTCAGGCATGCTTTTAAGCTGATAGTTTATGCTTTCTCTAGTTTCTTTTTGTATGCACTCATAACTATGAGTTTTCCCCTCAGCACTGCTTCCATTGTGTCCCATAAGTTTGGGTATGTTGTGCCTTCACTTTCATTAAATTCCTAAAAATCTTTGTTATCTTTCCCTATTTTTTCCTTGACCAAGTTATCATGGAGTAGAGCATTGTTTAGCTTCCATGTGTAAAGGGCTTTCTGTTGTTTTTGATGCTTTTGACGACCAGCCTTAATCCATAATGATCTGATATGATGCATGGGATCATTTCAATCTTCTTATATATGTTGAGGTCTGTTTTGTGACCAATTATATGTTCTATTTTGGAGAAGGTACCATGAGTTTCTGAGAAGAATGGATGTATATTCTTTTGATTTAAGATAAAATATTTTATAGATATCTGTTAAATCCATTTGGTCCATAACTTTTGTTAATTTCACTGTGCCTCTGTTTATTTCTATTTCCCTGATCTGTCCATTGAGAGTCAGGTGTTGATGTCCCCCATAATTATTGTGGGAGATGCAACATGTGCTTTGATCTTTAGTAAAGTGTCTTTTATGATTGTGGGTACCCTTGCATTTGGAGCATAGATTTTCAGAATTGAGAGTTTTTCTTGGTAGATTTTTCCTTTGATGGGTATGAAGTGTTCTTATCTTTTTGATGACTTTGTTTGAAAGTTGATATTATCTGATATTAGAATGGCTACTCCAGCATGTTTCCTGGAACCATTTGCTTAGAAAATTGTGTTCCAGCCTTTTACTCTGAAGTAGTGATTGTCTTTGACACTGAGATGTGTTTCCTATATGCAGCAATATGCTGGATTCTGTTTACATATCCAGTCTGTTAGTTATGTCTTTTTATTGGAGAATTGAGTCCACTGATGTTAAGAGATATTAATAGTGATTGCTGCTTCCTGTTATTTTTGATGTTATTTTATGTTTGTGTGATTATCTCCTTTTGGATTTGTTGAAAGATTACTTTCTTGCTTTTTCTAGGGTACAGTTTCCCTCCTTGTGTTGGCGTTTTCCATCTATTATCCTTCGTAGGGTTAGATTTCTGGAAAGATATTGTGTAAATTTGGATTTTTCATGGATTATGTTTGTTTCTCCATCTATGGTAACTGAGAGTTTTGCTGGGTGTAGTACTTTGTGCTGGCATTTGTGTTCTCTTAGGGTCTGTATGAAATCTGCCCAGGATCTTCTAGCTTTCATGGTCTTCGGGTTGAAGTGTAGTGTAATACTGATAGGTCTGCCTTCATATGTTACTTGACCTTTTTTCTTTACTGCTTTTGATAGTCTTCCTTTGTTTAGTGCATTTGGTGTTTTGATTATTGTGTCACGGAAGAAATTTCTTTTCTGGTCCTATCTATTTAGAGTAATGTAGCCTTCTTGTGTGTTCATGGGCATCTCTTTCTTTAGGTTAGGAACATTTTCTTCTATAATTTTGTTAAAAATACTTATTGACCCTTAAGTTGGAAAACTTCCCTCTCTTCTATACCAATAATCCTTAGGTTTGGTCTTCTCATTGAGTCCTGAATTTCCTCGAAGTTTTGGATTAGAAGCTTTTTGCATTTTGCATTTTCTTTGACTGTTGTGTCAATGTTTTATATGGTACCTTCTGCACCTCAGATTCTCTCTTCTTTCTCTGGTATTCTGTTGCTGATGCTTGTGTCTATGACTTCTGATTTCTTTCCTAGGTTTTCTCTCTTCATAGTTGTCTCTCTTTGTGATATCTTTATTGTTTCTCCTTCCATTTTTTAGATCTTGGATGGTTTTGATCAGTTCCTTCAATTGTTCATTTGTGTTTTCCTGTAATTCTTTAAGGGATTTTTGTGTTTCCTCTATAAGGCCTTCTACCTATTTATGTGTCCTGTGTTCTCCTGTATTTCTTTAAGGGAGTTATTTATGTCCTTCTTGAAGTCATCTATCAGCATTATGAGATGTGGTTTTAAATTTAAATCTTGCTGCAGATGGTGGCTGGAAGGGAAGACTCCCATCCCAGCTGCTCCACTGATCATATGCCCTGAGCACTCCTAGCTGTACCTCTCCAGAGAAAAGGTGGAGATCTCACCTCTGCATCAGAAGTGAAATCGCTGCTGGGAGATGACTCTCTTCTTGTGGGCTAAGCACAGAATGCTTTGGAGTTGCCTGGTTCCCTGCTGTTAACAATGTAATACTACTCAGCAATTAAAAACAATGCATTCATGAAATTCTTAGGTAAATGGGGAACAGGGGGAGGGAAGCGGGCTTATGGGACTTTTGGTGGTGGGGGAGGAGAACCGGGAAAAGGGAAATCATTTGGAACATAAATAAAGAATACAGAAAATAAAAATAAAAATTAAAAATAATTAAATTTTACTTTTCCAGTGTTTTGGGTTATTATCCAGGACTTGCTGTTGTGGGAGAACTGGGTTAGGATGATGCCATTTTACCTTGGTTTCTTGGGTTTGCATTTAGCTATCTGGTTATCTCTGTTGTTAGCTAGTTTAGCTTTCTCTGACTGTGGATTATCTGTTCTGCAAGCCTGGGTATCAATGCTCCTTGGAGACCAGTGCTCTCTGGGAGGAATTTAGGTATGAAGAGCTCTGGTACCAGTTCAACTCAAGTGTGCAGACAGAAACAAGAAGTATTCTGTCCCCAGCAGATCCTTGGTTCCTGTGTCCTGTTATATCTGAGCAGGTCCCTCTTTGGCCAGAAATTTGAAGGGAAGTGGTGGTCCTACCTGTGCACACAGGTGTGTAGGCACTCCTGGGAGACTAGCTCTCTGGCCCAGGATCTGCTCTGGGCACAGAAGGAAATCAGAAGATTCCTGTCCCAGGCTACCCCTGGGTTCTTGTGTCCTCAGGGTTTGGGGCTGGTTCCTGTCAGCAGCAGGGGTGGTCATTCCTGCGCTCCCATGCCTGTCAGCACTCTTGGGATGCTAGCTGTCTCACTGCATCACTGGGATAAGGCTCATAGTCAATTCTCAATGAAGCTATGAGAGTTTTCACCTGTAAAATTTCATTGGTTCATGCTGCCATTTCTTGATTCCCATTGTTCTTATAATAAAATGAAAACGTATAAAGCAGAGAAATAGCCTCTCTGTGTACCTAGGACCACCTTGTGTCTGTGACATTAGTTTGTGCTCTACTCATCTTTGAATATGGACTACTGTTTGTATAGGCATTGTTCATTTTCTATCACTCCAGTGTTCTCCTTAGCTCAGACAATTGTTCTGATTGTTGCCTCTTTCAGTCAGTCATTGTTTATTTCATAATGTTCTTCAGTTTTGCTGAAGTTTTAGCTGATCACCAAGACTTAATGTATTTTTTAATATTGAGAAATTAGTTTTAAATTTACCAATCTCAAACTATTATATATTTTTATAAAGAGTATATTTTTCAATAAATTTCATTTAAAACTTTATTTTTTACTCCACAAATATCCTTGAGTCCAAGTATATTGACTTGTTCTTTCCTTGTTAACTCCTTTGAACACAGAATAATTGTTATTAAATAATTCAATAATAAATTTGATAAATAAATAACATTGGAAAACTTTAACAAATTCAACAGAATAAAATATTATGGATAGCTATCATGTTTCTGAAAATACCTTTTGTGATTACCATAGTTTCAAGTCTTTTTTTCCTTTAATAAATTACCTTGATTTTGCAAACTATATTTATAATAAGTTTACTTAGTAAATATAGTGGAGTACATGTATTCACATGCTTGTACAACTAATATTTTCAGTATCTATTTGAGAATTCATTTTACTTGGTATCATATAAAATAATTTAAATGATGTGTAAATATCTCTCAATTATAGAGATTTTAAACAGTTATATATTTTGTGTTTGGGTTATATGTTTACATGCAGATATATACACGCACAAACATACACATACAAACATACACACACAAACATACACACACACACACACATACATACACACATACGCACACAAACTTTATTTTGGTTTGGTACATTGTAGATTTAAGATTTAAGATATCCAAAACAGAAAATATCGTTTTATCTTTGTTTGATGGTCACCAATAAATTTTGATTGGATTTGAGGCCCACTCCAATCAAGAAAAATTACCCCTGGTACTGTAAACCTATTTTTTTTTTATTTGGTTTTTCCTGACAGGGTTTATCTGTATAACCCTGGCTGTCCTAGAACTCACTTTGCAGACCAGGCTGGCCTTGAACTCAGAAATCCTTCTGCCTCTGCCTCCCAAGTGCTGGGATTAAAGGTATGCACCACCACCGCCTGGCGGAAACCTAATATTGATGTACTTTTTTAGTGGTCATGATGTCAAACTAGCCTCCACATATTTATGTTTGTACTAAACAACAATATGTTTAGAAAATTATATCTAAAGATTAGTACTACTTTCAGCCTTGTTAAGAAAAGATTTGTTGTTGTTCAGTCAATTTTGGTGAAGGCTAAAAATTAATATTGAAACAAAGTAATCAGAATGTAAGACAATTGAATGGATAGCCCTAATTTGGGCATTTATATCAACCATGCAGGAATCAGGGATCATTATGACAAAATAGCAGAAAGAATCTAAGAACTGAAGTATAGAGAGGTATAAAGCATTGCCGTTGGGAGATGCCATGGCTGACATGCAGACAAACTCCCAGGAGCAGTGCTTGTGTGATAAAGTCCTGGTCATTAATGGGCCTATGAAAATTCCATCATGCATAGACATAGAAGAGGTTAATGAGTCTCATATCTTCCTGAACAGCTGTAATCACTTAAGGGTGCTGGAAGATACTGAGTCATATTCCTCACTGATGAAGTCCCTGGCAAGATATTCTCGTACATGTAAATAACCTTCTATTCATGTTTATGCTAGCATTCCTGATTAAATATAGTGGGTCACAAAAACCAAAAGAAACAGAAAAGCAAAGTAGTGGGGGACTTGTTGGAAGAAGAATTGTTAAGAGGAACTGAGAGGTGTATAACAAGGAGGAAAGGGTACATTATTAATCACAGTTTAATAGCTTATATAGAAACAGAGAGACAATTCTGTATAACTGGTTAGTCTTCTCACAAATAGAGATTACTGAAGATTAGATATTAATTTAGTGCAGTTCAAAATTTTACTTGTATAAACACAATCACAATGAAACGACATAAATAAAAATTGTGATAAAGTAAATTACTATTGGAAACAATGTAAGTCAATATTATAAAAATAAATGTTTCTACATATGTTTTTTCACACAGAAACTAAAATTTCTGAATTAATAATCACACTAATTAAATCATGCAAAAATATAGAAATGCAATTCAATAATAAAGTTTCTTCAGTTCTTGAAATTTTATCCTTTTCCATTGGCCTTCTCTTAGATGTTACATTCTGCTTATGAATGGCATATTAGGTGATAAAAATCCATCTGCATAGGAAACATCAAGAAATGCTGAAGATCAATCTAAATAAAACAAGGCAGTAAATAATCCATTTAAAATGCATTCTGCAATTTTATCTTTATAAATGAACATATATAAAAATTTAACAATTAAATTTTATAAAACAATATTTGAAGTGATTTCTTACATACATCTATTGTTTCTATCATAATTACCTAATATATAATAAGTGTATTCATTCTATGCACAATGAACAACTAGAATTACATGATTTAATGAGGTAGTAAGAACTCGCCTATCATGAGAAAGTTGATAATTTCAGGAGATGCAGGCATATACAAAGTGAGCAGAAGAATGATGTAATGAAAGGAATGAAATAGGATAAAGTTGTGTTATAGAATAAATAAGATTTGATTAAATATATTGTGTTTTCTGCATATGCAATATAGATCCATCCAATGACATGAAAATATTCATCTTTATTATTTGACCTGAATTCTAAAAATAAAGATGATACCTACTGAAACATTCAAATTGAAGAGATTTCATCAAAACATATAAAACATACTGGCAAGAATATAAAGAAACTGAGCAATTAGGTCATGCCATACATGCCCTGCTTTAATAATGCCCACCGGCTATTCTGGGTGAGCACTTAAATACAAAGCCCTCCCTCTCTCATAGTTTACCTAGGTTATTTGCAGAGTTGGGATTAAACGTACTGAATGCTTGTAAATTCTAAAGTCATAGGTATTCCAGTTCCCCATGGGGCAAATGTTTGCTGTGTTGAAAATGGAACATGCAAGCACTGATAAGGGGATATTAACCCAGAATCTCGGAATACCCTAAACACAATTGGCATATCAATAGATTTCCAAGAAGATGGAAGGAGAAACCCCTGGTCCTGGAAAGACTGGATGTAGGGGAATGCCAGGACAGAGAAGCGAGAGGGGATTGAATGGGGAAAAGAGGGAGGGAAGGAGGCTTATGGAACTTTCAGAGAGGGAGGAAATGGGAAAGGGGAAATGATTTGGAATATAAATAAAAAAACCTAGAAAATTAAAAATTAAAAAAAAAGAAAATGGATATAAGTAGCAAAGGGACAAAAATATGACAGGCTGAATGGACAACAAAAATACACATGAGAATATTTATTACGGATGAGTAAGGTGAATTTCAAGATACCAACTTCTTTATATTTGTCAATTATAAGGACTCTGAAGTGCTAAAAAGGATATGTATGAAACACATTCTTCAAAGTCATTTAATGAGAATAAATCTATAGAAAATAGAATACACACATGTTTTCCTGTAATATTTGAATTATTTTCTGATGTAGTTATCTACTACAACAATTACAATGACTACTAGTAATATTTTTAGTATAGCCAATAAAATATTAGTTATTACTGAACTTGTGTGACATGTAGACATAAACAGCATCATTATATTAAATATAAAAATCCAGAAATAATTAAGTAACTTTATAGTTGTTTGTGATATTTTTCTGAATAGTCTACTAACAGTCTCAAACACATTATTTTCTTATTTTTCTTGTTAGCTTCCAAATATATGCAATGTGTTTTTAAAATTATTTTTATATGAGATACTGCCTTCTTATACAGTAAAATAAGCTTATTATTTTAATGATATTGAGCTACATGAAAACAGCAAAAAATATTATTAGAAAAACATTCTTTTTTACACTAAACATTAACTGGACTTCTTATTTTTATGTTTTGAATCATAAACATTATCTACAGGACATCTATTAATGTCACTAATATTAAGTATTACAATGAATGGAGGACAATGGTGTTTTTAGTCTGGGTCATTTTAGTGTACCATATAGTGTTTCTGTGTTACAGTTAGGCAAGAAACTATTTTCAGAATATAGAGAGTGAAACTACTTAACACTTCTATCCTTTGCTAAACATTTTGATTATGCTACTCTCAAATCACTAAGAAGAGCTTTTAAATTATGTTTGATAATTAAATTATAGGAGAAATTGTTCATATGAATAATTGACTTCTTTGCTTTAGTTATTACAAAATATACCTCGCTAGTTCCAAAAGCATTCAAACATTCATAAGTGACTTTACATAGTTTTAGCAGTTTTGTTTCTTTCCATGTATCACTGAAAATAATTTTCTTAATCATCTAGGTCATAAACAGATGATATCTGTTAATATTTTCTATTTGCAACAATGAGTAAAAAAAATCATATTTTATACACATTCAGTCTGAAATGTACCAAACCAATATGCTTTAAACATATATTTTTCATTATGGCACTGGTATAGGCACTGGCAGATCTGTTGAGGAAAATCTGAAGTCACACCAGCTACTCTGTGGGAATGTTGAAGTGGAATTAGGATAGTTACCATGTAGAACTCAATCAGAAAATCCTCAACATTTGCTCCTAAGGTGTTTCCATTACTTTGATGAGGCCTTGCCCAAGCTATTAAAGATGATATCCTTCACTTAACCTCAGTCAATGTTAATGACAGCTTCAAAATATAACATCTACAATATTCTTTCTCAGCCTTATCTACAACAGTGCATAATTACTCTATGTTATTTGCTAGGGAAATTGACACATGAAATGGAGCGTCAAAATACAGACAAACACACATACCCACATACATGCACACAAATACAAAACATACTTTTTCTCCACATATATGAAATAGATAACTTGGCTACACATTCAGGTTTTCTTTTTTTTTTTTTTTGGTTTTTCGAGACAGGAATTCTCTGTATAGCCCTGGCTGTCCTGGAACTTACTTTGTAGACCAGGCTGGCCTCAAACTCAGAAATCCGCCTGCCTCTGCCTCCCAAGTGCTGGGATTAAAGGTGTGCGCCACCACTGCCCGGCTTCAGCTTTTCATGAAGGAAATACAAGTATAATTATCACATTTTGGCTTAAAAATATCACCCTAATTAGGTTAGTTTGTATAAGCATGATTTTATATCAATAGAAATGAGTTTTTAGGAAGCTTGGCATTTTGGAGACATATTAAGACAAAGCATTAGCACCATTTCTCAACAATCTTCAAATAGAGTTCAAAAGAAGACATAAGTATCATTACACTTATACATGTGTATAGTTATAAAAAATGTGTGTCATGATACTCTAAGTTCCTAATGATGTAAAGAAGATGAAACATCTTGAATCCTTAGTTGATGTGTCTGAAAACATTGAGACCCAGAAGTTCATGGGTGCTGATGGAAACCACAGAATATTCAGAATAGTACAGGTCTCCAGTTGGCAGCAGTAACATGGTCACTCTTATTTTTATTGTAGTCACACTATGTAATATATAAAAAATGAATTATAAAATATTTAAAAGATAGTTTTCTAATTCAGTGTCAATTGTAAACATTATTATGACTTACTGAGCTTATTAAAATTATCCCCTCTTAGGTAGCACTGGGAACTTTTGTTCTTTTATGCAAGACATAATATATAAATAAATGTGTGAAAGTAATCCAAATATAACATTTATTCTTTAATATTTTAAATTATTTATATATTTTATATGTAATAATATATTTTGTATTTTATTTTTATTCTTCACATAAATATGTCCTTAATGAATAACCACTTATATAACTACAATTTTCATATCATCCATTTAGGTAGAATAAAAATATAGCACAAATCATGAAGAAGAAACAAATATTATTTGTTTTGTATTACTCAGGCAAAGAAAGAGAAACCTAGACACTATTACATCCTCATTATTTATTTTGTATTACTCAGGCAAAGAAAGAGAAACCTAGACACTATTATATCCTCATAAAATTCCGTGTACAGTCATTTCTGCTTGCAAGATATTCTGGACCAATTGTTGAGTATAATTTGTGGGAGTGGCGACCAATGTCTGGTTTAATTTAAGGCCCATTCCATAACAACAATATCAACCAAACAGGCTCCTCAGTGCTCCCAGGGAATAAGTCTCCTACCAGAGAGTATACGTGGAGGGACCATTGGTTCCAGCCGCATATGTAGCAGAGGATGGACATCAATGGGAGACCCTTAGTCCTGTGAAGACTTGATGTCCCAGTGTAGGGGAATTCAAGGGTGGGGAGGTGGGAGAAGGTGGGTGGGTGGGGGAGCACCCTCATAGAAAGGGTGAAGGGGGATGATATAGGGGGTTTCTGGGGGGGTGGGAACAGGAAAGGGAATAACATTTGAAAAGTAAATAAAGGAAATATATATATATATATGTATATATATATATATATATAAATATATATATATGTATATATATATATATATATATATATATATATATATATATATATATATATAGAGAGAGAGAGAGAGAGAGAGAGAGATATCCGATTCCCTACATGGATTGTCAGGAATCTGATACTTTGTAATCCAGAGACCTAAAGGAGAACCAAATATAAAGGCTAAGAAAAAAAAATCAAGAAAATGATTCTTAATGATATTCTGCTATACTCATGTATGGATGCCTTGTTCAGTTTTCATCAGAAATGGTTCCTCAGGCAGCAGATAGCAGCAGGTACAGAGATCCACAACCAGATTTTATGTTCAGGAAAAGTTTAAATTGGAGGACTTTGTTAGGTTCCTCCCCGAAATACCATGGAAGATGGGGCAGAAAGGTTGTTAAGAATCTGAGGCGAAGGAGGACACCAGGAGCATTTGGTCCAGCAAATCGTTTCAGCAAGGGTCATACAGGTTCACAGAAACTGAGACAGCCAGCAAAGGGCCTGCATAGGTCTGCATCAGGTATTTGGCAAAAATGTTGTAACTGTTAGCTTGGTGAGTTTCTTGAAATTCTAGCAGTAGAAGCTGGTTTGTCTCTGATTGTATGATTAACACTGAAGAAACTTTCCCCCCTTTTGGGTTGCCATGTCTAGCCTTAAAATTATGGCTTTTGCTTTACCTTATTTTATTATTACTTGTTTTTCATGTTTTGTTGTTCTTGGAAGTCTGCTCTTTTTTCCCTTTTTTATTTATTTACATTCCAAATGTTGCCCTCATTCCCAGTCCTCCCTCCAAGAGTTCTTCACTCCATCCCCTCTCCCTTTGACTCTGAGAAGGTGCTTGTTCACACCCATCCCCAATTCTGCTTCCCTGGGGCATGAAGTCTACATGATTTAGGTGCACCCTCTCCCAGACAAGGCAGTCCTCTGCTACATATGTTTCAGGTGCCATGGACCACACCATATATGCTTTTTGATTGATGACTTAGCCTCTGGGAGCCCAGGTTAGTTAATATTGTTGGTCTTCCTACGAGGTTGCCATCCCCTTCAGCTCCTTCAATCCTTCCCATAACTCTTCCATAGGGGTCCCAGACCTCAGCCTAATGGTTGACTGTAAGTATCTGCATCATTCTCAGTCAGCTGCTACTAGAGCCTCTCAGATGCCAGCCTTCCTAGCTCCTGTCTGCAACCACAACAGAGAATCAAGAATACTGTCAGGATTTGGTGCTTGTCCATGGGATCGATCCATGTTGGACCCATCAATGGATGGCCTTTCATTCAATATCCATTCTGTTTTTCTCACTGTATTTCTTTTAGACAGGAACAATTCTGGGTGAAATATTTTGAAGATAGTTTGGTGACCCAATCCCTCCTCTTGGAGCCTTGTCTATTTACTTGCCTATTCTATCTCCCCACTGTTGGACATTTTGACTAAGGTCTTCTACATTAAGTCCCGGGAGCCTCTCATATCCCAGGGCTCTGAGTTTTCTAGAGTTTCCACAACCCCAATCCCCCGCCCCACAGCTGTGTTTCTCCCTCTCTCTCTCCTTCTCCCTCTCCCCCTCCTCCTCCTCCTCCTCCTCCTTCTTCTCCACCTCTTCCTCCTTCTCCTCCTCCCTCTTCTTCTTTTCTTTTTATATATTTTCTTTATTTACATTTCAAATGTTATAACCTTTTGTAGTTTCCCCTCTGAAACACTATATCCCATCCTCCCTACCTCTGCTCATTAACTCACTCACTCCAGCTTCCCTGTCCTGGCATTTCCCTATACTGGGGCATTGAGCCTTCTCAGGGCCAAAGACCTCTCCTCCATTAGATGTCCAATAAGGCTATCCTCTGCTACATAAGCAGCTGGAGCTATGGATACTTCCATGTGTATTCTTTAATTGGTGGTTTAGTCCCTGGGCGCTCTGGAGTTACTGGTTGGTTCATATTGTTTTTCCTTCTGGTCCTCTGGACTTTTCTTCTATCTCTCCAGATTTCTAATCCTGCCTCCCTTTTTAGGAAAAGTAGAGGAAGTAGATACAGGCAAGAGGGGAGGTAGGAGTGATGGAAGGAGGAGAAACTTTGGTTTGGATGTATTGTTTGAGAGAAGAGTCTATTTTCAGTACAAAAAAAGAAAAGAAAACGAACAATGTTACCTTGCTAAATTAAAAAAATAAAAAATAAAATAAAATATATATAAAAAAAGAAAGAATACTCTTTAAAACCTAGGGATTCTTATTATTTTTTGCATACTAGTTATTGCCTTAAAAAGTTAAATATTTGCCTTATGAATTAAAGTTGGAAATAGTTTTAAAGCTCAAGTATCTAGTTTTGAATACATGTCAAATAAGTAATTAAAAATTAAGTGAACTTTGTAAGTTGGTCAATGCTACAATGACAAACATAAGTTCTTTTTTTTTTAAAGATATATTTATTTATTATATGTAAGTACACTGTAGCTGTCTTCAGACACCCCAGAAGTGAGCATCAGGTCTCATTACGGATGGTTGTGAGCCACCATGTGGTTGCTGGGATTTGAACTCAGGACCTTTGGAAGAACAGTCAGTGCTCTTAACGTCTGCGCCATCTCTCCAGCCCTTAAAATTTTGGTTTTTTTTTTTTTTTTTTTTTTTTTGTTGTTGTTGTTTTTGGTTTTTTGAGACAGGGTTTCTCTGTGTAGCCCTGGCTGTCCTGGAACTCACTCTGTAGACCAGACTGGCCTCGAACTCAGAAATCCGCCTGCCTCTGCCTCCCAAGTGCTGGGATTAAAGGCGTGCGCCACCACTGCCCGGCTCAAACATAAGTTCTTTACACAATAATATGTAAATAGCTTCAGTTTAATCGTTTGATTTTTTTTTTATTTATCAATGAAATACCCATTTTATAATCTCATATATTCACATTGGATTTAAGATCTTTGTGGTAGCCTTGAATTATCATTGCCTGTTATTCATATTAAGATAACTGAGTATCAGTGGTATGTCCATTTAAGATGAGTGAGGTAATAGTCACAGCTCAGAAAAGTTATCTGTTCTATTGGTTACTTTATCTCTCGACTCTGTTTACCATCTGTATATAAATGGGTTTTTTTCTTTCTGTATCTAGAGTGATTAAAAGGTGTTGAATTTCATTCAACAGTAAATAAGATGTTAATGCATTCAAACAATATTCATACCTCAATACAACAATGCCATTTGTACAGATTTTGAAAACTGTACTTAGTTCCCCTGGTTAGGACATAAGTTTTATTCTTTGAAGATATAAGTCTGACAGTAGAATTGGCCAAATACTGGAGAGTAACTGGGAATCAGGAGACTTTTCTAAGAATCAGAAAATGAGTTTTTATTTTCGATTTCTGGCACTGTGAGCATAAGTACATAAGCCTTTTGATAATATCACTCAGAAGTAGAGACAGCATTAAAGCTTGAAAAAATTCTACATTTTAATAGCTTATACTGATGTATTTTGAGTTTATTTGTAAGATAACACAGACTAAGTTCACTGTTCATTCTACAAGAGTGCATTGACATACTTTGTGCAATTCCATTCTATACTTCTGTTTGTTGATTTAATTAATGCATAAAACAGTTTTGATTTTTCATTTCATAGGGGAAAAACCAACAACCTTACAATTTCCTAATTCACTTCAAGGAATACAAAGATGGAACGAATCTGATATTTATAGAAAGTGACTGGGATTGAATTTTAGGAAGTAAAATATGTATACATTCTTACCTAGCTACCATTCCTTCCCCCAATGACAACTACAAAATGTTACCATAAATTATCATCCATTCACTTCTCCATCTCATAAGTAAAATGATGTGAGCCTGTTCATTCATTTGGGAAATCAAATTGACTTCATAATACCACAGTGATATAGTTAGAAATGCTAGACACTTGGTGTTTTGAAAATATATTTAAATTTATGTATGTATTTCTAGAAGTATTCATTTCTTCCCTACATATATAATAAAAGCAATTTATTCCAATATAAATCATTTTCCTGTCATTCTGATATGCTCGGAAAATAGTCAAAATTTCTTGATGTTCTATTATGGGAAACCAAGGCATCCTAAAACCATGGCAGAAGCTCAGTTTTGCCTCTAACACTTTGCTATTTTTCCCCTGCACAAGAAAATAAGTGCTTTTTGAAAACTCATACAGCCCTGTTAAATTCCATTTTTCCTGGTTTATGCAAAATTTGCATTTGTGCCTTTAAGTGTTAAATGTGTAAAACATAGTTTAAGCAGTTGTAGTAGCCATGCTGCAAACTGATGCTAAATCAAGTCCATTCAGTCTTTTCCATGTCAATAAACAGCAGATCAATCTTGCTGATTTGGTAGAAAAACAAAGTAGAACTCATGGTAATTTTACTGTCCCTCTCATAGCCAATATATAAACAGTAACTCATGTTGATTTTTTTAATATGTACAAAGGACTCAAAAATATTTATAAGTTCATGACACACACACACACCTGCACGCACAAACACACACACGCACGCACACACACACACACACACACACACACACATATATATATACACATATATATATACAACTTCAGAAACAAGCTATAGAACACACACACACACACATATATACATATACATGTATATGTATATATATATATATATATATATATATATATATATATATATATATATATATAACTTCAGAAACAAGCTATGGAAAACTGAACTAAGAAAATGTTACAATCAGGAAATAATGAAGCTGGAAGTACAAGGTTTCAGATTAGATCAGGGTAGTTTAAGAAAGTCTAAAGTATAAGAATATTTAGACAATAAAGAGCTGACTCAGTCCAAAACTTATTTTCTACTCTGTTCTAATCTGGCCCCTTCTCATTCTCTGGTTTCTTCTATCTTCACCATTAATCTCTCATCATGAAACTGCATCCTCCATCCTCTCTGTTTCTCTGTGCTGCTGTCAAGACACCTCTCTTTCCTGTACTGTTCTTGTGAGAGTTGGGCATATTCTATTTCTGACCAATTCTGTCAAATCTTTCTCAAATTATTTTGTCACTTTATTTGTCTCTCAATTTGATGTAACTTTCAAACATGGCTGCTTTCTTCTATAAAACAAATTTACTTTCATTGTCTGGGAATAAAGGAGTTTATTAAAAGTTTGTCTGTATTCCTGCCAAAGAGATCAAAGGTCTACACTTTGGCATGTATGTATTCTAGCAAAGTCACAAAGATTTTTAAAGTATTTGGATATGAGCTTTGGTAAGAGCAGTCATATTTCTTGATTATAATTTTTCTATAAACAGCAAAGTAGTAAATCTGTTCATCATACTTTTCAATCTTTGTTATGACTTCAGAATCCAGTTATAAAGAAAAAGCACTTAATGATGAATGAATTAATCAGGAAGTGTTCTAAGTAAACTTCAAAACTAGGATCAGCTGAGTGGTGGTAACACATAATTTTAATCTAGGAAGCAGAGGCAGATTAAATTCCAGTACAGGAAGGGGACACAAAGAAGCCCCACCTTGAGAAACATAAAAATAAATAAATAAATAAATAAAAATATGGAGAGCAAAATTTGACTATGATTTGTAGTGAGATGATTCTGATATACTATAATACCTACAAGTTTAATTATGCCATACAAGCTCAAGAATACTTAATAAACTAATATTATATTAGCCTAAAAAATTTATATAGTTCAAACTTTAAAATTATAAAATATGTGTTTATTTTATTTAAAGCATTATATATAAAAACTTATTTTAAATTACTTGACTGAATATAGATATACACTACCTAAGTTATTCATATACAGGACATATTAATATTACATTGTTTTCCTCACTTTAAGATTATGGATACAACGCTTCAGGTTAATATATGTTTTGTTTATTTTCCTTGAATGAAGTGTTCATTTTTGAGTGTTAAATAATATTCCCACATACCAATATAACACATTTGTTTTTCTATTGATCAGTCTACAAAGAGTTGTATTGATGTATGATCTTTCTGTTTTACTTATCTTTCTATTTTAGAACCAATATCTGTAGGAATAGGTCCTTTTTCAGTTCTGTCGGACACATAATTTATACTAACGTCAATAGCTCATATTTAACTCATTTGGAAGAGTCATCAATATTTTTTCCATATAAGTTACAACATTTTACATGGAAAACTGCCATTATGACAATTTCTCCCTTTCCCATTGTTTAACCAACCAACAACTGCTAGTTTCATTTTTTCAATTGCTAATGAATGTGAAGTCACATTGTTACGGTTTGATTTATAATTTAATTATAGTAATAGCAAGCATTTTTCACAATAATGGGTTATATGCTTATCAAATTCGGAGAAATATCTTGTCAAAATCTTTTCTATTTTTTATAATTAGATTACTTGTTTATTAGAGGTATGTATAAATTCTCTATATGTTGTGTATACAAGATCTTCATGATATATGATTAGCCATATACATTTTTAAGCCTGCTCTTCAGTACTTTTTTAATTATTTTAAATGAAACACATGAATACAGAAAACTCCAGTCTAATATGTAGCCTGGAATATTTCCATAGATATACTTGTAGGATCAGGTTAAGTCCATAGATAGCTTCAGATGCCCTCTGTTTTGATTCATTTCATTTCTTTTCATTTTAAGTTATTTTGTTTTATGCTAGGATAATTATTAATCTTTTCTGCATTTTCTGCTTTCCATCTTCTGTACTATATACAGAAGAAGAAATTGTTACTAAGAAATTGTTGCTTCCACAGACCATAAGAAGACTAACAACTAAAAAGGCCCAAGTGATGATGTTTCCATCTCACTTAGAAGAGGGAAGAAAATTATGTGAGGAGGAAAAGGGAATTAGGGAGCTGGGTGAGAGGAGGGTAAGGGGAACAGAATCATGTATGGGGTTGGGGGGGACAGGAGAAGAGCCCAGAAATCCAGGAGAATGAATGAAAATTATCAGCCTTGGGGGTGGGAGGTGGCACACCCTTTAAAAAAGCACTAGAGACCTGGGTGATAAGAGATTCTCAGGACTCAATGGGGGTGACCTTAGCCAAATGCCCAAAACTGAGGAGAGGGAACTCGAAGAGTTCACTTTCAGTAGATAGACAGGGCCTCAAGTGTACAGACTGAGATACTAACCTATAGCCAAATTTTTGACCCTGAATTGTTCCTGTCGAAAAGAACTGCAAGGACAAAAATGGAGAAGGGACTGAGAGAAAGGTGGTCCAATGACCACCAACTTGGGATCCATTTCACGTTGGGGTGTTGCCAAGGCCTGACACTATTACTGATGTTATGATGTGTTTACAGACAGGAACCTAGCATCGAGTTGCAATGCGCTACTCACTCATTATCTTGGCTTTATCCATGTTTTCACTAATCTTTCCATCATTTATGCAGAAGTTTAATAATTTTACTAAATACTGAATTCAGCTTTCTGAAAGGCAATTATGAAAATACATTTTTATGTGCCTATGTATTCATATGACTACTTAAACACTTTTATTATCATATTTAAATTTAACAACAAATCAAGTATGTGCAGTAGAATTTTAAAGTATCTACATAAGATCTTATTTGCTATTACTGAATAAACAAGCTAAAAAATGACTGATTTAAAATAAAGTAAAAATTATGCAGCTTTCAAGTAGTACCTCTGACCAAATTTTAAATTCTAAGTTGAAAAATAAATATACATTTTAATTATGCAAGAACTGCAACAGAGATATTTTAAATATTATTTTGTTCTGTAAACAACATACTTCATAAAGATTCAGTACTCTAAATGGCAGGATGCATATTGTACAATTATTATGTGTTTAAGATGATGAGAATAGGAGTTTATTATTATATTAGGTGCCTAAGGTTGTATGATTAAAGGTGTATATGAAAGTACATGTTTAAATTCAGGAAATAGTGGATCTATATCCAAAGGCTCACTAGCAGTCAAGAGAAAGTTGTTCATATAACCCTGAAGTAATGGATTAGTAACTGTGTGCTTCAGCCCTTTATGCCTGGAATACTTTTGAAATGTATCATGCCTGATTGATATTAAAAATATTGGGTGTTAAAATGATTGAATTCAAGAATTACAGTTCATCCAACTTTAAAGATATAATCTTGAGTACCTAAATTTCTGAAATTGTCAAGTTCTAAAAAGAATCTATATAAACCCTGATTTGACATGGTCTCCTATGTGTTAATACTGTGGAGTATTTGGCACATTAATTCCATATTAAAATCAGCATATTTATAGTTTAGAATGTCTAATTTTTAACTGTTAGAATGAAATGTATTAATTTTCTAGCATATAACTAAATTTGTGTTATTAATGCATTAGTATAATTTGAAAATATTATATCATGAATTTTTTTCATTTTACTTTTTTCTTTTTGTTATTATTATTATTATTATTATTATTATTATTATTATTATTTTGTATATTTGTGCTTCTGGGTGAATCTATGTCACTTGTATACAGGATTATATAGAACAGGGTGTCAAATTACTTGCAGTTCAAGTTATAAGCAGAAATGAGCAACCTGAAGTATATACTGTAAAGTAAACTAAATTCTTCTAAAAAAATCAGTATATCCTCTTATCCCATGAGTGATTTTTTCACCCCAATTTTATGCTTTACAAACATAGTTATTTTATTCAGAAGATTGTAGTGATAATTTTATTTTCACTGTTTTGTTGGAACATATTCTAAACTCAGCTCTTCCATATGAAACCATGATACATTTTCTCATTATGGATAAAGAAAAAACTTGGGTAATAAAGACAAAGAGATGAATAAAGGAGGACACTATAGCTGTGTATTATACAAACTTATGAAAATGACTGGCAAAAGTAGCATAAAAGTGCATCTTAAGCCTAAATTTTACTTCATGGAGTTCAGAGACAGCTATTCCAAGCAGAACAATTCAGGGAGAAGCCATGAGTGGCCAGTTTGAACCAGCAAGCTTGGAGAAAAGTTTTCAGCCAGAAGAACTCAACTGAACAATCTAGTTAGACTTCAGAAAGAACTAGAAAAGGTGAGCTTATTCAGCAGTAAGCTTCCTAGATGATCAATATGAATTACTTTTATGAATTACTGAAGAAATCCTCTTCTTTTATGACTTGGTTTACATTTGAAATTTTCTGAAGGAAATAATACAGAAAAAAGCATAAGTTCCCTTCAGTGAATATTTAAGAATAACCTAGCCTGAAATCTCTTAGGTCTGCTTCTAATCTCATTATTTAATTGTTAAGAGGAATTAAAGGTGGGCATAAATTGGCTTCTGTTTAAAAATAAAAAGATTTAGAATACAGAAATGAACCTGTTCTATGTCACAATTACAATTTACTGTGCCCAACTTTCTTATATTATTTCACAGTATATATTACCCTGTCCACATAATTTCATATATAAATCCCACAGGTTATTGTGCCAGTAAGGTGTGTACTTTGTGCTGGTTTATGGACTTATCCATTTACTTCTCAGGAATACATATGACATGGGCTCTATATCATAATATCAGTAGTGAGGTAATATTTAGTGTGATGGGTAGTTTTGGCAGTAAACTTGACTGGATTGAGAAATGTTCAAATCTACAAATGAACCCTTCTGTTTATGTTTGTGTATGTATTTCTAGAAATGATTGTCAAGTGTGGGAGCAACTAAGGAGAAAGTCTTCCTTGTGAATGTGAGTGACTTCTTACACTCTGGGTCCTCTTCCTAAAATATGTTAAAAGAGGAGGAAACCAGCTCACTTATCAAGGCTCCATTCTTCCTGAATTCCTATGGTTAATACTATTGTCACCAACTTTAGTGATGTCAAAATCCCATCTGCTGAACTTCACTGAACATGTACTCAATAGCAATAATTTTCCAGGAATTTTGAGAAATTCAGAGTCTAACTGTGAACCTTGATTGTCATAAAATTCTTGTTTTCTGTTCTTGTCATATAAACAGTTATTGTTGAATTATCAGTTGACTAACTGACTACCTCTATGGTACTACAATAAATACATTTCTAATATGTATATTAAAATATATATGATATATGTGTGTAAGTACAATTGACATATATGTATATACACAACCATATTGTAAAACATTATCATTATAATATATATGGGTATTTATTTGTCCAGAAAACACTACTATATTGAGTAAAAACCAAAATTAAATTTTGTGTACAGTATCTTAAGACATGTTATAAATTCAAATTTTGAATATATTATGTTGTTTTTCATCTTCACTCTCTGATCTCAATTTCATCATTTTCTTTTTATCATATATATGTTTTCAGTGTTTTAACAGGAAATCTTTTAACCTTTCTACCTTGTTTATTTTCTACAAGTTGGAAATACTAGTAAATATAGCCATCTTTTGCCTCTTTTCGGTGTCTTCCAGAGACAGTCTATAGTGCAACATCTTCCATTGTATCATACCACAGGAAGCAAATATTTCACCTGCATCATCCCCAAGCATATCACAAATATCCTTAATGTCACTTGTCCCATTTAATACCATAGAAAAGAGTGCATTTTAATCAGATAGAATAGTGTTTGACAATTTCTTTGAGGTGCTAGGATTCTATTAAACTGTCTCTTCTTTGCTTTGGAACCCCTTTTCTCTTTTCAATGATATACTTCTCTTTTTTTGACCCATTCTTATCTCCTTGTAAAAAGTTCAAGTCCAAGTGGATAAAGACCTCCACATAAAAGCAGAGAAATTTAGAAAGAGTCTCTAACACATTGGCAAAGGGGGAAACTTTCTGAATAGAACACCAGTGGCTCAGGCTCTAAGATCAATAATTGACAAATGGAACATCATAAAACTGCAAAACTTCTGTAAGGCAAAGGACACTGTCAATAGAACAAAACAGCAACCTATAGAGTGGGAAAAGATCTTTACCAGCCTAACATCCAATAGAGGGTTAATACCCAAAATATACAAAGAACTCAAGAAATTACACTCCAGAGAACCAACTAAGCCAATTAAAAATGCGGTACACAGCTACAGGAAGAATTCCTAACTGAGGAATACTGAATGACTGAGAAGCACCTAAAGAAATATTCAACATCCTTAGTCATTAGGGAAATGCAAATCAAAACAACCCTGAGATTCCACCTCACACCACTCAGAATGGCTAGGATCAAAAGCCAGATGTGGTAGCACATGCCAGTAGGAGTTGCTGAAGGAGGAGGAGGCAGGAATGATACACTTCTTAACTTCAATAGTTTCACAACTATTTTCTAATTAATTGTTTATGGTTAATTTTTATTTAACCCCACATGTAAGGTAAAACATAAGATCATTCTCCTTGTGACTTATGTTTTTTAAACATATTGTCATGCTGTTCCATTCATTGTCCTGAAAATTGATGTAAAAGGATTCTTTCAATTTCTGACAATATTCAATTGGGTGTGCAGGACACATTACTCTTAAGATGTTCAACTGTTAGTAGGTAATATTTTATACCATGACCAGTGTGAGTACTGCCACAGTGAAAGTAGACATTGAAGTATATTTTTGAATGTTGACTTTTATTACTTTAGATGTATTTCTGGATGTGTTTTTACCAGGATAATACAATATATCTATAATTATATTTTACGCACAGTTTCATGTTCATTTTCACAGAAGTTGTACTAATTTGCCTCTCCACAAATAGGATATAAAAGTGGCAAATTTACACATCTCATCAGCTCTTATTATTTTTTATTATTACTATAGTCATTCTTACTGTGGTAAAATGTAGTTTTGGCTTTTGCTGTTTTAACATTTTTGCTTTTGTTTATTTCTATGGAAATTAAAGTTATTAAACATTTTTATGAATTTATTGGGTATGACAGAAAATGATAGCAAATGCTTCATTTGCTAGTCTGTTTCACAACAATTTACCTATTCAGTTTATTTACCCATATATTGATGGAGATATTTCATCTTTTGCTGCCAAATTTACTTATTTTTATATATCATATGTTAATCCACTCTACAATATTGTTTAAAAAAGACCTTTCATTCCAGAAGATGACACTTTAGCTTTCTTGTGTATTTCCTTTACAAAGCAGAAACTTTTCAACTCTAGGAATTCCCATCTCTCAATTTATTTTATTAAATCTAAAACAATTAGATTTCTCCACAGACTGTTAGTAACTAGGCCTATATTTTGAAGTTGTTTTTCTGTCTTTTATTTTTTTTTGTCATTACTTTCAAATACCCAAATATCATATTTAGGCCTTTGAACCAAGTTTAATTGATAGTTTTTTTCTTGTTTTGCTTGAAGTACGAAGCTTAATTTTATTCTTTTACACACAGAAATCCACATTTTCCTTGTCACTTTTTAAAGAGGTGTTTTTTTTCCTGATATATATTTTTGATACTTTTTTTTAATGCTTTAATTGTGTAGGTTGATTTTTGTACCTTCCTTCATATTCCATTGGATTGTCTTTCAATATTTGTCATACTATCATACTGCTTTGATTAGCATATTCTTCAGTGACATTAGTCTTGTAATGTGATGCTTATAGCATGCATTTCTTCCTATGTGTTTCTTTGGTACCTGTAATGCCACACTGAATATTGTCATATGTTTTATTCCAGGGAACTTCTCCTTGTATAACACCTCTGGTTGAAATATGTGTTGAAATTCTTTGTATTCATGTCTAAGTCAATTAAGAAAAAGAAAACTTTTCATAATGTCTTTATCACAGAAGTGATTCCCTATGAATTTTAGTATATTTCAACACATATTTCTATGAAGAATGACATTGACTTTTCAGGACGATTGCACTGAATTATTCATTGACTCTAACAATGACCATTTTCACACTGTTAATGCTGACTGAACATAGGGCAGATTTCCATTATTTAATATCTTCCTCAGTTTTCAGGGTTTTATAGTTATATAGAGTCATTTGTACTTTTGTTTATCTTTATTTTTAGGTTTGGGTTAATTGGGAGACTGCTCTGATTGTGGCTGTTTTCAAGATTTTATTTTCATTGAGCCTGTTGTTGGTATACAGGAAGGCTATTGTTAGTTTGTCAGTTTATTTTGTAGGTAGATGAAAATATTTGTCATTGTTTGTGGATGCAGAAAGAAGTGCAGGTATAGAGAGCAGAAAAACCTCCTACCGTGTTAGTCATAGAAACTGAACTCAGGACATCAGGCTTCACAGCAAGTGAAGCTGAGCCATCTAGACTCTCACGATCTTGCTAAAGCAGTCCTGGTCCTAGGTAATCTTCAACGCTTGAGGCCTGTCTCCTAGGTAATTTTCCTTCCTGTCTATATGAAAAAGTACTGAATCTAAAAGTGAGGAAGGCTTTCTTTTTTCACAAAAGCATAATTTGTACCTGTTTCTCTAATAAACAAGTCAATGGTCATCAAATTCAGCCCCAGCCTTTTAGTTTCCTTGTTTCATAATCTTAAGGAATGAAATTCACAAATAAGTATAGGATGAATTTATTGAAGAATATTATCATTACATTATAAGCCGAAATCAATAGAAATAAAAAAGGAACTTCTATATAGAAGATGGGTATCATATATCCAAGAACATCCACATATAAATCGAGAAGCAAAAGTTTCTACAATGCAAGTTGATTAAGAGCTACATGGTTGAGAACTGTGTGTGTTGGGCGGGTCAGAATTTTAGGAAAATTCTGCTTAGACTTTACTCTGTTATGCATGAAAGACATAGAAAAGGAAAAGGAAATTTGTGATCTTTAAGTAAAAATGATCTCTTTTTAACTTGGCCAGTAATATACCTCAAACTCATAAACATCGAAGGCTATTGCCAATGTTGTTGATTCCTTTTCATTACTTGACAGTTAAGAATGTATTCCTTTTGTGATTGGGTTACCTCACTAAGGATGATATTTTCAAGATCTGACCATTTGCCTAGGAATTTCGTGAATTCATTGTTTTTAATTGCAGAGTAGTATTCCATTGTGTAGATATACCACATCTTCTGAATCCATTCCTCCGTTGAGGGACATCTGGGTTCTTTCCAACTTCTGGCTATTATAAATAAGGCTGCTATGAACATAGTGGAGCATGTGTCCTTATTGCATGCAGGTAAAGTCTCTGGGTATATGCCCAGGAGTGGTATAGCCGGATCCTCCGGGAGTGTCATGCCCAGTTTTCTGAGGAACACACATGGTATGCAGTCACTGATAAGGGGATATTGACCCAGAATCTCGGAATACCCTAGACACAATCCGCATATCAATAGATTTCTAAAAAGATGGAAGGAGAGACCCCTGGTCCTGGAAAGACTGGATGTAGGGGAACGCCAGGACAGAGTAACGAGAGGGGGTTGAATGGAGAAAAGAGGGAGGGAAGGGGGCTTATGGGACTTTCGGGGAGGGAGGAAACGGGAAAGGGGAAGTGATTTGGAATGTAAATTAAAAAAATAAAATAAAAAAAAACTTATATGCATAAAATAAAAATAAATGTTTTAACAGAAAAAAAAAAAGAATGTATTCCTGAAGATACTATGACACTTATCTCAGGATATGAACAAATCAAACTTATATTTATCGGGTTGCACAATTCCTACTGGATAGGTTCATAGTACTGGAAGGTGTTATTCATGCTATATGAGATAAAAGAGTAATTAATATGCTGCAGCTGTAAAGTCTGAGATCTGGTCAGGCAAGACAGAACCATCTCTTGCTCTGGAGCTACTAGAAATTGATGGTTGCTCACAAATGGAAAAGATGATTTTCTTCAAGAAGTTAACCCATGGTAGATCAACCATATCACCATGTAATGTCATGATTACAATATTACATAGGCAGCAAAAATTAGCCTTAAAGTATTTAATAAATAATAAAGATGAGGAGAGTTATATGGATGAGGAATTGGGTGGTAGATCTGGCAAAAGCTATGGGAGGAAAGTAAAAATGATTAAAACAATGTTTACAAAATACTCAAAGATTTAATGAAAATATGCATGGCACATTTGCACACCCTTAGTATGCCTCCTCATCAGTATTGATTGTTATCTTGGTTTCTCACTGGTTGCTATGCTGACAGGGATGAGATGGATTCTCAATGTAATTTGAATTTCAATCTTCTGGCTAAAATTTTTTAGCATTATACTGAAGAAAAGTAATGCTAGAGAACATGCTGCCTCATTTCTGATTTTAGAAATAATTTCGACAGTTTTCCCTGTTAAATGTGTCATTGAATATAGGACTATCACATGTAGCCTTTATTACCTTAAATACTATTTACTATGAAGAATATAGTATTTTGTAAAATTTACATGTTTTAACATATTAAAATTATTGTAGGATTTTGTCTTTAATTTTGCTTAATTTAAATTTTAATTTATGGGTTTTGTGATATATTTTCATTGATTTTTTTCTACCTTAGACATTTAATTTCTTGTTCATTTATATTTAATATATATGGATATCTGATAAAACTAGCACTGATGTTCCTTTGCTCTCTGTTCTTTTATACTGTCATTTTAGTTTCTAAATGATTCTTCTTATATAAGTATGATAAGGGATGGCATAAGGAAACTTAAAAGAAAAAGGGTAGACTGACAGAACAGAACAGAAGAGAAGAGAACAGAACAGAACAGAACAGAAAATGTGGCCCGTTGGATTGTCTTGTACAACTTCAATCTAATAGGTTTGCTTTTATCTTTTTATATTTTATATGGTGTGGTTTGTTTTTATCTCTCAGAATTCTGCTATTTTTCTAATGAGAGTTAGACACACATCCAAATTTTTATGAAAGAAGCTTAAGATTGAAGGGAAAAATGGTTGTCAAAAAATTCAAAATTTTATATTAACTCAGATATTGCGATAATGTCTTGTGTAGTGTATTCATGTATAAGAAGAAGCTCTGTCAGAGTTTAATATATTTTCTTTCACTGTGGGCACATCAACTAAGGAGTCCTGAGGTAATTTTGTCAATAAATTTTATCTTCTGATTTACAAAATGGGAGAAATATCTGCTCTTGTACATGCAACAAGGACAAATCCAAATAACAGAATGAAATCACCATACTCCTGTGAATCAGGCTGCAAGGGAAAGTGTCAACACCATGAATCTTCTCACCAACTTCCAAAATGCATAACCTGAAGCTTGCCTTAGAGTCCAGAAGAATATTGAAAATATGTTGCTTTCATTTGTCCTAGATCCTGAGGATTTCATTGTTCAGCAAATACTAGGACTAGAGGCTGAGCTTTTAGGTATAATGATGAGTGAGTACAAACTATCTTGTATGAAGATTCTCATTTTGACTCTAAATGCAGCTCAGAGATGTTAAACATCATGTCTTTTATTATGAAGTATCCCAGGGGTGTTAGGATTTAAATACATTTCTGAGTACCTTGTTCAAGATTTATATTCCTTTTCTCATCTGATATGAACTGATTCAAGCCTTACGACATTTGATTTTGAATGTAGCAAATTTTAAGAATTGTTGTATTATGACATATAATGAAAAAGAATAATGCAGCTTTATCTTTTCTTTTTCGATGAAGAATTTTTTGCCTCTTAAGGCTGACATGTTACATGATTGCCTGCCTGAATTCTGTATCTGTTTAGATTATACTGTGAATATTATTCTGTATTATAAATGCTAAATCAAAAGGGATATAATAAAATGAATTTTATCTTTATGTGCTTTTTTCTCTTGCTTTTAGAAAGTAAGTTTTGTCTCAATAAATTCACATTCTGAACTACAAAGGAATGTTCAGTATGTAATACTCTGAATCTTTGTTTTAAAATAAAGTTGCTTACATTTTCATTTGAGCCTTGCTATCTTTATAGTTATTCAGGGATCTGAGCTATGATTTCATGAGGAAGGATGGATATTTACCCTTCCTAGAATGCACTAGAGGCAGCTAACACTTTTCTCCATGTACAACATGGAGTGCATGCCCAAATTAATGTACTTCTCTAGAGGGTGTTCACTGAGCAGCCACTTATAAGTAGTACTCTTTACTTGATTAGAATTGATTAATCATATTGAATTAAAGATTTAAGAGATTTATTTATTTTATTTTACTTTGTGTGTATGATTGCTTTTTCTGGATGTATACATATTCAGGATACACATTCCTAGATTCTGATATGGTCAAATGACTTCGACTGTTGGAGAAGTGAGGTGGCTTCTGGGAACAAAACAGCACTAGTACACAAAGCAGGAGTTTGTCTCTCAAGCTCCTTATATTGTATTTTAAAGGAGTCTCCTGGGAATTGATTTAGCTAAGAAACACAACAGCCAGTTCTTCTTAGGTAGTGAAGTATGAAATAATGCTTTAGGAAATCTGTAAGTAGAAGATTTTTAATGCAAATAAAATATCTATTTTGGAGAATTGTTCTAAAAATCATCTTATTGGTCACTGTTCTAAACATCACATCTAGACACATTCAGCAATTCATATATTGCTTCCTTAGTATGCTCTGTGAGAGTTATTTGTTTGCATGAATGTTTAATCAACTGAGACTTAGTGACCCTGATGGATCCTCTGTGAGTTTTAGAGAGAGTAAAGCACCAAATAAATGGGTAACAGCAATGGGTCTAAGGGTGGATAACATATTAATTCAGTCCCTCAATTCTTAGGTTATAACCACAGTAGTATAGGAAAAAAATGAGAAGCCCATTTCTGATAAGCTGAAGTTGATTTGCACTTGAAGAATTTTCTGGCTCTGTGTAAATGCTTCCATTATTACCTATTGTCAAAAAGAAAGAATTAATACCTATGTCCAAATGAAGATAGTGTTAGTACTTAATATATGGTCATTCAATAAATATATATACCATGCCAGAAAAAATGAAGTCATGATGACAAAATATTCTTTAAAGAACTATTCTTTAAAGAATGTTTCATAAATGCTTATTGAAACTGATTATTATAAAAATAAACTAGATCTGTTAACTTCATAAATTTATATTTAAGTTTTTAGTAATATTAATTTTTAAGTCATGTATACCTCTGCTGGTCTTGTGTATGCCTACACAGACTGTTAGTTCATATGTGCATCAGTGCTATTATTTCTGTAAGATACTCTGTCACAATGCCATAGTTAATGTTGTACGCCACCAAGCAAGACTCCAGTGCCAGAAATGAGTTACATCCTGTTAAGTTGTTAACAAAGGGATTCTACAGGCTCTTAGAAGCATTATATGCTATTGGCATGGTGACTATAAGGTCCTATTATTCAGGCAAACACTGAATTGACCTCCTATTCAAGTAGAAGATGTATCCCTACTGATTAGTGTCAAGATTCTGGAAGATAATGTGATTACTACCAGAAGAGAAAGATAAGCAGTAATATCACCCAGCTACAGACCCCACAACTTACAATATAAGGTTGATTGCAAGATACACAAGTTAAATAGTGCCATAATGTTATGAGACTTACAAAACATTTTTTGCTGCATTTAAGGTCCACAGCATGTGATGGAATTCAATCTAACACTGTTAAAATGGTCAACAACCTAAGACTGTATTGATCATGAAGTATAGTAAAACACTATAATTATTCTGCTAAAGGAACATAGCAATAACATGATTCTTTCCATTTGCCTGAAAAATTGACCATGTCCTTGTTTTTAATAGATGACTAGTAATCCATGTATAAATGAGTCACACTTTCTGTATCCATTTTTTTCTTGAGGGACATCTCATGTGTCCTTGTGATATTGTGGAACATCTATGTACATAGGCTCAGGAGCAGTATAGCTGTATTTCCAGTTAGAACTGTTTCCAATTTTCTGAGAAATCTTCAGATTGATTTCCAGAATGGTTGCACAAGTTTGCAATCCCCCTAGTGAAGGAGTTTTCCCCAATCTCCATATCCTTGCCAGCACATACTGTCAAATAAGTTTTGATATTAGCCATTCTAGTTTAAACTGGAATCTAAGGGTTGTTTTGATTTCAATTTCTCTGATGACTAAGGATGTTGAGCATTTCTTTAAGTGCCTCTCAGCCATTCAAGAATTTTCTGTTGAGAATACTGTTTAGTTCTGTTCCCCAGTTTTTAACTGGATTATTTGGATTATTGGAGCCTAACTTATTGAGTTCTTTCTATATTTTGGATATTTGCTTTCTTTTGAATGTAGGGTTAGTGAATATAATTTCCCAATCTGTAGTCAGCCATTAACTGGGTGGAATAGAGGAGGAGGAGGAAGAGAGAGAGAGAAGGCAGGGGCAGGTGTGGGGACAAACAGAACAAAGGGCCAGAGGGCCAGAAGAATGAATGGAAATCTGCAGGGGGAGGAAAGTGGTGGGAATCTCTAATGCTAGTACACACTAGATGTCTGGGATGGAAAAGGCTCCCAGGGGTCAATGCAGATAACATAACAAATGTGACATGGAACCTGAAGAGGCTACCTCCTATAGCTAGACAGGACACCCAGTAGTGGGATAAGGACATCACCCCAGCCACATAATTTGTGATTAAAAAATTGTCCTTTCTAAAAGAAATACAAGAGAAAGAGTCTGAAGGAATGGCCAAGCAGTGACTGGCCCATTCTTAGACCCATCCCATGGGCAGGCACCAATTCCTGATGCAAGTAGCAGACTTGAAGCTTAGTCTCTATGTGGGTCCCCTAACAACTGGAGCAGGGCCAGTCCTTAAAGCTATAGCCTGACTATTGAATCATGTCTCCAACAGTGCTGTTTTGTCTGGCCTCAGTGGAAGAGGTTGCCCCTAATCTTTCAGAGACTTGATTAACCAGGGTATAGGGATACCCAAGGGGGACCACCATCTCAGAGGTTAAAGAGAGGGGTAATGGGTGACTGTGTGAGAGTGGGACCAAGAGGTAGGCCATATTTGAATAAAAACAAACAAGCAAACAAATAAATAAAATGATTCCTCATACCATATTTTTCAGTGCATCATTCTACCTTAATCATAAAAAATTCTTCTTGTTATTGATAAGAATTAACACAGAGAGAATGAGAGACTTTGGAGGACTAAGTCCAGAGTGGAATATCTTCATCAAACTCCTCTACTTAAGGCTCGGGGATATATTCAGAAAAGAACTCAGACAAGTATTAACTCTCTGAGGTAGTAGATGGTACCAAGGAAAAATTTTACAGTGCAACTATACATTTACTATATAGATATAACTAGCATTCTTACTAAATTTTCTATTAAGAGGTTAATATTACTTTAGGCATTATTTTTCAGGAAACAGAAACTAAAAGAATATGAAAGTGACAAGATTTTTACCTTTTTACATGAACATAAGGTCAGATTTGAGAAGGTCAATAAACCTGTAGTTTCCAAATTTAATGCACTAATTTTTAAATTAATGATAAAAAGGCTTTTATTTAACAATCGATTTTGTAAAAGCCCCTTTATTACCTTACCTTTATTATGCATGAAAGTTATTAATTGCATTTTATAACTTTTATTACTCCTGATGAGTAGGAATTTCAATAGAATAAAAGTTAAGTTATGCTAAAATCATTTTAATACAAATAAGTTTTGTATAAGCTTTTAGCTCTGTATATAAGAAATACATATTAAATTTTTCATATATTCTTTGTGACTTTCACATTATATACCTCAGTCTCATTCATCTCCCTGTTGCTTTGCATCTGTCCTCTGCCCTTGCAGCAAACCCCCACCAAAAAAACAAACCAAAGAATAAAAAACATGTCTTTGAGGAATCTCTAGTGTGTCATAGTGTGTCCCACTGTGTACCCTTTTGTCCACACATCATTTCTTACAAATGTTCATTGCCATGAGGTCTGGTGTGAGACCTCTGGCTTCTGCTATTCCATCAATACTGATTCCTCACCAGGACTACTCTTGGATATCATGCTTTTCCCTTGTGTCATTGAGGCCCTGAAGCTTTGGATCTGTAGTATTGGCTCTTTCCCACACTCTGACAGTTATAGCAAAAATTGATTTTGGGATAGGTCAACCCACAGACCTGGATCTGGGGATGAGTGATAACTGAACTGGTCAGCTGGCCAGATCTCCATACTCTCATCACCAGAGAAAGCTCTCCAGCACTGTCCTAGTGAACAAGCTAAAGGCTTCATCTTGCGGGAAGCAGGGTCTACTCTCATGTTCCCATGGCCTCATGGTCGATCACCAACACCTACAGCACTGTGCTGTCAAGTTGATGTGTTGGATCCTTTTCTCAGAGTGCTGAAGCAGGCGACTCCTGTCAGTGTCAAGGGGTGAATGGGTGGTAGTTATCACCCCGCAAAACATCACCTCATGGAAGATGCATGTCTGGGGCCAGCTCTCCTACCCTCATGTATTTAGGGCTGGCTCAGACCGTACCACCACCTGGGGAATTTCTACTGTGCTCCCCAGGCTAGGAACAGGGAGAGCTCGGCAAAATGCTGCAGCCTGTGAAGGTAGGGACCAGCTCTCCTCCTCTCCTAACCTGAGGTTAGCTCTCCTTACTTCTGCAGATGGTGAGTAATGAGGTAGATGTCACCTCTGTACCCAGGACCTCGTTGCAGATGAGTGGTGGGGCCTTGGGGCTTGCTCACCCATGCCCCCTTTACCAAAGCCAGATCTACCTTGCTGCTCAGGCAAGGTGCAGGTCAACTCTCCTGGAGAGAGGTGGGGTCATCTCTCCAGATTCCACAGTTAGAGAGAGGCAGAGCCTGCTCTGCATCGCCTTTTCATGTCTACACAGTCCTAGGAGGCTACCTAGACAAGGGATGTCCCCATGGTCTTTAGTGGTAACATGAGCCAGGGACATCATCATAGACCTCTGCTGCTGTATGGCCACGGACCCAGACATGGCCTTCAGTGGCAGCAGAGTCTGGAAATTCACCCCGGCCTCAGATGGCGGAGCTGGCTACTCACAACAAGCTATGCCTTTCCACCGTCATGTCTCCAATTCAACTTGTCTTCCTAATGCTCAAACCTTTCTGCTTCTCTTCTCTCCCATCTGTTTTCCACATATTGCATGTTGTAATGGTTTCAGGTGTGGGTAGTCGGCCACAAAGCTGGTGGACCTATGGATACCTTCCTGTTCCCTCACTGTGTTAAAGGTCTCTGGGTATCCCTGCTCATGTGCACTGCATGCATGGTTACAGGGAGAACTCTGTGTGTACGCAGCTAGAGTGCATCTTGTGCTGGGTCTGGAATGTCCTATCTTTTGATTTTTAAATGTTGACATGACACAATTGTAGCAGTGACATCTATTCTATACTTAATGTAACTCTGCAATCATGTTTAGCTGTTTTAACAGAAATTAGATTGGTACTCTTCTGTGTTTATATAAGAAGGAGATTTAGAGACATGAAAACACTCTAAGACATAATGATCCAAATACTTAGAATGGATAATAACTTTCACATCTCACTATTTTTAAATGCTGTGTAGAGTACTACATTGCCCCAGCTTCGACAATAAACATCTGAGTAAGTATCGATTCTACACTTCAGACTAAGGTAAGCAAAAAGTTAAAACTTTAGAAATCAGAATACTAGCTGTCTGACATAATCAACTAAAAGTCATTAAGTAAGTTATATTAAATTATGAATTGCTATGTCTTTAAAATATATTTTATAGTTTATTTATATAATGGTGACATATAAAATAACACAATTTTTCAAATATGTGAGTCAGCATTTCAAGTGTTTAATTTTAAATAATTAATTTTTTTCAGAGTCTCACTTTGTCACTCAGGCCAGGCTGGAAATATGTATGCAAGTTCTGTTTTAAATTAATAGTAACACACCTGACCCTGATGTCTTTTCTATGGGAATGGAGTCATAATTATCTCATTTTGTTTCACTGTGTCAACTGATGCTGTATATTAGTCGTATTTTAAACTTGTTGTGCCTCATCTACCTGATCCTGGGTTTCCTGTATTGCCCAGAAGATCATAACAAAGCACTACAAACCGAGGACAGAACTGAAATGCCCTAGTTTTTAACTCTGTGGGTTTTATGGCTATATATGTATGCATATATATTTATATTTTGTAAAATATAGTATAACCATTTTAATATACTTTTAAATTTTTAAAACACAAAACATGGGAAATTTTTCTACTACAGTTCAAGATTTAAGAATCTTGTTAGGGATGTTAGAATTTAATTGGAAAACGTTGCTAATATTAATTTTTCCACTGAGTAATTATATTACAAAAGGATGAGAATAGAGAAACAAAGCATAAAATGTATTTGATTTCATGACCTATCACTCTGCTGCAACTTACATTGCTTCTTCCCCACAAATATACTTGATAAACACAAATATTTGTACTCTTTATTTGGAAACAGTAAAATCTGAGACAAGAAAGTTTGTTTGTTTTTGTTGTTGCTGTTTTTTTAAGGTCAGACATTTAGAAAAATTGAGTGAGGATATTGAAGTAAATTAGTTAAATCTCCTGACTTACAGAGCTTCAACTAGCTTCTCAGTAGCTTTAGAAAGTATGTTGCCTCCTTTGTCCTATGCTTTAAGAAGAATGCTTAAGAGTTTGCTTTGGTTATGATTAATTGGGAGTTAGTTTCCAAAGGCATTTGTTTTATCTAGATCAGTTTTACATCATGCTGTATCTCATTCAAAATATTTATTTTTATCATTTTAAATCGTGTGTGTGTGTGTGTTTGTCATTTTGGAGTATGTGCACTTATCTTATGATCTTGGGGAGGCTGGAGGTATAAGTCACCACAGCTTTGAATGCTTAGAAGCAATCTCAGGTTTTCTGAAAAAGCAGTATGAATCCTTGAGCACCAAAGGAACTCACCACCCCTAGACCTATATTTCACCCAACATTCTTACATATTTTTCACAGAAAATTTTATATCCTGTTGTAATTGCTGAGAACTATCCCAAAAATAGAACAGATAGGTTTAACAGTGCCTAGCTCATTATTAAAATTTTGACAGCAAATAGTATTTATCACTTACTTATATTTTACACTTGAAATTTCATTCACTATATCCAGCTTTCAAAACTTTACCCAAGAAATGTCCTATCATAAACACTATATTTGGGACCTATTTCTTTTGAAAGGGAAGACTTGCCTGGTCATACTGTACTCACAATATGATATACTAGTTAATAGATCGATGTTGAGTAGATAGTAATCCTCTCTGAGGCTGAAGAACTTCACCTCAAAGACATAATTTTATCTCACTGATCCTTAAAACTTGCTGGAATAGCACCTATTTTCATAACTGATATAAAGCATGCATAATTAGTTCATTAGAGTGACAAAATCTGATCAATGTCATTATTTAAGAAATGTAGACATCATTAAAACAGGATTGGAATTATGGGAAATTTTCTATCAGCATTTAGATTTCACAGGCAACAGACTAAAAAGGTTACACAATTTAGTTATAATAAAATGCAGGAACACTAGAAAATACTAAACAAGAAGACACAGAGAATAATGAAACATTTTATCTCATCAGTTGAACAAACAATGAAGTGGTAAATATTAAGGAATTAACATGGCATAATAGAAAGGAAACATTAAGAGTTTTATTTAAAATGCATGGTGCTAGTCTGTTTTTATAGTTGAATTTCCAAGTTCACATACAAATTTTCTTTTAAATTTCTCATATTTCTTGGATAAAATACAGAAGTTTGATTCTACAAGATTTGACATCTACGTTTCCCATTATGAAAAATGGTACTCCTGAAAGGAACCTCTGGGCTTAAAGATGAAGGCTGGTGAAATTGAATAGCTCTAAACTGGCTAAATTTGAGGACTATTTGAGTGGTAATGATATTGATGCTTTATCTGCGATGGTATAAGAAACTATGAGCATGAATTCTATGGAATGAATTAATTATTTTTAAAAAATTATCTAATTTTAGAAACATAAATAATCAGAATAAACAATCATAAAGTAAAATGGCATAATAGCCAGACTTTAAGAATATATGCAATATCTGGATGAAAGGAAAATGTGTAATATATATATATATATTACATTTTTATATGTGTATATATATATATGTATATACACACACACACACACACATATAACTTGTATATGGCAAAATAGACCTTAGCCAATACAGACAAGCTTCATGAATTAACATGGACAGAAAACAACTTAATACAGTTTCAATGTTATTTAATAAGTATATACTCTAATGTTAAGATCCATTTCTTACATTTTAACTACCCTTTAATTTTAATAATTTGAATTATGTACCTAAATAAAGTCACATGTTCATTTTTAATTATGTAAGTAGAACTTAGTTATTCCTCTATATTCAGCAATAAATTTTTCATCTTCTCTTTTCATTGCTTCAGCAGTTCAGTAATTAATTATTAATTCCGTGAGAGCTTCAGATGATGACACTTGAGAGATAAACTTAAGAAGGAAACAAAAATCAGTAAATTACAGGGCAAGAAAGTAAACCCCATGTCAGAAAGAACTGTCACTCACTGATTGATAGCAGTTATTTGATACAGAGTGATTATTCTTAAAAAAAAAAAATCAGAATGGGGACATGATAGCCAACTAAGTTGTTAGGGATCTGCTAAGTATTTCCCTGATCACTACTTTCTGATTGAGAAGTTGAGATCTTTAAAGTAATGATATCACCACTGTATACATCTCACATGCTGAATGTTTCTTGAATAAGAAAGGAGATAGCAAACAGCGTTGAAAATATGATGGCGTCCCAGCTCTCTTTAGAAAATAACTATAAAACCAAAGCATGTAAACCCACTGTCAGTTCTTATTCTTACAATCTAGACTAAAATGAAGATGAAATATCTTTCTTGACTGAGATGAAGATATCAACAGCATTAAATTAGATTTTTTTGATATTTAAGTGAAATACAGTTTTTTTTCTAGTATCTGAATTACTCGCCTCAAATCACTTCATAAATTGGACTAAGCAGGATTGAGTTTGTGTGTTGTTTTTCTATTCCCTTTGCTTGACACATGGTTCAGTACTCTATTTTTATTTCTCTTTGGCTGTAATAGAAGCTTTAATAACAGAGACTTCACCAGTAATGTAGAAATGAAATGTTTCAAATTGCATTTGTGTCCCTAGTGTCTGCTTCAGACTTGTCCCAAGAAAAGCACATATTTTGAAGTAGTTTTAAAGGGTTCTCATTTTGAATAGATAATTTATTTCACAAGATACACATATTTCTCCTTTGAAAACAACAGGAAAATGCTCTTCTCAGTGTAACTGCCTAGAGAGCATCGGTATGTCTTACTCTCACTTCAGTTTTTACCCTGATAAAATATATATTTTGGCAGTGAATGCACAAGCTCATGAATGTCTGACTCTGAGTTTTCTTTATTTGGTCACTGAAATAGTTTTCTAAATTCAAATTTACTTGAAATCAGGTAGGACTAGAGTAGTTTTGTACAACTGACCTCTCAATTTGGTATTCATTTTGCATACAGTTTGGATGGTAACTCTCTACAAAGCATTCTAAAGGTATGCTTTGGCATAGTCTCTACTTCTTAATTTTCTTCTGGGTCTTCAGTGCCTTTGGCCATTAATAGTGCCTTGACAATGTCTTTAGTGGTCATTTCTCACAGAACAGATAGGAAGATACTATTGATTGGGCCTGTTCTGCACCAGACAACTGACTGGTGGAGTGTGTATGCCATATTTTGTGATGGCATGACATCCTGGAGGCCAGTTGTTTTAAAATGCCAATTAAAATTACACTCTGGAAATCTCCCTAACATTTTGGACAGCAATGAAGATTTAGTACACAGTTCCTACCTTCAGCTTCCATAAGCATTATTTATATGGCTCTAGTCATGCCCGGTAAACCCTAGTTTTATCAGTAGTTCATTATTTATTTTAATTTCTATTTCAACTAACTGACATTAGGGACTAATTAGGACTATCAAAATTAGGGACTAAAGCAGAAATAGTTTCAGACTCTTCTACACAGATAGACAAATTTGCAAACATTAAGGAAAGAAGTGTGGAAGAATTAACACTTCAGTGTCACACAGATCTTTCCATACAGGAAAACAGAATTTAAAAATAAATACATTTTCATAATAAATGCTATTTAGCAAATTCTCATCAAAGTAGAATTGAATTACTTGGATATTTTTCAGTCTGTATAAAGTTACTTGTATATATGCTTTCTGGGCTGATCATTTCATATTAAACAACCATTTGGTGTGCTCTTTCCTGTGGAAGACTATTCCTCACACTCTCAGAGCTTCTTTGATTAATTACCCAAAGCTCCTTGATTGGGGCTGAGGTCTCGTGTCTTTTCCTGTCCTCTTTGCCATATCTACAGTTGCTGTACTTATTCAGCTAATGTTTAGGCATTCATACTAGCGAGATTTTACAGATGTAACTTCTGACATTCTTAGGAGATACAATATCCCATCAAATTCCATGACTGTATGACTACCATTCTCCCATCCCTCTTCTACAGTTTTCCATGAGCATTATATAATGGATTTGTATTTTAGGTATATCCAACCCCTGGAACTAGACTTTACAGAACTCTGCTTTTGATTGGCTGTTGTTTTCTGTTGTGATCTCTTACAAAGAGAAGTTTCCTTGACAAGGAGAGAGGATTCTACTTATTTGAGTGTATATGGACAAATATTTAAAATATAGTTAGTGAGTGTGCTGATTTAGTCAACTGAAAGTTGTAAGGTCTCCTCCCTGACTCATGACTTCAATAGCTCTGAGTAGTTGCTAGATCTCAGATGCTAGGCATAGTTTCTCTTTTACCATGCACCTTCAATCAAACTCAAGAGATCTTGACTACTGGTAAGGTTACTACTACACTCTTCAGGTTATTTTACCTTGATGGTCATCATTATGGTTCATAGGAAACAGATCTAGTAGAACTATTTTTATCTTCAGTCTTTGAAAGTTGCATTTTGCCTTTTGGTATCCAGAAAACTAGTCCTTTTGGAAAAATCATTCAAATCTTGGCATTCCAGCACCAAGTTCTATGTGCCCTGCATCTAAAGTGAATAGCGTCTTCAATAACAAAAACTTACTTTCTGTCTTTTGTGTATTGAAACAATAGGCAGTAATCTGTAAGGTCTGTGAGTCTCTTGGACAACCCTGACCAACACTTCTCATTCTTAATGTTGGTTTTTTGGTAGATGATCTTTGTCTCTTGGAAGAAATATTATCACTCCAGACAGGAAATTTTCATTTAAGCTAAATATGTACATTTATACACCAACTTTTATAAATTATGTGTATTTTAGGTAGATAGCTACCGGAATAATACCCAATAATTTAAAATTGTCCTATTATGTTCCCATCCTCACTATTCTACAAACATTTAATGAAGATTTGATGGAATTTCATATTAAACCATTTCAAAATAAGCCCTATAATTTCAATTCATCAACTTGCCATATACCTTTGGCAATTTTACAATTTATAATTATGTTATTAAGTTAATAGTGAAATGCTTTTCTTGAAACCAGTATTCATCCTGTGTTGTTTTCTCATGACTTTTATTAATTATCTCATAAATTAAGCCTATAGTTAAAAATTCCTTTAGTTTTGTTTGATTTTGAAGTTGCTCTAAGTTCCTAAGAATTTACCTCATTTATTTTTAAACTAGATATCTTACCCATTTTAGTAGAAACTTTAAAAGATTATTAAGATAACTTAGCATCCAAGTGTATCTCTCTTGCTTATGTTGGTATTTAAATCAATATCATTCGAGTTTAAAAGAGGCTCAATTGTTGATATATTTAATTAAACTTACATTACACTTTGATCGTATTATCAGTTCATTCATTTCTGAAGATTGTTTATTAAGCTATTACTCATAGAACTCAACACGCAGAATTTTAATTTCCCAAAAGACATATGACACATTATTAAAATTTGAATACATACTTTGCTCTTGTTTTTAATACTAAAATATAGGTATAGCTAATGAAATTATATAATGACTAGATTTAAAATAAACAAAACTTAAAATCACTCTGCTTAAATAGTTACTATTAATTTGAAATCAAAATTAATTTATCCACTGCATTGTTGACATCTATTTGTATTTAATAAAATTAATATTTATTTACTGAAATATTAATCTCCAAAAATAGTATTGTTTACTGCATAAACACTTTATGACAAGTAGGTATATGTAATACTTTTGTTTTATGGCAAAAGAGTTATAACAAATTAGTACACAGTCATGAATCATGTTCAGTCTCTCTCCAAAATCAAAAGATAAGACAAGCATTGAAAATTTTAACAAATGATTCTATAACCTACAACTACTCAATAATTCTATTTTAGATAATTTTTGCTACCTTACTCCAAAATTTTGTAAAGCAATATAACATAAATTACTTCATTTTTAGTAAGACAATTCTGTGGATGGATTGGTTTGCTTATCTGTAAACACAGGGTCCTGTCTAGCTATAAGAAGTGGCCTCCTCAGATTCCATATCCCCACTGTTAGGCATTTCTGCTATGGTCACCCACATTGACTCCTGGAAGCCTCCACCTTTTCCGGTCTCTGGATGTTCCTAGAGATTACCCCCACTTCCTCATCCTTAGCAGCTGCAGATTTTCATTCTGGCCATGTCTCCTGTCTCTCTCCATATTTAATTCTGACCTCCTGCATTCCCCAGATCATCCCCTCTCCCACCCAGTTCCCTCCCTTCCTCTGACTCATATGATTATTTTATTCACCCATGTAAGTGAAATTCAAGCATCCTGCTTGGGCCTGAAATTTGTCTTGCTAAAAGATATGCAGGAACAAAGATAGGGAAGAGACTGAAGGAACGACAGGCCCAACTGGTACTTATGTCATGGGGAAGCATCAATCCCTGACATTATTAATGTACTGTGTTATACTTGTAGACAGGAGCCTAGCATAACTGTCCTCTGAGAGGCTCTACCCAGCAGCTGACTGAAACAAATGCAGATATCCACAGTCAAACAATGGAGAGAGGTTAGAGAGTCTTAATGGACGAGTTGGGGGAAGGATTGAAGGCCCAGAAAGGGTTAGGAACTTTAGGAAGACCAAAAATATCAACTATCCTGGACACCTGGGCACTCAGAGAGACTGCCACAAACCAAAGAGTATAAACAGGGTAGGCTAATGTATAACTATAGGTAGGAAATTACAGAATATTTGACAAAATGTGTCTAGATGTTTCTGTGAATTAAAATGTTCTTTGCCAAGGAATAAGATCAAAATGAACTTAACAAATATTTTCTGTGTTTTTATAGATTGACAAATGATAATATGGTTAGCTTCTCAAAATCATATTCAGTTGTCAAATTCTAAGTTTGCCATTCGGATGTTCAAATTTTAAAATGTTTTAAAGATTTTTTTTTATTTAAACCTCCATATAAAAATTTATATTACTTCCATTGATTTTTTATTAATCCTACTTTATATGTTTGTCAAATGAAATATGGTAAATTAAAATCAGTTTTTATTTTCTCCACGTCTATGTCTTAAAGAAATATTATGCTTTGAAAATCACTAGAGTGTGTTTTACCAAATAACAGATTCAGGAGTATGAATATATTAAGGTAAACAAAGTTGCAAATAATGCTTGAATCAAGTCATAATTGCATCAAATGAATAAAGATATTTAGATGTAAATACTTGTTCATCTAGCATCTATGTTGGCACTACAGATGCATAATTTATATTTGCTTCTGAATTTCAATAGCAATTATAATAAATTACTATTCCCTACTTATCAAGTTCTGAAATTATGCTTACAAATAAAACAGAGTATGTCATTCAACATGATTTTTGTTTATTCATCAATGCATTTTGATTCATAAAGTTTAATAATACTTTAAGATTGTCAGAACAAATTATCAAGTCATAAAAATTATTAAAGAAAACAGGTTTTTTTTTGCCAGAAAAATAAACATTAGAAATTGTATTCTTTTTATCTACTTTGTAAGACATGGCTTTGAAACTATTATCTTAAAGCCTTTTGTCATCCAAAACTAAATCTGGTGATTTGTAAATAATTTAGATTTTATGATATAATATGGAACACATTATACTTTACCAATATGTTATGCAAAAAATAGACTATAGGAGACATGTCTGAATGAGGCAAGGCTCTAGCCACAAGGGTAGCAGAGGATAGTCTGGTTGAACATCAATGAGAGGAGAGGCCCTTGGACCTGTGAAGGCCCATTGCCCCAGTGAAAGGAAATGGCAGGTCAGGGAAGCAATAATGGGTGGGTTAGTGAGAAGAAGGGGGGGGGAAGAGATAGGGTATTTTTGGAGGAAAAACATGGAAAGGGGATAACATTTGAAATGTAGATAAAGAAAACATCTAAAAAATGTAATAACCAAAAAGTAAAATTTACATGTAAATTGTGAATTCTGCAGGATTTTCTTAAATATTACTTACTGAGATTAAGAAAGAGAACTTCCATTTTATTTGATATTGGCTATTGGTTTGCTGTATATTGCTTTTATTATATTTAGGTGTTGGCCTTGAATTCTTGATCTCCTCAATACTTTTAAAAAGAAAGGAATTTGCATTTTGTCAAATTCTTTTTCAGGATCTAATGAGATGATCTTATGATTTTTTTCCTTTGAGTATTTTTTATATAGTGGATTTCATAAATGGATTTTTTTGGTATTTTTGAACCAAGAATAATAAAAGCAATTTACTGCAGCAAACCAATAGCCAATATCAAATTAAATGGAGAGATATTTGAAGCAATCCCACTAAAATCAGGGACAAGACAAGGATGCCCACTCTCCCTGTATATTCAATTTAGTACTGCAAATTCTAACCAGAGCAATAAGACTATAAAAGGAGACCAAAGGTATACAAATGGGCAAAGAAAAAGTCAAAGTATCACTATTTGTAGATGATAATTATACCATATATAAGCAACCCACAAATTTTACCAGAGAACTTTCTACAGCCAATAAACATCTTTAGCAATGTGGCTGGATATAAAATTAGTTCAAACAAATTAGTAGCCTTCCTTTATACCAATGAGATAAACAGAATGAGAAGGAAAATAGAAAAACAAAACCATTCACAGTAGTCACAAATAATATAAAATATCTTGGGGAAACTAACCAAACAAGTGAAAGATCTGTACAAGAACTTTAAGTCTCTCACAAAAGAAATTGAAGAAAACGTCAGAAAATGGAGAGATTTCCCATGTTCATGAACTGGTAGGATTAACATAATAAAAATGGCCATCTTACCAAAAGCAAGCTACAGATTCAATGAACTCCTCATCAAAATTCCAACACAATTCTTTAAGGATATGGAAAGAGTGATTCTCAATTTCATATGAAAAAATAAGAATAAATCCAGGATAGCAAAAAAATTCTTAAAAAAAAAAGTACTTCTGGAGTAATCACCATCACTAATTCAAGCTGAGGTGTTACTCCAGAGCAATAGTGATTAACAGCTTCAGGGTATTGGTACAGAGACAGACAGATTGATCAATGGGCTAGAATTGACCCAGAAATAAACCCACACAATTACAGACATTTGATCTTTCACAAAGAAGCCAAAATATATACAACAAAAAAAAAGAATGTGTCTTCAACAAATGGTGCTGGTCTAACTGCAGTCAGTATGAAGAAAAATTGAAAATAGAAGCATATTTGTCATCTTGCACAAAGCACAAGTCCATGTGGATCAAGGACCTCAACATAAAACCATATACAGTGAATGTAATAGAAGAGAAAGTGGGAAAGAGCATATTGGCATTGGAGGAAATTTCTTAAACAGAAATTTAATGGCTCGGTTCTAAGATCAAGAACTGATAAAGGGGACCTCATGAAACTAAAAAGCTTCTTTAAAGGAAAATGACATAGTCAATAGGACAAAGTGGTAACCTATAGATTCACTAACCCTCCAGGGGAACAAGATTAGGTATTGAGAGGGGAGAGACAAGAGAAAAGTCCTAAGATCCAGACAATTGAATGAAAATATGCAACCTTGAGGGAGTGAGACATGGGAGAACCTTTTAGAAAATACCACAGACTTGGGATGTGAGATACTCCCAGGACTTAAAGGGAAGGACCCTATATGAAATGTCCATCAGTGAGGAGAGCGAACCCCTGGAGTTTACCTTCAGCAGAAAGACAGGGCACCAAGTAGAGGGATGGGGGTTGCCATCCCACAAAAACTCTGACCTAGAATTGTTCCAGTCTAAGAGAACTACAAAGACAAATATTGAGAAGAGACTAGAATAAAAAGAACACCAATGATAGGCCCAACTTGGGATGCAGCTCAAGGGGAGGCACCAAGGTCTGACACTATTACTGATGCTGTGGTGTGCTTATAGACAGGAGCCTAGCATGGCTACCTCTGAGAGGCCCAAGGAGCAGCTGACTGAGACAGATGCAGATACATAGATAAGATCATTGGACTGAAGTCAGGAACCCCTGTGGTTGAATTAGGGAAAGGCCAGAAAAAAAGGAGGAGGAAGTTGACCTAGAAAGACCAGAAGTTTCAATTAACCTTGACCACTGAGATCTCTCAGACACTGAGCCACCAACCAGGCAGCATTCTTTAGCTGGTCTGAAGCCACCATTCATATACAGCCGAAGACTGCCTGGTCTGGCCTCATTGAGCAAAGGGGTACCCTAAAGGGAGTGGTGAGACCTGGCAGGGATAGGGGGCATACTCTTGGAGAAAAGACAGAGGTGGATCTGTGAGAAAGCACACCTGTGTACAGGGTAGGAGGCAACAATTGAACTATGAAAAAGTAAAGAATAAAGAAAACAGAGAACCTCATTTCCAATATTTTAAGTAGAAACAACTAGAAATATGTAATGGTTTAATGTAGATTTGAGTGTAGGTTTCTAAAATCTTCATTGTTATAAATTTAAATAATTATATTCTGGAAATACATTTGGAAAATTATCAAGATGTCAACAGTATTGAAATTTACCAAATAATACATTTGAAGTATTGAAAGATGAATGAAGAAGCTGTGAATACATTTTCATTGGTCCAGACAACCATAAGAATAGAGATACAATTCCAACAGTATTTTCTCTTCATCTGACCCTAGTGTCTATCATTCTCAGTCTGTACCACAGAGTATTTGTCTATTAGGTTCGTCTTGTCTTAATCTTTTTGCCTTCAAACAATAGTATTCTTTTAGATATAGTCCCTTCATTTACCAATGGTTAACATGGGCTTTGCTTTCTATGGTAAAGATTACTTATTACAAAGTATTTCTCTTTCTTACCACTTCATCAACATATTTATTAAAACACTTTTCCAGGAAAAAACATACCATTTTGTATTCCTTTCTATCCACTTATGAATTAAGAAGAGTTTTATACCTCAAGATAAATGAACAAATTACTTACTTTTAGGTAGTCCATGGACTTAAATGTGAGATCCCCCCCCCCAATTTTTTTCATGACTAAGTCCATATATTCCTGGAGGAAGTAAAAGGTAACATTTGTATTTTTAGTTGCTACTTTATATGAAATAAGAATTGTAGGATATATCTATTGTATTCAATTTATCTATACTAAGACAACTGTATAGATGCAGTGCTCATAAATGCATCATATAATTTTTAAAAAGTGGTAAGAAAGTTGCATTTGTCTTTTAGGAACCAAAGGAATAGGGAAGATGGCTAAATATAATGATCTAATTTGAATTTCCAGAACCCATACAAAGTTTAATGCTATAGCAGTCAACCATAACTCCATTGTTGCCACTGTGAAATGGAGGTAGAGTCAGGGAAGACCTCCAAAGTATTCTGGAGAAATACCTTGACACACTCATTGGAGAACAACAAAATAACCCTGTGTCAAGTGTAGTAGATCGTGAAGACCAACAACTTAGATTGTCTTGTAACTTACCCATGCATGTTGTGATGTGATTGTGCCTTTACTTACAAACCTAAATCTACACATATGAAAGCACTTTACACATCACATACACACACACCCACATATACTCTCAAACACAAGACACATATAATTTAAAAAAATAGTTTGAGTATGTTTATGATTTTAAAGTTCAGTTGCACACATCTTAAGGAACTCTTGCATTAAAAATCAGATAACATAATAATGCCATGTTACAGATTACAGTCATGAAGTGTGAACAACTGCAGTATGGGTATAAAACACTCATATCCCTCCTTTTGTCCAGAAAGCTAAGAATGATATATTCAAAGCCCCTTTATAAATGAGCATAAATTGGTTCACTAATTAGGATCCTCTTCCTTAGATATACTTTAACAATTTCTTTTATGCATGTTATCATACATAAAACACACACAAATATTTAATAATTACATATTATATGAATTAAACTTTAACTAAAATTGTTTCTCTATTCCTACATACTCAAATGTATACTGTCATGTAATATATATATATATATATATATATGTGAAATGAAATCATGTGTTCTTTTGGCTGATATTTTCTTTGATTTCATTTTGTGTTTGCATACGTTACCTTTTTGGTGTCTGATTTCTGTTAGCATCTGAAGACTGAGAGAGTGTTCTTGAATACAAAGTGTGATGATAAATGTTCCAAGAAATTGCTTAAATAATTGTATGCATTTTCTCTGTTGTTGTTTGTTAGGGCAGTAGTAGTCACATATATTATGGCTCAACTAGAAAAGGAAATTGATTTGAAGTCTGAATATTTGATTTAATTTAATTACCCAAATTCCTCTAAATGCCCTTGTATCTTTTGCAATGTTCCCACCTTTTCACATCCAAACTCTGAGGTATTTGATGGATTGTCAAACTGTTCATTTGACCTACATAATGGGGAAGCTTTAGAAAAGAAATTAGGTTTATTTTTATGAATCTCAAAAAAGAGGCCAAATTAATTCTAACAAATCCTTGCCTATCTCACTGAACTTTGAGCTGAATATTTAAGACTTTCATCTCAACTTTCATATTCTTATTCGTTTAGCAAAATTAGAGGTAACTACACAAAGCCTACTCATAGTCTGGACACCCTTGAGCATTTCACTTCATTTATTCTTAAAGAATATCTCTTATACTTACATCATAAGTAGGTTATTCATTCTAGATGACAATATGTAATAATTCCTGTTTTGAAACTAAGTAACCCCACTAGCCAAATACTTTGTTATAACCTAAATATTTTATTTAAGATTTATTTATTTATTTTATACATATGAGTGCACTACCATTGCTTTTTTCAGACACACCAAAAGAGGGCGTCAGATCTTATTATGGGTGGTTGTGAGCCACCATGTGGTGGCTGGGAATTAAACTCAGGACCTCTAGAAAAGCAGTCAGTGCTCTTAACTGCTGAGCCATCTTTCCAGCCCTAAATATTTTATTTAAATATAAAATTTTTACAACATTTTTATCTGAAAGTTTGGCATGTAATATAGTATAACATAATGTAACATAATAAATTTAATATTGTTATGTAATATAAACATTTATATCACTTCATGATCTTACATGAAGTAATGACTTTATATGGCTAAACAAATAATATTTATGAAACAGACACTAAAGAGCTCAAAATGCTGTTGAGAGTTGAGTTCTGTGATTATTTTTAAAAAGAGATTCCTAGAGAATAATATTCTCCTATTGTCTAAACTCTTATCCAAACTAACTAAAAGACAAAGAGAAAAAATGAAAAGGACATAGCAACAAACACTGAGGAAATCCAAAGAATCATTAACTCATACTTTAAAAAACTTGTTCACAAAATTTAAAAATATTAAATAAATAGGTCATTTTCTCAATAGATATTATTTACCGAAGTTACAAAAAAGATTATAAAATAATTTAACTAGATGTATAACCTCTTAAAATATAATCAATCACTTAAGAACATCAATCTATCAATCAATCAATCAGTCAGAACTTAGGGTCAGTTTTAGTGCAGAATTCTAAGAGACTATCAAAGCACCAATACTTTTCAAATTATTCCACAAAAGAGAAACAGAATGAAGACACAAAATTCAATTTTATGTGGCCATAATAACCTTTATACCAAAATCATACAAAGATTCAACAAAGAAAGAGAATTATACTCCAATTTTGCTCATGAACATTAACCCAAAAATACTAGATAAAATACTTCTAAAGCCTACCTATAAACATAGCTTTGTTTCATTGGTTCTTTGTATTGTTCACTTTGTTTCTGTCTTGTTTATCTCAGTTTGATTATTTCTTTAATTCCAATATTCTTGGGTATGTTTCCTTCTTTATGTTCTAGACTTTGCAAGTGTGCTGCATCTAATTGCAATTGTAAAGGCTCTTTGAGCTACAAACTTTCCTCTTAGAATTACTTTCAGCATGTCCCAAAATTTTAGAAATGTTGTGCATTCACATTTTTAAATTTTTAATACACTTTTTAAAATTTCTACCTTGACCCAGTAATCATTCAAAGTAGTTCTACAGTCTCCATGAGATTGTGGGCCATCTGATGGTCTGTTGGTACTGTTGTTGTTGATGTTGGTCTTTAATCTGTTGTGACTTGATAGGACATGGGATTATTTCATTTTTCTTGTATCTGTTAAAACTTGGTTGGTGATCAATTATGGGAATCGCACATTCATATGTAGAGAAGTTTTAATTCAGCAAGATGGCTACTGTGGCAAAGAATTACATCCAAAGACCTAGGTTTCTGTGATATAGCTGGAAAATAGACGTACATTTAGAACTCACCTTTAATACCAAAGAATGACCTCTAATTGAGAGTCAGACAAAGTGATGAGTCAGAGAAACATTAAATAGAATGAATCAAAGATATGTCCAACTCTCATGAAGACAAATAGGAAAGACAGGCAACTTAAGAAAGCAGCTCAGAGAGATAGGGAGAAGAGGCAATTTGCATGAGGACAGTTTTGCAGAGACAGGTTGTAGGTGAAGACAGTTTGAGGAGACAGAAGATTAGAACAAGTTGCAAGAGTTGGTTTGAAGTCAAGCAAAGCACTTCAGTGAAAAGCCAAGAAAAGCCAGTTTTAATCAAACAGTTTGTTGAAGAATTTCAGTCAGAACAGCTGAGTTGAACCAGTCAGATAGAGTTCAGAAAGAACCAGAAAGGTTGAATATTTTAATCAATAAGCCCCTGATAAATCTTATATCTGGTAAATAAAAGTTTCTTTTACATATGGTGCCTAATGTCATTGGAGAAGAAGATAGCCCACCAATGTTGCAAAAAGTAGATGACATCTGACAGGAACATTGCAGAGGACAAGAGATATCTGATAGAAAGCCACATAGGAGAAATTTGGAATAGTTTTTCTCCAGAAGAAGCATCAGTTCTTTAAGTTCAGCTAGACACCCAGAGGGACAAAGGAAACTCTGGACCCTCAAGCCCCTAGCAAGAGATAACTCAAGAGCCTCTAAGACAAGCAGTCCCAGTAGGTCACTTCAAAGGCAATTTTAATTGGATAAACAGTCTGTTCATGTATTAAATGAATGTGAAACTCCATTTCAGATTCTTTCAGACCAAGGGTACAATATGAGAGGATAAAAACATTACTTGAAAAAGCCATTGTCATACTGATCACAACTATGACCACTAGAGTAAACCCCTCCCTACTTTTAAATGCAGCCTTTATACATGTCCCCTCATACAAGTTTGAAAAAATAGCTGTGCAAATAGAAAAGTTAGCTCTGATAGTTTAAAGACTTGGGAGACAAAAGACAGAGGATGTAAGAGAATAGGAAGTATTTAATTATGAGTTGATGGTGCTTAATGAAATTGAGGCTCAAGATAAACAGTCAAAAAAATCCTATAGTGCCACTGCTTAGTGAATTTACAAATTCAACAACCCCCAGTATCTTTCTCAGTTAACTTGGAATATCAGAAAATGGTGAAAATTCACAAAATGAAAGACTAGTCTGGAATCCAGTTATAATTCAAGATCTTAAATATTTAAAAGAATTAATAATAACTTATATAATGCAGTTTCCTTATGTGAGAGAAGTGTTAAATACCTGATATGTGCATAACAGGATTATCCCCCAAGACTGGAAAGATTTAGCAACAGCTGCCCTGGAACTAATTCTCAATTATAGTGGATGACATGCAGTTTGAAGAAGGTACAATTAATTGTAATAAATATAAAGATGTTAATATTGTGAAAGACCAATTGTTAGGTGAAGGTCAATTTGCTGATTTAAGAAAGCAGATGGAATTGGATGAATCTCTTATTACACAAGGTACTTTAGTAGCTTTAGGAGTCTGGGGTAAGGTGGAAAACAAGGAAAAAAGGTTTATGTCATTCCCAAAGATTAAGCAAAGCCTCAGAGAAACTTTTGCTGACTTCTGACACCAATTAAAAATCCTTATAAACAAGGATAGATATAGTTTAAATGTGGCTTTACCATGGAGTATCTTTATTCTATATATGTTTATTGAAAGATTTGTTGACTATAGTAATCTGGGATAGTATCCCTAGTCTCTTAGAGCCTGCTACAAGTCTGTCCAGGCCTTTCTGATTTTTAGTCTCCATTGAGAAATCAGGTATAATTCTCTCCTAGGTCTGCCTTTATATGTTACTTGGCCTTTTTCCCGTGAAGCTTTTTTCTTTCTTTGTCCAATGTGTTTCATGTTTTGATTATCATGTGACAGGTGAATGTCTCATCTGGCCCAATATGTTTGGTGTTTTATAAGCTTCTTGTGCTTTTATACCTTGCTTTGTTTATCTGATTTATCGATTTCCTCAAATATTTTGTTTGAATTTTCCTAGATTTCTAGAAGGGATTTGTTTATTCCCTCTTCAAGGACCTTCATCATCTTCATAAATTTGGTTTTAAGGTCATTTTCTTGTTCTTCAAATGCATTGCAATATTTATGCTTGCTGTCATGGGAGAGCTGACTGTTGTTGATATGTTCTTGCTCTGGAGAATGAGCAACTGGATTTGACGTGACTATAAGTCTAGATGCTAATTTCTGAGTTTTCTTTATTGAATGTATGATTTGTTCGCTGTTTTCTATTTCCTCACTAGTCTTCTGGCTAGAGTGGCTTGTGACTGAATTAAAGATCTTAGCCCAAGTTGGGGTATAAACTTCTGGTGGCCATGGCTGAGGCACCCTCAAGCATGAAGCATGAAGTTTCTGCCTGAGTTAGGTGATGGAGTTCTGGCAACCTGGGGTCCTAGTGGCCTCTGTAGGAACAGGAAACTGGAACTGGGGCAAGAGTAGAGGCAGAGTCCATGAGGATTCCCAGGATTCAGACTTCTGAGACCATCATCTGAATACAGATCTACCTTTATTGTTCAGCACAGTAAATTTACAATTTTTTTTAACTAATTCGGTTGCAGTTATATAATCAAAGCACTACACATATTGCTCTGACAAATCTAATTTGCTTGCCCTTATCAACTTAGGAAAAGTGTTGATCGCAGGGATTGGGGCAGTGGATTTCCTTGAAGTTGGAGAAGCAACCATTGTCCTCAAATTGTTCTGTCTCACCAGTGTGCTGGGAGCCATCTTAGAACATATACCATGAACAGCAGATCAGGACTCCTTGATAGGCTTTTCCCTCTCCATCCAACTCCTTCCTCCACCAAGTTCACTCCTACAAGCACTACAGGCCTCTGTGGCCTCTGGTGAAACAATAAGTTCATGAGCCTGTATTTCTGACAGTCTGCTTGGATTCAGGTGCAGCTAGGGCTTCTACAGTATATCATGATAAAGAAGAGAAGAGTGGAAGTTTTGGAGAAGAATAGGGTGGCACTAATGGAGTGTTGATAGTCTTGTCACTGTGGGGGCTACCTGAGCTTTTGCTTGCTGAAGTGGCCTCTGGTGGAGCAAAAAGCTTATTCTGGTTTTGTGGTGAGGGATCTAATATCAAGATTACTGTAAGCTGCTGGTTGCTCAGACACTAGTTGAAGCATCAAGCCAATGAGAGTTGCATGGTAAAATATATCTAACAAAATAAAAAGGAACAGAAAAAGAGAAAATAAAGAAATTAGTAATGTTTATTTTTAAAATATAACAAATGAGAAGGAAGTATAAAAGCATTGTAAAGGAAAGTATTATACATTGCCTAAAAAGATTTAAAATGCATATATAAATATTTAAGTCCATTAATCTCTTTGAAGATTCTTTATATAAAACACTGTTTTTTATGATTTCCTGATTATTTGTGTTATTCACCTAGCAAAAAGAAAATCTGATCTTTGGGCACACAAAGCAGTAATTACTCTGAACTACTAACAACTCAGGAACAGATGATCCAGCCTATAACTTTTAAATGCAGATGTGTGGCTGATCATGGGAGCCTTCTGGAGATCCAGCAGTCAACATTCATGCCCTTTTCTTCCTCAGTATGCTACAGGTCCTGTGTTTTATAGGCTGAAAGACTAAATTTCTTTCTTCTCTGTTCTACACATCTGATATTATTTTCTTAGTTTCCACTTACTCATACTGAAATATACCTTCCCACCAAGAAGAGGATCTGGCTTTCTAATTATTTTGATTATCTATATGAAGTCAGATCTTATTGTATGCTATTATTTTTCATCTTCAGAATTTAATAGCAACTGTTTAATAATAATTTGGATAGAATGAGATAATTTTGTGACAAATAGGAATAAATGATTACATTTAGAATGGGGGGTCAATAAAATCTTAATTATCAAAACTGTCACAGGATGAATATTTTGACAATTGATATCTCCTTGGAGTTCTTATTTTAATTGACTTTCATGAATGAATCATAAATTCTAATATTGACATGTATAAGACAGTAAAATATTTGGGCATTTTATTAACAACAGTAAGTGTTTAATGGTAATTTGACAACTTAGAATTTAACATGTTTCAATAAGATATTACTGCAGCTGGTGGATGATTCATCCCTGTCTCTTGTAAAAGGGCATACAGTCTAGTATTTCTGGGGAGCAATAATAAATTGAAAATGAACATGTTTGCAATAATAAGGGTGAAACATTTCCAGCTCTTCTGTTCAGAATGCCAAAAGAACATTTATGTAAGTGGTACAAATAGGTCATTATCAAATGTGTCAAAGAAACCCACAGTGGAATGTATTTTCCATGTAATTGCTCTTAATTCCTCTTTTTATTTAAGTGTGCTGCTATTGTGGAAAGGTTTCTATGACTATTATTATAAGCAATTTAAAGTTTGATTGTAAGAAATAGGGGTTATCTTTATATTTTAATGTTATCATCCCTTGTTCTCTTTTCCAAATTTTTATTTAATTTATTCTGTCTATAGGTCAATATGAGATTTAAATAAAATAACAAAATAAATAAGCTTGAGTACTTAGGCATGCATATTTGTTCAAAAACAAAGTATTCATTTTATTCACCCAAAAAGAATGGACAACATCATCAATAAAGACATAATTCAATCATTATACAATTGAAAATATATCCTTTTTTAAAAAATTAACTATTGGTTTCTATATTGTCATATATATAACAAAATAAAGAAGCTTAAGTACTTAGGCATACATATTTGTTCAAAAACAGAGCATTCATTTTATTCAACCAATGAACAACATCATCAATAAAGACATAATTCAGTCATTATACAATTGAAAACATATCCTTTTATTAAAAAATGACTATTTGGTTTCTATATTGTCATATATATAATTAATTATAATATCAAAATATTTTCAAAGATTCAAAGGAAGTATTTGATGTTACCTACTATAAATAAAAATAAATTATATTTCTATAGCTAAAATATGTATAGATTAGTACATTTACAACACTTTCACTTTATTTATCTATAATTATCAAATTATATACAGTGTTCTTATTTATTAGAACCAAATGAGAGAATTTATATGTATTTAAAGTTAAATTTCAAACTAAGTATCCATAGTAGATTTTATTTGAACATATTTCTCTTCTGCAAAAAAACCCCTCTGCTATATTAAATATTTACTGTTGAAATGAAATTATTCAAATCAATCTTCCAGGTTATTAGCACTGAAAAATAGCATACCCATGTATTTTATTAGGCATTTTTATTTTCTTCATTTATGAGCTGTAAACACAATAAATGTTTAAAATATATTCTCATACAATAACAGATAATTTCAGTAAATTATTTTCTGTAACATATAGGTAAAATGCAGATTTTTAAAATGGACTGCTTACATTTTACTGTTAGTATAAACAAAAGTGCTTACTCAAATACTTAACTGCATTTGAAATTATTTTCTTATATCACTGCTTAATACAACACATCTTACACAGAAATTTAGCATTGTTACATACGGAAAATGAGACGCTGCCTGGAAAATAAATCATTCTTTCATCCCAGCTGAATTTTAATAAAGGCCAGTATCTTAAGTATTGTTAAAATGTTCTCTCAAGAATGAGCTACATTCTTTTCCAAGAGCAATAAACTGTTACTTATACCAATGTCCAAACTACAACTCTGGCTTAACATGAGTTTACTTTGTAAATATGTGTCCAACCTGATGGAATTTAAAAATAAATCACAATACAATAAAGAAAATAAAAGGAGAATCATTTTTATTTAATTTTCAAAGACTTAATTTAGAACAAAAAGTTGTGGTAAGTAACTCAAGTGACAGATATTGAAGAAGCCAACAGACTCATATCATTGAAGAATATGAGAGCCTCAACTATTGAATTATATTTTTATTGGAAATCCATAGAAATATAATCAGATAATTTCTACAATTGTCTAGTGTGAAAAAGAAAATTCATAGAAACTTTTCAAGGTATGCAGAAACAATTCCGGGTGGAAAATAGAGCTCAAAATGAGAGATTTTGTCCTGACAACATGTTTAAATCTAAAACTACTGTAATTACTTTGACATTTAAGATTAGAGATATATGAATAAGTACTTAAGGTCCATCCAAAGTACAGATTATACCTATAGATATCATGTTCATATTCAGGTGGATTTCACTTTCCGAAAACCAAACTCATGAGTTTAAATAATCCTTTTTTCTACCTAATTCAGTATCAACTATTCTCTTAAACTAATAGAGAATGATGAACTTAGACTCTCATGGTTTTATATACATATGTAAATGAGTAACTCTTTAAATATTAAGAAACTATAAAGAGCATAAGTCTGATGAAAATATTCAAAAAGCAAAAAAACAAAACAAAAACAAAAACAAAAACAACAGACAACAAACAAAACAAGTTTAGAAGCTGAATGAAATAAAGGAGTAAATTTGAGCACTAAAAATGGAAAGGGGAGACCAAAATTCTTAACTAGAACATGAGGACCTGATTCCTACATGTCCTTTGTATTATCAAAATCTGAAAAAATTGAAAGAGAAAATTCTATAGTGAGTTTTTAAAACTTTAAATGAGATTTTCTTTGGACATTCAAAACTCTAATAAGTATGTTTAAATAAACCAGACACAATTCTAACACAGGAAAATAGCAGTATACTGGAGAAAGTTGTCTACCCCTTCAAACAGGTGAACTTATTTATAAAACTATAGCATGCTATTTGATTATAAAAAAGCATGTATTTTTTTCTTATTGTTTCTGTTTAATTTTTCTAAATTGGGGAACTGGATAACATGATTTTAATTTGACCATTTTTTTTTAAATGTAGTGACAGTCTCAGCATCTTTTTATGTCAAAAGTATGTGGATATTTATTTTACTTTTTAGTTCTTGGATTTTAATATAATTGCCACATTTCTCTATCTTTTCTTCCAAATCTTTCTATATACCTGACCCCACTTGCCTTCTAATTCATGTTCTCTTTGTCATTAGTTCTCTAATCATTCATATGTATATCCATGTGTATGTATATTCCTGAATTGAGGCCTGATGTGATTTTTTTCTTTCTTCTTCAATATCTTTCCTGGTGTTATCCTTGTTCAGTTCACATTTGAGCATTCACAGAGTATCTGAAGATCTAAACAATGCCTGAAAATGTATAATATTTACAGAACTGCTAATATAGAAGAGTGGAGGCTCAGAAGGCTTCATTCCTAGAGAAGGAACTACAGGAAACTGAGAAATGCTGAGAACATGGTAAATATTCTTCTTTAGAGAAGAGCACACCAATATGAATCTAATAAAACAATTGTTTGACCCTAAAATATTACATATTCAAATAACATTATAGGGAAACAAATATAAATCTATAGGGAATTGCTTATCTATCATCGTATTGGTCTTTAGTGCTAATATCTATTCACACTTTTGAAGAAATATTATATTTCTAGTGCAAATTAATTTTACACCAGAGTTTTCCTTTATTGGAATCTAAGTACAGCTGTTCTTGATTTTTGTCAGATATAATGAAATGAATGATGAGCATACACATAAGAAGGAAATAATATATATTGCATAAGAAATATTAAAAGATTACTATGAATGAATAAATAAAAATAGAAGTAATTTTATTTAAAAATGAAATTTATGACAGTGTTGGTCAAGTCTATCCTTAAAGTCCTGTTAAATTTAAAAATAGTATTCTTAAAACTGACAATAAAAACATAAAAAGCTTGATTTTTTGTTATTAATTATAATCATGTCAAGTGTAGTTAAAAAGTTATTTCACCAATATATTCTAAAAGAAGTTAATTGATGGTACTTAAAGATTGCAAAATTATTAGTATAAGAGCTTGAAGACACATTAATCTTAAACATTTATCAAAATCTTTTATATATAGCCAAGTATATATCCTTAAGTATTAATGAATATATATTAACAATGATTCTTAAGTGATCACAATAGAAATAATTAGGATTTATATGAAGTGTGTTGGAATGTTATGTTCATAGAAACAGATTATGCAATATCCACTGTAGCACATTACTAAACACATCATGAGAAATAAGTAAACTGAAGTCCTGCAATGGTTTTCTCCTAGTGGAAACAATCTCTCATAGTGTTTCAGGAAGTTAAACCAAACATGCCAGTCTCAATAAACAAACAATTTATAAGTTTCAGAGATTCATAGGGGCCCTCTCCATTGTTATACATGCAGTAAGAAGAGATTACTGGGGAACAGAGACTCTCTATTTCACAAGTCTTTCAGAATACTCCAGGTGTATATCTCTTGTGAGTTTTCACCCAAGTGAAATGGGGCTTTTAGATAATGAGACTGATTGTGAGTCTAACACGCTCTTGTAGGTAACCTCAATAAACTTTCTTTTGTCTCTAAGCTGAAGATGGGTAACAGTTCTTTATTTAGTCTGTTTTTGGTATCATATCTGGGTTAATATGAATTTGTACTAACTTCTCCAAGGTTGTTGATAAAACACCTATCACTAGAAGAAACTAAAAACCAACTTTAAATTAACTGAAAGATTTTTAATTGTAAAAACAATGTAAATTGATAAATATACTCAAATGTACTGATTTCAGATAAAAATACCTTTCTTTATGATATAGAAGAACATGTTTGTCTATATAATATGAACAATATATCTCTTCAAATAAGGAAATAAAAATGGAAATGCTTTCTACAGAGGAGGAGATGTAAATTGCATCAACTAAAGCTTAGATATGCATAGATTATAGGTGTTTGCCAAAGTGAAAAGAGAAGAAATGATGGACATACGATCTTTGTGTTTGTCCTGTTTATCCTTGCCCATGTCAACACACATTTCTTAGGCACAACCTCTTCCGATTATACATGAGAACAATATTCTTAATTGGGAGGATACCACTGTTTCTGTATTTATGAGAGTATATAAAATGCATTTAGAATATATCCAATCTGTTTACCTGGTTAGAATGCAATAACAGTGTTGGCAGTTCCATTTTTCTATTTTGTTTATGGTGCAAACCAGATTTAAGAATTATTTGCATATGTTGAAAAATAATTAGGAAATAAATAATAATTTCATGATGGAGATTTACTCATTAAGTAAAATGAAACTCAAGGGGACCACACCTATGGTGAAAACTTTGCAAAATGTGTTCTTGATTTTATAAAAATAATTATGATCTATAATGCAAGATGTAGATAGATTGCTTAATAATAATTTCAGATATAAATTTTCTTCTATGGCTCTCTGAAGAGGCATTTGGAAAATGAAATAGATTAATTGCTTACTGCTAGGAGGACAGTATTCACCATAAATTCTCTTTTACTATGTTGAATTACCTCATACGAAGAAAAAACACAAAGTACATTCTTGATAGTTCAAAACCTTCACATTATGTTTATTTATTCTTTTCTCCTTTCAACCTTTAATCAGTGAATAATGTAGCACTTCTCCCTTTCTAGTGGATTATTTTTTTTTAACATTTCGTTCCTACAATAGGAATAAAGAACCTTTTATATTTCACGTTTGGATTATATCATAAATTTAAAATTTTCTGTTCTTATTCTATTGTCAAACCAGTAAATATACTGTCACTCATTAAAAAAAAATAGCACTCTTAATTAAGTTAGTTTCAGAGTACTCAGACACCAAAGCAGATTTTACTCTTTAATATCTAAAATGGTAGTACTTTTCTTCATTAATGCCAACAGAAAAGGTGAATTTCTTGATGTAGTACATTGAATATAATTTGATCCAAAAGTATATGCTGTAAGCTTGATTTTCCATGTTGTTTGAAATATTTTTGTACAAGTCATTGTCATTTTAATATTTTTTCTATATTAAAAAAGGTAGCCAGTGTAACACTGTATATCTTCCATACTGCTTATCAGATCAACCTCAGAGACCTTAAACTTTGTACTTTATTGCCTGATCCAATTATAAGCAAATATTCCATCCATCTATCTGAAATGTCCATGTGATCCAAATTGCTATGTTTACTCCCTTTGATTTTTCAAAGGACAGTGAGTGATTCTGTAATTCCTTCTGAGCCTGCCTTTCTTTTCTCTCTGTATGATTTCTCATTAATACATTTGTAGTTCTATCCAACTATTTAGTAATAACCTTTCCTTTCTTTACCAGTGATGAGAAATTTTTCTTCATTGCCTCTCCTTATTTTTTTTTATTGATAACATAGTCTTTGACTATGCAATAGTCAAAAAGCTTAGGAATTTCTTAGCTGTTTGATTCAATATATGCCCAAGTAATGTGATAGTGCTAGGGAAGAGAGAGGAAAACAATCAAAAAAAAAAAACCAATAAAGAGTAGCTCAACTTTTTTCTTGCATTTTAAATATATAATATGGCAAAATCAACCACTATCAATTGATTAAATTTATTATTAAAAAAACTCATGAACTATAGATACATTTTGCCCATTGAAAGATGAATAAGCAAAATGCAAATATTTAAGCCCGATGAAATAAGTTTTATAAAACAAATAATTAAAAGTGCTTTCCAAGACACTTTGTGATTAGTTTCTATCAGATAGAGAACAAATGAACAAGAAGAAGCAAATGAACAACCAGCCAGCAGAAATCCCCCACTCCCTAGATTGTTTCCCAAAGACCCATTCTATCACTATTGCCTCTTTCTCCTCACTCTTCACCTCAATGTCCACACTGATACTGGCTACCTCCCCCAAAATCCATAAGACTGAAGCTGATCTGATGCTGGCCACACCATTCAGAAGCAGAAATCTAAGACACATCACTCAGGAGTCTGCTGTACTCAAGAACAAACTTGCCTTTGAAGTTCAAACTTTAACCTGAACAGAGATTTCCTAATACTTCAGAGGTCTTGCCATCAAGCAGAATTGCAGGTTATACAGTTTAGAAAACCAATGAGAAAATGGAATCCAAGGAAGAAACATTCATCCAACAAAGACAAACTCAGAAATCAGCACCTAGAACTATAATCATCCTAAATCAGATTTCTAAATGCCAGTGTGAGAACAAAGGCCAGGGCAAGATGCAACTACGAGAGTCCACCTATCCTATAACAGTAAGACGTGACTATTATAATGCAGCTGAAGAAAATGACATTAAAATCAAATTAAGGATAGTGATAGAAGTTATTAAAAAGAAAACGAAACAGATAGGTGAAGGAAAATGTTCAGTACTTGAAAGTTGAAATATAACAATAAAGAAACACAAACTGAGGGAATTATAGAAATGGAAATCTAGGTAAGCAAATAGGAACTACAGATTCAAACATTTTCAACCAACAGAATAGAAGAGATGGAAAAGAGAATCTCAGGAGTTGAAGAAAAGATAGAAAAAATACATTCATCAGTCAAAACAAAATCTAAAAATTCCTAGCACAATACATGGAGGAAATCTGGGACACTACCAGAAGACCAAACCTAAGAGAAATATGAATAAAAGAGGAATCACGGCTGAAAAATCTCAGAATATATATATATATATCATTGGTGATCTATACATTTATAAAATGTGGTCACACTGTGTTTGTTTTGCTTGTTACAGCTCTAAGGATTAAACCCAAGACTATGCTCATTCTAGACAAATTCACTACCACTGAACTACATCCCTAGCCCAATCACTCTAGTCTTAAAGACTATGGTACTATAATCTTTCCCTGTATGCTTTTTAAACTAAGTTTTTTTAAAATTAAAGATTGTTGGGGGAAACAACTCTAGAATAAGAAATAAAATTTTTAGAAAAGATCCAACAGGAAACCAGTAAGTCAATGAGGGGTGTGTTAGTAGCTTTTCTCTTGACTATGACAAAACATCTGGCAAATAAATTCAAGTAAAGAAGGATTGACTTTTGCTCATGGTTTAAGGCAGGATATGGTATATCACCCAGTGCTCAGTCGAATGGTTGGGTGCCAGCATCTACTTCTGTATTTGTCAGGCTCTGGCAGAGCTTCTCAGGAGACAGCTATATTAGGCTCCTGTCAGCATGCACTTCTTGGCATCCACAATAGTGTCTGGATTTGGTGTATGGGACAGATCCTCAGGTGGGGCAGTCTTTGGATGTCCTTTCCTTCAGTTTCTGTTCCACACTTGGTGTCCATATTTGCTCCCGTGAGCATTTTGTTCCCCTATCTAGAAAGGACAGAAGCATCCAACCACAAAAGAACATACGTGGTATACACTCAGTGATAGATGGATATTAGCCCAAAACCTCGGAATACTCAAGATACAATTCACAGACCACAGAAAATATATTTAATAAAATCATCTATATCTATTTACATCTTCTATGATTTTGTTAAATATAACTTTAAGGACAGGCTTATAAAGGTACAAATAAAGACTATTAAAAGCTACAAGCAGAAAAATTCCAAGCAATATATAAAGGTGTACCTATTAGAATTATATACAAATTCTCAACAGGGACACTAAAAGACAGCAGGGCCTGCACTGATATCTTACAGACTCTAAAAGACAATAGATGCCAGGCAAGACTATGATACTCCATAAAGCTCTCAATCAACATAGATGGCAAAAACAAAATATTTCTTAAAAAAATCAAATTTATACAATGCTTAGTCAAAAATAGAGCCCTACAGAGAGTACTAGAAGAAAAACATCAACCCAAGGAGGTTAACTACGCCAATGAAAACACAAGCAATAAATAATCTCATATCAAAATCAAAAAAGTTAAACACACACACAAACACACACACACATATTTCTACCACTACCACAACCAACATTATAAAAGGAATTCACAATTGTTGTTAATTAACATATCTTAATATCACTGAACTCAATTTTCCAATTAAAAGACACAGGACAACAACATGGATACAGAAACAGAATCCACCCTTTCACACAAGAAATATATCTAAGTATTAAAGACGGGCATTATCTAAGAGTAAAGGGTGAGAAAAGTGTTTCTGAGCAAAGAGATCTAAGAAGCAAACTATTCTAAAATCTAACAAAAGAGACTCCAAGACAAAATTAATCAAAAGAGATGGGAAAGGACATTTCATAATCATTAAAAAAATTCCACCAAGATGGCATTTTAATTCTTAGCATCCATGCCACAAATCCAAGGGCATCCACATTTATAAAAGAAACATTACTAAAACTTAAATCACTCATCAAATCACCCACATTAATAGAGTGAGATTTCAGTGCCCCACTGTCTCCAATGGTCATACCTACCAAATACAGAAATACTGGAGCTAAGATATGTTGTGAACCAAATAGACCCAACATAGCTACAGAAAATTTTTCTCAACCACACAAAAGAATATACTTTCTCCTCAGCACCTCACAGAACTTTCTCCAAAATTGAGCACATGCTGAGTCACAAAGCAAGTATTGACAGATATGAGAAAATTGAAATAATCACCTGAATCTTATCAAACTGCCTCAAATTAAAGATGGATATTTATCACCATGGAAACAACATAAAGCCTACAAACTCATATAAGCAGAAAATTTCCATACTTAATGACTATAGGAATAAATGAATTAAAGACTTTCTAGAATTCAATGGTAATAAATACATAGCATATCAAAACTTATGGGACAAAATGAAAGCAAGACTAGGAGAAAAGTACATAGAACTAAGTGAAAATGGACTTCTCTCATATAAGCAACTTAACAACATACCTGAAAGCTCTAGAACAAAATGAAGCAAACACTCAAACACTCAAAAGGAGTGGAAAGCAGGTAATAATATGACTGAGGGCTAAAATCAATAAAATAGAATGAGAACAATACAAAGAATCAATGAAACAAAGAATTTGTTCTTTGAGAAATTCAAGAGAGGAAAACCCTTATCCAAGATAACTAAAAGACAGAGAACATCCAAGTGAACAAAATCAGAAAAGAAAAAAGGGAGACATAAGAATAGATACAACAGAATTCCAAAGAACCAATATGTTCAATACATAGGGTGTATGTATTCCAGAAAATTGAAAATTCTAAAAGAAGTGGACACTTTTCTTGATAGATATCACTTGCTGAAATTAAATAAAAATCAGATAGTTGAAATAAACCTAAATTCCTAGTGATGTAGAAGCAGTCATTAAAGTTCTACAAAACAAAAGAAGCAGAGGCCCAGAGAGTTTTAGTACAGAATTTTACCAGATATTGAAAGAAAAGCTTACACCAAAACTCCTCATATTATTCCACAAAATAGAAACGAAGGAACGCTGCCAAATTTAATTTATGAAGCCACAGTCACTTTATTATCTATGGCATACAAGAGTCAACAAAGAACAAGAATTACAGACCAATTTCTCTCATGAACAATAATGCAAAAATACCCAATAAAATACTGACCAAACAAATCCCAGGACATATCAAAAAAGCATCCACCACGATCAAGTAGGCATCATCCTAGACATGCAAGAATGGCTTAATATATGTACATTTGTCAATGTAATCTACCATATAAACAAACTGAAAGAAAAGAAACTAAAATCCCCACATGACCATTGCACAGATGCTTGTTGAGGTTTGGTCTTTTGCTATGCTAAATACCTATTGCTCACATAGACACATATAGCGTGTGACCTTGCCCCCATGATATCCCTGATTGGTGAATAAAGCTGCCAAAAGCTGGGCAGAGAAGACAGGTGTGGTTTAGAGTTCTTAAAAACTAAGTGGGAAAAAAAGAAATTGGAAAGAGAAGAATCCACCATGGGGTAAAATCTTAAAATAATGACCAAGTATATTGGCTAATTGGAGTTAAGAGCATCCCAGAAGAAACAAGGCAAATAATATAATGGTATTATTGGCTGGGAAATAGACAATAGTATAGAGGATAGATATCTGCCCAACTCTTGTTCTGATTATGACTTACTATAAATATTAAGATTCTATGTATGTTTTATCCATGAATTAACTGGTCCAAGTCAGGGTAGAAACCCTGGATTGGGATTAAATACTTTCTATAATAGATACAGAAAAAGACTTTGACAAAAATCCAACATACCTTCATGTTAAAAGTCTTGTGGAGATCAGGCCTAAAATGGATATGCCTAAACACAGTAAATACAATTTATAGCAAGCTTATAGTCAACATCAAATTAAATGAAATGAGAGTTATAACAATTCCCCCTAAAATAAGGAATAAGTCAAGACTGTCTGCTCTCTTTACATCTATTCAATAGAGTACTTAAAGTTCTAGCTCAAACAATGGTTCAACTAAACTATATAAAGATGATATAATCAGAGAAAGAATCAGTCAAAGTATTATTATTTACAGATAATATGATAGAATACATAAGTTACCACAAAAAGTCTACCAGGGAACTCCTATAGAAGGTAACCACCTTCATTAAAGTGGAAGTACACAAGATTAAATAACTAAAAAAAAATTCAGTAGCTCTCTGTCTTAGTCAGGGTTTCTATTCCTGCACAAACATCATGACCAAGAAGCAAGTTGGGGAGGAAAGGGTTTATTCAGCTTACACTTCTGCATTGCTGTTCATCACAAAAGGAAGTCAGGACTGGAACTCAAGCAGGTCAGGAAGCAGGAGCTGATGCAGAGGTCATTGGGGGGAGGATGTTTCTTACTGGCTTACTTCCCCTGGCTTGCTCAGCCTGCTCTCTTATAGAACCCAAGAATACCAGCCCAGGGATGGTACCACCCACAAGGGGCCTTCCGCCCTTTGATCACTAATTGAGAAAATGTCCCCCAGTTGGATCTCATGGAGGCATTTCCCCAACTGAAACTCCTTTCTCTGTGATAACTACAGCCTGTGTCAAGTTGACACACAAAACCAGCCCGTACAATTGACTCCTTGTCAACTTGACACACAAACACATCACTATTAAGCCTCAATCCATACTTTCTTATTCATTCCCAAGATCTAAATAACTTTAAAAGTCCATAGTCAGTCTTTACATATTAAAAGTTCAATCCCTTTAAAAGGTCCAATATCTTTTAAAATTCAAAGTCTTTTAAAATTTCAAAGTCTCTTAACTGTGGGCTCCATTAAAATACTTTCTTCCCTCAAGAGGGAAAAATATCAGGGCACAGTCACAATCAAAAGAAAAACTCAGACTCCAATGGTTCAATGTCTGGGATCCAACTCATGATCTTCCAGGCTCCTCCAAGGGCTTGGGTCACTTCTCCAGCTCTGCCCTTTATCTTCTAGGCTCCAGCTGCCTGTACACCACTGCTGCTGCTGTTCTTGGTAGTCATCTCATGGCACTGACATCTCCAAAACACTGCTGTCTTCTGCTGTAACTAGACATCACCAATAGCCGCTCATAGGCTCTCTTCATGGTGCCAAGCCTCAACTCCTATGCATGACCTCTTCAGTCCTGGGCCATCAATTGCAACTGAGGTTGCACCTTCACCAATGGCCTTCTGAGGCCTCTCACAGTGTCAAGCCTCATCTCCTGTCATGACCCCTTCATGCCTTCAAAACCAGTACCACCTGGGTGACTCTTACACAGCACCAAGTCCAGGCACAGCACAAAGTACAACCATGGTTATCACTGGAACACAGCCTCTGTGCTCTCAGAAAACACTGCCCAGAAGATTTCACCTCAGTGATGCTGGTCTCTTCTTAATCACTGATAATTTCTTAGCTCCAGCTAACCAGCATCAATAGTCCCAGTAACACAAAGGTTTGCTTTAGAATTTCTGGTATCTTGTTAATCACAGCTGATTCTTCAGCCCCAGCTAACCAAAACCACAGAATCTTCACACTCAAAACATGACCCTGATAAGAGTCTTTAATCTTCCCTCTGAAATTTTACAAGCCAGGCCTCCATTGTCTGCACTTATCTCAACATTATCTTCCAAGCTCCTACAGAACATTCTACAGAGCTCTTAACACCGAATGGATCTTCTAGCACAAAATTCCAAAGTCCTTCCAGAGTCCTCCCCAAAACATGGTCAGGTTGTCACAGGAAAACCCCACTTCTGGTACCAATTTGTCTATTCCTATTTCTCTTTACCAGGTTTCTATTCCTGCACAAACATCATGACCAAGAAGCAAGTTGGGGAGGAAAGGGTTTATTCAGCTTACACTTCTGCATTGCTGTTCATCACAAAAGGAAGTCAGGACTGGAACTCAAGCAGGTCAGGAAGCAGGAGCTGATGCAGAGGCCATGGGGAGGATGTTTCTTACTGGCTTACTTCCCCTGGCTTGCTCAGCCTGCTCTCTTATAGAACCCAAGAATACCAGCCCAGGGATGGTACCACCCACAAGGGGCCTTCCCCCCTTGATCACCAATTGAGAAAATGTCCTCCAGTTGGATCTCATGGAGGCATTTCCCCAACTGAAACTCCTTTCTCTGTGATAACTCCAGTCTGTGTCAAGTTGACACACAAAATCAGTCAGTACACTCTCCTATATAATAATTGCATAAAGTATGAGAAATGAGTGAAACAACATTATCATAATTATTATATAATACCTATAGTATTATTATATAATACCTTGGGGTATGTCTATCCAAGCAATTGCAAGATCTATATGATAAAAACTTTATGACTCTGAAACAGAAAATTGAAGATGCTATCAGAAGAATGAAAGAACGCTTAAGAATAAGTAAGGATAAATTGTAAATAAGGACCATCCTATTAAAAGCAATCTACACTGAAGTGAATGGATAAAAGATTAAGTTATAAAAGAAAAAAAAATACCAGCCCTCCCATAGAAATGGCAAATGGGCTGAGGAAACAAAAAGGGGAAAAAACACTTTTCAAAGTAGCCACAAGTAATATATCTTGAGGTTACTCTAAACAAGTAAATGAAAGCCCTGTAGGATAAAATCTTCAAGTTTTTGAAAAAAGTATTTGAAAATTTCCAAAGTCAAAATATCTCCCTTGCTCATGATCAGTGGGATTAACATAGTAAAAATTTACATCCTGCCAAAAACAATCTACAGATTCAATAATTCAATAAAATTCCCCGTAAAAATTCCAACATAATTTAGAATAGACCTAGAAACAAAAAACAAAAAACAAATGCTCAACCTCATGTGGTTAACATAAAACAAAACAAAACTCCAAAACTGGATAGCCAAAATAATTCTACAATAAAAATACTTCCAGGGTTATCACCATCTTTTATTTCAGCTGTACTACAAAGCAATAGTAATAAAAGCTACATGCTATTGGAATAAAATGAAACTGATTAATCAATGGATTTGAATCAAAAACCCAGACATAAATCTACATACCTATGAACTGGATTTTTGATAAAGACAGATATATACAATGGAAAAGAGAAAGCATCTTCAACATAAGGTAATGTACTAACTGGAGGTAGGCATATAAAAGAATGCTAGTAGATCCACTCTGCTTAAACTATACTCAGGGTAGAAATCCAATCTCCTCCTGACTGACTTTAGATCAAAATATAAAATTCTCAGCTCCTTCTCAAACACTATGTCTGCATACATGCCACCATGCTTCCCACCATTATGATAATGGATTTAACTTCTGAATCTCAAATTCTGCCTTAATTAATGTTTGTCTTTATAAGAACTTCCTTGGTCATGGAAAAATAAGACCCTAAGTCAGAAATTGGTACCAAGGGCTCAGATATTTCTGTGATAAGCCTAACCATATATCCATACATTTTGGGTTGATTTGGTTTGGTTACTTTGTGATTGTTAATTTTTTTTGTTGTTGTTGTTTTGTTTTCTAACTTCGATATCAGGTCTTTGGAAAGCTGTGGAATGCTGTAAATGGGGATTAATGGACCATACTCAGGAAAGCATGGAAGACAGTGGTTCTGAGTAAGATAGGACCTGTGAGGCTTGTCTCAAGAAGATTTTGAGAAGAAATTTAGAATGTTGCCTAGAGATCATTCTTGTGATACCTTGGTGAAGAACATCACTGCTTTTTGTCCTTGTCTAAAGAGTTCACATGAGGCTAAAGTAAAGAGATTTAGATTGATTTCACTGGCCAAGAAAATCTCAAAATAGCCCAGCATAGACACTGTGTTGCAGCTGACTCTTATGAATGGTGCTTAGATTAAGCATAGCAAGCTTAGAAAGCAAAAATACAAAATATATAGTTCAAGATTAAAGGGCTGCTATGAAGTAAATTGGAGCTAAGTCCTGTCTGTATTCAAGTAGATAAGCAGACTAAGGGAGTGTTTACATTATGACAAACTTCCAATCAGCTCAATAAATTTCCATCTTTTGAAATGGATGTTGAGGCATTAAGAAGGTGTTGGCTCAGTGGTTAAGAGCACAGACTGCTCTTCCAGAGGTCCTGAGTTCAATTCCCAGCAATCACATGGTGGTTCACAACCATCTGTAATGGGATCTGGTGCCTTCTTCTGGGGTGGCTGAAGAGAGCAATGGTGTATTCATATGCATAAAATAAATAAATAAATCATTTTTAAAAAATTCTCTGAAATGGATGTTGAAAAGGCAAGAATGGAACCTATTCTAACTTTACTATATTTTTCAGTTGTATGAGAGATATTGACATCAATACTATAACCTGGCATTATTATAACCTGGTTATTGTTTTGATTTGCGCTTTAAGAGATATAGTTGTGTCAAGTCAACTTAGGATGGATCCACAGCGGCTATTCTCAGTTGTCAACTTGACTATATCAGAAGTGTATTATAATCCAGAAATGAAGGGTACATCTGTGCTTCGGATCTTGAGACAGGAGAACAATATATTTTAATCTTTGAAGTATAGTGGCCATGCTTTGTAACTGCCCGCACTTACATCAAACGGGTTACCTGGAAGGGAAGCTGGGGATGGATGGGAAGGTGGCAAAAAACAGATGAAGACCAAGACAACACCTGCTATTCAAGGTCTCAAAGTGTAATGGAGAATTCCAAATATATAGGCAGGGAAAACCTTCCCCCAAAGGCTGGAAGCTTCTCCACAGGTAGTTTTCAGGAAACTGCAGGTGCTTGAAAAACCATGGGCTTCACTTTGGTCTGAGCACTCCACCCCAGGTGGAGGGGATTATGGCTAACACAGGAGTTCCTGCTCAAAGGCTGGAAGAGGAACTTCATGTTGGTCAATGTCAAGTTCCTGCCAGGTGGCATGGCACCCCAATAAGGCTCTCTACAATGCTTATAATGAAAAGGAATTATAGAAAACCTTAGGTCCAGGTGTAGTGGTATGTTAATTCTTTGACTCCGGTGACAGAGTCAGAGATTTCTGAGTTTATTGTAAGTCTACAGGGCAAGTTCCTGTACATTCAAGCTTAGTCATAGAAAGAAATCATAGAAAACAGAAAGCTGGTAAAGATTAATAGAATAGAAAGATTGTGTTCCTGCCCTAGCAAACGGTAGAACTTTGTAGCTTTGGCCACAGTGCTCTGGCTTTAGGGTCAAGAATAGAAGGTGTTACAGGGACAATTGATACTGGTTACCTAGAGCTAAGAAATTAGAAGTGATTAAGAGTCCAGAATCAGTGAGGTGAATTCTTCTGGAAAGTGTTTTCTGAGAGCACAAAAGAGCTATATTTCGGAGATCTATCTCATGCTGGCAGATAGATTTGGTAATGTGTAAGAATTATCCAGGTAGTAATGGTTTTATAGACATGAAGGGATCAAGGACAGAAGCTATGGCTTGGCACTGTTGAGAGGCCAGGGAAGGCTATTGGTGAAGGTGTAGTCTCATTGGCAGTTGATGGACCAGGACTGAAGACATTATACAAAGAAGTTGAGTCTTATGACCATGAAGAGATATGATGATGTGCTATTGATGAAAGTGCAGCCTAGTTGCAAAGGAGGACCACAGTAAATGTGAGGTGTCAATAACATGGGGTGACCACCAATAACAGCAGCAGGAGTAAAGTGGAGTCAACCAGAGCCTAGAGTTCTATTGAGCACAGAGCTTTTGAAGTGAGCCAAGCCTATGGAGAAGCCCAGAAGGTCATGTGGAGAAACCAAGTATTGAATAAGATTGTGTGAATTTGAAGATGCCTTGAAGAATACATGATGTTAGAGATACCAGAGCTCTAGGATACCTGCCAAAAAATCTACTAATAGGAAGTCAAACCATCTCAATATAAAGAAGAGTGTTGCAATAAACAAAGCTGAAATATGTTGGATATCAAAGATGGAAATACAGAGTTTGGAGTTTGCCCAGTTAGTCTTTGGTCTTTTGATCTTCTCTTTGAATTTGAATTATAGAAGATTACGGGTAAAAGATTGAATGAATCTCAGAGGAGACTTTGAACTTTGGTCTTTGATAGAACATAACAATGTTGAGACTATAATAGACTTTGAGAACTTTTGAAGATGGACTAAATGAAGTTTACATTATAAAATTATGAGGCATGGGGAGTGATATTTGGTGGTTTTAATAGGGTTTGCCCTCATAGACTATGGGATCTATGAGAGATGAAAAGTAGGAGTGAGAGACTTGGGGGAAGAGGAGGAAGTGGAAAACTATAACTGCGATGTAATATATGGGGAATAATGTTTCAAAAAGACAAAAAAAAAGGCCAAAAAAGAGATGAATATCTGCCTTGCATTTTATGACTAATTTCAGTAAAATAATTTTGTCATGATTTATTATGTTTCTAAGTACAATAAGTACTTGCAAACAAGTTCATTCGTGTTTTTCTAAAATTTACTTTATTCAAATTGTGATGTTTTATATTTTCTATAAATTTTCTAAATTTTCATCTTACATTTTACATTGCAATTATATATTTGCAGATTTAAATTTCTGAGTGTGAAGTTTTGAGAGTATATAATAAAGAGTATCTTATATTAAGTTTTAAGAAGAATTTTTATCTCTTTAAGTTTATATATGAGTAATGATATAAAATTATGATTATACAGGATGTAGCATGATAGAACAAATCTATTATGTATCAACCAAATACTAAACTTATTTGTATATTTTATTTAAAATATATCCAGAATCATAATAAATACAGGTAGAGTAAGTATATTAACAAGCAGATACTAAATATAATCAAAACTTTAATGGTAAATACAGGACACAAATGTCTTTATATAATGATGCAGAAAGGAATGTTTGGATACCTAATATCCCCCCCCAAAAAAATTAACAACTTAACACTAATGTGCAACTTATTGCATGAAGCTATTTCTAAAAGTTAGAAAGATATTACATAAAAATCTTAATGCCAGAAGGAATTCCTTTCTGCAGGTTGCTGGTGAGGTATATATTGTTATGGGGAAAACAGAACAATATAAACTATTGGTACCAGTGTTGGTTGCTTATCATAAGTAGGTCAAACTCTAACACTAAAGTCACCTTATGCTTTAGTAGCAAGTTAGACAAAAAATCAATTTTGACTGGGGCTTGACACTTCCTTCTTCTTTCATCATACCAGAAAGTTTTCTACAGACTCCTTTAGAAAGTTGTCAGCAGTCTTACTCATCCATATACATTGCTTACATTACTAATAATCTGCCATGAAAGTTGTTTCAACTGCTGCAATAATAGCATACAATTATAATGATAACATTATAGTTGGTTTTGATGCTTTCTCTACAGGGTAGAATGCACATCTGGTCCTGAATAGGTATTATTGATATCATTATTATTATTATTATTATTATTATTAGTAGTAGTAGTAGTAGTAGTAGTAGTAGTAGTAGTAGTAGTATCCCTATTTCTTGAAATAATGATTCTTCCAAATTTCTCTTCTAAACAGACCAGAACAAACAAACAGAAAAGAACTTAGCTCAAGCAAATTTAAATTTCATGATCTGAACTTAGTTTAATATTGAGAAGATCAAAAGTTATGGCAGATAAGTCTGCAAGTGTATTGGTGAGAATGCAAATCATCATAGCTTCTGGGCAAGTCTATCAGGGAGGGTTTAGCTAGATTAAACAACATGGAAAGATCACTCTTGATGGGAGTAGCAACATTCAGTGAGATTGCTACTGGAGTAAATATTAAAGGAGAAGCTAGCTGGCCAGGCATGCTCATTGTTCTCAAGATCCCATGAATCCAGAGCAGATACTTCAAGTTCAACACCAGTGTCCTGATGGAATTTAACTTTGAAATGTGAGCCAGAATAAACTTTTCGTTCAGGAAGTCCATTTTGTCAAGGTATTTAATTGTAATGAGTGTACAACTAGCATAATTGAGGTTTAATGCTGTTTTCATTAGTTTCTTATATATCTTCTCTAACACACATTCATTGACTTTGCCTTTTTATATATTTCTTCTTTGTATTTAATCTTTTTTTACACTTCAGATTTTATTCCCCTCTTGAACCACCCTCCGACTGCTCCACATACCATACCACCTCCCCACTCCCCTGTCTTCACAAGGATGTCCCACTCACACTCCCCCAACCCTACCCCACCTGACCTCTAAACTCCGTAGGGCCTCTAGTCAAGACAATGAAAACAATTTTGCTCTTACTTCTTATAAATTAAGATTCTATCAATTTCAACAATTTTTGTACTGTACTTATCTCAAGACTAACCTGTGATAAAATTTCCCAAAACAAGCACATTGACAATATTTAATGTCTATATCTATGTATATAGATACTATACTGAAATTATTAATTGAAAATTGACAATTGGAGGTATTGATTTGGAAGTATATATATATAGCTTATCAATTTATTATTATTTAAATAAATGATTGGTAGTGTCAGTGACTGTGACAAAACAGACTCTGGCCATCACTGCTCTCCACAGCCAGAGAAGATTCCTTACCCTTTTAGGGAATCTTGCCAGGTAAATCTAGATGCTTGAATTAGGTGTAGAAAGGGATTTCATGATGAGTCAGCATGAAGCAGAGATTAAATATGTCTGTTAGAAAACTAAGACATCTTCAAGTGTGTGAGTGTCAATTATTCAAAGGGCAGTTTTAATGGTGTTTTAAGTGTTTTTATATAGTATATTTTGTGTGTATGAATATCAAATTATATCTCAAAGTCTTAGATAAAAACCTTTTTTGCTGATTTTTCACTCCTTTTTAAATAAGAGATATTATAGTTAAACTACTGGATTATAATAAAATAAAATAAAACTATGGGCCTCAAGATTTGAACCAAAGGATTTGATTTTGATTTTTACTCTCTTGAGATCACTATTTAGACATGTGGCCTTGTTGGAGTAGGTGTGGCCTTGTTTGAGTAGTTGTGCCACTGTCATTATAGGCTTTAACATCCTCATCATAGCTTTCTGGATGCCAGTCTTCTCCTAGCAGCCTTCAGAAGATGTAGAACTCTCAGCTTTGCAAACACCATGCATGCCTGGATGCTGCTATGCTCCCACCTTGATGATAATGGACTGAAACTGAACCTGTAAGTCAGTCCCAATTAAGTGTTGTTTATGAGTTGCCTTTGTCATGGTATCTGTTCACAGTAGTAAAACACTAACAAAGACACCTAGTATATACAGCTTCATAAGTGGAACTAAGTAGTAAATGAGCCCATAAATTTCTCTTGTTGCTAGCTAGAAAGGGGCTACAAGGGCAGAGGAGAGCTATTAAATTTCTGTGCCAGGAAAAAATTGTCCCAAAGGTTTCTGGCCTACTTCCTCTAGAAGATGAAAATAGTAGATGGTTAGTGATCTTACAGTATACAGTTGAGAACAGAGAAACAGCACAGACTCTAATAATCTATTGTTACTCTTTGAATATTCTTATTTAAAATGTTACCATATAAAAGAAATGTCTCTATAGGCAAGATCTACAGCAAATCTTAATTGTGCTGCTATTCTGACTTTTCATCCATCAAAATGTTTTAATGAAATCTAGACTAAGGAGATCCTTTCTCTTCTTACATTCCTTTAGTTTTCCTACCTTTCCTCCTTCCACCAAGGCAATGAAAAGAAATTAAAATGTTTGGTTCCCTCAGGTCCTTATTTTTCTTTATATATACCACAAAATGGATTGCAGGTGACCATTACATACACCCTGACATCTCCATTCTAGAGTTTATATGAAGACAAATCAATGATAATAAACTTATTCTGCCAGTACATTAAAATGCTTAAGTCTTCTGGAGGGTATGATTTTAATAAGATCACCATTCCTTAGTATTCTGTTACCTTTTTCTGAAATTGGTTATCAGTAATAGAAGTGTTTGCAAAGAGAACAAGAAAGTTACCAGACAATTTGTAGACTCTGAATTTTGTATGTTGTCAAGATCAAGATAGAAAATAGAAAAAAATCAGTTTGATGAGATACACATTAGGTTTTTTAAATCATGCAAATTATTATGTTATCTATTTGGTACATTAGAAGAAAGATTAGTGTTCTACAACAATATAAAATGTTTTAGAAGACAAAAGTATTCAAAGATATAATCACCCCACTAAATTTGTAACTGTTAGATTTACCGAAGGTATAAATTTTGTCTCTATAAAACAAATGTTCATTTTCTTGATTCAAAATTCTACTAATTTCAAGACCGAGTTTGTTTGAGGTGGCCCAGTAGTAAAACCTAACACAACACTTTCAGTGTGATTGTCTTTCTAAATAAAACCTTCCTATTTCAAAATACTTAACATTTGTTTTGGAACAGCAGAATAAGTTTTATTTATATATGTATTATTATAATTTTGAATTTTACTGGATGTGAGACATTATGGCCCTGAAATTTTTATCTATAATGCAAATAAGTACTTGGTTTTACCAGAATAGAGGTCCCTTAGACACTGGAAAACTTCTTATTCTTAATATAAAATAGCATTTAATGTTTAAGCTCGGTTAAATGCCAGTATACCTTATTATATATGTATTATCTATACTATTCATACATATATACATTATTATATATATCATATGGTTATATTATATATGTTTATATACACTAACTTTATATAGTAAAAAAATACTGTAGTTAAAATTGAATTGATTTTTACTTTTAAAAATATTGGTCAAATTGCTTATGTCAATCAGAGCTATTATCACTGGTAAAGTACAACAAATGAACAATAATTATGAAGATATGGAAAGTAGAGATAGTAGCTTCTGGAACAGTCTTTAATACCAACTGGTGTAAGTATTGCCTTCTTTGGTGTATTTCATTCAAAAAGAAAAAGTGAATGAACAATTCTTCTTTGTACAACTATCTTAATATAAATTACAGGTTGTTCTTAAACAAATAAACTTTAGTTTAAGACAGTTGTAAATAGTAAGAAAATTGAAAGCTCTGCATATCATAGTGTGGCAAGATAGATAAGAAAATGTATCATGATATGAGCAACAGGAGGCTATCTCTGGAATATAGTTGAAACCACTTATTACCAGAAAGTCAAAAATCAGAGCACCATGATTTTGTTGTAAAACTTCTAACACAAAGTAATAATTTTGTATAGAAAATGTTTCTGATCAAATATACTAAAAATGAAAAAACAATAACAACAAAATAACAGGCGTAAAGTCAGAGTACACATTACCTTGTATATGGCCTCTCATCAATCTTAGAAAATTTTTGGAAGGCCAGAAATAGGAATGCTAACTTTATTTACAACAAAGTTATCTTAAGTCCTGTAATCTAAATTTTTTACCTCATCAACTAAAGTCCTTTCAGATATACTTCAAGAAATACTTCTTTTTAAAATTCCTTTGCAACACCTCAGCTAGTAACCTCAGATATAACCATAATCCTATGTGTGACTTGGAAAGACAATGAATGTGACCTTCACATAATCTCATATATGTACCTGGGAATGTTCTACTTTTCTTTCAAGAGTCTATCTCATAACTCGGGTTTTAAATCAGTTTAAAATGTAATAAGCTCTAACATTGCTTCATTCTAGTTCACCATGAAATTGTTTTCTGTGGTGAAGTCTAGGTTTGATTTCATGTGAGTCTTTGTCACTGGAAATTTGTAGAGGTCTCCAGGCTCCTGATAGTTACTACAGAGAGTTGTTCTTTAACTGCTGCTATTGACAGAAGCTTACATGTTGTCAGAAATGTAAAGCAACATTCTTTTTGGCCAAACCACACAGGCATAAATATATAAAGAGGTTGTTTGAAAACACATTCCTAAATATACTTCAAAACACTCTTGTTAGGCTAAGAGAAGCATGCATACACATACATAATACAAAGTGCTAGTGTGTGCTCACATGCAGAGACACTCACAATGCAGGCACACACAAAAATTAATATGCACAGGCATACACTTATATTTGTGTGTGTATTTTTAATTCTCACACAGAGTTCATGATTTTTTTTATTTTATTTTATTTTTTTAATTTACATTCCAAATCACTTCCCCTTTCCCGTTTCCTCCCTCCCCGAAAGTCCCATAAGCCCCCTTCCCTCCCTCTTTTCTCCATTCAACCCCCTCTCGTTACTCTGTCCTGGCGTTCCCCTACATCCAGTCTTTCCAGGACCAGGGGTCTCTCCTTCCATCTTTTTAGAAATCTATTGATATGCTGATTGTGTCTAGGGTAACAGACATGTAGATCAATGGAACAGAATTGAAGACCCAGAAATGAATCCACACTCCTATGGTCACTTGATCTTTGACAAAGGAGCTAAAACCATCCAGTGGAAAAAAGATAGCCTTTTCAACAAATGGTGCTGGCTCAGCTGGAGGTCAACATGCAGAAGAATGCAAATTGACCCATCCTTATCTCCTTGCACTAAGCTCAATTCTAAGTGGATCAAAGATCTCCACATAAAACCAGACACACTGAAACTAATAGAAGGGAAACTAGGGAAGAACCTTGAACATATGGGCACAGGGGAGAATTTCCTGAACAGAACTCCAATAGCTTATGCTCTAAGATCAAGAATAGACAAATGGGACCTCATTAAATTACAAAGTTTTTGCAAGGCAAAAGACACTGTCAAAAAGACAAAGCGGCAACCAACTAACTGGGAAATGATCTTTACCAACCTTACATCCGACAGAGGGCTAATATCCAAGATATACAAAGAACTCAAGAAGTTAAACTCTAGAGAGGCAAGTAACCCTATTAAAAATGGGGTACAGAGCTACACAAAGAGTTCTCACCTGAAGAATATCTAATGGCTGAGAAGCACCTAAAGAGATGTTCATCATCCTTAGTCATTAGGGAAATGCAAATCAAAACAACCCTGAGATTCCATCTCACACCAGTCAGGATGGCTAAGATCAAAAACACAGGAGACAGCAGTTGTTGGCGAGGATGTGGAGAAAGAGGAACACTCCTCCACTGCTGGTGGAATTGCAAGCTGGTACAACCACTCTGGAAAGCAGTCTGGTGGTTCCTCAGAAAACTGGGCATGACACTCCCGGAGGATCCGGCTATACCACTCCTGGGCATATACCCAGAGACTTTACCTGCATGCAATAAGGACACATGCTCCACTATATTCATAGCAGCCTTATTTATAATAGCCAGAAGCTGGAAAGAACCCAGATGTCCCTCAACGGAGGAATGGATTCAGAAGATGTGGTATATTTACACAATGGAATACTACTCTGCAATTAAAAACAATGAATTAATGAAATTCCTAGGCAAATGGTCAGAACTTGAAAATATCATCCTTAGTGAGGTAACCCAATCACAAAAGAACACACATGGTATGCAGTCACTGATAAGGGGATATTGACCCAGAATCTCAGAATACCCTAGACACAATCAGCATATCAATAGATTTCTAAAATGATTTGTTTTAATAACAGTTTATTCTAGTCACATTGCAGTTTCTAAACCATGAACATTCTAATTTGGACTGCCTCTACCTAAATAAGTTAGCAAAGAGAATTGGTATGGGAGATAGTTTCTTTCAAGACCAGGATCAGAAAAAAATGGGCTTGAAGGTGTTCATCTCAGAAAAGTTTTTTGAAAGAGGCAGTGGGCAAGGTATGGTAGGTTCCTCTGCTTAGACAAATTATTTCCCATCTCAGAAGTTTTCTACAGGATATAGAAGGCTGAGCCTTGACACATTGTTCATATTTGAAAATTAGCTTTAGACTTGATCTCATGTTTCTCCATTAATATATCAATATTATAATTGAAAAATGGTGCCAGGCAATGGGAGAAGGGAGTATCACAAATGCATCACACTAGCATCTTAGAAGGGGTTAATACTCGTTACAGGTTAGGCCTAAGGCTAAAAGATAGGAATCATAGTTTAAGTTGACTAGAATTTTGATAAGCTGTACAACCATCTCAGGGACAAATCTCTGAGCAGGTCTGTGAGGAATTACCTGCATTAAGCTGTTTGTGTTCAAATCCATCCTACTTGTTATACTAAATGAAAAGGAGAAGCAAGAATTAAACAACTATGTTCAAGTCACCCTGCTCCCCACCTTGGATACCATATGAACAGTCATATTTCCTACACTGCTCTGCCTGTGGCATGATGGACTGTATTTCAGGGAACTCTTAGCCAAAGGAAATCAATTATAAATTTTTTATTAGATATTTTGTTGTTCTGGGTAACCAAGTGTAGGCTTTTTATATTTATGTCTATAAGTTTTATATTTACATTGCATATCAAAACACATACAAGAGAAGAAGATATTTTCTTGTTAAAGCACATCTACTCTTTATAAATGCATATTTATTCTTTATTAATCTGCTGTTTCTCTACAAGTACTTTAGAACTAAGGATTTAAGTATTTAAATATTTAATATTAAGTATTTAATAAGAAGTATCTCTTACTAAGCTACTATAAATTATTTTTGAAACATATGTCATTGTGAGAAGTTAAGATGAATATAATGTATAGTATTAATTAAGCACAAGAACACCTTGGCTTTTGTGGAACAGATGTGTTTACTTGGGAGGCAGTAAACAAAGAAACATATAGATGCTCATGTTTATAATCAGTAATTCTTTCATCATTGATGTTTTCTTTCTATCCACAATGCTAACATGATGACTGCATGCTGGGATTCATAATTGAATGTTAAGTGCTGTATTTGTGGTGACAAAAAATTTAGAAGAGTCCAGACTAAAACAAAGAAAACAAGTAAGAAAATATGAGGGCTTTCTGTACACAAAGTAGAGCTTAATATATTCTATGTTGAACTTAATTATTGAAATATATTCCTATCATATTTTTCATAGTAGGAAATAAGCCAGGGCATTAATATTGCTTGGGAAGCACAAAATATACAGGTTACATTTCCTTTTTTTTATTTTGTAAAATGCACAAAGTTGCCCAAGCTGTCCTTGGACACATTTTTTTTACTTCAGGAATGCCTTTCACATCAATCCTCCTGTCATAATCTTCTGGGAATTATAGGCCTAGAACATCAAAACCCATTCAGAGTAAATGTCAGTGTGTGTGTGTGTGTGTGTGTGTGTGTGTGTGTGTGTGTGTGTGTATGCGTGTGTATGTGTGTGTATGTGTGTGTGTACCTGCCTGTGTGTGTGTGTATGTGTGTATATGTGTGTATGTGTGTTTGTGTGTATGTGTGTGTGCGCACGTGTGTGTGTGTGTGTGTGTGTGTGTGTGTATGTATGTGTGAGTGCACATGTGTGTGTCTGTGCATGCATCTGCATACATTTACCCTTTGTGGAATACTGATATTCATGCACAAGTGTGAGAAGACAAGAATCAATGTTAGGTGGCTTCTTCATTGTTGTGCACATTGTTTGTGAGGCAAGGTCACTGATGAAGGCCAGCTGTATGGCTAGACCAGCTTCCGTGCTTGCTATCTTTTCAATGTTAATGTGCTGCTCAGTTCCAAGGAGATGACGACTCTGGAAGTGGAGATTTGTCTCACCATTTCAGATCCAAGCATATAAGCTTATAGTGTCTATGCTAGTGTGTAGAAGATCTAACACCCGTAATTTATGATAGGAAAATGAGAACAGCAAAGTTGTTTAAGAGTAAATGTGGTGTTCCCAGAGAATAGGCAAAGTCAAAGATTTCCAATATTTGACATTATTGCTGATCCCTCAGTATTAGTGTATATGATTTGAAAGAGCAGCCAGACATTTAGGCATGGAAAGCTCAGCTGTGGAAAGAACTCACCTGGGAACTCCAGTTGCCTGCCCCTCCATCCCTGATTGGTTGCTGTAGTTGTCTACACGTCTTGTCATATCTTCTACTTGGAAACATTACCCAAGGTAGAAACTTTGCTGTGCCTAGTATTAGCAGTGATGCACTTAAGTTGTTGTTTTACAAATTTTTCTTCATCAGTTTCTGTTTGGTGTTAGGACCCATATTTGATTATTTTGTTCTATAGTTTAATCTTTTATATAGAAGTGTCACCAGGCTGCCTTAAAGAAACTTCACCAGTTGAATATTTTATGAACCTCAGTTAAATCTCTCTCTCTCTCTCTCTCTCTCTCTCTCTCTCTCTCTCTCTCTCTCTCTCTCTCTCTCCTCTCCAATTACACCTCTACCTCACTCTATATACACACATAGAGATAGAGGTTGATGACATTAAAACTTAACACTGCTCATTTTCTATAAAATTTTAATCTGTCCTTACATATCTTATTATATCATTGAAATGATTAATTAACATACCTGCACAGCAAGTATTTTGTATCACTGTGGTAATCAGAAACTGGACTTTAAAAAAATAAAATAGTATTGCATTGCATTATTATACAAATTAACTCATAATAAAGCATCATTTCCTCCAAGGCAATCAGAGGATAGAGCAAAGACGTCTTCTTATTATATAGTGAACACAAACAATAAATATGTCAGTATACATTCTGATATGCTCTAGTATAACTCTAATCATTTACTTAGATTCATGTCTGCATTCTAATTACTAACTGAGACATACTTGCAACTTTTCTGTATCTTTTGATCAAATGACAGTTAAGAATCATTTGTTTTTTACATAGCAGGAAACATTGCTAGAGCACAACAAAGAAAACCTTGCCTCTGTGTTGTTTTCCATTGCCAATGTCAAGTACCCAGACTCTCACATTCTCACTGTTCGAGCTCGAAGTTGCTTGGGCTCTGATGTACTTGACTGCACCTTGATGTGGAGAGTCAAAACAAATTCTTCTTCCTGTGTTTCTGTCAGATATTGAATCACAAAAGAAGAAAAATCAACTAATATAAAAATGTTACTGGGGTCATTGTTGTGACCATGTAGTACCATGAATTTTGACACATGCTTGTAGAACTAATGCAGAAGAGTTTGGAGCAATTTAACATAGTAACAATTCCAGTTAAGGTGGAATTATGAATATCTTAAAGAAGTATTGTAACAATTTTAGGATAGCTTTCCCTGATTTTCTGTGTTATAAATAATTGAAAACAGTAAATATTACATATTTACAGATATTATAGTTTTATTCCTTTCAAATATAAAAATGTTTACAGCAACATGAAATGGAAAAAAAATTAATTATAAGTTCAGTAATGTTTTCCTGAATATTTCTCTATCATTATGTTTATATTAAAAACAAGAAATGATATTGAAAATTATACCCTCTGAACTACTATCTTTGAGAATTTTGAATAAATTTTAATTAAAATAGAATTAAGTCACTTTGTCATTGCTCTTTTTGCCATCTGGACCCTGGAATGCCTCCACATCTCAAATTGATAGCTTATTTTTATTATTCTTTTATTGTTACACTCATACACATGTATGTACAAATACATAAATAAAAATTACAGAGCATATTTTGGTTATGAGTATATGAAAATTTTCACAATAAATTATACTTCCTTATTTAAAAGTTGAGAGTAAGAAATAATGTGGTGGAGAATTGAAATATAAGCTTGATAAAGGACAAACAACAAAATCCATGGAGCCAATGAAAAGCCAATAAATGCAGGAGAATACATAAGGGTTCTGGAATTCTGACAAAGTAGTATAAGAGAGAAACTGACAGTAATGCACAAAAATAAAGTAACTTGGAAAACACAGATAACCAAATTCTAAAAAGAAAGAAAGGGAATCCCATTCTCAGCTATCTTGTTAGAGAAAAGAAAATGCCTCTGAGTGAGCTACCAGCAAGGCCAAAAGAAGAACATAAATGTTCTTATTACCAAACAGAATTTTAAAATCTCTTAATACACTTTGCTAACTAAAGTTAACATGCTTAATAATTTGGGTTACAGTCAAATTCATTAAAAACACTTTCCCTATAAACTCTCCATAAATCTCTTGGAAATTATTATTTTTCCACATTTAGAACTCCAAATCATAGTTTTCTTGAGTCCTTATTTAATTTAAGAGGGAAAATTTTGAGTGACCTTATTTGCATTATATATAGAATGTTAATAAAATGTTTTCCATTCATATTAGAGCAGAAACATTATTCCATTTCTGCAACAAGAAATTACACTCAAACCATGGAAAAGTGATTAAAGTATTCCCTGATAACGTCACAAAGAATATTTGATTTGTAAGTAGGCTCTGTCTTATTCATTCAACTTCCTTGCAGAATGCTTTGAATTAACTAGTATGGAAAAAAAGAATTTTAACTCCATTTTAAACAAAATTCTAAGCTAGGATTGCTATATTTTGCTAAAAGAAATATATTTATCTATGAAATATTTTTAATATATATTAATTACTCTGATTTTTATGCTTTGTTGTCAACTTGATTATTTCTGAAATTAACTAAAACCAAGAAATAGAGGGACAAAACTGTGAGAGACTTTTGCATAACTAAAAGTGGGACTATCTACTTTTAGTCTGAATTGTTGAGGTGGTAAGACATACCTTTAATTCAGATCTTTTGAAGTGGGAAGATATGCTTCTAATCTGGACCCCATCTTCTGCTGGATATAAAGACATTGAAGAAGGAAGCTTTTGTACCTTGCCTGATTGCCCTCACCTTTCTAGTAAATCTGTTTCACTGGCATTAGAGCATATAAGACTCCAACTCAAAATGTTTATTAGAAATAGATAGAATGTATAGGCAGGCCAGAAATAAATAGGATGTATAGGCAGGCCAGAATGGGTTGATTTCCAGGGTAGGACTCCCCCTGCTCAGAGAAGTGAGTGGGGCATTGGGAGAGAGAATCTATGAGGTGGTTCCAGGAGGAAATGGGGTTGTGATTAGGATGTAAAGTGAAGAAATAATTAATGAAAAAAGGAAATAAATAGAATCTAAAATAGGAAAAAAGAATCAATTGGCAATGAGTCACTGGACTTAAGATTTAGGTTAGTGGCAAAGACTTACCAATCACATACAAGACCCTGACTTTAACTCCAGCATTATAACAAAGAAAAGTAAAAGATAAGAAAAATGAAAAAAAAATGACCTGAAGGGAACTTCACAGAAAACTTATAAAGACTTGTCATAAATCATAAAAATAGTTTAATATCTTATGTCAGTAAGGCATTCTAAATTATGGCAGTGAGCATCAGAAAGCATATGTTACAAAGGCTAAATTTCCAATATATAGCATATTAAATACAGTTGTGTAGTTGGAAGAATAACATCTATAATTCATTTCTTGTGAGCCGAAACAATAGGAGAGGCACTTATGAAACATGGACTTTTTGTACAAATTTAACCATTCTTTTAAAGTAAAATACTATAGTTTTATATGAAGTCTTCAAAAATGTACAGCTACAAAACAAACACCACATGTATGTTTGTAACGACTACATTCATAATTGTCTAAACTTGGAAGAAACCAACATGTTTTTTATTGAGTGAGGGTCATGTAGTTCATGTCGATAGAAAATTACTCTGAATTCCAAATTAATTGTACTTCAAGATATTAAAAATATGTGGGATCAATTTTAAAGAATCCAATTATAAAACAATCAATAGTAAAGGAAATTATTGTGACAGAACTCAATGGGTAGCATATACTTGCAGGATACAACCTCACTTGTGATGATGTAGCTTTTGAAAAATTCAAAAATACATATCTGCTATTTTATCGATTTTATAATACAAATCATTTTATTCTCCAGACTTTCAAATAACACTGTTCTTTGCCCTTTTTCATAGTCTTAAACTATGAACTCTGGATAATAGATAACAAGTTGCTGATGTTTGTAATTACACCATAAGAAATATAGATTTGGGGTAAAGATATTGATAATTGTGAAACGGTACATTGAAAGATTAACCTCCAAGATAACTTTTTCTGTTCCATGATTCAGAAGATTTAAAAAGTAAAATTTTGTTTTCTTTCTATAAATGAGCAGAGTTAGGTAGTTTACCTCTTTGAAGTTTGTGTGCTTATAATGTAAATTTTCATGTAAATAATTTAATATTACTATTCATGCTATATCTATGATCAGGTACCATCTCAGCATTATTTTTCACTTGAATTATTAAGAAATATATTCATGGTCCAGGGGGGAACTCCAAGGAGTGCACAGGGCACACAGTGGAGCAGATGGGACAGGAGACTTCTGGTCACCATTTGCACCAGGGAGCCAGGCAGCTCCATAGTCTTCTGTGCACAGCCCTCAAGGAAAGAGTGATCTCCCAGCAGCTCTTACATTTCTGGGCATGGAGGTTAGATCTCCACTTTCTCTCCAATAACTGTCCAGAGAGGAAAAGCTCAGAACACACAGGGCATACTATCAGTGGAGCAGCGGGAACAGGATTCTTCCAGTTGCCATCTGCATCTGGGAGACAAGTGGCTCCACAGCCATCTGCACACAGATCACACCAGAAGAGAGTTGGTCTCCCAGGAGTGCTGACTCAGGCTTATAGGCCCAAAAGAGGGACAAGTTCCAGCCAGACACAGCAAGAACAACTAATACTAGAGATAACCAGATGGCGAAAGGCAAGCACAAGGCTACTTGACAATATCAGAACTCTGTTCTCCGACAACTGCAAGTCCTGGATACCCCAACACATTGGAAAAGCAAGAGTTGGATTTAAAATTGCATCTCATGATGCTGATCGAGGATTTCAATAAGAACATGCATAACTCCTTTAAAGAAATACAGGAGAACACGCGTAAAGAGTTACAGGAAAATACAACCAAACAGGTGAAGGAACTGAACAAAACCATCCAGGATCTAAAAACGGAAGTTGAAACAATAAAGAAATCACAAAGGGAGACAACACTAGAGATAGGAAATCTAGGAAAGAAATCAGGAGTCATAGATGCAGGAATCAACAACATAATACAGGAGATAGAAGAGAGAATCTAAGATGCAGAAGATACCATAGAAAACAATGACACAACAGTCAAAGAATGCAAAATGCAAAAATTTTTAACCCAAAACATCCAGGAAATCAAGGACACAATGAGACAACCAAACCTAAGGATTATAGGTATAGAAGGAACCAAAGATTCCCAACTTAAAGGACCAGTAAACATCGTCAACAAAATTATAGAAGAAAACTTCCCTAACCTTAAGAAAGAGATGCCCATGAACATACAAGAAGCCTACAGAACTCCAAAAAGACTGGATCAGAAAAGAAATTCCTCCTGTCACATAATAATCAAAACACCAAATGCACAAAACAAAGAAAGAATACTAAAAGCAGTAAGGGAAAATGGTCAAGTAACATTTTAAGGCAGACCTAGCAGAATTACACCAGACTTCTCACCTGAGAGGATGAAAGCTAGAAGATCCTTGGCTAATGTCATACAGACCCTAAGAGAACACAAATGTCAACCAAGACTACTATACCCAGCAAATCTCTCAATTACCATAAATAGAGAAATCAAGATATTCTGTGACAAAATCAAATTTACACAATATCTTTCCAGAAATCCAGCACTTCAAAGGATAATAAATGGAAAACTCCAACACAAGGAGTGAATCTGCATCCTAGAAAAGGCAAGAAAGTAATCTTTCATTAACAAACCAATAAGAAGACAGCCATATAAACATAACCCCACCTTTAACAACAATAATACCAGGAAGCAACAATCACTTTTCCTTAACATCTCTTAATATCTATGGACTGAATTCCCCAATAAAAAGACATAAGTTAACAGACTAGATAGATAAACAGGACCCAACACTTTGCTGCACACAAGAAAGCCACCTCAGTGACAGACACAGACACTACCTCAGAGGAAGAGACTGGACAGCAATTTTCCAAGCAAATAGTCCCAAGAAACAAGCTATAGTAGCCATTCTAATATTGAATAAAACTGACTTTCAACCTAAAGTTATCAAAAAGAAAGGACATTTCATATTCATCAAAGGAAAAATATACCAAGAAGAACTCTCAATCCTGAATATCTATGCTCTAAACACAAGGGAACCCACATTCATAAAAGAAACTTTGCTAAACCTCAGAGCATACATTGAACCTCATACAATAATATTGGGAGACATAAACACCAAACTTTCATCAAGGGACAGATCATGGAAACAGAAACTAAACAGAGAAACCGTGAAACTAACAGAAGCTATGAACCAAGTGGATTTTACAGATATCTATAGAACATTTTACCCTAAAATAAAACAATATACCTTCTTCTCAGCCCCTTATGGTACCTTCTCCAAAAATGACCATGTAATTGATCACAAAACAGGCTTCAATAGACTCAAATAGATGAAAATAATCCTTTGTATCCTATCACATCATCACAGATTAAGGCTGACCTTCAATAATTTCAAAAACAATACAAAGCCCACATATTCATGGAAGCTGAACAATTCTCTACTCAAGGATAACTTGGTCAAGGAAGGAATAAAGAAAGAATTTAACAATATTTTAAAATTTAATGAAAGTGAAGCCACAAAAATACCCAAACCTATGGGACACAATGAAATCATTCCTAAGGGGAAAACTCATAGCTCTGAGAACCTCCACAAAGAAACTACAGAGAACATACACTGTCAGCTTCACAGTACGTCTGAAAGCTCTAGAACAAAAAGAAGCAAATTCACCCAAGAGAAGTACACAGCAGGAAATAATCAAACTCATGGCTGAAACCAACCAAGTAGAAACCAAAAGAACTATAAAAAGAATCATCCGAACCAGGAGCTGGTTCTTTGAAAAAGTCAAAAAGATAGATATACCCTTAGCCAGATTAAACAGGGGGCACAGAGACAGTTTCCAAATTTAGCAAAATCAGAAATGAAAAGGGATACATAACAACAGAAACCAAGGAAATCTAAAATATCATAAAATCCTATTACAAAAGCCTTTATTCAACAAAACTAGAAAATCTGGATGAAATCGAAAATTTCCTAGACAGATGTCAGGTACCAAAGTTAAATCAGGATCAAATATCTTGCCATTTCTACAGGCTGAACCAAAGTTCTAGTGTGGTGGAGCCTAGCTGATGCCACTCATAGCAGGGTCTTTATTCTATTGGAGCTAACTCAGCTCTCCCCTCAGTTCCCTCCTCAGCGATCTGCTACAACTCACAACAGGGTCTTTATTAGAGCTAGCTCAGCTCTGCCCCAGTGCACTGGCCATTATGCAGTACAGTTTTGGTGGTGGTGGGGTCCCCGAATATCTATCAGGGCAAGACTTTATAGCATCTAATTGGAAAGCTACTGTGGCCTTTAACATAATTGGCTGGTGATGGGACTCATATCATAAATTTCATTTCTGCTTCCCTCTGCACTGGTGGTTTTTAAACAGGGGTGGATTTCAACCTGGAGTCAGGTTTGTTGGGGGAATAATCTGGAGATGCAGGTCTTGTTGGGGATTAGCCTAGAGGTTAAAGTTAGGCTGTGGTTTTGTTTGGGGGCAGCTTAAAAATTAATTCTAAGCCCGAATTTACTAGTTTACCTGAGTTCAAACTTGGTCAGGTTTTCTGAAATGGAGTCTGAACTTAAAAGATTTGGTCTCTTACTATGCTCAAGGTTTCTACCACCTTGACTTCATGAACAAATGAAACTATGTCCATGCAGTGCAATGGTGCTTATAAGTGTTAATGTTTTCCATAATTATCTAACTCTTTTAAAGGAAATATATGTCTTTCATCATTTTTGCTTAGATATTTATAATGAAGAGAAATGTAAATGCCAAAACCATTTTCAATTATATCAGTTTAAGGTTTGATCTGTAGTGATATGGATATTGTAAAATGGTTTTTTAAGAGAAAAGCTCTGCCTTGATTATTAACTCAATCTTTGCCTCTCAGCTTTGTGGCAAACAACAGTTCATTAAGCAGCACAAATCTTTAGCTTTGAGCCTTAACTTTCACTGAAATTATGCTCTTCTCTGCCCTCAGTTCATCCATATCATGGAAAACAGTTTTTCCCACTGCTGTAGTCTCAGAGAAACAATTTAAGAAGCAGGATTTGATTCAATTTCAAGGACGGAAGATGACTTTTGGTTTTAGGAGATACATTGAAAATACCAATTGTTTTGAGTCTACACACACACACACACACACACACACACACACACACACACACACACACAAACGCAGGACAGTTTTCTGTTTAAAAAAACTATTGTTTCTTTATTTACATTTCAAATATTATCCCCTTTCCAGTTTCCTTTCCACAAACTTCTTATCCCATGCCAATCCCCCTGCTTCTAGGAGGGGGCTCCCCCACTCACTCACATGGTCCCTCCCTCACTGCCCTACCATTCCCCTATACTAGGGAATCAAGTCTTCTACATAGATGACACCCTATATATTAATAATCAATAAATACTGGAACTGTAAAATTGTACATGATTTTTCATTTCTTTATCTGTCCTGTTGTTGTTGTTTTAATTATGTGATTAAAATACTTCACAAGATCTAATAAAAAGACAGGCATACTACTTCAGCTAACACAGGGGCTCCAGTTCAATGTAGGATCTGCTAAGATTGTGCAGGACCTGTGCTGTTATCTGCCAGTCTATGCATCTATTTATTGAATCCTTAGATCTAGTTCTATCCTTCATATCTATAACCTCATTTCTGGAGCACTGTTCTCAACTGCCAGCAGCACTTCTAAATTTCCTCCAAAAATTTAAGTTATCTAATTTCCTCAGTCTATTAGAGACCATCTATAAAATTCTTATCAGTTTGCCTGCTTCTCATATTTCTATACTCTAGTCTCCTTAATGGCTTACGACCATTTTGTAAGCTACATTGACAGATGAAAAAATCAATTTTATTATTTAGGATTATATAGAAATTATGTTAGAAAAACTGATATTTTCCGTGTTATGTATTCTAGACAATGTTGCAAAGAACAGGGTATAAACATATTTTGGATATGAATAAACTGTCTCCTAAAATCTTTTTGTACATATAAAATATATTATGTGTTAGAATTTTGTCAGCATTTGTCATCATAATATTTTGAAATCCAAACTACTGTACTATTACTCTTCTTACTGAAACAATAGAAGGATTATTGCAGTTATTCGAAGGACTACTTAATGATTGAATAATAAAAATGCTTAAATAAACAAATAAAGGCCATATTTAACAAATTTGATATTATTATGAAATAAATTGGGAGCTAAAGTATATTTAATTAGTCTTTTGATACTGAATTCTGTCCTCAATCATAAACTGTGCTGAAAATTGAGGAATTAGCAATTAAAAGTAGTTTCTAATTTACAGAACCATGATGTTTTGTTTTGTTTTGTTTTGTTTTGTTTTGTTTTTAGAGACAGGGTTTCTTTATGTTGTCCTGGACTTCAGTATGTAAACCAGACTAGCCCCAAACTCAGAGATCCACCTGCCTCTCCCTCCCTTATACTGGGAGTAAAGGTGTGCACCACCACTGCCCTGTGAACCACAGAAAATTTTAATTATTAGAACATGAGAGAATGATCAGATTAAGACTATTTATACCATTATGTTAAATGCATTGTTGTTATCTGGCCTTAATGTTTTGACTCATACTTTTTAATTAGAAAAACATACATGATCAATTTTACTTGATCAAATTTGTTGTTAGAAATTATTTCATTCAATCATGGACTTGCAGGCATATATGACAACTCAGACTATAACTTCTCTGTATCAGTTTCTTTATCTGTATATTAAAACAATTCTACCTGGTAACATATATGTACTACAATATTGAATTATTTAATTTTTGTTTGGTATATTTTTTTCCTATATCAACTTTTATTAGCATGTCATTATGGTTACTGAAATTACTAAAAACTATGCTTGATAGAGATGTATGGAATGAAGAAGTGATCATCCCAGAGATTTAGAAAATGTCAATTCCAATGAACTAAATTAAATTTCAGTCTAAGCTCAAAATTATCTTAATCCTACTTCCTTCCACAAGAAAACCAAGTTACACAACCTTAATCTATATTCAGAAGATGTAGCTCAGCATACAGGTTCCTTGTTTGTAGTTTCAGTCTTTGTGAGTATCTATAGATGCTGTTTAGTTGATTTTGTGGACCATGTTCTCCTGATGTCCTTTACCTCTCTGGTTTCTACAGTCTCATATACTGGAAACAAACTAGATGTTCCTATCTAAAGAATGGATAAAGGAAATATGGTGCATATATGCAATGGAGTATTACTCAGCTGTTTAAATAAATGAGATGAAATGTGAAGGCATATGGATGGGACTAGAAATAATCGTACTGAATAAAGCAACCCAGACCCAAAAAGACAAATATGGGATATACTCACTTATTAAAGGGACATTTCCTTTTATATAAAGGATAATCACCCTACAATTCACAGACCCAGAGAGGCTAAATAACAAGTAGGAATCAAGGGGGGGCATACATGGAACTCCTTGGGAAGGGAAATTATATTTCACGGGTGGACTGGAAAGAGTTCAGACATGAACAGGAAGGATCACAGAGAAGACTGGAAGTATGTAGTGGGAGAGTACTGAAAGAAAGGCCTGGAATTGGGAGAGCTTTAGGGGAGTGATGTAGAAATTTAATGCAATACAAACTCCCTGGAATCTACGAAATTAAACCTAGTGATGTCTCCTACTAATAGGAGATATGGAGCTTGGATTGGCCATCTTCTATAATCAAGTAATCACTGCTCTTAGCAGTGATACAGAAACAGCAACCCTGACACAAATCTTGAACCTACAATCTGTTCTGCCTACAAGATATGCTAGGGTAAGGGCAGTGCAGAACTTGGCCAACCACACTGAGGCTCACACCATGAGATGAAGTTACATTGTTAAATGAAATGTTAAATTTGGTCACACGATTTGGTTAACCTGAGGTTTAAACATGTAATTGCAATTAAAAGAAATAAATTAAAAAAAAAACAACCTCATGCTAATAATATTTTCTCTTTGGTTATACTTTAAGTTGCACTGTAATACAAAATGAAACTGAGAGATGAAAATAACAACAATATATGCAGGCTGTCCTAAAGAGTATTTTTCCATCAACTATTTAAATGTCTAAACATTTTAACTCAGAGGTCAATGGACAATATCTCAGCATCGACATGGAATTTGATGCCATTTTCCTGTGTTCAAAATTGCTATGTTGATGTGTAATTTTTTGAGATATCAATTATTCACATTTCTTAGATGAAAATATTCTCTGAATTGAAAAGTCACAAGAACCACTAGGATTTCTTAGAAGTTGTAGAAGTTATTTTATGACCTCTAATTCTGTCTCCTGAGAAAAACAGATATGATTACATCTTTATAAGTTATTACAACATAAGTAAACAGAGATTAAACCTTATAAACAAACTTTGATTGAAGACAGAATTTATTTTGAAGCCACATTCTCCCAGAGATTGTACACCTTATAGGAAAACACACAAAAGTAAATATTTAAAGATGTGTGCTTTCAGTTCATTTCCTGATGACATTGGAACAGGATGAAATTCTTAAATTCATAGAAATCATTAAATACTATGAACAAAGCAAAATTTTGCATTGATCCTCATTAACAAGGCTTCTTGAAAGTTTGCCCACTGCTATGATGATTAAGCTGTCTACTAAGAATGAGAAATCCAGAAAAGCATTTTCTTTTACCATAAACATCCAGAAGATATACACACTCAGCTTGATGTAATAATCATGACAGAGATGTACAGTAAAAGGCAAAAAACACACAAAAAGGAGCAGCTAAGTAATTTGATGTTAAGACATGAACGTGCCCTTACACTTGGTAATTGGTATTGAAGAAAAGATCCTAAATACTCAAATATCTCGTGTTTCTTATCAATTAATATTTTCCATTAATTTATGAGAAATGTAAATTTTGATTTTTTTTCTGACATTTCTACAATTACTTCTTTACAAATTGATTTGGTCATAATTGGTATGAGAGTTAGGAATTGAACAAATTAAGCAAGTGCTTTCCCAATGAGCTTTGTACCCAGTCCAACATCTTGCAGATTTATTAAAGTAGTTTTGCATTTTCAAGTTATTTTCAAAGCACTTAAAACAGTTGTGTTATTAACATGTATTATAGAAGTTTTTGAAGTAGAATTTTTAAGTATTTTTTTGCCTGTAATTAAGATCATAACAAACAAATGTCATAGGTCATGGTTTTGTCATTTTTATTATGTACTGATAAGGTAATTAGAGAATTAATATAGAAAAAAAATTGGTTTACATAGTCAATAAAACAGAAATAAAACAAATAAGTTAGGTAGTAAATTATTCAATTTTTTTATGAAACAGTATTGGTTGCTTTCTCTTAAATTTCCCAAAAGCATCTGTAAATCTTAACGGCTAAAAATGACTTCAAAAGATACACAGTAATCTTTTCCCTATATTTCTACATTTTAAATAATTTAATATTTTATTCAACTTTGACAGTTTCAAATAGATTACTTGCAAATCTTTCTCCATTCTGATGTTAAATCAGTGGTGGCTTGTCCTTGCATTTTGTGTGCTACAAACAAGGAACAAGGCCTCTACCTAATAAGGCTGCTACGGTAGAGGAGCTGTCTCAAGCTCAACTTTATGCCTCTTTGGACAACTTCCTGTTAGGATTACCTCACTATGGTGAGGTATTCATTGCAAGTTAAATAACTTAGCTTATTCACTATATACAACAAATGTATACAAACAAGGGTGTTTTTAATTGGAAACCTAAAAGTTTAGATTTTTTTACTGAAAACTTTGAAGTAGCTAAGTAACTGAAATAACTTCTTTGCTTGTTTTTCTGATTTTATCCCCAAGTATCAGAAATGCACTGATCACATCTCAAATGTGTTACTGGCCTTAAAACTACTTCCTTCTCTAATCTTGGTCTTAGAGGTATCTATTACTCTCCATTGTAATCTTCATATCTTCAGGTTTTTGTTGTTTTCTTACTAATTTCTGTTTGGTACCCCAGCAATTTGTAATTTTACATAGTGCAAAATTATAAAATCTGTAATTTTATATAACTGCATGCAGGCATTTAAGTCAAAGAAATAATCCAGTATCAGTGCACCAAGTGCTCTGAATGTGAGCACGAACAACTATGCCCAACCATAAACTTCATACTGAAATAATATGTATCAGTACCACTATGGATGCTGTGAATAGAGACATGACCAACTACAAATTTCGTAATAAACATTATGTTGAATTAATATTAGGGATCAAAGACAAGATTTTGGGAATGTCAGGCAATCATTGTACCACTGAGCTACAATATATAGGCTTTTCTAGATATTTAAGTTTTAAGTATAAGAAAAGATACAGTTTAGATGCTCTATAAATAGCATGCTACTGAAGTAAATTCCACAGAATATCTCAATATTATAGAGTTGTGAAAATAGTCAATGAATCCTAGTAATAAATGTGTTTAAGCATATTGCGTTATATAATACCCTATGGATTAATTTTTCTTTGCAAAGTGATTTAAATATATTCTATGGAATTTTCTCTTTTCTGAAGTATTTTATATTATTATTTTAAGTGTGTGAGTGCTTGCCTATATGTATAAAAGTATAACATGTACATGCATTGTCACGACCAGAAATTTTTATATACCCCCCCAAACAAGGGCTAAAGTTAGTGAACTGGAATATGTATTCTTCAAACTGAGACCAGGTTCTCTGAAAGAACTGTCAATGCTCTTAAAGTTTGAGCCACTCCTTTGCTCCTTTTTTTGTTTGAAATTTAATCAAACTTACTGTGTCAATCAAGTTGTTTGTTTATTCTCCATTCTCCTAAGATAGGTAGGTGTTATTAATTTTTATTGTTGTTCTTACTATTGTTATTATGCAGCATACAGTGGTGTGCTCAAAGTCATTTTCCTAGAAAGTACATATGAGCATATTTCAATGATGATAGTATTCTAGCTCAAAAACAATTAAGATTACTTATATTCATAAAATATGTGACTTTTCTTTTCCATTGATACATATATATGACACACATATGTATACATGTTCACATGTGTTGGTGGACATTATTCATGTACATGTGATCGTGTGCATGTAGAGGACCAAAGCCATACAGGATTCTTTCTTCATTGCTTTCTACCTTATTCACTGAGACAAGGTCTTCCACTGAACAGACTGCTCACAGATATAATTTATCTGGATAAGCAGCTTCCCCAAGTGTCTGTCCATGCTTGCACACAATTTACCATTGGATAAGCAGCTCCCCCCATCCAAGAGTCAGCCCAAGTCTGCACACCATTGACCACTGGAACAACAAATATACTCAGTACTCACCTCACATTTAAACTGGTTTATGAGAATCTAAGCTCTTGACTTCATGCTGTCTGTTCCTCCTACAAGTGCAGACTAACACTGAGCAGTCTCCCAGTTCTAAATATGTATAATGTTTAGTAGTTAGGAAAATAATGTTTAAAATGTAGGAAGAGGGGTAGTCTGAAGGTAAGTTCTTAGTGCTATAGATAATGAAAATGTAGTACGTTTGTACCGTGAAATGTTACTCAAAGATTAAGAAAAGTGAGCTATGAAATTTGCAGGGTAAGCAGGTGGAAATGGAAATCATCCTGTGTGAGGCAACACAGCCCAAAATGACAAATAATTTATGTTTTCCATTATATGTGCATATTTGCTCTTTTGTGCGTTAATTAGATATGTGTTTTAATTAGAATAAGCACCAAAGTTAGGTGCCTACTAAAGCACCATTGAGGAGAAGGAACTCATTTGAAAATCTAAAGAACAAATACAAGGTTATGAATAGATAAAAGAAAATTTGGAATAGAAGGATGAAACACAGAGGGAGATGATAGTCCAGAGCAAAGTAGAGAAAGTGGGAAAAGCCAGTGGTTGAGGTGGGGTCTGTTGCTGTGTATTATAATGCTAACTACTGAATCGGGTTGCCTCAGTGGTGAGAGGATCCTTACATATGCAAAGTGATGCTATGTGACCTTGTTCCTTATTATAAAATGATAGGTTGAATAAAGATGGCAACTGCCTATAGCTGGGCAGAAAAGAGGTAGATGAGGTTTTGGTTCCTGGGCTTGTGGGTCCCAGGCAGGAAACTGTGAAGATGAAGAACAAGATGGAGAGAGGAGAAGAAAACATGGGGTAAGTGAAACATGAAAGCATGGGAGTGAGGGCTGGTCAAATAGAGTAAGAGCAACCCAGGAAGGACATGACTAGTGATATATCATGGTTACTGGCAGATAAGTAGACAGAACAGCGTAAAGGGTAGGTATCTACTCAGCTTTGATGTCTAAGGCTTATTATAAATATAAAAGTTTTGTGACTTTTATCTGGGAACTGCCTGATCATAGGCAGCGTAGAAACATCTGATTGAGATTAAATATTTACTACGACAGCCAACTAACAATAAAAGCCTTTTAAAAATTGTGTGGTGACCTACTACTGTAGAAACTTGCTAAAATTTATACATGTATGAAAGGAATTTACATGAATTTAAAATTTAATGAAAGAAACAATGTCTGAATCTTACACCACTACATAAAATTTCAATGCCAGAAATGGTTTAAATTTTGTTCAATCATTGCCAAAGGTTCCAAATGATCCTTCAAACATAATAGGTTGTTTCCAAGGCTTTCTACAACCATAGGGTTATGGTAAAATATACACAATTACTATATAAATAGAACATAGCAATAAAATGACTCCTAATGACATATTGCTATATCCATAGGTACATGTCTTGTTAAATCAGAGAAGCTTCTTCTTTCAGTAGCTGATTAATTACCAAAGAGACCAGCAAGAGGACAACATGCAGAGAAAAACACTTAGGACCACTTGGTTGCAATTAGGAAGTCTTCATTAAACTCTTTCCCTAAAGGCACTGTGATCTATGCGGGAGTTGTAGAAAAATTGTAAGAACAAGAGTTGGTAGCGGACACCATCCAAATTATGTCTTCAGTGCATAGCAAGATTGGTACACACATGAATTCATAAATATTACAGAGGCTTACACAAGACCTGCATATGTTCAAATCAGACATATCCTAAAGTAAAGAGGAAGAAATGGACAGAGTTTCACACTAACCAAGTGGGTATTTATAATTAGTACCTGTTGAGAAATAAACAATCAGTTTGTCTCCAATAGAGTGTCACTAAGTATATTAACCACACTTCAGGCTAGGTCTCATGTCCAAGAGTACATGGCCAAAACAAAATGGACACCATATTTTTTGCTTTTTTTTTTCCCCCCTGTTTGGAGAAAGCAGGATGTTGGTTGAGAGGAAAGGAACATTTGTAAAAAGTTTGGGAAGAGGCAAAATATGACCAAATACATGTTATAAAACAAATTTAAATAGAAACATCATGAAGGACAGGATATGTAAGAAGTGAGAGAAATGATCTGAGTTATGGAAATTACATCTCCAGATACTGCTTTATAAAAGCTGAAGTTGATCACAAAGAACACCAAGATTCAAAAGTAGACCCATTTGAAATTATTGGGTCTTCTCAATATTCTTGAGTCCAGAGGAGTTTCTGTCAGTATTTACAGACACAAAAACTGATGATAACACAGAGAATCCTGTAACAAAATACTGTTTTCATAATTTGAGAATTTTTCTCAATGTGAGTATCTATAGTATTTGGCCACTGAGTAATTATACACATAAAAGCATTAGTATCTTACATACAATGCAAGATTTTCCTAGAGTACAAAGAAAGAAACAAAGAAAGAAAGAAAGAAAGAAAGAAAGAAAGAAAGAAAGAAAGAAAGAAAGAAAGAAAGAAAGAAAGAAAGAAAGAAAGAAAAAGAAAGGAAGGAAGGAAGAAAGAAAGAGAAAGAAAAGAAAGGGACAAAACAGGAAGGAAAGGAACAAAGAACAAAGAAAAGAAACTAAGATAATAAGCCTACCTCTAACCCATTCATGGGAAGTAATGTCATTAGATGGTTATCACATTTCTTTTATCTGAGTTAAATGAGCTGAGTCTGATTGAACAGAAAAAGGAGTATGTTTCTCAATAGACCATGACTGGGAAGCTGTTGCAATGCCTTAATAGCACATTGTCCTCTGTGCCTCTGTGGCTTTGTGCCTCTCTCTCTCTCTCTCTCTCTCTCTCTCTCTCTCTCTCTCTCTCTCTCTCTCTCTCTCTCTCTCTCTCTCTCCCTCCCTTCCTCTCTCTCTGTGTGTGTGTGTGTGTGTGTGTGTGTGTGTGTGTGTATTAAGTGTCATCATCAGATACAGATATTGGATGCTTCTTTGCTGCAGTTTAGAAAAGACAGTTGGAACTAATTTTTTGTATCAGTTTTATGGACTTGACACCCTGAGAAAATATATTATACCACAACAGAAAGTACTCATTTTCATTTATTCTTTCAGGTAGAATATCTACAGTATGTGTGTTACTTCCGTGCTAGATTTTCTCTTTAAAAAACCATGAATAAGGAATAAGGATATACTTTTTTTGTTTTTTGTCCCTGTGTTTCCTTTAAATAATTAAAATTTGGGGTTAAACATTTTGAGATGGGTATATGGCTCCATTCCTCAACTGGGGGCTGTGCCTATCTAATGGAGGTGGTCTCTTCAGATTCTATCTCCATGCTGTTGGGTATTTCGGCCAATGCCATCCACACTAGGTTCTGAGAGCCTCTCAAATCGCTGGCTTCTGGGACTTTCTAGAGGTTACCCCTGTTCCCCACCTGCAGTGCTACTTATTTCTATTCATTCTCCTGTCCCTCTAGACTTCTCTCCTATCTCTTCCAATACCTGATCCTGCCTCCCTTTTCCCCTCTCTCTCCTCTTTCCCACTCAGGTCGCTTCCCTCCCTCTGCCTCCACTGATTATTTTGTTCCCCATTCTAAGTGAGATTGAGGCATCCACACTTTGGCCTTCCTTCTTTTTAAATTTCAAATGGTCTGTGAGTTGTATCATGGATATTCTGAGCTTTTGGGTTAATATCCACTTATCAGTGAGAACATACCTTATATGTTCTTTTGGGTTTAAGTTACCTCACACAGGATATTTTCTAGTCCTATTTGCCTGCAAAAGTCTTGGTATCCTCATTTATTTTATTATTTATGCTTTAATATTTTTTTACAGTCGACTTTATCTCCTTCCTAGTCTACCCTCGGTTCCACATCCCATACCCACCACCACCTTCTGAAGAAGATGTCCCCACTCCACCAGACCACCTTACTCCCTGGGACCTCAAGTCTCTTGAGGGTTAGGTACATCTTCTCTGATTGAGTCCAGACCTGGCAGTCCTCTGCTATATATGTGTTAGGGGCCTCATATCAGCTGGTGTATGCTGCCTGGTTGGTGGCTCAGCATCTGAGGGATCTCAGGGCTTTGGGTAAGTTGAGACTGCTGGTCTTCCTATAGGGTCCCTCCTCTGCTTCTGTTTTGTTTGCATTTTGTTTTACTTTGTGGAAAAGATAATTATGTAATTTCTCCTGAAACTTTGGGTGAATGAACCTAACCAAGACAAATAAATTTAGTGGGCTTTTTTGGGGTAATCTGGGTTATTTTTTAAGGTAAAATTTACATTCATTTTCATTAAATGGTTTAGAAAATATACTTAATCAACATGTTCTAGAAAATTCTGTCTCTCGTTAAAAAACAAAAAACAAAAAAACAAAATTAACCCTAAAAAACAACTTTTTAGCTATAGGCTTAGAACCATGATAACCAAAAGCTCTTTGTAAAAAGACTGTCACTATACTTCATGCTTGAGACTTTGCAACTTGCATAAAGATTCCATTTTAGGCTTGTGATTTTGGTTCAGATAAATGAGGACATGATATTACCTCTGCAATTGCAGGTTTTCTAGATAGTGTGTAATTCATGCCCACACATCTGATATTGAAATCTGATGTTGGGAGAGAGTAGTCATTTTAATCAATTCACCTTAGCTCAGATTGTTTTCTGGTATTACCATCCTTCTAACATGGAATTTGTATAAATTCTATCATTGCATATTTTAGTGTATTTTAAATTCGTTGTTTAAACTACAACTTAGGATTTGGAAGATGTTTTTTACAGTAGCTCCAAAGGGACAAATTCAGATGCATCTTAAAATATTGTAAAGAGATTTTGTGTGTTATTACCACTAGTTTTGTAAGTACTGTTTTCCCTTAGAAAGTGCTAGCTTTCTAAAAGAAAATATTGTGTAAATTGAAAGATTTGTTCATTTTATTTTTATTTTGTGTATGGGTGTTTGCCTGTATGTATGTATGTATGCTAAGAGCTTTACATATTCTCAAGAATTACTATCATGATAAATAATTTAGACTAGAGCAAGGATAACTTTCATAAAGTCAAAAGATGACATTATGTTTACTGAGGGGACAATTTCCATAGTCTTGCTCAGTTGTGGTCCTGTGTGCTATACAAAAGTTAAGAAATACAGAATAGTGCAATATTGGTATGATGCAATTAATTAGGTGTTTTGGTTGTATTTTAGGCCCACTACACAGAAAAAAAAATCATAGCTATAAACATGGCTAAAAAGCCTCCTGGATTGAAAGGTCTCATCCAAAGTGGGAAACTCCAACTGTTGTTTTGCAAAGTGAACTTTTCATCCCTCATAGTAATACTATCTCCTAAGTATTTAGGTTTGAGGCAATTGATTTGAGCTGCCCTAAATCTTGAACACAAGCAGCTTTCTTGCTCCTTCTCCTCTTCTTCTTCTTCCTCCTCCTCTCCCTCCTCTTCTGCCTCTTCCCTTCCATTCCTTCCCCCTCCTTTCCCTTTCCGCTCCCCTCTTCTTCCTTTTCCTGTCCCCCCCCATCATATTCTTCCCTTCTTCCTTATGTTCCTCCTTTTTTTCTGTTGATGGTAGTTTCTGCTGAGACATATTACTGACCAATGCGTCATGTTTCCTGTTGATTGTTCAGTGGTCTAGAGAATATCTATACCCCTCCTTCTAAGACACAAGGAATATAGGGAAGAAAGAGAGGAAAGAAGGTAAGAGCTGGAGCATTAGAAGTGTTGTTCTAGAATTCATTGTTTCCCGGATTTGACAAGGCATTGCACTCATTATCACTCAGGTGATAACCTCAAAGAAATTTCACTATTTGCATTCTATTATCCTATATTAGGATCATGAATATTATGTGTACATGGAGCTCAGGAGGTTGCTATCTGAAGAGGTATGAACAGTTCATGTTAACTTGGAGAGGATATTTTATTATGTGAAATACTCACTGGAAAAGTGTCTATGATCAGAAAATTAATCCTACACCCAGGTTCTTACAACAACCCAAATTACACTCATTGAGTCGCACACAACTCCAAACTCAAAGTAAATGGTGTAGAAGTGGCTGAGCTAGTACTTTCAAAGAAACATATTCTGAGTCCAAATTGCACTTTTATATCAATTTGTATTAAGAGTAATTTCATTTTTCTTCTCTGCATTCTTCTTCTATGGATGAGCAGGAAAGATTTCCTCATTAGGTATGTGAGTACTTTTTCAAACATTATTCAGTGTACTCTACTAACTCTTCTACCCAGGAGGTCATTTTCATAAAATGGATATTCTTTCTGATTTTTTTTAGTTAAAAATAAATACTTCAGTGGGCATTTAAATCGGATGAGTGCATGAAATAGGTATAAAATTGTAATCACATCTTTATGGAAAAATATATTAAATACAAGGTGAAATTCGGATGAATTTATAGACTATTTAATTTCTGTTTAGCTGATTTTTCCTATGCGTATGGGAAAGAGATTTAAATAAATATTTCCTTTCTTGTGGATGTATTCTAATTGAAGAGGAGTCAATATGATATGCTAGTTTCACTTCCCAGAAAACTTTGTTATACATAGGATGGTTTTAAAATTTTGTGTTTCTTCCTGAGAGTCAGTTAGTCTAAGGCTTTTACTTTTCTCTTTGTTTTCTCCCTTAAATTTTGTTATGTTCCAGTTTTCATTCACTTTTCCTTAAAAAAATATTAATATATAATTATTATTTTTTAAGATTTATCACCTGAGATTTACTAGCCTTAATAGAGATTAGTAAGGATTTTGATCTAATTTATATGACCTAGCACAATGACATATGATTTTACAAAAGTTTCTTTATTTGCATAAACATGAACAGTCAATGTCTAGATAAGGTTTCGGGATCATCTCAGTTATTTCTTCAGGCTGGCTTTAGCTCACTTGGTGGCCCATATGGGTCTTAAGCTGAGCTTTTCCTTCCTTGGCTTCTGTGTGTTATATACATTTTAGGGTCACAAAGTAAAAAATCTTTATTCCAAATGAAGTGTCTGGACAAAACATTCCTCTTCATGTAGAGGGTACAGGTGTTTGTTTTACCCTTCTGGTGAGTGTTTAATACCACAGTGGCAGGAAAAAATAATTTTTTTCTTTTATATTACTAAGAACAGTTGAGTATATGGTACTCAGGGATCAGTTGGGCTTGAGGGGAATTTCTGGCTCCAATCTGTTTTTTTGTTTGTTTGTTTGTTAGTTTTGTTTTGTTTTTATCCAGCTTTCCATGTGTGGGTGGGTACGCCAAAGGCCTTGCCCATTAAATATCTGCTTAGTCAGGGCAGGGAAGATTATATGAAACAGGTTAAGGGAGACTCTAGGTTACACAAATAAATAGGTTCTTCTCTGCTTGGAGAGAAAGCTTTCAGTTGTTTTCTCTGTGTAATATTTCTTTTCATTTTACTTTATGTTCTTATATTATTTAGTTCTTTCTTTGTTCTTTTCCTTAGATCTTTCTCTTTTTTTTTACATTAATTTTTTTTTTCATTCAGCATTGCTTTGTCCCAAGTATTCAAGATATGTTTTAACCCCAAGGATGATTTGACCACCACAGAATTTCTTACCATTTTTCTGTGTATAGAGTAATCCTAGTCGTAGACTAAGTTCCTTTGTCCTGCCTTCACTGAACTATCCAGATTCTTCCACAGTCTCCTACTTTGCATGTACTTTTAACAATGTCTTTCCATAAATGAGTATTAGCATATTACCATGTTTATTTTCTTCATCTTTTTCTCTATAACACAAAATATTTAATTTTCTGGAATATACTTTAGATAATTCTGAAAAAAATTATTTTAAGAATTTCTTGTTTGTGCCAGTTTTTAGATTAAAGTAACTTCCTTTATCTCAGAACTAGCATATGGTAGGAAAAAATTATGAGAGGTACTTCAACAACTCTATTTCTTTCAATTTATAAAACAGTATCTTATCTGATTTAAAGAGATATGAACAAAATATTTATATTCACATAACTTATGTTCAAATATGTCTTCTTCCCTCATCAATACAGATGTTTAAGTTTATATCCAGACATTAAAATACTATTAAATATTTGATTAGAGTTCTATGAAGAGACAGAAATATTAATCATAAATTGACTTTTTCTTATAAAATTAGTAAACCAAACAATTTTATTTGTACATTGGTTCCTACAAGATTAAAATTTTCATTATTTCTCTATATTGTATCATAGCTTTTCTACCCAATGAATTAACATAATCTTATTGAATCAATATACTTTTTTATCCGTCTATATAGAATTACCATTTCTCAGTAAGAGAAAGAGAGGAATCCTCTTCCCCCACACCCCCATTTTAACTATATATCCTTAGTACTGCAGTGCTATATGGAAATGTCTTAGCCTAGTATAACTCTGTCCAAAGTAGGCAGAACACACCAAGGAATAAAATCTGGGTGTTAGGTATTAGTTGCAAACCATAGCTTTTGAAAGCTGGGGTCCTAGTTTTGTGGTTGTTGTTTTTGTTCAGTTTTGTTTGCTTGTTTGTTTCTTTTGTCTGTGATAAATACAATGACCAAAAATAGCATTGTAACGAAAAAGGACTTTTCACATCATACAGAATGTAATCCCTTCTTGAGCATAACTAAGGCAGGAGTTCAGGCAGGAACCTACTGGAACTAAAACAGAAGCCAGAGTGTAACAGAAGACTTCGGCATACTGATTTGTTGCCTTGCCTCATTTTCCTTTAATTTCTATGCATTCCAGGATCACCTGCCTAAAATGGCCCTGTTCACTGCGGCCAATCTTTATCAACAAAAGGTCAGAAAATATTCCCTGAAGGACAATAGGATAGGGGCATTTCTCAGTTGGGATTCTACTCAGATGACCCTAATTTGTGTCAAGTTGAAAAAAGCAACAACAACAACAACAAATAATGATGACAACTGCTCATAATAGTTAAGGATGCATAATCCTGAATTAATTAGCATCAAAATAGAAATAAAGTACTTGAAGTGGCATACTCTGATGTTTACTAAGGAAGACAACTGAGAAACTGTAAGTGTAGATACTAGAATGCACAGGTGGGCAATTGAGCAAGCTCTGTACACTGTCTTAATTTTTAAAAATTTGTTATCACAAAGTCTTCTCTTGAAATTTAATTAAACAAGAATCCAAAACTTTAAATTCTTCCATAGAAGAAGAGCATAGAAGCTAGAAAAAAATAAACAATGTTTTGTAATTTCTACCTACATTAGCAGTAGATGTTATGACATTGGACATTCCAATTTATTCACATATATACAAGTGATTTAAAGTATTAATAATACTGACATGAATTTCAAGGAAAGAATACTAATTTTTTTCTAAATATATCATTTTGATATAAAATGTAGCAAATTTTCTTTTTTTATTTTTATTTATTTTTTAATTTTATTATTTGTTGAAAAAGGAAGTAAAAACATTTTATGATAAAATTAAAGATTTACATGGAAAAAGTTTCTGACAAAATTGAAGAAGCATATAGAAAAACACATTAAGATTGACAATTTTCATGGAAAATTAAAGAATAAAATGGTAGAAATAAAAAATTGCTAAATTAATTGAAAAAGGAGGTAGAAACATTTTATGATAGAATTGAAGATTTACATGGGAAATATTTCTAATAAAATTGTAGAAAAATATGAAATAACATTAAAATTAAAGATTTTCATGGAAAATTACAGAAAAAATATTAGGCATAAAAATATTTTTAAGTTAATTGAACATGGAATTATAAACATTTTCTGATAAAATTGAAGATTTACAAGGAAAATATTTCTGATAAACTTCAAGAAATATATAGGAAAACACATTGAAAATTGACTATTTCATGGAAAATCATACAGATAAAATGGTAGGAATAAAAAAATTCCTAAGTTGATTTCTATCTCATGTAACTTTAAAATAATACCATAAAAGTTCATTTATTTTTCCTTAACTATGGAATTAATAATATCAATGTCACTCTCATTAGCATCATATTGCTATAATTTTATATACATTACTATGTTCATTAAATTATCTGGAATATTTAATAATTGATGTAATATATATATATCCTTCAAAGAGAGTACAATTCTCTGTGTATTAAGGCTTCTTTATATTTATTTATTATTATGAAATGTATTAGTTATGCACTTTTTCAGAAATATAATCTTGATAATCTTTACCATATATCTACAGTGGGAATGATTGTAGTACTAAATGATCAAAAATTAGTTTACTTGAATCTTCTGGTTTCTTGCTCTTCTTCAGTTCATGGACTCCTTTTTCATTAACTGTCTTTATGTACACACACACACACACATACACACACACACACACACACACACACACACACACACATACACATTAATGTACCTAAAAAATTTAATACAACCTGCTCAGTCTCTATAGTGTTGTTTGTAGGTGTGATTTCAGAGATGATCACATGGTATTGGATAATCAGTAATTTGCTCTTTCTTGGAAATACTTCCTGGAAATAAAAATAATTTTATAGTGTGAGAATGATGAAATAATGCATACAATAATTGGCTCACTTTCGTCATTTCCCAAAGTATATATAGCTAATATTTCAAAATAACATATTCTTGTATGTTATTTATACTACACTTAAGTCATTATGCGTAAGTAAGTATATAAAATTGTCTGCTAAAATTAGTTAAAGGAGGCTTGAGAGTTCAGCAGTTAAGAGAATATGCTGCTCTTACAGACAACCCACATAAGTAAGAAAAAGAAAAAAGAAGTTAATTTAAAAAGAAGCCAAATAATAAGGCAGACCCAAAGGAGGATGATTGAATCTTTCTCAGAAGAGGAAATAAATAAATATCATTGTTGGATTGAGGGAGTGAATTGGGTGGGATAGTGGCTGGGGAGGGGAGCCGGGTAAGGGATCAGATGTAGGAAGAGTAGAGGAGAGGGAAATTAGTGGTTGGTGATTGGGAACAATTTCTGGGATGTGCCAGAGGCTAAGGATGGTGCGAACAGGCCTCAGGGTGTGTACCAGTGCAGGTCTTGCTGATATTGCTAGCAGGTGGCATTATGGCTCCTTAACTCTCCACTTCCTGTAGCCAGTCAAGACCCCTAGTAGAAGGATATGGACAGCAACACACTCACACAAAACTATGCCCTGCCTACAAGACATGAAGGGAGAAAGAGCAGAGACACAATGGCCAAACAATGATTTTGATTGCCCTAAATTGAGACCCATCCCCTGGGAATAAATGAATCTCTGATACTATACACACACACACACACACACACACACACATACACACACACACACACACACGAGATTCTGTCATGCTTTCAGACAGGAGCTGAGCATAACTGTCCTCTGAGAGGTTCCATTCACCAGTCAATGGAAAAAAAGACAGTGACCCTTCCTCAAACAGTAGATGGAGCCTGGGCACGTGGGGAGGTGCTAGCTCCCACAGCTGTGTTCCCTCTCTGCCACAAACCCCTGTAATCAGCGACCCACATTCTAGTAACCTAGTAAATCAAAACACTTCATGCTTAATTAACCAATCAGATTTATATATAAATAATACTAATTTTACAAGATGTCAATACAATAATTTTAGAGCCAATTGATAATGATAAAAGATTTATCCCAATATTTTTAACCTTATAAAAACAGCTACTTGTGACTAGTAAATGCCACACAGATCCCGGTTCTCCACTCTTGTCCTCTTGCAACCTCTCGTCTCCCCAATTCCTAGCTCCGCCTCCCTTTTCCTGTCCAATCACAGGCCTTCCACTGCCCTAATATGATTGGACAGGGAAAATCTTACAACAGGGGAAGGAGGAGACTGAGAGACTAGAATAGGAAAGTGACTCCACAGGAAAACCAACAAGAGTCAACCTGAATCTTCAAGGGTTCCCAGAGACTGAATCATCAACCAAAGAATGAATCCAGGTTGGACCTAGGCCCCCTGCATATTGTTGCAGATGAGCAGCTTGGTCTTCATGGGGGTTCCCCATCAACATAAGTGGGTGCTGTCCCTGCATCTGTTATTTGCAGGCCTATGGATGCAATTTCCCTAAATGGATTGCCTTGTCTGGTCTAAGCGGTACAGTCCTACAGTGTCTTGATGTTCAGCAGGTTGGGAGGAGATATAATACTGAGGGAGGTGGGGCTCCCACTTCTCAGAAGAGAAAGAGAGGGTCGAATATGTGGGGAAAAGTTCTGGAAGGAGGGAAGGGCTGATACTGGGATGTAAAGTGAACAAATCAAATTGATAATAATTAAATATATATATAATATATATGTAGTTTCTGCATGAAATGTCTTTAAATATCTTCTAATTTTTCAGATACTGCACATGTACACGAATCAAATATTTGTACATCTTTCTCAAAACAATGGGCATGTTTATTTGTGGGAGCTTGATAAATGTGGCTTTTCAAGTCATTTTATTTTGAAGATAGAACTTGTATATGAAAATCATAAGACATTTTATTTTTAACTTATTCAAAGTGGAAATATTATGAGTAAAATCAAATCTACATTTAACTGAGAAAGCAACATGTGAGCAACAGCTTTTGAGTCTCCAACGACCATTACCCTGGCATCATTGGAGGCTGGCCTCACATAGAAATATTTCAAGCATTACTTATTGATGGCACAAGTGGTTTTCCTATTACTTTTCTAACATTTATTAAACAAATCAAGGTAATACAACTCAGAAGTCAGTCTTTTCCTTTCACATTTGTCAACACGGGTTTTCTACTGTTCACTGGTATATATAGCATGCTAGCTGGCCAATGAGGGGCCATGAATTCTCTATTCTCTATATCTCATCTAAACATATGTGCACAGGGGTTATAATCATAAACCAACATTTTATGGCTTCCTCTGTGTTCTTGGGGAGACAAATTCAGCTCCTCAAGATTCCATGGCCAGGATTTTACCTACAAAGCCATCTCTCTGGATTTAATTGCTAATTTTGGTGTTTCTCTTCACGCACTCATTAATGGTTTATATAATTCTGTAAAATATGTGAAGGATAGATAAACACATAGAAAGAGTATAAAAGAAGAAAACAGTAAAATAGACTGCTAATATGTATCTCTTAATACAAAAGTATGGAACTCTGAAATTACTATTTTTTTTTTTTTTGGTTTTTTGAGGCAGGGTTTCTCTGTGTAGCCCTGGCTATCCTGGAACTCACTCTGTAGACCAGGCTAGCCTCGAACTCAGAAATCCGCCTGCCTCTGCCTCCCAAGCGCTGGGATTAAAGGCGTGCACCACCACCGCCCGGCACTATTTTTTACTGAATAATATTTATCATAAAATATATTCTGATCTATTTTTGTACAGTGTATTCTGGTCAGGGTTTTCCCTCTCTGACATCTTTTTTGAGATTCCTCCATCCTCCACATCTCTTGAACTCTATATCCTTTCTATTTCTTTATCTTTAAACATAAAACAGTTTAGAAAATGAATGTACAAACTGAAAACAAAGAACAAAAAAACAGGATAAGAAACACACACACATATACATCACTCATCATCATTAAAATAAATCCTATAAAAGCAAAAGATAAGAAATCATTATATACATGAAAAAAACTGTAAGACGAAAGATGTCCAAGCAAAGCATTATGAGACCAACTATCTTCAAAAATAACACTGACTTAATTTTGTGTTTCTGCTGCTGGGTTTAGGGATCCCCTTCAGAAGTTTTTTTTTTTTTTTTTTTTTTTTTTTTTATTTTTCAAGACAGGGTTTCTCTGTGTAGCCCTGGCTGTCCTGGAACTCACTTTGTTGACCAGGCTGGCCTCGAACTCAGAAATCCTCCTGTCTTTGCCTCCCAAGTGCTGGGATTAAAGGCATGCGCCACCACCGCCTGGCTCCCCCTTCAGAAGTTATTACTATACTACATAAGACATAAAATCTGAACCTTTGAGCACATTAATTACCTATAGGTTGCTTAAATAAACTTAAAGTTTATATTATTAATCTATTATAAAAATAATTGATCTCTTATAAAACATTCCACTAATAAAAGTGTCTGTCTTCTCCACCTGTTTTATTAGTATTCTTTAGAGGAAAAACCAAAGAATAACGATATGTTAAGTGAGCACATATCAGACTGGCTTTCAGAATATGGTCTGAGTAGTTCAACAATAGTTGTTTTTCATGACAGGTTTCAGGAAATCAACAGTTGTTTGGTTCATCTACATGGGTGTCTTAACAATCTCAAACTACTGTTGATGTCCTAGAGGAATCCTGGAACACATGGAAGGAAGCTAGGAGAAGGTAGTTCTATCACTGGAGGAATAAGCTATGGTAATCAGAGGATAGATGAAATAGCAAGTGAGAATGAAGACAACTGAGCAAAAAAAAAAAAAAAGGTAGTTGGTGGTAAATGTTGTCATTGCTTTTGAGTACTAACTTTGCATTTATTCTTATCTTGAAAACACTGTGCTTACAAGTGTTCCTTTACCTTTGAAACAATGGTAGCTTCAATATATTTTTAAAATTATTATTCTTTAATCTTTGTTTAGAGTCCAGTCATTATCCCCCTCCTTGTCCTCATCTTATACCTCTTCCCCATCTCCAAAAGGATGTCCCCACACCCCAAACCCCATCCCACCAGTCCTCCCCACTTCCTGGAGCCTCGAGTGTCTCTAGGGTTAGGTGCATCTTGTCTTACTGATGCCAGACCCAACAGTCCTCTGCTGTATATGTGTCAGGGGCTCATATTGGTTGGTGTATGCTGTGGTTGCTGGCTCAGTGCCTGAGAAATCTCAGGGATCCAGGTTAGTTGAGACTGCTGGTCTTCATATAGCGTCACCCTCCTCCTCAACTTCTTCCAACTTTTCCCTAATTCAAACCCAGGGATCAGCAGCTTCTGTCTATTGGTTAGGTGCAAATATCTGCATCTGACTCTTTCAGCTGCTTGTTGGGTTTTTCGGAGGGCAGTTATGATAGGCCCCTTTTTGTGAGCACACCATAGCATCAGTAATAGTGTCAGGTTAGTGTCCCCTTGAGCTGGATCCCAATTTGGGCTCATCACAGGACTACTGGACGAGCCTTTCCCTCAGGCTTTTCTCCATTTTTGGCCCTGTAGTTCTTTTAAACAGGAACAATTCTGGATCAGAGTTAACATAGTTAAAGTAACCTCTTAACTTGTACTATATAAGCATTTGTTTACATTCTCTAGTAATGTGTCATCTTTAGATAAAGAAAACTGTGGGTATTGTGTTTCTGCAAAACAATTTATATATAACTAAATTATAACTAAACCTATGAATGCTTGGAATGATTTCTGAATCCATCAAAAAAAATTATAAGAAAAATCTCTCTCCTATAATTCAAAAGAATAATTAAAAATAATTGTAAGTTTATTCCTATTATATTTAATATATTCATCTTTATATTAGTAGTCATAAGTTCCATATATACACAAATTTGAATATATTCATTATAGTAAAATTAAAATTTCCTCTTTTACATATAAAATAAATTGCAGTGGACTACATCATCTTAATGTGAACTGTAGAAGCAATATGATTAATGCTATCTGGTTTATTGTAGTAACTTAAGAGAGCAACAACTCTTTGCATATAAAAATAAGGGTATTTATTTTAAGGTTAAACATAATTTGAGGGTAAGCATATCAAATGTAGTGTTGAAACAAACATAACTAATATAAATGAATAACAAAAAAATCATAGAATGATTTTGGATGCAGACAAATTTGGATCAAAAAGTAAATCTACCTCTATTTCTGTCAGTAAGTAAAAATATTATTTGCAATTTTCCTGAAACAATTACTACAATAATAGCAATTAATTTTAAACTCTTATCATCTTAATTAAGTTTTTCTTTTTATTGTTATTCTATATCATTAGGATCTATAAAAAATGATACAGTGTGTTAGTTATTAGATTACTTTTCTCATTTAATTAGGTACAGCTCAAACAATGATTATGCTTGAGACTTTAAAGCCTTGCACTAACATTTATGACAGTTATTTTCAAGTAAATAATGAATATATAGATCTATCTTTAGCTACCTACAATGAGGACTCAATGCAATGCTCCTAAATACTGACATCTAAAATGTCACATATTCCCTTTGCTATGTGTTCTAAACTCTCCTATGACAATGGAGAACAGAGGGAAGGAAGGGGGCTTATGGGACTTTCGGGGAGGGAGGAAACGGGAAAGGGGAAATCATTTGGAATGTACATAAAAAAAACTTAGAAAATAAAAAAAAGAAAAGAAAACCATTGAAAGTCAATTAGACACCCAAACATGAGTACATATAACCTTAAATATTTATTGTCTGATAGAGATGCCAGAAAAATAAACTGGAAGGAAATAAAAAGAAAAAAAAAGATGCAAAACAAATGTGACTTGAGAAAAATAAACATCTTAAATACTTATTTTTATAATTCAATAGATATAATACTACTATTTATAATATTTGCTTAAATAAGTTAAAAATAAATTCGTGTTATTTCATAATCAAACCACAAGGTCATATATTCAGACTTCTGATAACTACTAACATGACTAGGAACCATTGCATTTTATAGAGACAAAATCAAATATATAAAGAAAGATTAGGAACTGTCAACCTGTTTATTTGTTTCCATTTGTGTCATTTAATATCTAATTTTTTTCTGTAGTCTGAAACCTGATTAATTGAGACATAATTAAATGTGGAATAAGTCTTTCTCCCTTACCTACATGACCAACCAACAAACTTACTGATATTGAATTGGTATACCTTTATACAAGTTGTATTAAATGAAATAGATTTTACCTATAAAAATTACAGGTAATTGACATTTTTACTTTTATCGTTCTGAAAGATTTATAACTTGAAAAAAGTAAGTGGTAAGTTATGAAAAGAATACTAAAACTTTTGTAAAGTGGTCTCCTTTATACCCAGAGAAAAATTGTAAACTGTGAAGCTGTAGATGACAGTGATCATTTTCTACAGTTGAACCAATCGATAGCTACATTTGGACTAAGTGAAGATCCTGTGATGCAATGTCTCTGTTAAAAGCATTTCAGGCTCCTGTCATCATGAACTTCTTGGCATCCACAATTGTGTCTGGTTTTGGTGACTGTATATGGGCTGGATCTCCAAATAGCGCTATCTTTGGATGGCCAAGCACAGTGTCCCCAATGGGGTCCCCAATAAAGGAGTTAGAGAAAGGAGCTGAGGGGCTTGCAAACCCATAGAAAGAACAATAATATCAACCAACCAGACACCCCAGAGCTTCCAGGGATTAAACCATCAACCAAGGAATATACATGGAGGGACCCATGGTTCCAGCTGCATATGTAGCAAAGAATGGCCTTGTCGGGCATCAATGGCAGGAGAAGCCCTTGGTCCTGTGAAGGCTCGATGAGCCAGTGTAGGGGATTGCCACTGTGGGGAATTGGAAGTGAGTGGGACAGTGGGGGAACACCCGCATAGAAGCAGGGAAGGGGGATGGAATAGTGAGTTTTGGGGGCGAACTTGGAAAGGGGGTAACATTTGAAATGTAAGTAAAGAAAATATCCAATAAAATATTTTAAAATAATAGCATTTCAGGTATTCTCAATCTTCAATAAATTCCATGGTAGCTTCTTTATAATCTACCTTAGACTCTTCTCATAAACCCGACGTTGAACTTTTAATGTATGGTTTTCTCTTTTTAGGAAAAAAAAAAACCAGCTTAATCTTTGATTCAAAATAAAAAAATTCACCCCAGTCTCTATTATTGTATTTGAACATCTGTGTACTGATAGAATAACATATTCATATGAATTCCAGAAAAGCAATGTGAAAATTTAAATAAGAGACATTTCCAGTCACCAGTAACAGTCATACAATGTTCATACAATGACTAGCAGGATCCCTTAATCTTATAATAAATATCTCTGACATGACAAAGTAATGGGATGGGGGTACTGTCAGAATTATACTCCCTAGAATACATTCTTTTGAGAGGATTCATATTTTTTTCAGTACCTATAGTATATATAGTGGTTTTAATCTCCAAGTTTTAAGAATAATATTTCCTGTTATTTATACCCCTATTCTGTACACTTATCATTTTATTCTCTTGGGAATTCAAATTCTTTCCCTTAGACCATGTGAAGGAAGATACACCTGTGACATACAAGCATGGGCTTCCTAATACTGTTAGTACTATGAGAACTTTTATAAAGAATCTCAAGTGAGAAATTGCCTGTCATTTAACATAATTTCTATGAAAAATCTATGATAGTATATGTATGCATCATGGAAGTTTGTATAAAGCACTTAATTTCAAAACGAATGTTTAAAATAACTCTTGGTTCATATCATGCTAACAATTATGTAATACTCTATTCAAATATTTGGATATCTGTGCAGAAGTATAATATTATCAAATATTTTTATTTTTAGAAAAAATTTTCCAAATAAGGACTTCTAGAAATGAGAAATTTAATTATTTTCAAATTGAGTACTTGAATATGGTATGATCAAAAGTGTTGAAGACAGCAAAATAAGAAACAATAAAGGAAATCCTGAAAATGCTTATGAAAGAAAAAATTCTAATGGAAGATAAATTCTTTATTTTGTGAAACCTTGAAAGTTCTCTGGTGCATGCACTTCATCAGTTTAATCTAAATTCTATGAGTGGTAGAACATTTCTTAGAGCTTTCTCCACTCATCTGTTTCATGATTATAACCATTTTCTTTTTTTTTTAAAATGTTATCTATTGAATTATAATTATTTGGGTGATATGATGGTGTTTGCTCATTTGATTCATTTCAATTGCAAAATAGTTACTTATAATTTCAGCATTTTATTTTTTAAGCAACAATTTTTTGAAAGAACAATATGTAGGAATCCAAATTAAAAGTATAGAACTGATAAATATAATCAATATCATATAGCTCAGAGAAATGACTATAATTGAGTTAAAATTAATCTTTCTACACAAGAATTTTCAGATGTGACAAGTATTAGCTTTACATTAATTAGTACACTGTTAAAATTTAATTAATAAAAATTAACTTGTACTCACGACTATTTTTAGAAATAGTAGAACAAATGAATTAACACTATTTTTAGATTTGTTAGACATATTTTTGTGTATAGTAGATGATATGTAGTAACAGTTATACATGCTTTTTGTTTAATTACTAACTTTCTACAAAATATTAATGTACGATCATTCAATAGTAATTCTTTGGGCTTCAAAAACCTCACTTATTTCTTGCCACTTACGTTCCTGACAGCATCAGATGGTGTATCCTTTGCTATTCCTATATCAGCTACTTTCTTGTTGCGGTGTTAAAATATCTGACAAAAGCCTCTTACAAAAGAAAAGCTTTGTTTTGGCTCAGGTCCAGTGTAGTTCATCATGGTAAGAAGACGAAGGCAGAGGATACCTGAAGCAGATGCTCATCATCAGCAGCCAGGAAGAAGAGAAAGATGAAGGCTACTGTTCAGAATCCTTTGTCAATACTCAGTTCATAGAATACTATAACCTACATGAATGTGCATGTGTGTGCATGTGTGTCTGTGTGTGTATGTATGTGTATTTATGTATCCCAATACACTTCAAATAAACTGGCCAAGACATTTATAAGCAACAGAGATCTAAAAGGGAATCTGTGTCACACTCCTCTCAAAACTAATGGTGCTTGTCTAACTGATGGTCTGCATGTAGGAACATGCAAATTGATCCATATTTATCTCCTTGTACAAAACTCAAGTCCAAGTGGATCAAGGACCTCCCTATAAACACTGAATTTAAAAGAAGAGAAAGTGGGAAATAGCCTCGAACATATTGGCCCAGGGGAAAATTTCCTGAATAGAACACTAATGGCTCAGGCTCTCAGAACAATTGACAAATGGGACCTCATGAAACTGAAAAACTTCCGTAAGGCAAAGGACACTATTAACAGGATAAAACAGCAACCTACAGATTGGTAAAAGCTATTTACTAATCCCACATCTGATACAGACCTAATATCCAAAATATACAAAGAACTCAAGAAGTTAAGAGTCTAGAAAATCAAATAACCCAATTTAAAAAATGGGCTACATGACTAAAGAGTGAATTCACAACTGAGGAATCTCAAGTGGATAAGAAGCACCTAAAGAAATGTTCAACATCCTTAGTCGTCAGGGAAATGCAAATCTAAACTACCCTGAGATTCCCCCTCATACCAATTAGAATGGCTAATATCAAAAACTCAGGCAACAGCAGATGCTGGCAGGGATGTGGATAAAGGGGAAGACTCCTGAATTGCTGGTGAGATTACAAACTGGTACAACTGGAAATCAATCTAGAGGTTCCTCAGAAAATTAGAAATAGTTCTACCTGAAGATTGAGCTATACCACTCCTGCAAATATACCTAAAAGATATTTCACCAAATCACAAGGACACATTCTGCAATATTTTCATAATGGACTTATTTGTAATAGCCAGAAGCTGGAAACAACCCAAATATTCCTCAACTGTAAATAGATACAGAAAATGTGGCACATTTACACAATGGAGTTCTATGCAGCTATTAAAAACAATGACTTCATGAAATTCGCAGGCACATGAAATATCATCCTGAGTGAGGTAAGCAAATCCGTAAAGACATGCAAGATATGGACTAACTGATATGTTGATATTAGCCAAAAAATTCAGAATATACATGATACAACTCACAGACCTTAATAAACTTAGTAAGGAGGAAGCTCCAAGTGTGGGTGATTCAATCCCATAATAAGGGGGGAAGAAAATAATCATAGGAGGCAGAGGGAGGAAGGGTCCTGGGTGGAAGATTGGAGGGGAAGAAAAAAGGGGAGGGCAGGATCAGGTGTGGGTGGAGACAGGAGAGAAGGGCAGCGGCCCAGGAAAATAAATAGATATGCTGCAGTGTGGTGTGGGGAACAGGGGAAACCACAAGAAAGTCCTTGACACTAGGGATTTGGAAAGCTCTCAGAACCCAAAAGTGGTGATATTAGCAAGATTCAAAGGGGATGACTGAAACGCCCAACAGTGGGGAGATAGAGCCTGAAGAGACCACATCCAGTAGATAGATATGGCCCCCAGTTGAGGGATGGAGCCCCCCCCCCAACCTTCTCAAAATTTTTAACCCAGAATTGCTCTTGTCAAAGAAATGGAGGGACAAAATATGGAACCGAGACTGAAAGAAAGGCCACCCAGAGACTGCCCCATTTTGGGATCAATCTCATTCACAGACACCAAACCCCAACATTATTGCTGATGTGCTTGCAAACAGGAGCCTGGTATGGCTGTCCTCTGAGAGGTTCTGCCAGCATCTGACTGAGACCTATGCAGATTCTTACAGCCACCATTTGGACTGATCCCAGGACTCCTATGGAAGAAATAGGGGAAGGACTGAAAGAGCTGAAGTGGATTGCAATCCCATTGAATGAACAACAATATCAACTACCTAGACTCCTCAGCGATCCCAGGGATTAAACTACCAAACAAAAAGCATAAATGGACTGGTCCATGATCTATATATATATATATATATATATATATATATATATATGGACATCCTTGTCACTCTGCACTGGAATTGGTCTTGTGGGGGCTTGATGTCACAGAAAAGATGGATGGGAGAGGATTGATCTGGGAGTCGGTGGGTGATTAGAGGAGCACACAATTAGAAGCAAAGTAGAAGGGTATGGGATGGGGTCCTCATTGACGGGGGAATCAGGAAGAGGGACAACATGTGTAATGTAAATAAATAAAATAAATAATAATGGAAAGAAAAGAATATTTGGTAATGGTAATGGTATGTGGTGCAAGGATTTATCAGAGGAATTGGATAGGTCAGTATAATGAATAGATTTGACTGAAATTCATTGTATAAAGCTTTAAATCCCACAGTATTTTATTTAAAAGGGAGTTTTAATAATAAATATGTTGAAAAGTTTGTTTTCAAGGAGAGTGTAATAGTAATCAGGTTGACAAGTTAACCATCCCAATTAGTGAAAGACCTAACAGAAAAAAATGTTAATTTCTCTTTCAGTCACGATTAATATTTTCTTAAATTAATGCTTTCTGAAATATTTTGATAATGGAGATTTTCAATTGGGTCAAAGAAGAAAAAGTTGTATGTCAGAATGAGAATATAAAAAATTGAAACTTTGGACTGTTTTCTTCCATGTAGTTGCAAAACTAATGATCTAGGGAGAACATTTATTTGGTTTTTCATTAATACTGGTTTCAGCTGGTTTAAAATTCTCTACATTTTCCTTTTGTATTTCTGGGGCTGTCACAGCTAGTTGTTAGCTGGTAAAAGGCAGTGTATATAGTTTTCTGCTTGATTGCTTCCATCTTGATTGGCTTTGTATCTTAAATTTCCTTGTTTTCTCATCCAGTGTGCCATGCTTGGCATAGGGACATTGCTGTTTTGTGTTCCTTTCTTCCCTTCTAGGGATTTTAGTTTCTTATTATTTTGAGAGTGGCTTTGCCATGTTTTTATGATATGTCATATTTTATTTTGTGAATTATGCTAATCTGAATAGCCCTTTAAATATCACTTACGAGGTTCTGATAGACTATGGATTCAAACTATATACACACTGTTCTGTGTGTATAGTTTATTTTTTCTGTCCTAAAATATTATTATGTGGTTTAAAAAAATTGTGTGTTTTGTTTCCTAAGGGTAGTTGGCAGATAGTACATGATACTCTGTCTAATTTTGCTTCTTAGTCACAAGTTGCTTGAGTTGTATCCTCTCAGGCAGATTAGTAAGGAGGTTTTTAGGAGAACACATAGAGTTCTTGCATTTTTAGCATCTTTCTAGTAATGTCTATAACATATTTTAGTCTTATAGTTTCCTGATATCTGTCTTCTTCTTTTTAAGCCTTCACACATGGCAGTTTTATATGAGAGATATAGTCACTGCCAACAATGTTGTGACTACAGTCCTACCTCAGGTTAAAATCATAAATATGGGAAGAGCACATTGTCCTGGTCTAGTTCTCTACTTCCAGCCAGAATGAATAAGTGCTTTTTGCTACCACCCATGCCCTTTAGGTAGAGTCACAGCCGTGGCATTTATCTTTGTCATCAATGGAGATTTCTTTCTGCTTAAGCTTACTCAGGCATAGTGGAAGTAAAATTATTCATATTTCACTTTCAAATTTCTACTACAGAGTATATAATCCTTTTTCTCTTTTGGACCTGAAAGATATATGCTTATAGTTATGATTTATATGTGCTTTAGGAGAATATAATTAGTTTTTCAAAGCAAATCCAATAATTATTTGAAAGTATAAAATACATGGTTAGGTTTTCCTATTGAAATGAAAGCCTTTTTGGATGCAACTTTTGGATATGAGTCAACTATATGTCTTAAAATGGATTCAGAAACCATTAAGAATACCAAGTGATAAAAAGTAAGAAAAATTATACCAGCATGTTATTAATCATAATAATTAGTGCCCCTTTCTTGCTGATTATTTAAATATTCATGAGGAATGATTCACCTTTAAGGCATTAAATTCTGTAGGTTTGTAAGGATAGAATTTTTGCTTTGCTTTATGTCTGTGGTATTCAGCAAAAGTCTATCACTTATGCTCATTACATCTTGGAAGGTCTTGTGACCTAAATCTAAACAACAATGCAAAGTGTATGTACTGGGTAATGCTAAGACTAAGCAATCACCCTGTTCTCTGCCAATTGTGTTCTCTATTGTGCTAATCAGATGTTTGGTGGAAGATTACAAAGGATATTGTTCACTATCAGAGAGAATATGCTGAGAATGGAAGCAAGAGAACAGATAGGAAGAGAGTGAGAAGCTGACTCATACACAGTTCACTCAGTATCCAAATAGAGCAAACACAATGTAATACATCTCCTCCATTGAACATTACTTGCAAAACTTGTTTCCTGTGGGTGCTTCTTTTTTTTTTCAAGCAAGTTGTGTTTTTTTGGGTTTTTTTTTGTTGTTTTTTTTGTTTTTTGTTTTTTTTTTTTACTGTTATAAGCAACATACTATGTTTCAGTGGACAAACTTGTTTCTCTGAGAGTTAAGGTAGCAATATTATATCCTGTTATACTGTAGCTTTATGTACTCACTTGAATTTCTCTTAAAAAATAGACAGTTGTATTTCCCATTTTATTTTTCAAATGATATCTAACGAGGGATATTGTCTGATGTCATTTGTCTCTTTTACAGTGGAGCTACTATCTTCTAGCAAGGCATGGCAAGAATTACACCCACCACTATAAACTTCAATGGTACTAAAGTCCTGTAGAATACCTTGGCTTTCAGACATATCAATTAAATGAACAGACCAATGCAGCTATGCCTACTCCACAGGAAGGAAGCTACAAGCTTCCCTTTTGTAGGAACATGGGAAGACAACAGGTTCTTACCTGACATTTCAGTCACAACTCTGTCTCCAGCTAAATATGATTGCAGTGGTTTGAATAAAAATATCTTCCATTGGCTCTCATATTTGAACTATAGGTCCCCATCGGTAGTGCTCTTTTGACAAGTTTAGGACTGACAGTCTTGGCCGGAGATGCAGATTACTTGAGGTAAGCTTTGAGAGTTTAAGTAGTCTTGCCATTGGCAGTTTGCTTTCCCACTGTTTTCATTGGGTTTGAGCCTTCTATTCTTGCCACCTGCTGTGACCCTCCTTTACCTCTCTCACTGTAAATCCAAACAAACTGTTTCTTCTGCAAGTTGCTTTGGTCATTGCATTTTATGACAGCAACAGGAAAATAATTGATGTAATGGTCTTTAGTGTAGTTGAATATAAAGGAAGTGGAAACTTGACTGGCTGTAGCTAATATTAGTGGTTTTTTTGTTTGTTTGTTTGTTTGTTTTTTGACCATAACTATCCATGCTGCTGTGAAGGTTTGCAGTGAGCTATCTTTTTGCTTTATCCATCATCTCATAAGAAACTCTTCAGTGAACTACTATAAGTTTATACAGTTAACTATTTGGTTCACCATGCTGCCTTTTGTACATTCGAGCACTCCCATCTAGTTAATTTGTTCTGGAAATAACTTCAGGTGGTATATTCTTAAGTGTACTGTATTAATTTTATTTCACTATAAACCAAATAGATGCTTTAATTACATTGTTATTACTCATTGTCCTCTGCCTCTGTGGGTCTGTGTCTCTTTTCCCCCTTCTCTCTCCTCTCTCCTCTCTCTCTCTCTCTCTCTCTCTCTCTCTCTCTCTCTCTCTCTCTCTCTCTGTCTTTTTCTCTCCCTATCCCCCCCAGCCCTGTGTACATGTGTGAGCGTGTAAACATGTGTGTGTGTTTGTGTGTGTCTCTATTTGTGTGCATTTTTGTGTGTGTATTTGTTAGAAGATCAAATGAGGGGATACGAGCAAGATAGACAATCACTGTGCACAGAGATAAATCCTAATATTTGTACCTTATTTTTTTCTTTTTCTTTTTTTTGTTTTGAAATGACACTGCTACCTTTCTTTTTTTAACATTTTTTTTTATTTTCTAAGTTTTTTTTATTTACATTCAAAATCATTTCCTCTTTCCCGTTTCCTCCCTCCTCGAAAGTCCCATAAGCCCCCTTCCATCCCTCTTTTCCCCATTCAACCCCCTCTCTCATCTCTGTCCTGGTATTCCCCTACATTCAGTCTTTCCAGGACCAGGGGTCTCTCCTTCCATCTTCTTGGAAATCTATTGATATTCGAATTGTGTCTAGGGTATTCCGAGATTCTGGGTTAATATGTGTACCACTTGGTTGATGGCTTAGTTCCTGGGAGCTCTGATGATTCTGGTTGGTTGATATTGTTGTTCTTCCTATGAGGTTGCAAACCCCTTCAGCTCTTATAGTCCTTTCTATACCTCCTCCATTATGGACCCGCACTCAGTCCAATGAAAGGAACTGTTGTTTGTCTATGTGCCACACCTATGCCCTATTGCTTCTCTAAACAGAGGTGGCTCTTCTTTTCTCAGGAACAAATATCACTTCTCCGTTTCCCCCTTTCTTCTCCCTCTGTTCCTCACCTTCTGTCTCCTGACTTTGTCTCTTATTCGTTGCACTTTATCCTTCTGGGATAAATAAGTATTCTGGGTCCTGTCCCAGTTATCTTACTTTCAGCCTTAGATGCAGAGATCAACTGACTTACATATTCAGAAATACATAAAAACAATAAATTGGAAGCCATAGTATATATTCAACAACCTGTAGGATAAAAAGAGAGAAAAATATGTAAATAAAGTTAAATAAAATAAAAATAAGAGACAAAAATCATAAGATGAAAAATTTAGAAACCTTACATAACATTATGAGACAAGGAACCTTGAAGGAAGCTGTTGAGTTTGTCTTCTCTTGGCTATCTGCTGCTGCTTTACGTGTAGTGAGTTTCCCCAGTGATGCTCTCCTTGGAGAAAACAAAATTTTAATTTGCAGGTGATTAGCAATTGGTGATAGTTTCTGGGTTAGGAATCAGGGCATATATCTATGTCTCTTTCACCATTAGGTCCCTTTTTGATGCACACCAGAAACTTAAACATTCACCTTCTTAGGGAGATGCAAATCAAAACAACTTTGAAATTGGCTTACACCCATCAGAACAACCAAGCACAATGAAAAAAAATGACAGCTCCTCTAGCAAGGAATGGAATAAGATGAATTCTTGGCTTATTAAGAAGGTGTTTTCTTATGTACCCTAGCCTGATTTGTATTCCACTATTTACTTGGCTGTGACTACATAGATAAAATGCAGTTTTGATCATAAACTCAGTTCACAGAATTCTAACAATGTAGCACTTTAGTGTGTTATATTTTTTATTTATTTATTTTTTTGATTTACTAGAACTTAAAGCGTGCAAGAATAGTATTTTTCCAAACCAGGATTCAGCAACTAAAGAAATGCCAAGTTTAAATCTTCTATCAAGTTAACTAACAATTAGGTTTTGTCTCGATGCTATCTTGTTTATTAAATAGAATTGTATTAATTAATCATATGGAAATGTCTATTGTGTTGTTACTGAGTCATTCAGAGCACGTGCACAAATCATACATACTCACATACTTCATATGAAAATACTTATGCTGTCTTAAACTATTTAGATATGTCCTTTCAAATATATATCCCCATTATAAAGAGTAATTGCATTTAAAACATTAGCAAAATCAAGATAGCAATAATTCAAAAACACAACTCTGTTTACAGGTTAGACTATAATCAAGCCTAAACTAGAATCTTCAGTTTTACATAAGAACCAGTATCTCAGAGATATAAATTTAACAAATGCAATCATTAAATTCTGAGAAATTACTGGGGAACCTGAAAAGTCACAGCTGAGCAGTCATGCGTGACCTGTTGTCATGGTAATGTAAGATTTCTAATTCTTGCTAACAGACTCTATCAAGATTACACTACAGATGGTATACCTGTTACCATGCCACCTAAAATTAATGCCTTGATGTTAAGCAAAGGACTGGTAATCAATATAATAGTTTTCTTGAATTAGAACTGATTATTAAAGAACTCAGTAAAATGGCTCAATTTCAGTTCATGTTCATCAGTCTGAGGTCAGGCTTCTTTTCAGCAATAAGAATGATAAACATTGTCAGCAAATCATAGAACAAATGGAAAGCAGCAATGAAACAAAAGAAATACTTTCCCTAGGATTCCTTTGCTTTTATATTCACAAATTAGCTTCTAGGGATTAAAATTTAGAGAATAGCCTGATTATGTTTCACTTCATTTTACACATTTGCATTAGTATATTTTGTGTTTCTATAAAAATTAATGACAGTGAAGTATGTAATAAAGAAAAAGTGTTTAATCAACTCCTTGCTTTGGAGATCTGAGAGCATGTAACTAACATTAGTGTCTAGAGACAGCCCTATTGTGAACAGAACCATGCAACAGAGTTCAGAAAACACACATCACACAGTGAGACATGAAACAAGATACTAAAGCCAGTCACTTTGACAACCTATTATCAGTAACTCAGGTAATTAAAGAAAGACTTTAAAAAATGAAGAGGGAGACCAGCCAGATGAAACCGGGAGAATATGTAGGAATGCTGGAGGAATGAAGAGGAAAGAGTGGTGATGAATTTAATATAAACAAATTATATTCATGCATAAAATTCTCAAACAATCAAAATACTAACAATTTTAAAAGGAGGTAGTTTATAGATGTTTCTTCTACAAAATGTAATTGAGCTTCTTCAAGGATTAATCCCAAGTTACATATGCAAGTCTACAGTTTCATTCAGTTTTCAACACACAGATAAAGATAACCAGTTGTACATGTTTTTTCAAGTCTGGGTTATTTCACTCTGTTTAACAGTTTCCACTTTCCTCAATTTATTTGTAAGTTTATTGTTTCATTTTTATTTAGCTCTGGAGTAAATTCCATTGAGCAATATTTTCATTATTTATTCATATCAACACAAAGACTACTGCCATTAGCTGGTTATGTTGAATAAACTCTGAGCTGTAACAATGAATAACCTGACAAGGTATCCTTAATGGTGCAGTAGTCAAATTTGCACCATTGGTAATACTATGGCTACTCAATTTGATTTAAGACCTGCTCAACACTGGGTACCATAAATCCAGCCAACTACCCATGGCTTGAAACATAGTACACCCCAAAGAAAACCTTCTCCTGTAGCTTTTAACTATTTTTATCATTATGCTACAGGTAAATATGGCTCTCAATCACAGAATATACTTTTCACAGCAGACATATTACTATAAATTTCTACAGTTGGTCCACATGCAGACAACAGCTGACTGTGGGACTCTCAGAATCCCATTAGTACTTCTAGAAGACAATCTCAACACCCAAGGCTCAGGACATATCTCAGAAGAAGATGAAAAAAGACTGTAAAAATAAGGACCTAGGTGCCTGCTGTAAGGTATAGTTTTCTAAACATGACAGTCATACACTTGTGAAATATTAATGATACGGTTACAAAAAAAGACTGTCATAATGACATTGGGTCTACTTAGATGAGAATCTATATGAAGTTAAAGGTTGCTGAGGGAGGTGGAATTAGTTTTATTTTTAAGAGAGATAAATTCCCTGAGAGTTTATTGAATATCAGCTGGTCAAGTACTCATCCCTAAAAACATTTGTATAAGAACTACATTTAATTCATTCAGTAAGTGTTTGTGTGTAATGTATGTTTGGATGTGTGTGGATGTTTGAGGTTGTGTGTATACAGTTATAGAAGTCATGTTCCAGAGATGTCATATGGAGAATAGGAATGAGTCAAAGTATGGTGAAGGAGAGGACATGATGTTACTAGTGTATAAAATAGTATACATATACATAAAATGTTATATAATATATAGTATGTTAATACAAGTATATGCATGTATGTGTATGTGTTAAGAAGAAGAATATTAGATAAGAATCTTCTATTACCATAAGCTTCCACTAGCTCCAGTTGAAAGGGTCCTAGAGAAAATTCATAAAGATTTATTTATTTATTTTATGTATGTGTGTACTCTGTCACTATCTTCAGACACATCAGAAGAGGGCGTCAGATCCCACTACAGATGGTTTTGAGCTACCATGTGGTTGATGGGAATTTAACTCAGGACCTCTGGAAGAGCAGTCAGTGCTCTTAACTGCTGAGCCATCCCTCCAGCCCCCCAAAATCATTTTTTAATACAGAAACTCTAGCCTGAGATCACTCTGTGCTAAAGTTAGGAATTAACCACTACTACGAAAGTACCAAAAATATGTTTTCAGGCTACTATATACCGTGGATTTGAAAAGACTCATGAAGTAAATACTTAAAACAATTTATCATATGAATTTGCGAATTCTCTTTCTATATCTGTGAAGACCTGTGTGGGGATTTTGATGTGGATTGTAATGAAACTACAGATTGCCCTTGGTAGGATGGTCATTTTTACTCTGTTAATCATGCCAGTCCATGAGTATGGGAGATCTTTCCATCTTTTGAGGTATTCATTGACTTCTATCTTCAGAGATTTGAATTTCCAATTATACAGATGTCTTAAATGTTTGGTTAGACTTATAGCAAGATATATTTTACTGTTTGAAGCTATTATGAAGGGTGTTCTTTCCCTATTTTCTTCCTACTGTGCTTATCATTTATACAAAGGAAGGCTATTGATTTATTTAAGTTAATTTTATCTCCAGCCATATTGGTTTAGAAGTTCCCTGGCATAATTATTTGGGTTGCTTATGTATACTATCATATCATACACAGTGATACCTTGACTTCTTCCTTTCCAATTTTTATTGCATTGATCTCCTTTTGTTGTCTTATTGCTCTATCTAGAAATTCAAATACTATATTGAATAGAATAATTTTCTAGCACAATTCCTTACACACATGGAAAAGGAAATTCTAAACTTGTATAAAATTCAAAAATTCTAGTAAAGAACTTGCAACATCAATGTTGCTGGACATAAAATTAACTCAAACAAAACAGAAACCTTCCTTTTTACAAGTGATAAATGGGGTGAGAATGAAAATAGGAAAACAACATCCTTCACAGAAGCCTCAATCAAATATTATAAAATATCTTGGCATAACTCTAACCAAACAGTGAAATACCTGTATGTCAATAATCTCAAGTCTCTCAAGAAAGAAACAGAAGAAGATCTCAGAAAATGGAAAGATCTACCACACTCATGAATTGTTAGTATTAAAAGAATAAAAATAGGGTACAGAGCTAAACAAAGAGTTCTCACCTGAGGAATATCGAATGGCTGAGAAGCACCTAAAGAAATGTTCAACATCCTTAGTCATTAGGGAAATGCAAATCAAAACAACCCTGAGATTCCACCTCACACCAGTCACAATGGCTAAGATCAAAAACACAGGAGACAGCAGGTGTTGGTGAGGATGTGGAGAAAGAGGAACACTCCTCTACTACTGGTGGGATTGCAAGCTGGTACAACCACTCTGGAAAGCAGTCAGAAAACTGGGCATGACACTCCTGGAGGATCCTGTTATACCACTCCTGGGTATATACCCAGAGGCTTGCCCGGCATGCAATAAGGACACATGTTCCAATATGTTCATAGCAGCCTTATTTATAATAGCCAGAAGCTGGAAAAAACCCAGATGTCCCTCAATGGAGGAATGGATACAAGGGATGTGGTATATTTACACAATGGAATACTACTCTGCAATTAAGAACAATGAATTCACAAAATTCCTAGGCAAATGGTCAGAACTGGAAAATATCATCCTTAGTGAGGCAACCCAATCACAAAAGAACACACATGGTATGCAGTCACTGATAAGGGGATATTAACCTAGAAACACGGAATACCCAAGACACAATTCACATATCAATTGATCTCCAAGAAGATGGAAGGAGAGACCTCTGGTCCTGGAAAGACTGGATGTAGGGGAATACCAGGACAGAGAAGCAAGAGGGGGTTGAATGGGGAACAGGGGGAGGAAAGAGGGCTTATGGGACTTTCAGGGAGAGGGGAGCCGGGAAAGGGGAAATCATTTAGAAGATAAATAAAAAAAATATAGAAAATAAAAAAAAAAAAGAATGGTCATCCTACCAAAAGCAATCTGCAGTTTCAATAGAATCCACATTGAAATTCCAACACAATTCTTCACAGACACATGGAGAGCAATTCTCAACTTCATATGGAAAAACAAAAGCACCAGGATAGCTATAACAATTCTCAACAATAAAAGAACTTCTGGTGGAAGCAGCTTCCCTGTCTTCAAGCTGTACTACAGAATAATAGTGATAAACACAGCATGTTGTTGATATAGAAACAGACTGGGTTGATCAATGGAATAGAACTGAATACCCAGAAGTAAGCCCACACATCTATGGATATTTGATCTTTGACAATGTAGCCAAAATATATAATGGAAGAAGAAAGCATCTTCAACAAATGGCAAATGGTGCCTATATATGTATGTATGTGTATAATGTATGTATATATATAATGTATGTATATATAATATATATATTATGCATATATGTGCATATAAAATATTGCAGGGGGTCACCCACCCATCTTGAACTTTAACCCAGAATTGTTCCTGTCTAAAGGAATGCAGGCACAAAAATGAAGTAGAGACTGAAAGGAAAGCTCAACTTGAGTTCCTTCCACGTATGACCATCAATTCTTGAAACTATTACTGAGGCCATATCATGTGTCCGTAAAGGAGCCTGGGAAGGCTGTTCTTTGGGAGCTCTTCCAGCCACTAACTGAGACAAATACTACTTATAGCCCATCATTAGATTGATGTCTGGGAGCCCTATGTCAGAGTTAGGGGAAGGAGTGAAGGAGCTGAAGGGATTGCAACCCCTTAGGGAGAACAACAGTATCTACTAACAGGGACCTCTCAGAGCTTCCATAGACTAAACCACCAACCAAAGAGCACACATGGGCTGCTTGTGGCCCAGGGTACATGTGTACCAGTAGACTGCCTTGTATGGCCTCAGTGGGAGAGTATGTGCTTAATCCTGTGAAAACTTAATGTCTCAGGGAAGAGGAATGTTGGTGGAGATGAGGTGGGGATGGGTGGGCAGGTAGGGAAGAACCCTCTTAGAGAAATGGTTTTAGGATGAGGGAATGAAAAGCTTGGAGAGGAGGAACCTGGAAGAAGGATAGCCTTTGGAACATAAATAAAATCGTTTAAAAAGTCATACATCAGTGACAAAGAAAAAACTATTGCTCTTTTTAAGGTATAAACTTACCATGAAACAATAAGGTGAAAAGAAGATGTGAGGCATCTCTATGGAAAACTGAGTATGCAAAATTGAGAATCGAACAGTGAGAATAAAAGAAATGGGATTCAATAAGACAGAAAACATTGAAAATTATTGGTAACCTGAAAGTTTGAGATTACTAAGCCTTTGTTGTTTGAAACTAATGATGGTGGTTTTATAATGTTCATAGCTGAAAACATGATGCCAGTAATATTTTGGATGATAATATATTTATAGTTCTTTGATATTTGTCTTTAATAAATGTAATAATGAAGTAATACAGCCATCTGACCAAGGAAATAAAGAAAATTAAAATTTATTAAGTCATCCCTCTGTGCCAGGTCCTTTAGAAAAGTATACTATGTCATAGTGTGATTTCATAATTGCAATTAATAAAATATTTAAAGTGAAGCATGTCAATTCATAAATATGAAGGAAAGCATGACCATAAATAAAATTAAGAAACAGTTATCACTGAAAGGAGTATACTACTTTCAACTAATTGTTTGTATTATTTGTAAAATATTTTATTAATAAAAGTACATATATATTATTTTATTATAAATTACATATAATATGCTATATTTTTAGTAGAGACAGGCCCTGATTACTAGTACAATTTAAAATAGTCCATATATATATATATATATATATATATATATATATATGCACACACACACACACATATATATATATATATATATCATGTTCATAAATATATGATTTAATTTGCAAATCTTGGAAGCTCTGAAGTAAAAGTTTTTGTAAATAAAATGTGGTAACAGGTAATTTTCTACAAAACTATGACATTTACAGAATTGTTTCTAGGAGACAAAAACTAAGAAAAGCAATAAGTAAATATAGAAACAGGCTATTTCATCTTACATGAGTTTATAAAAATTCAAAAAAATATTAACAGTATGCCTTTGGGGAATGGCGGCTTGCATAAATATATAATAAGTAAAAGTAAATATAAATAATGTCTACTGAATTTTCCTTTTCTTTTTGCACTTTGTATGTTGGATACTTAAAAACACAAGAAGATACAGCTTACTTTCCAGGAACTCTGCTCTAAGTTAACACTAAAAATTCCTTGTAGGGCTTGAAAGATGGCTCATCTGATTGGAGAATTTGCTGCCTTTAAGAAGCCTGGACTTTATTATCATCACCTATATAACACAAGTAACCATCTCAAAGTTCAGTTTACAGTGATCCAATACTATATAATGATGCATATACATGTGAGTGTGTGTGTGTGTGTGTGTGTGTGTGTGTGTGTGCTGGCAAATATCTCATACTCATAAAATAAAAACAAATGAATATTATAAAAAGAAAATAATTTATCTCATAAAAAATATTAACTATATTGTTATGGGTAGTGAATTAATCCTGCTACATCATTCTATCAGTAAACCAGTGTGTGCCTTTTAATTTAATTTTGTAATTAAAGCAATATTTTCTTTTTATCTATTTCAATTCGAGAAGATTTTTTGCTGTTTGTTTATTCCTCTTGCTTACTTTAAACTTTTCAAATTTTGTGCAGGAATCATGATGTGACAGGATAATTAGGAAAATAATGAAAGACTAATATAAGCCAAACAGGGAAATGCATTGACTGTGTTTTATCTCCTGCTTAGCTTGTAGAGTTTTCTAATTCCTGCACTACTTAGTCAATATCTCATTTACTCCAAGGATTCCTTGTTGACTAAATAACCTACCAATAGGAGAGAATGAGAGAATTAACAAGAAACGTCAATGAATTTAATGATTCAGGGAAATTAATAACGGAATCTCAATTCTTATTCTACATTACTCATAGTTTAGCATGGCACACATGCTAGCGATACATATTAGTGCTTATCCTTAAAGAAGATTATTTCTTATTAACTATGAGACTAAGTATCAGTCTAGAACTCTAACAATATAAAATGTTTATAAAACTGCAAGAGAGTAGAACTAGTCACTCTGAGGAAGGTGTCTCCATTGTCACTAAAGAGGTTTCATTTAAGAATTATTTTGACTTTTCCTAAGCATGGGCATGTCTAGATTATGAGTTTCAACTCATTTAAACATAGCAAATGAGCAATATCATCAAAGGGTAGGGATTGGTATATGTCTTAAGTCTGAGCAAAGATAGATGTTCATTATGCATAGAAGAATGCAAGAACTGTAGGGTTGAGGTGCAATTCATTGGGGCATAAGTAAAAGCTCAGATTCTTTAAAGAATGCTTAGATTTTAAATTAAAATAATTGTGAAATAATTAAACTCAAAACAAGTCCAAAAAATTACTAAATACCTCACAGCAACCCATTGGACTGAGCTGGGGGATCTCAATGAAAGAGAGAGGGAAAGGAGTGAAGGAGCTGAAGGAGACTGCAACCTCCATAGGAAGAACCAAAGTATTAATTGATTTGACACTTCAGATCTCCCAGAGAGTAAACCACCAACCAAAGAATATACATGGGCAGGTCATGACTCCAGCTACATATATAGCAGAGGACAGACTTATCTGGCATAAGTTGGAGGGGAGATGCTTGATCCTGTAGAGGCTTGATGCCCCAGAAAAGTGATATGCTAGAGGTTGAGGCAGGATTGAGTGGATGGGTGGAGGAGCACCATCTTAGAGGCAAAGGGGATGGGGAGGGGTGGGGGAGGTTCATGGAAGGGTGACCTGGAGGGGAGATTACATTTGAAATGTAAAGGAATACAATGATTGATTTTTTTTTTTTTAAAAAAAGAGTTGGTTATAGGCTACTATACAAGATGCGTAGTGGAATTGGAAGATAGCATAGCTAAGATTATCAAAGATGTCGGTTCCCTACTGTTTGCTTTCCTTTTTATTCTTCTAAGTCTAAGGAAGTCAGCTGCCTTCTGCCTAGGGCTCTCAGGAAGTCTACATCACAGTTACTAAGAATAAAACAAAAATGCAGTTGCCTTAAGGCTTCCAAAAACCACTGGGGGCCTTCGGAAAGTATTGTCCCTCACCCAACACTTAAGATCATTGTTTCAAATCTAAGTTATAAGTTTAGGATGTGGTCTAATGTACTTCTGAATCTCACAGTGACAGAAATAGAGATAATATTTATTGTCTTAAGTAGCATGTGGAAGTAACTTGTGGTACAGAAACATATAACTGATAAATCATTTGAAACATTCGATCTGAATGAAGGATTGATCTCTGTTACAAACTGTTATTTTCCAATTTAAAGTTTATGTTTTAAATAAGATAGGTTAAGTACACTTGAAGTTTCTTTAAGCCTGAGTATTAATGATTTTTATAACAAAGAAGTGTTGCCCAATTATCATCTAATAAATGAAATATTAAGCCTTTCATAAAAATTTAATGTTTTACTACAAGCAAATTATATTTAAATGACATATAGAATATGTATGCATATATGCATACATGATATATTTTAAGTATTCTTTAAATATAACTTATTAACTATAAATATAATGAGTTCAGCTATATTTTCTTTGATCTTATGACTACCATTAGGCAATAAAAATATTATTCTAGAATAATTATAATATATTATAAATCTTGTATTCATATTCCCATATGTAATTTCTTCTGCTCATCTTAGTTTTGAAAGATTATTATGAAAAGCTTAATAATTATTTCTTTTCTGTTTCCTACTTTATTTTTGTGAATTCAAGCATGAGATAGAAAACAATTAAAGCCTAGTCACTGATCTCATCTCATTTTAAGAAAGTGCTAGATTCTTTCAGATAATGAGAAAGACTGAAGGGAATAATAAAATGTATAATTAAGGATTTATAGATAATCAATATAATTTAATTGATTCTAAGTGAGTATTTTACAAAAGAAGAAAACAAATATGCACCAAATCTGTGCTTCATAGTGGGACATTTAAAGGAAAAATTAAACAAAACAAAGAACAAACAACAAATCTACCTTTTAAAAATTATATGTAAAAGTTGTTCAAAAAAATCTTACTGCACAAAGCTGACATAACAGGTGTACAACTTGACTGTCTCTAGGTGGATTTGGAAGTAGAAGTATGTGAAAGAAAGAAATGTTTTATAGTCAGGAGCCTTGAAGCATTGTGGGTTTTGGTTTTCTGTACAAATTTCCATCTGGTTATGTTTGTCTACAGCTGCTTCTTTCCATAGATATTTTTCCTCAACTGTTCTCACATGTCTAAAGTTTCTTTCCTTCATGAATCTATTTTTTACCTGCCTACAGGTAGTCTATAGTACTTTTCTTTTTTATGTTTTCTTGGTGTTCTAGAAACACTGCTTGGTGTAAATATCTGCAAGTAATCATTTTGAGATGATAAATTGTGAGCATGGAAACTTAAGCCCTATTTTCATTGTGGCTTTGATTTGACTCAGATTGTCCAGTTAAATGAGTAGGCCCTCTAATTCTGCATAGGATTTAAGGAGAAACAGCTATGCTATTCTAATGTTAATGAAATCATTGGATAAAACAGTTCAGAAAGACATGAAAAATATTTTCACATACTATAGACACAAAAAAGCACACAATATAGGGCATTATTATGTTCCTGTTTACTAAAACAAAAGTCAATCAAGGCTGAATATGGGAAAATTAATAAGTTTAGGCAAAATGTTTGCTTGAAATATCACAATGTCAACAAATATATATGGATATATATTTATATATATAATTAAATAGCTATCAATAAATCAAAAATACAAAGAAAATAAAAGAAAGTAAATTTTAAAAAGACTAAAAACCCACAGCTATTAAATGCATAAAATGCAGTCATTTGAGATCTAAATGATTATACTAGTAAAATGTCAGATAATCTTATTTAATATAAGGCAATGAAATTTCATTTAAGTTATTAAAGTTATGTGTACACATACATTAAAATCTCACCATATAAAATTATCAGTGTTGGAAAGGACAGAATCATAACCTGTTCTTTTCCTGACCATCACTTCTAAATCCCATGTTTCTGTGTGGTGTTTGAAGCTATTTGCCCTTTCAAAAGTTCTAACATCTATTAATACCAGGCACTTAGCCAGTTTCCCTGTCAACCTACTTTGAATATTTACTATGTAGTGGTAATTAAATCTCAAATAGTAATTAAATCAGTAATGGGTACATGTTTTATAGTTATTAAGAATAACAATTGTAGGGGAATTTTTTTTCCTGCACCATGACTCCTCCAGCAAGGGATCTCATCCAAGACATTTTAGGTCTACATTATCTGTCCAGAATGATGATAGACCCTGGATTACAGTATATAATCTGTCTGGAATATAGATACATCCTTAGTTTAATCCCTAACAATGAAGGTAAAGCTGTTGTGGAAGGAAGCAGACATGTTTGACTGTGCCTTCTAATTCAGGGTCAGAAAAGTGATGGTTCAGAGAAAGATTTGACCAAATGAGTCAGAAATGAGATACTCCAAACTCTCATGAGGAGAGGAAAGACAACTTTAGACAACAGGGCAGAGAGAAGGAGAGAGGGAGTGGGGATAATTTACTGAAACAATTTTGCAGAGGCAAATTACAGGTAAAGACAAAATGATCCGGAGAATGAGAGGGAGGCCGAAGATAAGAACAGATTACCAGAAGTAATTTGAGGTTAAGCAGAGCAATTCGCCCAGAAGCCAAGAAAAGTCAGTTTGAATCAGTGAATTTAGAGAGGAGTTTGGGTCAGAACAGCTGAGTTCAACCAGCCAGCCAGAGTTCAGAAAGAGCTAAAAAGGGTGAATTTATTCAACAGCCAGCCTCTGAGATAACAATTGTATCTGGCAAATAAAAGTTACTTTTGCAACATTATATTTCATTTATAGCTTGAAATTTCAAAAACATATCTATTTTATCTTTGAATTAGTATTTTTTACAGAGCTTACATAAGCTTTCCAGCTAATTCCTCAAAATTGCCGAACACCAACAGTAAATTATAAATCTTTGATATTACTAAATCTGAATTTCCTTTATCTAATATTTTACTTAATGGAAGGTGTTAGTTTCTTATCTCTCTAACCCAAAGCATTGGTAATGATATGAGAATCTTTAGTTTTGAAAATTTCTACATTGATGTAGTTATACAATAACTTACTCAGTGAATAATTTTTTCAACTTTGATTTTAGGTCTTTAATACTTGTCTGGGAGACATAAATAGATTAGATTATCAAAATAGGTACATACAACTTATGTTGTATTTATCAAAATACAACATAAAATTATTAAAATAAGTACATACAACTTTTCCACTTATATGTTTAGGGTGGAGAATAGGGTAACTCTCTAGGAAGTCCCAGAGACCTGGGATATGGAAGGCTCCTGGTAGTCACTGCTGGTGATCATAGCTGAGATGCCTAACAGTGAGGACAATGAAACCTTAAAAGTCCATCTCCTACAGCCAGGCAGTACCCCTAGTGGAGGGATAAGGACACCAAACCACCCACACAACTTTCGACCCAAAATTTGTCTAAAAGAAACACAGTGATAAAAATTGAGCAGAGTCTGAAGGAATGGCCAAACAATAGCCAGCCCAACTAGAGACACACCCCTTGGACAAACACTAATCTCTGATACTATCAGTGATACTTTGTTATGCTTGTAGACAGGAGCCCAGTATAACTGTCCTCAGAGATGCTCTACCCAGTCACTGAATAAAACAGATGCAAATATCCACGCCAAACATTGGATGGAGTTCAGGGACTTTTATGGAAGAATTGAGCAAAGAATTGAAAGATTGAAGGGGATAGGAACTCCACAGGAAGATCACCAGAGTCAAATAACCTGGACCTCTGGAAGCTCTCAGATACTGAGCCACAAACCAAAGAGTATATGTAGTCTGAACCAAGGTCACCTGCACAGATATAGCAGACATACAGATCACTCTCCATGGTTGCCTTGTCAGGCCTCAGTGGGACAGGATGCATCTCATCCTGTAGAGACTTAAAGTACCAGAATAGGGGAATACAAAGGCACTCCCTCAGAGCAAAAGTGGAGGAGGTATAGGAGGAAGGACTCTGTAAGGGGGGGCCTGGAGGGGTACAGCAATTGGAATGTAAATAAATTAATTAGTTAGTTAATTAATAAAACAAAAAATAAATCTTAGGTCCTCAAACATATAAGAAGGGTTCCCACACTGAGCTGTATCCCAACCCATCTTCCTTTACTAAAAATGGATAATAATACCACCACATAAAAAATCTCTTATGTGTTCCTTGTTTGTAGTGGACTTATTATCATCCACTGAGTTGGTGACCACTTCCCCACACACAAGAGATTTGTCATTCTTTGGTCTAAATAAACCTTTCTAATATAAACTGAAAACACAGATTTAGTAATCCATTATCTTATTTTTACTTCTGTTTTATAAGCAATGCTTCTTATCTCTATTTTCTTCTCTAATATGGAAATTCCTCCTATGTATTTTATTACTAGCTGTCAAATATACATATTTGGAAATTCAATGTAAGGATTTGTCAAGAGTTAGACCTTTATACCATATAAATGATGTTTAATTAATGGTTTATACAGGAACCACAGTCCAATATTAGTTGTTTTAAGTCTTTCAAAGAGCTCTATTTTATGATGGGAGTTCTCAGTGTGATATTTTTGAAAAGCAAGGGGAAGACAAAGTTAGACTACACAATGTCCAAATTAGTCTTATTTTTGAAATGAATTTCTAGTTTTTCATTTGTGTTTCCTGTCACATTTATGCCTCATTTCAAGAAATTCAGTCAAAAAGACTACTAGGAAAAACATAGTACTCTTTTATGAAAGAGGACTGAGTAAGCTTGTTTCTAGTAAAAGATGGTCAGATCATTCCTAAAAACATGCAAGTAATGTTAAATAGACTTATCAGCTTATATTTAGGTCTGTGTTTTCATCTGTGTGTGTGTGTGTGTGTGTGTGTGTGTATGTGTGTTTTTGTACATACACATATATGCATACAATAATTGAAAGAAAAGGGATTTGTATTTAAATGCCAGCAGGGAAGGTTTGGAGAGAGGAAAGGAAAGATATAAATGTAATTATATTATACCCTCAAAAAAAAGTGGAAAAAAGTGTCGATCTTATTTCCTATCAGTATTGAATTTCTAATTTTCCCACCTTATATTATGTTTTCTTTCTCAAAGTTATGAATCTTTGAGAGTTTCTTGTTAAAATGTCATATTATATCCTAGGATCTTTTGGCCCAAGTTCAACCGGTTAATTTGATAAGAGTATGAAAGTGCTATCTATCTGCACTTAAATAAATTAGGCAAGTTCATAATGGAAAGTGTTTGTGTTTGGAAATTTGTAAATAATTTATTAAAAAAAAAGAATAAAGGAATTCTGGAAAAGAATGTTTAACTCAACCCAAAGATATCATTAGGGTGATTAAGCCCAGTATATCATGGGTCATGCAGAATTGTGTCAATTAAAATATTGAAATAATTATACTATGACAAATTATCTAGAATTAAAGAAACATATAAAGAGCCCATGAATGATAAATTTGATTACTTTATTTATGTCATAAGAAAGTCATAAGGAAAAAAAAGCTTAAATCTTCATACTTGGAAACATTAAGAAAATAACTCCTGAATGATGCTTCTGAACTGAAATTTTTGCAGAAAATCCAATAATGTCAAGGACCTAAATTGTATCTACATAAAAATTAGAAATTGAATATCTTCTAGCATCATGAAACAGTGGTAAAAAATTTTCAATTGCCTTGGGCAAAAGAAGAGTCTTGTGAATATAAAACTGACTGAAGAATAACAAAAAAAAATGTCAATGTAATATACTTAATGGAGTGCCACAGGGATCAGAGTGAGGGCTGATCTTATTTAACAACTTAATTAATGATCTAGAAGATGGAGGAAAACACTATGTTAATGAATTTTGTATCTGGTATTAAATTGGAAATTTTGCCAACACCAATTAAGATAAAATTATTTTTAAAAAAGTTAGAGAGTTTACAATTATGAGGAAGAAAATGTAAATCATAGATTTAACCTGTTGGAACTAGAAAACCAATAAATGTTGAAAACAAAAGAATAATGTTTTAATGTGAAATCATGGAAGCTGAGTAACAGCACAATGTTTTTAAACTAATCACTAAAAACTATTAATAAGAATTTGGGTACTTCTTGAGGCTCTAAATACTGTAAAAATATATGAAATATGAGAGAAACTTGGTGGTGTAGGTGTGAGTTAGGACTTGAGTAGCTAAGGCAGAAGGACTTATTCAAGAGACAAACACGTGTGATGGAGTAAGTAAAGGGATGGATGGGACTACAGTGACATGCTTTCTCAAGAACCCCCAAAAGGCATAATGAATGTTTTCATATCTTTGGTTTTCATGTATACCTTTATATTTTAAAAGTTAAATAAAAATTAAAAAGAAAATAATAAAAACTTTGAATTTGATAATAGAAATTTATTCTACCAAGTGAGAAATTTGTATATTTATGATATTAAAAAATCAAGGAAACTTCGTTAACATTATAACAGAACAATTAGAATATTTCTTCAGGTTAAATACTACTTGCAAAATATAGTTTTATGTCCACATCAATGGTAATGCTGCCTTGGTAGGCATTCCGTAAATTGATATTTTTCTTGATTGTTAATTTAATACCTAAAATTGCATCAGTTTAGCTATGTCAGGGAAAGATACAATATTTCAAACTGAAGGAACTACTCTTGCTTATGGAAGATGGGTAACATCATAAAGTATCATTTCATATGAGTTGGATAAACACATATATTTATAAAATTATTTCAAGGACTAAAATAGGCATATGCCCTGGAGTAGAACATACTATTATCTTGCTCAATGATTACATTGTCAGAGGGATGTTTAAATATTTATCTTTGTATCCACAAATATGACTGCTCTGAATTTTGGTCAATAAACCTCTCATATTGGTCAGCACTCAATGGAGAATGGAAAATTAGGCAAGCTACTGTGTACTCAAAGCTAAAGGGGAAACCTAAATCAGTGCACCCTACAGCTCACTGAGGTTCAGAAGGCACAGGAGAAGATGAGGCAGATGTCACGAAATAATATCTATTGGACATGATAGAGTTAACAGAATAAAAACTTAACAGTAGCTTTGGTTATCTGTACAAGATCCTGACCAGAAAATATTCTGTCATAGGTAGAATTGATGATCTGCATATTTCACCTATTACTGGAGATCTATTAATAATCCCTAGTTGCTTATGAAGAAAGAATTGCTCTCTTTTGAGTATGTGGTGATAGGTACTTGCTCTGTAGACACACTTTAAACTCAGAGATCTGCATGGGTCTGTCTCTTCATTGCTAGGATTAAAGGCATGTACCACCACCATATCTGGACCCAAGCTTTTCTTAACTGAGAACTTGCTCTGTTCCAGGTTAGCCTTAAACTCAGAAATCAGCTTGATCTTGTCTCCTGGGATTAAAGAGTACACCAACATGCCTAGGACTAAGCTTCTCATTTCTGGGTTGTAGTTCATTCCAGATTAAAAATCCAAGCTATTCCCTGTTCAACTGCAAATGCAAAAAACTAAGCTCAGCTGTGTCTAATCTTGCCCTGAGATCACCTCTCCCTTAATCTATTTGTCTTCTTCCTTAATATCCTTCTGAGAAATCTGGGAAATTATTACAACTGCCTCTGTTCTTTCAGGTCCATGAAGGACCTCATACAATTCATATTACATCTTTATATTTCTCATAGTTGAGAAATTATGTAGAAGAGTTCTTAAAGTGATTTATATATTCTATTTTAGACAAGATTTTTTTATTTATTTTATATATTTGAGTGTACTGTTTTTCTCTTCACTCATACCAGAAGAGAGAATCTGATCCGATCACATATGTTGTAAGTCACCATGAAAATATGGACTTTATTATTGTTAAAAAAAAAAAGATGACAAGTAGTCAGATCTAGTCTATAGAAATACCAAAAAATATCAATGGGATTACCTAGAAAAAGGCAATAGTTCACAAAACAGATATGACTAGAGGGAACTCTAGAAGAAAGGATGTGCACATAAAAGAAGCACAACGTTTCTAATAAAAAGAAGTTAGCCAAACTCCTTCTACATGATAAATAAGGCATTGAAAAATTTGCAGGCAATAGTCCCTTGGGTTTGCAATACTTTAGCAAAACTTCTTAGAGAGTTTAACAGAAAGAATGTTGTAGAAACTATTGACTAATACAAATTTTAATGAAATAGAGTGTCCTGATTTATTCAAATATCTTGAGAAGACTGTAATTAAGAGAAGATTCTTAATACATATATGGATGATTTTACCATATCTGAGTTGCATGTGCATGAATTCTAAAGACAAATGCTAGTAAATCCAAATATTATAACAGACCAAAGGGATGATATCATCCAAATAGTGTTGTGACCCAATACATTTACAAGGGCAGCATACAATGAGATAAATGATGAGTCCCTGGAGCTGTCTATCCAACTTGTAAACACATCTAGTCTTCTCCCTACATCAATTTTATTGCTTTTATAAACTGGTAGAAAGATTTTCAGGAACTTTTATGAGTCTCTTCAGAAAAGAAAACCACCAACTATCAAAAGTAAAATAAAATTAAATTAAATTAAATTAAAAACTAGACTAGAGTAGATATATACATGAGTAAAATATTTGCTTTGTAATCTGTTCAATCCTTGAAATCCATTTAGAAACCAAAAAGATTAATATGAAACAATACTAACAAATTCTGTAAACTATGTGCATGAGCACAAATAAGTGGAATTCAATTTCATAGGGACATCACATCCATTCAACACTATAATATATATAACCTACCCAGCTATAGATTGTTGTTCTTTTTTATTTATTATTTTCTATATTTTTTTATTTACGTTCCCAATGATTTCCCCTTTCCCGGTTCCTCCCTCCCAGTAAGTCCCAAAAGCCCTCTTCCCTCCCCCTGTACCCCATTCAATCCCCTCTCGTTTCTCTGTCCTGGTATTCCCCTACATCCAATCTTTCCAGAACCAGGGGTCTCTCCTTCCATCTTCTTGGAAATCAATTGATATGTGAATTGTGCCTTGAGTATTCCAAGATTCTGGGTTAATATCCTCTTATATGTGACTGCATACCATGTGTGTTCTTTTGTGATTGGGTTACCTCACTAAGGATGATATTTTCCAGTTCTGACCTTTTGCCTAAGAATTTCGTGAATTCATTGTTTTTAATTGCAGAGTAGTATTCCATTGTGTAAATATACCACATCCTCTGAATCCATTCCTCCATTGAGGGACATCTGGGTTCTTTCCAGCTTCTGGTTATTATAAATAAGGCTGCTATGAACATAGTGGAGCATGTGTCCTTATTGCATGCAGGTAAAGCCTCTGGGTATATGCCCAGGAGTGGTATAGCCGGATCCTCCGGGAGTGTCATGCCCAGTTTTCTGAGGAACCGCCAGACTGCTTTCCAGAGTGGTTGTACCAGCTTGCAATCCCACCAGCAGTGGAGGAGTGTTCCTCTTTCTCCACATCCTCACCAACAACTGCTGTCTCCTGTGTTTTTGATCTTAGCCATTGTGACTGTTTTGAGGTGGAATCTCAGGGTTGTTTTGATTTGTATTTCCCTAATGACTAAGAATGTTGAACATTTCTTTAGGTGCTTCTCAGCCATTCGATATTCCTCAAGTGAGAACTCTTTGTTTAACTCTGTACCCCATTTTTTAATAGGGTTATTTGGCTCTCTGGAGTCTAACTTCTTGAGTTCTTTGTATATATTGGATATTAGACCTCTGTCGAATGTAGGGTTGGTGAAAATCTTTTCCCAGTTTGTTGGCTGCCACTTTGTTTTTTTGACAGTGTCTTTTGCCTTACATAAACTTTGCAATTTTATGAGGTCCCATTTGTCAATTCTTGATCTTAGAGCATAAGCTATTGGTGTTCTGTTCAGGAAATTTTCCCCTGTGCCCATATGTTCAAGGTTCTTCTCTAGTTTCTTTCTATTAGTTTCAGTGTGTCTGGTTTTATGTGGAGGTCCTTGATCCACTTGTAATTGAGCTTAGTACAAGAGACAAAAAAATTTATTGATTCTTATTCTTCTGCATGCTGACCTCCAGTTGAGGCAGCACCATTTGTTGAAAGGCAATCTTTTTCCACTTGATGGTTTTAGCTCCTTTGTCAAAGATCATGTCACCATAGGAGTGTGGATTCATTTCTGGGTCTTCAATTCTGTTCCATTGATCCACATGCCTGTCACTATACAAATACCATGCAGTTTTTAACAATATTGCTCTGTAGTACAGCTCTTGGGTTCAGGGAGCACAGTAGCTTGCTGTGACCCAAGAGATGTTATGCTCGGTTATCCCTGCACCTGGAAGTCCCAACTGCTCTGTTGCCAGATCAAAGATGGCGGTGGGTACTGTGTTCCCTCTCGGTGCAGATCACTCTGCCGTGCAGATCACTCTGCCGTGCAGATGTCCCACAGCAGAGCTGGCACCCAGATGGCCACAGATCTGCTCTGCTCTTGGGTGCAGATGGAAGCCTAGCAGGCTGTGTCCCAAGCAATGTTATACTTGGGAAATCCCTGCGTACCTGGAGACTCAGTGTCTAGATTCTTGTTCTTATAACAGTACTACACATAATTTTCTCCCAATGAATTGAGCTTAAATATAATCCAAAAGAAGTTATTCATGGCTCTAAAACTTTTACCACTATTTATCAATGGGTATAAATTATCATGAACATTGGTAGTATAGCATATAGAGTCTACACTCAAGATGGCCTATTGCAACAATTTTTCAATAAGACCTTGTATAGTGTATCTTCTGGATAAAATGTACCATTTGGACAAGGATCTTACTGCTTAAAACCATACACAAATCTTCAGTACTGCAAGTAGGGGGCTATAAATAACGTTTTACATAATTCTGGCATACAAACATCAATCTATGTTCAATGCAGGACCTGAAGGACTTCCCTGGTCAATAATTCTTATAGTGTTCACTGCTAGAATTGCTATTTTCATATTTAATATCTGTATATCTATTATATATACCTATCATCTATCTATCACTTTTTAATAAGTTTAAACATATATATCATCTCTGATGGCTCATCTTTGTTTTAATTAAGCAAGCACTAATTCATCAGTTAAGGAAATACTAAGAAAAAAAATGTTACAGAGGTCCAATACACAATGAAATGATTCCCTCACTTTTATCTATTGTTTGTCAAAAAGTCAACATAGGGGGTCAATGAAATGTCTCAGTGTGTTACTGTACATAAAGCTCATCCTGATGACATGAATTATATCCCCATGGCCTACAAGAGAGAAACCCAATTCCTACAGGTTGCTGTCCTTCATACATTTCCCAGATGCTGCTCCATTTATTTATTTATTTATTTATTTATGAATGAGACAGGCTTAAGATCCTCAGTCAGATACATAGTCAAGGAGAGACAGATAGTATTCATTTATTTCCCCCAACACAGGTCCCTGGTTCTAACAAGACTGACACCAACATGTTGGCATTTGCCTATTCACCAGTGACATCTGGTTAGTGAAATGAATCCAGCTTGGAAAATCAATCTCTATGATTTCCACTTATAGGAGAAACACACTTGATACATTCCAAAGGTCTAGCTGGAGGATTGGTATAATGTTTTCACACCTCTCTCTGGAAAACTCGGTAAAACTGCCTTCTCTCTTTTTTTCTCTGCATTGCTCTCCTAATAGTTTTCTTTTCCTCTCTTTGTGAGAGTTTGGCATATCCTATTCTATCTAATCTTTTTCGGATTAGTCTGTAGGAAAGCCAAAGCTGGTTCAGGTGTGTCCCCTGGCCTGAGAAGAAGCTGAGGTCATGGGGGTGGGGTGAGAGTGGGAATTCTCAGACTCTTGGACATCTCAGCACCACTGAGAGCCACAGAAGAATAGAAAATGGAGTCAGGGCCTGCAGGCTGGGGACAGCATCTAGTCCAGGGCAGCGTAGAAGAAGGGAACTCTGACTTGTCTCAGCTGGATTTTTGTCCTTGGCTTGATGGTGGCAGGCTTGGTGGCAGTAGTGGTTGGGAGCACAATAAATATTTTTAAATTCAGTTCAAGTCTTATTTTGTGAACATTGCGTTTATTTGTGTTCCAAATGGAAATATGGATGGAGACTTACTTAGAGGAGAAGGACGACTCAAATTTGGATGGGTCACCAGAAATCTAATTCCATCATAAATCATTACTCACAAACCTTCATCTCTGGTGGTATGGGCACAAATTACATGAAGTCACTGTGCATAGACTCACCTACCTATCAATTGCTTATTATTTCCATAAATTTAGGGGAAGGAACTTTCAAACTTTGCCACTTTTGTGAGTTTCTTGAGCCTTGTACATGTCATTTTTTTCCTGAGTCTTATGAGTGAGTGTCTCTGCTCCTCAGAGGATGGAACTATCTGGACAAAATGGATAAAGTGTTAAGTTAGATGAGAAATTAAAATGTGATGATTTTCTGACTTTACATGATATCTGAGAAGCCAATTCTGTGAGTGAAATCAGAGCACACAAAATTTGCTACTGTGTTTTCTATAAATCAATATCTGAGGTACTATGAGGAAAGAGAGGGGGCATTTGGCAGACAGAGTTTGGCTCCATTATTATATTGGGAAAGGCATCATCAGTTGATTCCACAGCATAAATTAGAACCTGACATCTTCTTTATGCTCTCAAGAGTCAAATCGTGGACTGTGCTTCTCTGCACCAGCCATACTTGATTACTGAATATAAGGATGCATTTGCAAGGAATGTGAACCAGGCAACCAGCAGTCCTCCACAACCTGAACAAATGAAGAGGACTATTGACAAGGACCATCTGCTTGTAGAACTTCCAACAGCTGGGAGGATAATCCTTGGGACAGAAGGGAATCTGAGTGATAGAACACAGCATCTGGTATGCTGGACTTCAGTGGTTAATGCCTACAGCTTCTGTGTATAATTTTTTTCAAAGTAAGTTTCATAGGTTTTATATTATTATATATGCTATATACATATCCAAATATATATATATATATATATATATATATAATCACAAAAATATTATATATTATATAATATATAAACAGCAATATATATATTATATATGTATATGTATATATATAATTTACCTTCTCCCTGAATTCATAAATCTGAAACAGCAGATTGTAAGATTTTTTGGAGAAAATACTAATTACAATACATTAATACCATAATATATTACTTGTGTCACTGCCAAAATTTGCATGTTATCTTAATATTAATGATGGGTTTAATTTCAATATAATTTGATCAACCAAATTACAGATTTGCATGGTTATATATATTTTCACTTTGATTTGTCTTTTTTGATTCACACAGTCTCTTTTAATTGGCATCAATTATTATTTTCAGTGCTAAGCTATACAGCTTTAAAATACATGTTTATGTATAAATACTTTAATAATTTGATGGTCCAATTTTGGCACAAAGACAATAATGCTATGTAGTTAATTTTATAATACATGAATATGTATATACTATAACCTATATAAATAGAATAACTTTATGAATATTATAAGAAACATGTTAATTAATTTTATCTCTAGTTTACAAGGAAAATAACATTTAAATTTAAAATGTTTTATGAATTTTTGAAACTTTTTCAGAAAAAAGATCACATCAAATTTCATTAGTTTCAATTATCTATGGAAGGTGTTAACCTTGGGGAGGGAACTTGTGAATGTAATGCAAACTGAAATTTTCATTTGCAGTGAAGTACTCATCTATCCAAGAGAATTAAATTTTCAGCTAAACAAGTATCCTTTAATCAGTGGTGTCTTCTGAACATCTGTCCATGTTGGCTCATCATGCATAAGAGTTTTATCCCTGCCTAAATTTGAGATTGTGAATTCATAAATGGGGATCATATGGCCCTGTTCCATTTGCCTTCTTCCCTGGGCTTAGTGTCCATATTCCCTTTTACATTCCATTCTTGTACTAAGGGCTAACATTTTCTTCCTTCTTAAATCCTTCAGTCAGCATGACTGTAAGACTTTCATTTCTTTTACTTTACTAGAAAGACTTTTCCTTTCTCTGCACCACAATTGCCTTGTCTTTTTACTCAGGAATTATTCGTGCTTTATACATGTACTTAGTATTGCATAATATTTTCACACTAAGCATGTTACACACATATAATAAATTACTCTCATTTTCAAAGATCTTAAAGATGATATGGGAAGGGAAAATATAAGTTAAAGGTTAAACTAGCACAATATTCCTGTCTTAGGGTTTCTATTCCTGCACAAACATCATGACCAAGAAGCAAGTTGAGAAGGAAAGGGTTTATTCAGCTTACACTTCTACATTGCTGTTCTTCACAAAAGGAAGTCAGGACTGGAACTCAAGCAGGTCTGGAAGCAAGAGCTGATACAGAGGCCATGGAGGGATGTTCCTTACTGTCTTACTTCCCCTGGCTTGCTCAGCCTTCTCTCTTATAGAACCCAAGAATACCAGCCCAGAGGTTGTACCACCCACAAGGGGCCCTCACCCCTTGATCACCAACTGAGAAAATACCCCACAGCTGGATCTTATGGAGGCACTTCCCCAATTGAAGCTCCGTTCTCTGTGATAACACCAGCCTGTGTTAAGTTGACACACAAAACCAGTCAATATAGTTCCTTAGAACTGAAAAGTCAGCTGACAAAACATTCCTAATCATTCAATATGATGCTGATGATAATCAGTATCATTCTAAGTAGACCTGTCCCATAAGAACTATAGCCCATCAAAATGTAATTATCTTAGTAAAACTATGTCTATTTCTCTTTTTGAAAATGTGATGGATTTAGGGAAAGTGCTCCATGGATAAATAAATATTTTGACTACACATTCTCTCTGTGTCATTCTGTTTCATTCATCGAATAATCACAGATGTATAACAAAGTTTTACTAATCAGTAACACAATTTCTTTGCTGGGTATTCATTTGCTATACTGATAAGATCAGGGAATAACACATTTCTTCTTACTCAGTCACTACTATATTCCTGTACTGCAGAAAATGTGGAGAACTAAGAAGATAGCTAATGAACATCTGCATAGCGTATAAAGAATTTGATGAATAAATTAACATAAGCAGTCCTCAACTTAGAATTTGAAACTATATTACATGAGACACATAGACATGCATATGTGTACATGGTCACACATGCAACTTTTTCATCAATTATGTGTGTATTATGTATCCATATGCTTGTATTCATGTGTTCATGTGCATTTCTGCATTAATGAATAATTTTGTGTCCTGATATCCCAATGGCCAAATATATGCTATGTATTAGTCAGGGTTCTCTAGAGTCACAGAATGTATGAGTAGTCTCTATATAGCTAGGGAATTTGGCAATGACTTACAGCTTGTAGTCCAACTCCCCAACAATGGTTAGCAGAAGCTGGGATGGAAGTCCAAGGATCTAACAGTTTCTCAGTCACAGGAGGAAAGCAGGTAAGAAAGACTGAGAGAGTCTTCTTCCAATGTCCTTATATAGGTCTTCAGCAGAGGGTGTGGCCCAGATTAAAGGCTGAAGGTCTCCAGTAGAGGTTGTGGCCAAGATGAAAGCCATGTGCCACCGCTCCTTTAATCCAAGATGGCCTTGAATTCAGACATCTCCTTGTCTTATTCTTCCGGAATTCATAGTCACTATGCATCAAGATCTCCATGCCAAGATCCAGGTCAGAAACTTGTATCTCTGAGTCTCCAGTTTACGATCATAGGTGAGCCTCCAATTCTTGATTAGATCATTCCAGATATAGTCAAGCTGACAACCAGGAATAGCCAGTACACACTATATCTCCCATACTTAAGTTACCATTGCTGATGGGGGAACAAATGTTTGTAAAAGTCAATGTTTATAGAATTCACTGGGGAACTATGTCTCCTAAGAGTGAAAGAGACAACATCCATAAAGTCATCTCTATTTGGCTTTATAAAGGTGAGCTGAGTCAAGGACTACAATAACATACTTTTTAAATGATCCACAAGGCCACGATCCTACAGAAAGCCTTATAGGCAACTATAAGGAATGCTGAGAAGAGTAGTAATAGTCTTCACCAGAGAAGAGCACACTGATTACTTATCTAGTAACAATAAGTCATCTCTGAAAATATGCATAAAAGCAATTTTATATAGATAACACTATTTATATATTCAGGAATATATAAGTATACACATCATATACACATATACATATACATAACTTGCACATATCTGTATACATATAACAGTAATGAAAAGGGAGAACATGAACTTATAAAAGAGAAAGGATGTGTATTAGGAAGGTTTTGGGTGCAAGGAAAGAGAGGAAAAAAATACGTGCTATATTATAATCTCCCAATATAAAGGAGCATAATTAAAAAAAATCTTTCTAGACTTTTTTATAACCCAAGACTTTGGAAGACATAGAAAAGAGGGTCTAGAATCTAGAAACAATCCAGATGTCTCTCAACTGAAGAATGCATATAGACAATGTGGTATATCTATCTACACAATGCAATACCACTCAGCCATTAAAAACAATGACATTATGATTTTTTTTCAAGCATATGGATATAACTAGAAATAACCATTCTGGGTGAGGTAACCTAGACCCAAAAGGGACATGCATGATATCTACTCACTTATAAGTGGATATTAGCCATAAAGTTCAGGGCCAAAATTCTATAATCAACAGATCCAAACAATCCAAATAATAAGGAGGGCACAAGGAAGGATAGTTGAAATCTTTCTCAGAAGAGCAAACAAAATAGGTATAGGTCAATGGAAACAGGAAATTGAGCAGATGAGGGGATGGGCAGGGTAGCTGGGCATACTGAAGAGATAATATGTAAAAAGAGCAGGGGAGAGAGAATTGAAATTAAGGAGGGATCTCTAGGACTTGCCAGAAACCTGGGATGAAGAGAAGCCCCAGAGGATTTATGGGGGCAACTCCACCTGAGACTTTAATAGTGAGTGATATTGATCCTGAAATGGCCACTTACTATGTTCAGGCAGGACTCACAAAGGAGGGATAAAAACAGCAACTCATCCACTAAACCTTTGACCCCAAATATATCCTGCCTACAAGATGTGCACAGACAAAGATAGAGCAGAGAATGAGAGAATGCAAAAAATGACTGCCCAAATGGGTGAGAACCAATCGCTGACAATATTAAAGATACCCTCTTATGCTTGCAGACAATGAACTATCATAACTGTCCTCTGAAAGACTCCACACAGTAGCCAATGGAATGAGATGCAGAGAACCCTATCCAGCTTCCCCTTCTCAAAAGATAAGGAGAAGGTGGCATGTGGGGTAAGACTTTTGTGAGAGAGTGCTAGGAGGAGAAGAGGGCTGATACTGGTTGTAAAGTAAATAAATATATTTTTAAAATAAGAAAGAAAATAAAAGAGGATCAGAGTTTGATGACAGCCTGGATTCCTGAGACTCTAGTTCAAAGCAACAATAAATTAATTGTAATATGTGTGTGTGTATGTGTGTGTGTGTGTGTGTGTGTGTGTGTGTGTGTGTGTGTGTGTGTATGTGTATTTTCATTTGAAAGGGAAAGAAATGCTTTGGGCATGGTACTCACAATTGCATGTATGCCAGCTATGTGCTGAAGTTATTGGTGAGAAATGAGAGGAAGACCTCAGAGGAACTCTGGCAGAGTAGATATGACATGTTGACTTGACTCTTGGGTTTTCCTTTTAGTGAGAATTTTTAGAAACTTACTCTTCAGAGAATTTACTCAATGATCTATAAATGTTGAAATATAATGTTAATATGGATATATCTTTAATAAGAGAAAAACAATGTCAACATTATTTTAAACTCCTTTCTCACAATACCTGTATTTTACTACTTATTCTACCCAATAATATTATTCCGAATATTAATATGCTTCTCTTTGAAAATTGTTTTGCTGCTTGTTTTTGTCATGATTTTGAGAAATATTGGATAAACTATTGACTTTATTATTCTTTACTATTAGCATATAGTAGAGAACAACAGAGTTTAACCAGTTTTCAAAATACACCAAATCTGTGTATTTTTTAGATACTAAGTTGCAAAGTAGATAATGCAAACAGAATGGCTATCTGGATCTCAGCAAACTGGTCAGAGGGGAAAGAACTAGTGATGAATGTTCAAAGAAGACTGTGATGAATACTCTATATTCAGCCTTCTAACAGGTCAAAGTAGGCTGTGAAATCTGGTCTATTTATGTTTTCTAATAATATTTTGATGATTCTTTTTAAACTTTCCAGAACTGATAGGAGTGTTGGTTAATTCTCTAGTAAGGGTGCATTACCAATGAGTAACTTATTTCAATTTTAATTATGTGATTTCCTCATAATGGATTTAAAATATTATCATATTTGTATAATATTATGTCATCGGCAGTAAGTATAGAAGCATTTACATGCATTGATAGCATTAAAACGTTTGGAAGCTTTTTTTGTCATATATTTAATTTTTGACTGTTACTTTTCTAAATATATATATTTACAAATAGTAACAGTGAATCCCAGGATGGTGTGAAATCAAGGTGAGCAAAGTGCACAGTTAGCAAGCATTCCAGATGCAGGGAAGCATCCATGCAGAAGCAAGGATTCATGGCACTTTTGTGTGACCCTGACACTTAGGAGGCATCCTAAATACAAGAATTTGTATATTGACTGGCCAGGCACCCAGGCAAGTCAGAGAGCTAGAGAATCACCTGTCTCAAACATTGACATAATGAACAACTCAAAAGGAAACTCAGTGTTGCACTCTGGACTCCATTTATGCACTTGTGTGAAAATGCACATGAATAAAGTCACACTTAAATTATTCATATTTTAAATATGTAGCTTCCACACTTTTTTCTTTAAACATTTTTAAATTTAACTACAGAGTTGTCCTGCCTCACTAAAAGGAATCATCTACAAACATTGACTGAACTCATAAAGGTTTAAAGAATTGTAGTGTTATTATTTAATAGACTCAACAGTGTGCTAGATGAATTGTACAATGTACAAATGAAAATAATGTACATGTTTTACTCTTTTTGGAATAGGGCAATTCTGGTACACAGATCCATAAGCATGAAAGTGAATGTTACCTAATTCTGTAATAATTATTGTGTCTGAAATGTTTTAATTACATGAAGCAAAATTAATATGTATAAAAAAAGGTTCCATGAAAATGATCTAAGACCAACTTAGCTATATTAATACACTGAGATATTGTAGAGAAAATCTGGGAAGACAAATCAGGAGATTATTTTTACAAATCTTCCCATAATCCTAGAGATCCAAGAAAATGGTGACAACAGGTAAAGTGGAAAGGGGAGTCTAAGGTTAAACAACCATATGCAAATGTAAATAGGTAGAAATGAAAAGCAGCCTTAGGGAAAATTACAATATTATCATTAACTATTTCTATTTGGCATAGGGTGGCATTTGAATTACATTGAGAAAAATGAGAGTCTGTATAGCCAGAATGATTACCTTGAGTTAAAGGAGTGACAATATTTTATTGTTGTTGTTGTCGTGGTGGTGGTGCTGTTGCTGCTGTTGGCTGCTGCTGCTGGTGGTGGTGGTGGTTCTTTGAGTTTTAAGCAGCATGCTTTGATCACATTTATTTTGTTTCCTCCCAAGTTTTTCTATATTTACCCGCCATTCTGCTACACACCTAAGTTTTTGCTTTTGTTTCCAAATCCTTTCAACATCAATTTGTGTTTTCCACTTATTTTTTAAGTGAGGGCTTCTATTGGAGGCTGGTTAACTTACCAAGGTCTACAGTTGTAGAAAAGTTTGTCTCTTTCCCAGGAGCTAGTAATTGTTAATGGCTTCACAGCCTAGCATGGAATTCTGTGTTTAATTTATGTCTCCATGGTGGAATTGGTGTGGTTTGTAATTACATTCATTTTGTGCATGCTATAAAGAACTCTGAGTACATATGTTCATCTGTCTTGTTGTATCCACAGGACATTATTTTCTGATAGTAAGACACAACCTCAGGTTCTTAGACCACTTCTGCCTCTTCTTCCATAATCTTCCCAAACCGTGGAAGAATCAGGTGTGACTTCTATTCTGCGGTTTGTTAGTTCCTAAAACTTACTTAGTTGTGAGTCTCTGGGTCAGTAACTATCAACTATAAACAGAAGCTGCTTAAATTAAGTTACAGAGAAACACGAATAAATGGGTTTAATAATAAGTCACTAGGATTTTTTAAACTATGTACATTTATCAGCATAGCAATAATAAACACATCCCTATTGCCTATGACCTCTTTTACCATGGGTTCTTAGCCCAGTGTTGGAAACAGGTATTTTTGCATCTTTTGGTGTGATCTTTAAATCTGATCAGAATATGGATGGGTAGTCCCATGATGTTTTTTGTTAAATTGCAACAACTATCTAATCTTGCCAGGCCCTATTCTAGCTCACAAAATTCAAAGCTGTGTATGTCTGAGAATCATTTTTTTCTTCTCCAGTAGCATGCATAGAACCTTTCAGCATCTAGAAATCTAAAAAGAAGGGATTTATCTTCCAAATCAGCATTATCTTGACTTCCTAATGTTTTATGAATTAAGTATGTAGTGTTTTTACATACAAAGTCTTTAACATCAAGTTGTGGAGGATAAACAGTAGTAATGGAAATAACCTGTAGTATTCGGGTCTATGTAATCTTGGCCAATAATTGCAAGAGTAGACTAAATGATGAAAGATTCCCCTTTGTTTAGTTTTAATTCCATTGTTCCATTATCAAGACCATAAATTTCATATTAGAAACATTTTTTCTTCTATTTGAAGTTTTGAATATATTTTTCGAATCTACTTATATTTTTAAATGATATATTTTGTCTTACCTATAATTTATAAAAGCAATATAAGAATACTGCTTTGAGAATCATAACTAATTTCTTTCTTCTCTCTCTCTCTCTCTCTCTCTCTCACTCTCTCTCTCTTTCTTTTTTCTTTCTCTCTTTCAGAAGGACATGTTTGTGAGAATTGTTTTAGACAATCAAGATCAAAGCCTTCAAAGATATTGTGTTTTCTAAGATATTTCTATGGAGCGATTGTACTGTAATAGGTTCAAAATGTTAGAAGAGAATAACCAGATGAGTTAAAAGTTCAGACAGGGAAGTACTCTAAAGAAATACATCTACAGCACAAATCTCATAGAATAAATACAAAGTCTATCTTTTAAGAAGTGAATATCATGTTTTGTTTCTACTTTGAGTGCTCCCCTGATATAAAGATCACTCATCTTTAAAAGAAATTGGGAATGGGGAAAAGAGGGAGGGCAGGGGGCTTATGGGACTTTCAGGGAGGGAGGAAACGGAAAAGGGGAAATGATTTTGCATGTAAATAAAAAAAAACTTAGAAAATAAAATAAAATTAAAAAAATAAAAAAAATAAAAAGGTGGACACTATTTTATTCCACTGATGTATAAAAAAAATAAATAAATAAAAGAAATTGGAAATAGTAATATATAGTTTATTTTGATAGAAATGCTAAATAGTATTATAAGTTAAAATAAATTGATCATGATTATTCATTGAAAATACTTAAAATTTTCCATTTTGTCTAACAATAACTGAGTTATCTCAAGTGCATCTTATGTAAAACAGCAGAGCATGGCAAGTCATAGAGATAAGGCTTCTTGTGTTAAGACACTGAACATTTAGAATAAATCTAATAAAATGATAAAAACATGAAATTAAAGTATATTAATATATTAAGGTATATTAATATATAATATATCCTCATGTAATATATATTCCCCCAATCAGGAAATACTGACAATACTGCAGAGAAAGTAGAATACTTTACACAAATTGGATTAGTAATGAATGTCTAACCAAATTAAGGAATATATTTTTTCATTGCTTTAAATTTTTCCTAATTTTTCTTTTAAAAATGGGTAAAAAATTGCACATAAAAAACATTGTTCTGTAAATTAAATATTTAATGCTTTTAAATGCAACTAATCCAGGAATCTGCACACACATTAAAAAAAAAGCTCAGAGCAACAGAACTACTTTTTTGTTTTTATTGCTTACATATTCTTTGTATACCTGTCAAATGTCTTCTTTATAACAGTGTCCTTCTGCAGCTCCAAGTGATGTCCTGGGTAGAGGTAAAGTCTGCAGATGCTCTAGTTGTCAGAGCTCCTTTCAGAAGGTGCCTTTAGGGCGTCATTTATGGGGATTAACTTGTGTTGTGATATTTTCTGCATGTTGACCTTACAACCTGCTTGATATTCACATGGCTTTGGTCTGTCTTCAGATTTGTTGTTTGGAAATGCCTTTGTCTCATGTCATTTTGCACCATTATAGCCTGGCAATGTGGGTGTTTTACTCTTGTTATGGACACATAGTGTTTTCTGTTTTACTCTGTGAATTTAGATGATCATTTAAAAATAACAAAGCAACACAAAACAACAACAACAAAAAACCAGTCCTCCTCAGTGGCCAATGCTCAAGCTCAGGACATACATTTTATATAGGAACTATGCCATGGCAGATAAAGCTAAAATATATGAGATCCTTAATCTCTATTTCTAAATTTTATGAGTTCATATTTTAAATTATTGTGTGCAATTGATTGATGATATAAAGAAAGTGCTGTTCATAAGGTGTTAAACTAAAAATATTCTTAAATTTTAATGTTTATTGAATTTTCCCATTGTGTTTTGGTTTTGTGAAATATGTGTTTGGTTTGAAATATAAATATAATATTGCATATAGATTGTGCTGCTGTTATCATTTTAAAACTATCTATTTTAGATTTGAAGGAAATTTAAAAGTGACAATTTTGTTTTAATAATCAGGTGAAAAGGAAGAAATACATTTTCTAGGCAAAAAGAATATCATAGCTGTGTGATTCCATAAATTATGAAGCATCAAGTGAATATTTCATATTTCTTAGTTATATTATCCTTGATGTTCTATTTTGTAATTGTCTATTTCTACTTCTATAACTCCCTATTATTATTTTAGTTTTCTGCATCACAATATCTATTCATACCCAAAGTAACATCCTTTAAGATACCAGAGTTGTGGTCTAGAAAGATAATTCAAGATTTAAAAGTACTAACTGCTCTACCTGAAATTCCCTTGTGTGATTCCCAGCACCCACATGAAGACACAACCTACTGGATATCTAGTTATATTGGATCCAACTCCCGCTCATGACCCCTTGGACTCCAAAATACATGGTACTATAATATAAACAGCCAAGTCATCTAAACACGATAAGATAATTTTAAAAATTAAAAATTGAAATGCCACAAATGCAAGATGCATATTTGACTGAACTCTGAGAATTAGAACAAATGGAGGTATTCAATAATGTATGATTGTACTACTAGATTCTGAGATGATTACTGTTGCCAAGTTAATCAATAAAGTACAAGAACATTGGAAAAAGTTTCTTCAAAAAAAAGTAACATCTAGTGTTATCTATACTGTAGTTGTTTGAATGAGAATGGCTGCCATATGCTCCCACATTTGAAAATTTGGGCCCCAATTGTTGAATATGCTTGGAAAATATTAGGAGGTGTGGAAATGTTGGAGGAGGTATATCATTGGGACTGGGATTTCAGGTATCAAAAGACCTGTACCATTTCTAAATATATAAATACAACCCACTCAGACTGTATAATGTTTTTCTGTAGGACTGAAAATTTGTTGTTGGATAATTGATGTTCTCTTCCTCAGGGAAATACCATATCTTCTGCTTTCTGCATTCCTTAGTTAGCTATAGTTTTTGGTGTAGAGGGGATGCCCCTGTGGATGTCAATTGTAGCTGTTCTTATTCAGTTCATTTTCATGCAGTCATGTCGGTGAGACTATTTGGATGTAGCTTCTGATATTCCTAGTCAATAAATGTAATGACAATTAACAGAAAAGGAGGTGATGGGTTTGAAAGAGAGCAGGGGTAATATAACTGGTGGGCTTGGGATAAAGAAATGTAAGGAGAGAAATGATGTAATTATACTATAAAATTTATAATAAGATTACAATAAAATGACTTATGTTGCTTTCTGCCTCCTACTTATGAATCATGGCATGAGCTCTATGTTACTGAGCCACTATCTGGCCTTCCTGGCTGTTGTCATGCTTACAACCATGATGGTTTCAGACTCTAAACCTCTGAAACCAAGTTCTCTTCATTATGTCTTATCAGAATAAACCAAAAGAACTTAAGACCTATATATTTTACTTGTCTGCCTGTCATATTATGAATAAAAAATAGATTTATTACCATGTCTTCATAGATTCATTGAAGTGAATGATATTTTAAGTAGAATAGCAAAAGATCTTATTTGATATAGTATATATCTGTGGTCATACCTTTGTTTATTTTAGAAAATATGAATGTAAGTGTACATGAGTTGGTTAATATTGTAGAATATATTCAGATTCAATGTTCTTTTCCAGATTTGGAAGTTTCAGGGAGTGATATTAGATATATTTAAGGAAACTTATCTTTAGAAGATATCAAAAGAATTCTATCTACATTCAACCAGGGCAGCCAGATATAAAAAAAAAAATACAAACTATACAATTACACGTTAATTTATCATAAAAATTGGAAATACAATGTTTGTTGCATGAAATGTTTGTTTTAAATATCATTGATTACTCTGATTCTTATTCTAATATGGAAAAGTTATACATATTCTAACAGGCATGTTTACAACCAGAAGCATGAGCAAAGCAGAGTTTCCCTTGCTCTTAATCTAGGCAAGAACTGAGGTTATGGACAAAATATAATTGGCAATACTTGACAGTTAGTCATATATGTACATTGTGTTATCAACAAACCTATAAAAATATATTTTATGGTCTACAAATAAGCAATTCTAGTGAGATGGATGTAAATGAGCAAGAAATATTAAAAATAAACCAGTTATTTAAAAGAGTACTCATAGTGACAAATTTTTTATACATTTTTATGTATAAAAGACTAATTCATATTTGGAATCACTTCACAGGACTGTTCTGTTCAAATAAAAAGCTACAAATGCTATATGGCTTCATCCAGTGAGGCAGAAAATTCTGTTTTATCCAAGCAATCCAGTAAGAGTGAACATATTCAAATTTAATTTGAAAATAGGAAACAAACAAAAGTAAATCAAATTTGAAGCCAGCAACATTTCTAACTTTGAAATTGGAAATTAGTCTGTAGTTCAAAACAAAATAAGGATGGGGTCCTCATTAATTCTTAATTAGCATTGCAATAAAAGTCCTATGATATATGATAAAGGATATAAGTTATAGATTGTGAAGAAAAACAGAAATGCTGATTCACAGATTACTTCTAAATATATGCCCCCAAATGGAAAATAAACAAACAGTAAATAACAGAGCACAGTAAGAATAAAACAAATGAATAGCTTCTGCAGTCAACAACAAAGTACAGCAAGAATTTAGACTTGAGCTTAATATATAACATTAATTCATTAAAAATTAAATTGATTAAATAAATTATTTAAAGTAATTTTAAAAGAGGTGATGAACTTGCAGACGAGTGGGGAGGGAATTATGGGAACGTTCAGCTTCAATTAGTTTCACTGTGTCTCTGTTTAGTTTGTGTTTTCCTGATCAGTCCATTGAGGAGAGTGGAGTGTTGAAGTTACCCCCAATTATTGTGTGAGATGCAATGCGTGCTTTGAGGTTTAGTAAAGTTTCTTTTATGAATGTGGGTGCCCTTTCATTTGACTCAGAATTGAGAATTATTGGTAGATTTTTTTCCTTTGATGAATATGAAGTTTCCTTCCGTGTCTTTTTGATGGATATTTGTTGAAAATCAATTTTTTTTCTGATATTAGAATGCCTGCTTCAGCTCGTTTCCTGTGGCCATTTGCTTGGAAAATGGTTTTCCAACCTTTTACTCTGAGGTAAAAGTGTTTTGTCTTTGATGCTGAGGTGCATTTCCTGTGTGCAGCAAAATGTTGGGTCCTGTTTATGTATCCAGTCTGTTAGTCTATGTTTTTATTTGGGAATTGAGTCTATTGATGTTAATAGGTATTAAGGAATAGTGATTGTTGCTTCCTGCTATTTTTATGTTTGTGTGGTTATCTTCTATTGTGTTTGTTGAAAGAAGATTACAAATATCTTGCTTTTTCTAGTGTATAGTTGTCCTCCTTATATTGGAGTTTTCTGTCTACTATCCTTTGTAGGGCTGGATTTGTGAAAAGATATTGTGTAATTTCTTTTTCTCATGGAATATCTTGGTTTCTCCATCTATGGCATTTGAGAGGTTTGCTGGGTATAAAAGTCTGAGCTGGCATTTGTGTTCTCTTAAGGTCTGTATGAAACCTGCCCAAGATCTTCTTGCTTTCAAGGTCTCTGGTGAGAAGTCTGGTATAATTCTGATAGGTCTTCCTTTATATGTTACTTGGCCTTTTTATTTTACTTCTTTTAATATTCTTTGTTTAGTTCATTTTGAGTTTTGATTATTATGTGATGGGAGGAATTTCTGTTCTGGTCCAGTCTGTTTGGAGTTCTGTAGGCTTCTTGTATGTTCATGGACATCTCTTTCTTTAGGTTAGGGAAATTTTCTTCTATAATTTTGTTGAAGATATTTACTGGCCCTTTATGTTGTAAATCTTCGCTCCTATTTATACCTATAATCCTTAGGTTTGATCTTCTCATTCTATCCTGATTTCCTGGATGTTTTGAGTTACAAGCTTTTTGCATTTTGGATTTTTTTTTTTAAGCCTGTTGAGTCAATGCTTTCTATGGTATCTTCAGCACCTGAGATTCTTTCTTCTATCTCTTGTATTCTGTTGTTTATGTTTGCATCTATGACACCTGATTTCTTTCCAAGGTTTTCTATCTCCAGCGTTGTCTCCCTTTGTGATTTCTTAGTTGTTTCTACTTCCATTTTTAGATCCCGGATGATTTTGTTCAGTTCCTTCTCTTGTTTGTTTGTGTTTTCTTGTAATTCTTTAAAGGATTTTTGTGTTTCCTCTTTAAGGGTTTCTGTCTGTTGACCCATGTTCTCTTGTATTTCTTTAAGGGATTTTTGTGTTTCCTTTTTTAGGGCTTCTACCTGTTGACTCATGTTCTCCTGTACTTCTTTAAGGAAGTTATTTATGTCCTTTAAATCCTCTATCAGCATAATGTGATGTGATTTTATATCCAGATCTTGCTTTTGTGGTATGTTGGGGTATCCAGGGCTTGCTGCCTTGTGAGAACTTGATTCAGATGGTGCCATGTTGCCTTGGTTTCTGTTGGCAATGTTCTTGTATTTGCCTTTTGCCATCTGGTTATCTCATGTTAGCTGGTGTTGCTGTCTTTGATTGTAGCTTATCTGTCATGCAAGCTTCTGTATGTGTGCTCTTGGGAGATACATTCTCTCTGTGTATACAGGTATGTAGATATTCCTTCGAGACCTGTTCTTTTGAAGTTGTATTAGGGTCTGCAGCTCTGTCGCCCTCATCAACTCTGGCTGCAGGTGGAAATCAGAAGACTCCTGTCCCTGGCTGCTCCTAAGTTCATGTTCTCAGGGTTTCTGGCTGCTTCCTCTGAGTAACAGGGGTGTTCCTACCTTTGCTGTCTGGCCTCTCTGCACTCCTAAGTGGTTTGCTACCTCCGTGTATGACTTGGATATGGTACAGAGGGTGGTCCCAAGCCAGAGGGAGAAACCGGAGGGCTTCTGCCAAGAGGGTTCCAGGCGTGATCATCTCTGCGCCACTTGGGTATGGTGCTCTCTGCCAGAGGATGTTCCCAAGACTGAGAAAGAAACCAAAAGGCTTCCTCCAAAGGGCTCTGGGTGTGATCCTCTGAACAGCAGGGGAGGTTCTACCTTTGCAGTTAGGCCTCTGCACTCTAATGGGTGGGTGGTTAAGCTACCTCCCTGTGCCACTTGGGTGTGGCACTCTATGGCAGAGGATGGTCCCAAGAGGGAGACAGAAACCAGAGGGCTTCTTCCAGAGGGTTCTGGTCATGATCCTCTGAGCAGCAGGGGTGGTTCTACCTGTGTAGTCAGGCCTCTCCGTACTCCTTGCTGGTTAAGCCACCTCCCTGTGCCACTTGGGTATGGTGCGCTGTGCCAGAGGATGGTCCCAAGTCAGAGACAGAAACTGGAGTGGAATTTTTTTTTTAACTAGTGACATTTATATAATTAAACTAGCATGGAAAGTATAATAGAAGCTTTGTTTCTGGGTTGTTTTTTCTTTTATTTTGAAAGTCATTTATTCAGTAAATATGTTGTCTGTTTCTGAAGACTGTCATTGTGTTTTTGCTTTATATAAATTATGTTTTAACAAGTAATCATATCTGTTATTATATAAATAAATCTGTTCACCTTGAAAAATTAGATGAAGGAATAACCACTTGAATAAAGTAGTTAAAAATTCATCTATGTTAGAATAAATTAGTGTATATTTTTTGTTAAAAATATGTTAATTTATCTGGGAAACAATCTCAACACACTTTAATATAAACTTTGAGATTTAATCTTATTTCAGTAAACATGGCCAATATCAATAAAACAAATGATAGCTCTTGCAGTAGAGGATGTGGATAAAAGAGAACATGCATTTATTGCAGGTGAGAGGTTAAAATTGTACAGCCCCTTTGGAAACTAGTGTTTTGGTTCTGCAGGCAGATGAGAATTGATTTAACTCAATTAAATCAATTGATTCACATCACTCTTTGTCATATACACAAAAGAATTCTTTGTCTTAACAGAAAGAATTGATTAAACATGTTAATTGATGCTCTGTTCATAATAGCCAAAAATTTGAAATAATATAGATATCCCTCAACAGAAGAATGAAGAAAGAAAATGTGGTACATTTCTATAGTAGAATACCACTCATAATTTAAAAAATGAAATCATGAAGTTCACTGATAAATGATGGAGGTAGAAAAAACCATCCGGAGTGAGGTAACTCAGACCAGCAGGACAAATATCGTATTTATTAATTTAGCTTTTCAATGTTTGATAAGCAAGCTTAAAACCATATAACGATAGGGGTTGGGTGTAAAGGAAATGAAAGGGGGAAAATCTCCCTAGTATGGGGAAATAATAGATAGTTAGGGATGGACAAAGTGGGAGAAATAGGAGGATCAAATGGAAAAGGAGAAAGAAGATTAGACAATAGAGGCGCTAAAGGGCACACATGAAACTAAGGGTTATATGAGGAGTCACATGATTACCTTATATAAAAGAAGATTCCTAAAATATGTAAGTTCATGAAGGCTACCTGAAAGAAATACCCAAAGAATAGAGAGACAGAACCACAGGTAGGCATCTTTCATCATCAAATGAAGATTCCAACGGAGGAATGAATTACATTTATTCAAGTTGTTCACAATAGGGAGTCCATGGGAACTTGCAAGCAACCCAGGCTACAATCAAGCTATTGGTTGCTCTTCACAAACTGATGATAAGGCCCAATTGTAGAAGAAAACACCTATACAACTCGTTGAACAAAGAGAAGTGGTTTAGTGAGAACCAAGAATGCCAGAGGCCAGCCCCAGCAGGAGGTTTCTTCTTTCTTGTGGGTTCTTCTTGAGGTAGTGGAGGGGTAAGAGGGTAAGAGATTATGAGATTGCGGTAAGACTTTGTCTTACAGGATTAGTGGGTAAGACTTTGTCTTATGAGATATTTAGGGTTGCTCTACAATAAAAAGTTTACTTATCTAAGTCTAAGCTACTATGCTATTGTTCTGTGTTCCTCTGAGGACAGAGACTTCTGCAGTCTCAGGCACTTAGCACCTCATTCTAAAACAGCAGGAGATTAAGTAAAAGATTAATTGCTAGAGCCTTTTCCCTATTGTCCAGATGCCACTTGCTTGTAGGGCTAAGAGGAAGTTTGGAGCAATAAACTTCTATTGAACCAGGAGAAGAGAATAACACTTGAAGAAAGAAAAACTTTTACATAATTGAATATGCATAATCTCACATAAGTTCATACAGTTTCATGCTTGCTAATTTATACATTTCCATTCAAATCCAGTTGGGCCCAGCTTGAATGCATTCTCACAATTATATACTTACACACACAACCATGTATACATTCTCACAATTGCATACTTATACACACATCCACACTTACATATGCATATGGAGCAAAAGACCAAGCACCAGTGCAGAAAGAAAGAAAGAACTCACTCATTCTGGATGAAAAATGAGCTCCAATCTTTATTGCATAGAGCAAGAAAAGGCTTCCACCTTTTTAATGCTAAATGAATTAAACCCATGTTTGTTTAAAAAAAAAAACAACTTTGTTCCTTTTAATAAGATTAACCTTGTTTTGTCCTAACCATGGGAACCTCTTATGCCCTTTGGTAAGAAGCCTGCTTGCTCTTTCTGCTCTCGGCAGTGTCTTCCTTTTTTCCTCTTTCCCTCTGCATTCTGCACACTGGTCTCTAGGGTTGTTTTTTGTTTTGTTTTGTATTTGTTTGTTTTGTTTTTTTAACTACCTATGCTTTCTAAATTATTCCACTCTGCATTTTCCTCAAATCTTGTTCTCTCCTCCCACTCTGAAGTCACAACAATGCTCAATGCCTTTTCTCTGAAAGCTATGCCTATACTTCTAAGATCTTCTTGAGTTCAATTCTGTCTAAAAACTTCCCTGCGGCTCAACTTCCTATCACAGTTCAATTCTTCCCAGCTCAGTTCTCTCACCTTCATTCTGCTCACCACTGTACTGACTCTTTGTCCTCAGCACATAAACAACTTTCAGAATATATGATCACGTTACAAAGATTATAACAAGTTCACACAAAAATCAAATCATAAATTGAAATAGAAGTTAACAATAGAGAATGTTTACATGCATATCCATTAGGAGTCTTTATCTAGCTAAACATCCATCAACAGGCTCAGCTCCACAGGTTAACTGAAAGTTTAAAACCATAACTAAGTTATAAGTGAAGTTTTGCAAAAATAAAGTCAATATTTTATCTTCTGTCCTAGCACCTAAAATAAACTGTTGGTTTCCTTTTTATGACCTTTGGTTAATTGTTTTACAACTTCTTGGAACATGCTCTGAGTAGGAGAAAATCTGGTTACTATCTAAGTTCAATTAACTGGTGATATTTGAGAGACTGACAGAGTTCTCATTGCAGCTTTGACTATCAGAAAAGGACCTAATAGCAGTCCCATATAAAAGAGCTTGATAATTACAGATATAATTTTAGGAATTCTTATAGGATCAACATTAAAATTTAGGTCATCTATTTGTCTATGTAGCATCACTACATGCAGTACATCTTTGTTAACCTACAGAGATCTGCTACAAGTGGGTGTGCTACTACTTAGTGATTGTTGCATATATTTAATAATAACAGGAAAAACATATTAATGGCAAGAATCTCTCCTCAAATGAATCCCTTACAACCTTGCTTAATTAGAGCACACCTGTTCCAGACTATATAATAATCCAAAGCAGGCAATTTCACGATGGTCACCTACAAGTTATTAGCTTGTCCCATTAATGGTTCCTGACACAAGAGCTTTTACTCCGACTAGTGTTCATGGTACTGGAAGTTATTGTGCATATTACCAAAGGAGAAAGATAAACATGAAACCACAAACTCTCTTTGATATAAAATGATGAACTCTATCAAGATTTAAGAGACAGAGGGAATGGAGGACATTGTGATGTTTAATATTAGTGAAGGGACCAGCTTTACATTACAAACTCCATTTTGCTTTCAGATTCCATTTTTGATAATTCACTTGACCTCTAAATGAACTCAGCTACTGGAAAAACTCCACCTTGTTCCAGGAGTCATGATACACTGGTAATAATCACAATTACCCTAAGCAAATCGATACTTCACCCCTAGCAACAACCAATCAGTTCTTAAGGGGAAAGTATCTACTGTCTTAAAGTAGATTGATTAATATACCAACCATTTTTTATACCAAGCTATATCATTACTGGCCAATACATGTGCCTAGCAAATGTCAACCAATCAAGTAACTGCCAATTGGAAAGTCCCTCTCCCTGCTACAGCAACCATGATAAATAGGCAAGACTTGTACCAACTCAGGACTTTCCATATCTTCTACTGTTCCAGAGAGAGCTCCAAGCTGGAACTTGTATAAAGACTCTTTGCCTTTGCATATGAGTAGGATTCCTGGTGGTTTCTGGTGATCTGGGAGGACCTCGTCATCTGGGCATACCAATTACATTTAGAATTTACATGTACTATGCTTGAGAAACCACAAAACACAATTCTGTCTCTAAAATGTGAGCCCTTAGCCTGTACAGGCTGAAACATAAAAACCCATTTCTCCCTTTCCCCAGATGCTGAAGACTAATGTTCAATTGACTGATCTTAAATTTGATGGTATTGACAATAATAGGTTATAAAACTAACTGCTATTTCTGATTTTGTAGTCAAATTGCTTATTCTGTTCAAAAAGGTGATTGTAAGACATATATAGCAAAATAAGCCTCCGACTGCACATAGGCAAACATCACATGCATATGTAACTTTATGGCTTTTGTTTTTTATCAGTCTTGAGTTATGTGGCCAGGTGTTACATCTCAAGAAAGCTCTGAGGTATAATTTTGATGCCAGTTGCAAATCAGTCATGGTGTCAGTATGTAAATAAAAAGCCTCTTCTCATTATAATTTATTCATGGTCATGGTGAATTACTGAGTAACAACTGACCCATAATGGACACAAGGAAAAAAGGACTTCTAAACACAGCAGAACTGGGACACATATTAATTTACAGAGTGTGTGGTAGCAATGCACAGGGCATGAATCAAACATATGTGCTCCAAGCACTAAGATGAGAAATTGGCACAAAACATCATAACTTGCAAGTTACCTCCAGTTGATATCCTTTGCAAATTAAAATGATTTCTTTCCAGTGGAGTTCCATATGAGATATAAGTCATTCTAAAGGGCAGAGCTCATGTCTAACAGTAGAGGCATAAGCAAAACAAACTTGATGGCATTTTGTGATTCTAATGTTTATCTCACAATTTCATATCTTTGGCATTCTTTTAAATTTATAAGTTCTTTATGTACATACTATGCCTCTGTTAGTTTTTTCTAATGTGTTGAAAATAGATATTTTTGTTTCACAAAATATATCTTGCAAACGATTTTCTCTTTTTATCTCCTTCCAGTACCTCTTCACGTCCCCTCCCATCCAAATCCCCTTCTATTCTGTCTCTCATTACAAAATTAACAAGCTTCTAAGTGATAATTTATTATAAAATATAATATGAATATATTATTATAATATAAAATTATACTATATATAATAAACACTAATACGTTAGAGTAGAACAAGACAAAGGGAAGAGTACAAAAGAATCAGAGACTCATTCCTTTGCTCACTCAAGAATCACATAAAAACACTAGAATGGAAGCCATGTGATATATGTAAAAGAGCTGGTTTACATACATTCAGTCCCTGTGCATGTTCCTATTTTCAATATAAGAAGAGGGAAATATTTTCATATGTGCGAAGGCCATATCTGGTAAATTTATCTTGAGATACTCTTCAGAGAAGCCTTAATGCTCACTCAAACTAGCATCCATCAGGTGTGTATCCTATACATACAGAGGATTCAATTCTATTAGATGTTAAGTTAGTATTTGTAGAAGGATGACAGATAATTTTTCACATCATCTAGTGTAATTCTTTTTCAAGTAAATTCACCTTTGTATAAAAATATGGACAAGAAGGAAAATAAGGAATAATCTACGCTATTGGTCAGTCATTAGTACACTCAGCTCAGAAGCTAGAGGACTACAGTGTGGTTTTCAGAACTCCTATAAAAAGATTTTTGTGGTGTGTACCTATAATCCTAGTGCTAGTAAGTTGGCAAGGATAATCCCTGGGGATCATTGGCCAGACACTGTATCCTAAGTTGGAAATCTCTACAGAAGTGAGTGACCCTATCTTCCAAATCAGTTGAACTGTTCTTAAAGACTTTTTATCCAAATTGTCTTCTCTTTAAACAAATGCACACAAGTACACACATACAAGCACCTGTTCACACCCTTTGGGAAGTTAAAATATTTGACACATAAAATTTTTGTACTTTGTAATACATTTCAGCATTGCATTCTTTTCAAGTTCCAACCAGATCATTAACCTTTGGAATTAATATAAAGAAGTTCTAACCTTGGAAATTTGTGTGGGTATGGTTAGGAAAGTTGCAGTGTTTAGTTTGTTAATGAGATTCAAGAGATTGAGTGAGGTGAATGAAGAGCTAGCTCAGAGGTTAAGAATACTGACTCTACTCTTCCAGAAGTCCTGAGTTCAATACTCAGCAAGCACATGGTTGCTCATCTCATTTATAATGAGATCTGATGCCCTCTTCTAGATATATAAGCATACATGTAAACAGAACACTATATATACATAGTAAAAAATAAATCTTTACAAAGAGAGGTTGGGTAAGCTGTGACAGAGTAGCATAATATCTTTTAGCCTTGTGCTTACAATTGATTTATGAGGAAAGAACACATGCTCAACTTATGCTATGATAGACTTGTTCCTAAATATGAAGTGTCAGCCTCACCATTTTCAGAAAACAGTGTAACAGGAAAATGAAGGAAAAAAATTGTATCTTCTGAGGGGCAAGATTTGATACTCTATAGGGACAAGAGACATGACTAAGTGAGATGCCCTTAACTTGATCCAAAACTAGATTGGGAGGCCATAGAGGAAGCAAAGCACTGAGGATCTTGTAAATTCCAGGGGCCCCACAGATAACATCTAAATAAGCATGGAATGAAACGATGTTCTCTAAACATGGACTTTAAAAATTTACAATTTTCATATGATAATTATTTCTCAAAAACTATATTCCTGAATCAATAATCCTTTCTACTCCAGGTATTTTAACAAATAAGAACATCCATTTCAATAAGGAAATAAGTTCTGAGAGAGATTGCTTAGGGATGATAGATAAGATAGTCTATTTAGGATACACTGGGCCCAAATTCCTTCTTTTCTCTTTTATTTGGGGGGGGGGTGTCTAGATTTTGCTTCTAAGTTATAATATCTAAGTTGCCTCTGAGTTCACTATCTATGTCTTCACTGATTTTTTAAAGACTATTTATGGTTTGTTGAGATAAAACTTACCATGTAGATGAAGAACGTCATGAAATTGTGATTTTTCTATCTTAGTTTTGCCAGTTATGTGATTACAGATGTTTACACTTTGCCTAGACCTTCTTTTTCCTTCTTATTCTAAATGAAAGGGAATTGATAAAGTTTTTTTCTGTAAAACCCTTGCTTTCATTTATGAAGGAACACACTGCCCTTTTACAACTCATTTTTTCATATGGTTCTTTGGCCCAAGTTTGGTAACATGAGTACTGCTAATTACAAGAGCAGACTGGGAATACAGTTCTTAAATTCACACCTTCTGGTAGACAGGCCTGCATCAACACTTCAGGCAGCGTAGGCAGGAATGTGGTGAGGAAGCCACTTGTCTGAATGCTTTCTTATATAAGCCTCTGTAGGAGCAGAAGGAGAAGGCTTCTCTTCTCCATGCCTAAGGAACTCTGATAGAAGATCTGAGGGGGTTGAATGGGGAAAAGAGGGAGGGAAGGGGGCTTATGGGACTTTTGGGGAGGGAGGAAACAGGAAAGGGCAAATGATTTGGAATGTAAATAAAAAACGTAGAAAATAAAAAATAAAAAAAAAAAAGAAGAAGATCTGAGGTTAACTTCCAATGGCAAAGAGGGACATACCTAAAAGGCCAATAATAAGTTGAGAAACTACATTTTATTGCTCCAGAAGCCAAGTTCTGGCTGCAAACCATACTAGGGTGAGAGACAATCCTGAGCCCCAGATGTGAGGGTAATTTGGAAAAGTCCTTCATTTCAGCCTGTGGAGACCCTGTGTTTTGAGTACAGTTGTGCAATGCCCACACTTATTAAATTAAAGAAACAGAGCAAGCATGATGTTTTTATGTATGATAATAAGCTACACAGTGGCAGATGACAAGGCAAGGCTGAATACTTTCACTAGAAGTTATTATAGCTTGAAACATATATATGCTGAGCAGTCCAGAAGAAATGTAGAGAGTGGGAAGTGAGGGCATCTATCAATAAAATACTTTTAAACTATTTCACTATCCCAAATATGTGTTAAGTAAATTATAAGAATTCTTTGAATATTGTTTTAACCTAATTGTTCACTAATACTTTTGACTGTATTAGACCTCTTTTGTAACAACTTTTCCAATGTCTTTTTTTTTCTTCAAGTTTGACTGTAGGAAGAATAAGGTGTTTGCTGCCAAGACAGGTAACCTGAATTAGATGCCTGGAAGCCACAAGGTAGAAGGAAAGAACAGATTCCTTAAAGTCTCACGTTGTCTACTTCTGAAAAAAAAAAGTATCACAGTACATATGTACACATTCTATAAACACTAAAAATAAATTACTAATTATTAATTAATTAATTAACTAACCTAGCACATCATCATTTTTTCTATTTGTTTCAATTGTTTGCATTCTAATTGCCATTTATCAAAAGTATATGACATTTACAGGTATTATAAAGAATTAAAAGAACAAGATAGTGAATGAAGATATAACTATTGTTCAATACTGAATCAATAAAATTCTATTTATAGGATGTTCACAACAAAACAACTAAAGAAGAAAATGCCGCCTAGAGCTGACTAGGTCTATGGAATAGAGTGTGATACAAAAGCTTGGGATACTAACTGAGTTCATTTTATGGTTTTGTCACCAGTTAAAAAGTCGCTAGTATGAATAGCTTTATGAATGGTTATATTATAAAAAACATTTTGTCCCCTTATGAGGTACAGAAGGCATCCTCTTTGGCCCAGAAGTCAAGAAGGAATGCTTGACTCTCTAAAGGAAAGGTGCATCTGGAATTCATGTAGCAGGTAATGCAGGGCACCTTCAATTTAATTGGTTTAACCACTTGAGTCCTTCTGAATGAGCTGTGTACATGGGGTTAATCACTTATCAGTAGGAATGTATAAGGCTTATGTGCAGGTACACATGCAGTCAGCAGGTGAGAGCCTGACTTACGTGCTCTGCCTTGCCCACTGAGTGGTGGAGTCAGTGATGCATTCAGCCATGGAATGTCTTGGCTGCTCAAATATCTCATACAATACTCAGGTCACATTAGCCTTGAGGATTTATTTTGTTACATTTCCTTAAATGAATGTGGGATGTTGCTGTGGTTTTTGCTTGTATGGTTTTTGCTATTTAATTTTTTTGTTGGATTTCTAATTGTACTCGTTTTATCATCTTAAATCTCTCCACAAGGAAAATAAACAATTATTCTGAAGGAAATTTACATAAGATCTCTTTATAGTTATTGAATTGATATCTGTCACCAAGTTCAAATAGAGAATAATATTAAATTTTATTTTAAATACTGAAAAACTAATGGACTTTATATGCATGTTTTTACATTTTACCAACATCGACTTTCCATTACCTGTCAAATTATTTATTTACATCCCCTAGATAATTCCACAACTAGGATTATGATTATTTAAGTGAGTCATTGTATAACAACCAAATTCTTATATTAAAATTATTGAGAATACATTTCAGATATAGTAAACAGAGAACAAAACACTGTGGGGGTTAATTACAAAAATAAAAACAAAAAACAAAAAAACAAAAAAACCATCACCACCACCAAAAATAACACTTTATATTTAATTAAAGGATATCATTTTTATAGACATGTTTTACCTATTTTATCTAAATATACATCATAGTAAAGGTTAATATGTAACAAACATGAAATCTTTATAGAAATATAAACTCGAGAAAAAATGACGTTTGATAAATGAACTTTCATCTATAGAATATTTTGTCAAGGACAAACAGTTGAATGAAAACAAAGGTTATAAGCATTAAATCTAAGTTACGAGCCTCTTAATTCCTCAGTGAAAGAATATTGACCATATTTACCAGAAAGACTGTGTTTCTTGGATATATTGTAAACTCTTTTACCATTTGTTATTAAGTAATGGCACATCTCATCTGAAATTGATATTCAGGTAAAAATCCCTTTTCAGTCTAGCTATCTCTTAAGTGTAAACATGAAAGCTAAGTATAAATATCACTTAACACTTTCCCCTCTATTCATTTTGCTGGCTATTTAAAATTGTGCACAATTATGCACTAGCTGCAGACCATGAGCACTGTGTTTCTTCTTAGAGAAAACATTGAATTACCAGTGCTGATTTTCCCTTCCCTTTCTCTGCTGCTTCAGTGGAGGAGGTCATATATTACAGCTGATTTTGCTAGAGTGTGGTGTACCCTCTATCCTCCCAGATCACTGACTCTCTGCTGAGAAAACCATTGACCTGGATGTGTTCCAAGTGTACAACAGAATTCCAGTTACTGGAAAATAAACACGATTGTTGGTTTTTTTTTGTTTGTTTGTTTGTTTGTTTTTCTGTATGGCTAAGTTTTTGAACTTCTGTATCAGTTACTGGGTTACTAGGGAATGTTCTATTCTGTTGTGACTGATAAAAATCTACCTACTCTCTATATGAATTTCTGGATTTTATTTCAGAAATTGGGAAGCATTTCCTTATAATACCTGTGAGTTTTACTCATGAGTGTCACCATTCTGATTTTAATTCTACCCAAGGTGAGCATAAAGAACCCAAAGAATTATGGCTATTTTTTTCTATTATTTAAAAAAATATAATGCCACTAATATTTAAGCATATACAAGGTATTTTCCAAATGCAATTTGTGAAATACTAACCTCCTTCATATGTGTAAGAAACAGAAATGTTTAAGAAGCCAGGTTTTGCTACATGCCTTGTAAGAGCATAATGGTATAAGGCAAATTCTCATGCTTTTTGTTACTAAATAATTGTAATTAAATCAAACAAATTTTAGTGATTGTTCCTTAAGTGACAGGAGTCTGCTTATCCTCTTTTATTCCTCATCCATCACTGTCTTACTTAGATACATTTATCTGTTGAACTGTTTGTGAATTTAGATATAGTGAAAAAGAGTTACAAATATTCAAACGTCCTGTTTTTAAAGACCACCTTACCATATCATGTCTTGAATGCCACAACCATGTTAACACATAACAACTAACTGTTAATACTTAAATCATTGTGTAACTCCACATATTTAGAGAGTATGAGATTGTCTATACTATATCTGTTCTTTAAAGCTATATGACATTGATAATTTTTTGGTTTTTTTTTTTTTGTTACCTATCCACTGCTTCTTTAGACATGGAAATATTAGTTTGCTCAATCATTCATTGGAACAAAGTTCTTAGAATGTGGAAGGGTTGACAGTAATTTAGAAAGTTACTGATAATATAATTGTTTTTGACAGAATGATATTCATGGCCATCTCTTCATTTAAGGGCTTCCTATCACGTTTTTTTCTTCAATTTCATATTCCAGAGTAGCCAGCTATCGTCCCACACAAAGTTATATCTCCTATTATGATTAATTACTTCCCATTTAAAATATTTATCTATTTTAATTATGTTTTACTTAATTATGCCCCTTATCATTTCAAATACATATACATTCAACATGTTATATGTATTGTATATTTGCACAAATAAATAACATATAGATAGAACACAAGTTATGTTTATGTAAATATACTGCAATATTCATATAACACAGCATAGATACAACATAGATATAACATATATTACATATTCATATATATACTTTTAATCTTTATATATTCATATGTGTGTGTGTGTATGTGTGTGTGTGTGTGTGTGTCCCTCCAGCAGTATACTTTGTTGTACCAGTAATATAGTATGGTGGGTAGAAATGTTAATGGTAAATGTCTGATAACCTGAACTCCATCCTCAGAACCCACAATAGAATGAAAGAACCAGTTCCCAGAAATTCACTGCTCAAATCATTGTGCATATCTATAGTCACACACTTATTCCTTATCCACACAATGGTAATATAAAATATTTCAAAGGCTTTATTTACAGATCAGATTAGCCAGAGGACCAAGATAGCGATGGCACATACTTTTGTTTTCCCACACTAGGAGGCAAAGGTAGACACATCCTGTGAGTTCAGAGCTAACTTACTCTATGTAGTGATTTACAGTATAGCCAGGGATTCAAAGAAGTGAAGGAAGAGTATGAGAAAGGCATACACACACATAGACACACACACACACACACACACACACACACACACTCGCGCACACACACATGCACAAACACACACACACACACACACACACACAAACACACACACGCATGCATGCACACATGTACGTATACTCACACACTCAAATAAAAACCCAAAACAGGAACAAATAATACATGCAAATACAAGAAAATGACCATTAAGATTAATTTTTTAAAAAAATGAATGTGAGACTGGAACATCTCCAAAAGTACCTTAAAATTAGTATTTTGTAATCCACATACTGCTGGGCATGGAATTTGCCTTAAGTGTGGTTTGTATACCCAGTCAGATCTGTTGGAGAGGCTAATTTTTCCTTTGTGAGCTGTAGATAATTGAAAATTGTTTCTTGGTTGGAGGTGGGATCTCATGTCTACTTATCTCAGGCTGATGCTCTATCAGTTTTGGACTTGTGAAGACTCTATGCATACTCTCACAGTTTCTGTGACATCTCATATGTGCATTAGTCCTGCTGTATGTGGAAAATACTTTTTCCCTGTAATTATCCGTTCCCTCTGGATCTTAGAATCTTTCTGTCTCACGTTCCTCATAATTGCATGAGACTTGAGTAGAGGGATTTGGAGGACAAAGTGTTCCAGGTCTTTCACTATTAATTTCCATCTCCTATAAGAGGAACTATCTCTGTTCATGGCTGAGGGAGACACTGATCTATAGGTACTACAGAATGCTATTAGCAGTCATTTTATTGCCACACTCCTTTAGCAGACTAATAGTGTTTCATTTTCCCTTAGGTCCATGGAGTCTCAAGTTTCTTGTCCATCTGAGCATTATTACACATGGCTTCTATATCATGGAGTCAGACTTAAAATCCAATCGCATAGTTGTTGGTTTCTCATACATTGTGCCACTGTTTTACCAACTAAAATCCCTTTGATCAATAATGCTGCCTGCGTCATTTTATATATTTTTAATAATCAGAATAATGATTTATGGATTACTAAGGAATAAAGTCATATAGAATATAATATACATACTATATTATGTCTTTAGTTCACTTGTTTGGTATGGCTGTAGTAAAACGAGATTATTATATCTAGCACGAACAATTAATATTGTCCACTTGAAAGACTTACTTTGTGATCTCTTACGTTTAGGTTCATTTTATCTCAAACAAATGTTACTAAGAGTAGTTAGACAATTAGGCATTGACACATGCTTGCCTCTAAGGTCATTATTTACTCTTTCTTACTTGGCTGAAAGAAAAATTTCCAAATCTTTTTAACATTTGTAAAGACTCCAATGAAACTCTCTTGTATCCTGAAACTGCTCATTCTCAGATTCTGCAGCTGATAAAACAAGAATTGTTTTTTCATTTTCTTATTCACTTAGTGTTTTTTTTCCAATAAATATTAACAGATGCCTGTTTGGCAGGGTCACTCTTTAGACATTTAGGGGAGCTTCTCAAGGAAAGAGATCATCATCTAGACAATTTTGTTGTATACATTTTTATACAGTCACATATTTCCTAGATGTTATTCTTCATTCATGGCGCTATCATTTTTCACATTCATATGTTCTCTGATTCTTACATTGTGGCAGTAACATTACTTTTTTATTGTTGAGCAATTCTTAAAGCAATGGAAACTTCCCAGGGTTTCCAAACCTTGGGTCTAGTGGCCAATTTCTCAGGTAACAGAAGCTCTTTTCTCTAATTTTAAATATTTTCTTTATATTTGAGATATACAATTACATCACTCTTACCTCTTTTTTCTCCATCTAAGTCCTCCCATGTAGCTCTCCTTTCTCATGCAAATTTCTTAAACATTCTCAATATTCAGAAACTGATCCAATCAGAACAGTTATAGTACATGTAGCTTAAGTAGTCTAGTAATCATTATACTCTCACATTCTAGAATTCATTGGTACCAGGTAAATCAGGATTTATGGCTGATATTTCTATCATCCTTCTTGAATTCACCATGGCTTAAAATAAGACTGGGATTAAATGATACTGTTTTAGTCTAGTAGTTCTTGTTTTTCATTACACTCTAAATTTGTCAGAGAAGTCAAAATATGAAAAGGTTTTATTTAAATTGGACTAAAACTATGGATGAATTTAAAAATTGGTTAGGGAATTAATATAAGTATTAATTATAAATAAATTATAAATAATTATAAAGTATATAAATATTAATATAAATATTAGAGAATTAAGTGATTTAAGAGTTAAGAGTTTGAACTTGGTGTATCTAATATCTATCTTTGATCATGTAACAAGCCTTGGTATGGTTTGGTAAATATATTAGACATTACTGACATATTGATAGCATTAATTACTGCTGTGTAAGAAATTACTTCAAAATATTAAACTCAATGAACATCGATCACATGAGAAAATTGTTGTTGTTCATTGTCTTCAATGAGACTTGCTAATGTCATCTGGAAATGTGACAATGGTACTATTGTATACTTTTGAGCCAGAAACCACTCCATATCATGTGTACTATTATCAATGAGCATCTTCATAGCATGAGAAATAGACTTGGGGCATGGTGGACTTAATGATTTAATAATAGAAGAGACCTACTATTATTTTGCCTATAAATTTACATTTTCTCCAAATGACAAGATATTATGAGAATCCATGAGTACCAAAGTGAAATCTGGCAAATTAGTTTGTAGTCTAGTTACCTAAAAATATGTAATTTTTGCCATATATAACATCAAAGTTTTAGTAAACATATAAGTGCTACATTTGGTGTGTTAACAAGAAGTTATAAACTATTGATCCTTCCTTTTTAATTCAGTCTAGTTAACAGATAGATGTTAGTTGTAGAATTCATATCTGCCTTACTACTTACTTCAGCCAATGCTGCAGCTATCCACTCTACACTAAAATGGACAGCTATCATATATTCTGATTTACAATGCCTCACTTTGGGACTCTATCACAAATATTTTTACAATAAATCTCCCTAAAGCTTTACCTGTACTCCATTTTAAAATTGTTCCATCCAAAGGAATTTGAAAACTAACATGAATAATGCATAATTTCATGGCAAAATGAGATTATTCCTGAAGTATGGGCAATTGTATTAAATGTTTTTCAGTTTTGTATTCTCAGGTGGGTATTTATGAAATTCATTCCTATGAATTTTAACATTTCTTCAGAGGTCAAATTTGAATTGATTATAATACAGGTCAAGTGTAGCAGTAGATGTTGTTTCAATGTTCCATAAATAGAAGACTTGTTCCTTTAGGATATTGTTTGTGATAATTCATAAATAAATACTTATCCAGAATTGTTGAAAATACAAGAAATCCACCTTGCTCAAAATTATGTAAGAAGTAGATGCCTCAGTCTTTTGAGGACTATGAAATTTTCATGGAATGAGAAAATTATGAGCCATCATTATCCTAGCCAAACTCACTGTTATATCTGCTCTGAAGCCCTTGTTTCAAGGTCATTAGTGTTCCAGTTCACATCTACCCCAATATTCCGATGTACTTCTCAATGAATTGCTCTCACACAGGTTTGAGAATTGTACCATTTGTGCTCCAGTATTAGTTTAAATGTGAAAACATTTTTAAATTTTTTATTATAAAATTATTTTAATTATTTGAATTTTAAATGGTATCCCCCTTCTTGGATTCCCCTCCAAAATCCCTTATGCCACTCTTCCTTCCCCCTGCTTCTACAAGGGTGCTCTCCTACCCACCCACCTACGCCTGCCTCACCACTCTAGCATTCCCCTACACTGGGTCATCAATCGGTCACAGGACCATGGGCTTCCCCTCCCATTGATGCCAGATAAAGTCATCCTCTACTATGTATGCAACTGGAGCCCTGGGTCCCTCCATCTGTATTCTTTGGTTGGTGCTTTATTCCCTGGGATTTCTGGGGCATTTTGTTGGTTTATATTGTTGTTCTTCCTATGGGGTTGCAAACCCCTTCAGCTCCTTCAGTCCTTCCTCTAACTCCTCCATTGGATTCTTGTGCTACTTAGTCTAATGGTTGACTGCAAGTATCCACACCTGTATTGGTCAAGGTCTGGCAGAACCTCTTGAGAAACAGCTATATCATGCTGTTGTCAGCAAGTACTTCTTAGCATCAGCAATAGTGTCTGGGTTTAGTAGCTGTATATGGAATGGATCCCCAGGTGGGGCAGTCTCTGGATGGCCTTTCCTTCAGTCTCTGCTCCACTTTTTGTCCCTGAATTTCCTTTACACAGAAGCAATTCTGGGTTAACATTTTGAGAATGGCGTGTGGTCCCATCCCTCAAACAGGAGCCATGCCTAACCTCTGGATATAGTCTCTACAAATAAACATGAAATTTTTCTTTTGTTGTTTTGTTTTTTGTTTGTTTTTCGAGACAATATGAAAACTTTTAAGAAGAAACTCAGACACTATCAGTAGGAAGTAACCACTAGGTAGATGAAAGTGAAGTCTACAGGTTTTCAGTTAAGTTATGTAGAGAGTCATATTGAAGTGCTGTATAGCCTTATATCCATTATTCAGCTGCCTGCATTCTTCACCCACTCTGCGGCATTCCGAACTGAGGAATTCCAGCCACACCTCCCCCCACCTGGCGGAGCTGGCAGAACTCCGGGAACAAGCCTTTTGTCACACCTCAGCATCCCACAGAGCAACAGACCCTATGGGGTCAACTTCCTCGAGGAACCATGGAGCCAAGGGCCTGCTGAGAAGTGCTGAAAAGACTCTTCAACCCTGGGAGGGAGGGTCATGCCCACAGCACTTATTTTGTTACTCTTATCCCCCAAGTAAAGAGAGATTTTGTACAGCCTTGCACTAACTCTCTGTGTGTTCTTTTTCTCTCAACCCCCATCGTTTCACTCCACAGCTCTTCGTCCATGGAAAACCCGCTTGTGTGCAATTCCCGGGAAACTTCAAAGTTGAATTGTTGAACCTCTCATAGAAGCTGAACTGGGACTGGACATTAGTTGAAGAGAATATAAGGTTAAAAAAAAAAAGGAGTTACTTTGAGATAGTTTTATGATTATGCCTTATGATTGTTATTCATTTATCATATTGAAAATAGGTCATCAATTCAAAGCAAAGCATGGATAGAAATGGAATTACTTGAAAATATCTAAAGAAATATCTCTGTTTTTTGCAGAACCTACTAAGGATAAAACAACAAATGATTGGGGGAGTTAATTCCATGCCAGAGTTTTATAGAAAACTGTTGTGGCATTGTGGTTAAGTAATTTTTATTAATTAAATAGAAGTCCCTTTTGCTAGTTAAATGACTCAGTAGGTAATGTTATTTGTTCCCCAAAACTAACAACATACATTTAAACCTTGAAACTCAACGGGAGAAGGAGAGAATCAACTCTATGACAAATGATCCTCTGACATTGACATATACAGAAGATGGCACATGTGCCCACACAAGCACATTAAATACATACATGCACATATACACACTCATACACACAAATAAATAAACCTAACATAACCAAGATAAGAGTTATGTGAAATGGAGTTTTTTTGAAGTGTCATAGACAGTTGAGTGGAAAGAACAGCATAAAAAAGAAGAGAGAAAATTTTTATGTAAAAGATCATACATCTTAGATAAGGTAAATCATTAGCAGCCCACCAAATATATGATAATCATACAAAGTTCTCAAAAATTTTACTTACTATGTACTTCATTATTTAGGAGAAATATTTATTAAGGTTTACATATTAGTGGAGGATTAAGGGAGAATATCAAAAAGTTAAGGTGGTAGATTCTAGCAGTAGTGAAGTATATCCCTCTGTAAAATTATTCATATTGCTGAAGTATGAGAAGGTATGAGAAAATCTGTCTAGGACTTGAGAAATTATGTGGTAAGAATTGAGGTTTATAAGCCTTTTTTTGGAATAATAAGCTTGCAGGGCCAATGATAGATGGAAGGAAAAAAAGGAGACAGAAGGTGATATGAATTGAGGTGAGGGATAAATATATACATTTCTTTTTTTTATTAGATTTATTCTTTATTTACATTTCAAATGTTGTCCCCTTTCCTGGTTCTCCCCTCCCCCGAAAATCCCACAAACCATCTCCCTTTCCCCAGTCAACCCTTCCCTGCTTCCCTCTCCTGGTATTCCTTTACACTACAGCATCAAATCTTTCCAGGACCAAGGGCCTCTCCTCCTTTTGGTGTCTAAAAAACTTTTCTAAGGAAGAAGCTGGGAGAGTGAATGGAAAGAGGAAGGATGGAGAGGCATCTCTGAGAATTAGCAGAAACCTGGGAAGCATCTAGGGAGTTTATGAGGCTGACTCTAACTGAGACTCTTAGCAGGAGGGAATATGAAGCCTAAAAAGTGGCTACCTACTGTAGCCAGGCAAGAAACCCAGTGAAAGGATAAACGCACTAACCCACCGACAAACCTTCTAGCCAAAATGTGTCCTGCCTTCAAGAAGAGGGACAGAAATGGAGCACAGATTGAGGGAATATCTAAGCAAGGACTATTCTAAATTGAAACTCATCCCATGGGCAAGAACAATCCATGACACTATTAATGATACTTTGTTATACTTGCAGACAAGAGCATAGGAAATCTGTTCTCTGAGAGGCTTCACCCAGGAACTAACTGAAATGGATATAAAGAGCCAAAGTCAAACATTAGATGGAGCTCAGGGAGTATTGTGGAAAAGCTGAAGAAGGACTGAGGGAACTGAAGGGCACAAGGACTCCTCAAGAATATCAACAGTGTCAACTAACCTGAACCCTTTATGTCTCCTTGTAACTGAACCAACAACAAAGTTCATACATTGGTTGGACCTAGGCTAGGCACCACCCTGTACATATGTAGTGTGAGAACCCTGTCAGAAACAGCAGACCAGCTCCCCACAACCAAGGGGGGACATAGCCGGACAGGACCTTTCCAATCTGTCCATGACTGCCTGGGATAAGGACAGATACAGCAATGGGCTAAACAGAACTACCCTGCCTAGGGTTAGGACAGAGAGGGAAGTGACTAAAAGACAATGCCAGGAAATACCACGAATACCACAAGGTGGGCAGGACAGGGCTGAATGGCAGAGACAACGTACCCATTCGAGTTGACCAATAATTTTAAATGTTGCTCAGGGTAACCAATCACAGTCCTCCAACTCAGGCGACCTCTGAACTCCCCACCAAAAAGTTTATAAAAAGGGTATGCTTTGTGAGCTTGTGGTCTCCTCTTGCCTGCATGCTGGGGGACCTCAATGTACACTGAAACATTAAACCTCTTGTGAATTGCAGCGATTCCGGTCTCTGTGTCCTTATTGAGTGAAGGTTCTTCCGACGGACTCTAACAGTAACAGATGTGCAGCTTGGTCTTCATGCAGGTCACCCAAAGACTAGAGCAGAGGCTGTCCCTAACTCTGCCGTCTGCCTGTGTATCTTGGTTTCCTAACTGGTCTGCCTTATCTGGCCTCAGTGGGAGGACATGCCTAGTCCTGCAGTGACTTGATCTTCCAGGGTGCATTTGTACTTGGAGTTGGGTGGTAAATCTCTGCTCTGGGAGGAGAAGGGGAAGGGAGATGAGAGAGGTATTTTGTGAGTGGGGACTGGGAGGAAAGGGGGATTTGTCATTGGGATGTAAAGTGAATAAATAATTAAATTAATTAGAAAAAAGAAAAGGCAGATGAACTGATTTTGATATGTATTCCAATTCCATATTAACATAATTACCAATGGAACACAAAAGCATACTAAATTAAATCTAAGTTTGATAAACCCAAGAGCATAAATGTAATATTGTGAAATTAATTATTTTTCTAAGTACAAAACAGGGAATGAAAATATGGCAAGAGGAAAGTTTGAAGAAAATCAAAGGATACTTCTAGGGTGGTAAGAACTGTTAATGGCAGAATTCATAAGTTACACATCTTGATTTGTTCAATAACTTAATGTACATTTTGTATTTAAGATGGACCGCGTTAGCATCTAAGATACCTATACTCTTAAATATGTGAAGCAAAATTAATTTTGGAACTTAAACTGAAAAAAATTAATGATCATATTATTATAAAGTAAATATATAGAATAAATTATGAAGCAATAAGCACTGTATATTCAGAGAATTATTAAGCTTTTTTTAAGTATTTGAAAAAGTATCTATTACAAGATAAAATTAAAAATATGAGAAGTGTTTTAGGTTGAATAATATGCCACAAATCCTTATGGAATCTTAATTACTGAAACTTGTTAATATTTCTTTATCAGTCTGCAGTGACTTTGCAAATTAAATTAAATGTTTGTGGGTGAAGACTTTCCAGATGGGTGTAATATAACCACAGATGTCTTTATTTATTTTTTTTTTAAAGTCTTTTTTTTTTTTTAAGATTTATTTATGTAAGGACACTGTAGCTGTCTTCAGCACCAGAAGAGGGCGTCAGATCACTTTACAGATGGTTGTGAGCCACCATGTGGGTACTGGGATTTGAACTCAGGACCTTTGGAAGAGCAGTCAGGTGCTCTTACCCACTGAGCCATCTCTCCAGCTCCAGATGTCTTTATGAAGAGACAAATGAGAGCAGTCACATTCACCTGATGAAGTCAGGAAGAGGTAGCCTTGGTATAAAGTGGGAGACTTAGAGAATGATTGCACATTGCCACTAGAAACTGGGAGTAAAAAAAAAAAAAATAGGTATTTAGATGAGACCTCTAAAAGGAGTGTAATTTTTATGTTTCCTGATATTTGGATGTCAGATATTCTTGTGAAATATATGGGACCAATTAATATTTATGTCGCTAAGGTTTTTGTAATCCACACCACAATAGGAAATACAAACAGAAGCATTATGTTTTAATATTTCTGTCATAAAATAAAAAATTACAAAGATTGAGTTTTTGTATATTTACTAGAATATAGAATATTTAATAAGGTAAGTCACTAAATCAAATATGGCAATTTTACAACCTTGATGAAACTTTCAAGTGATATGTATGGCATTAACTGTATTAGTTTCACCTCTCATGCATTATTTTCACTGTATATATTTTCATTACACTAATATAAATATGTATTTGTATGTGATGTATTATGTTGAGAAAATTGAGAAATTTTCTCTCACACATACACAAAAAATATGGCCTTTATGGACTTGAATTTACATTCTTCATGCATGTACATATCCACATTTACTAAATAGAGTATTATTCATCCATAAAGAAAACAGAATTATGTTGTACATAGAAAAAGGGATTGACCCATGTATCATCATGGATGTTAAATTTTTGATACATAAGAATATACTCTTATATAAGGTGTAGATGGAGAAGAGATTAGGAGAGTGTACCTAAAATGGATATGACCAAATCAAATAATATATATGTTTGGAATTGTGCTAATAAAGCCCATCATTTTGTACTATCACTTTGAACCAGCAAAATGGAAACTAAATAGCCAAGTATATTAAAGAAAGAAGCAAAATAATTGTAGTTTAACATATTCCTTATTTTAAAATGTATTATTAACATCCTGTTACCAAGAGAAAAGTTTAAACTGAATGAATAAGCTGTAGAATGTTGGCCAAGTTTGAGAATAATACTTAGAAGGTTTACTCAGACCAACCAAATATGAATGAAAGTAATTTTGTGTTCTTGGGATTAGTAGAAAGAGTAAAGGTTGGTCAAAGTAAAAATGAGGAAATGATCCAGTGTCACAAAAACCTCAGACTATGAGACTTTGTAGTATTATACCTGAATTTATTCTCATTTTTTTCTAATGTCAATGCAGTACCTTTCAATGTGAAGATGAATCACATTTACAGTTTGTGAATTATACCTACATTCTACCCTCACTCATGGGAAAGGTTTTAAATTATTAATGAAATCTATACATGAGTTACAGAGTGTAATAAAGAAAGCAAAAGTTGATATACAGCTCAGGTATTGGTAAATCTAAAGTAACTTTGTAGAAAGATGAAGAGTTGATAAGTTTTTGTTGGTGATCAGATGCGAGACTTATGAGGAAGTAGGTATATCCCATGGTAATATTGCCTTATTTTTGACCTCCAGGAAATATATGAAATGCCTAGGTTTTGTTATGGTTTTTATTTAAAATAGAAATCACAAGATTTACATAACTTCTGGTTGTTTCTGAGTTATTCATTAAATTTGAGTATTTAGTCTTTGATTATGTAGTTTAACCCCTAAAGCCTTAAAATATATTTTTGCTATATTTGTTATATTTTATTTTTATTATTTCTTTTAACTGAAAAGAGCATAGAGCTTACCCAGAATATATATTAAAACATGTAAGTGTTATACTTAGATATACTTTATCATAAAACTTTCTGGTACTTTGTACACTGTGTAAAATTTACACTTTGGTTATTAAAATGCTTATTACTCTGTCCCCATATGTTGTTTTAACCACTATACAGCATTGTAATACTTTTATCAAGAATTTTCTCTCTCAAGTTTGTGTAAACAGCTCTTACCATTTAGCCTCTGTCTTGTCTATAAATGCTGATTACCCAATGGCAAGACAAAATAGAGAATAAGGTGGGATGTCTGGTAATGAGAGATTTGGATGCTCCAGGAGGAAATAAATACTGAAGAGATGAAGTAGGGGTCTGAAGAAGCAGGTAGTATGCAATTTTCATGGAGTAGGGATGGGAGGTAGCCAGATTACCATAGAATTGTAGTGTACATCATTCAACTGCTCAGCAATTGAGGTGCCGTTTTAAGTAAATCTTGGTTTCTCTGTGTAGTTATTAGGGACTAGCATAAGGTGAACAAAAACTTCTACTAGATTAATTCCCTGCTTACATTTATATTAAGAATAATTCATTTATACTCACTAATGTTTTTTAAAATCATTTGATTTCAAAAAATAAAGAGGCCCAGCTAAAATGATCAGTACAATTTACTTAAACTAAATGTAAACGACTACACACTAATTCATTAAAAACATTATCATGTTAATAAATTATATGAAAAAGCATACCAGGTGATTTTAGCAGTATATGCATTTAGAAAATTCCACATCAAGAAATGATGTTCAGATGCAACTAAGTGTATATGCAAAGGCATAGTTTAGACTATTTGTTTCCTCATGCACTCTTTACAGAACTCCCTGAACTTTAATATTGTCATTTGGTAAAATGCTCTGTCCTTCCTCTAGATTCTGAGCTCTAAGGTGCCAATTAAATTCAACTAGAATTCATTCATTTCACAGAAAGGAAAGGATTTCTTGCTTAATGTCCCATCCAAACTCTTCTGCGTTCATCATTTTAAAGATTGAAGAAGTATAGCCCAAATTTTTTTAATATAAACTCGTAACATTCTAAAATATGCAGCTTGTTATTACATTTTGTACTGATATTTTACTCAGACAGTTATAAGCCATATTGGTGGTGGGTATCCTTGCAATGTTGTCTTCTACTCCTACTTGGTAAAACATGTATTAACGCAGTTACAGCTTGCTTCTGTTTCTATGCCTATTAGTGCAAGATTGTGATTTTCTCTATGGTGTCACTGTTGTTGTCCATGGTTGTTGGATGGGGTAAGTAAGTACTAACAGCTGTCTGTAATGTTTTAGGTCCAAGATCATTGGGTTCGATCATCATTATAGGTCTGGGAAACTATTAATTTTAAAATAATAGTCCCAGGATAGTGCATTGTATAGTGATAGGTTGCCTTACCATGGTAAATCATGGAATTCTGCTACATATAGCCAATTTGTTGTGTTCCATTCCTGTCTTAAAGTTTCATCTAATTTTGCTTTCAAGAACTCGGGGCATCTGTTTCCATGTGGCTTGGGCAAAGGTGGCATCCCTGGTAGTAGTGGCTAGGGTTAAACAGACATACTCAGGAATTGTGTGGTTATAGTGGCTCTGTGTTGTGAGACTGATTCTGTTGTAGCTGAGCCTTTCCCATCAACTTCTTAATTATCAGACTTTTCATGATATTCATACATCTGATCTTTCAGTGCTAGAATTGTGTGGTTATACTGATGACCAGTTTCCTCCAGGCTATCTTTGGCTATGGGTACTAAGGACAACTTTAAGAATGTGGAATTTGTGGCCATATCAAAGTCACAGGTTGCTTCTGTTTCTATGCCTAGAAAATAGTTACATAGCCCTTTGATGTTTTATAGGTGTTATATCTTAGCTGTGAGGATTTTTTCCAATGATTATTGAATATAGCTCTAGGATCATTATACAGTTCATTAAAATGACATTTTAATGGATTTTGCTCATGAATGTTAATATACAGATTCAATGCAATCCCCATCAAAATTCCAACTCAATTCTTCATAGATTTAGAAAGAGCAATTCAAAAATTCATCTGGAATAACAGAAAACCCCGGATAGCTAAAACTATTCTCAAGAGTAAAAGAACTTCTGGGGAAATCAGTATCCTGGACCTCAAGCTGTACTATAGAGCAATAGTGTTAAAAACCGCATGGTATTGGTACAGTGACAGGCATGTAGATCAATGGAACAGAATTGAAGACCCAGAAATGAATCCACACTCCTATGGTCACTTGATCTTTGACAAAGGAGCTAAAACCATCCAGTGGAAAAAAGATAGCCTTTTCAACAAATGGTGCTGGCTCAAATAAAAATAAATAAAAATATGGTGTATTCTCTGCTTTGTGGGTGCAGTGTTATGCCAAAGAACATGTCTGATAAATTTGTAGTTGCCAACCATTTTCCTGCTGCTTTCTTAATCCTCATGAACTAACTATCTTTTAAATCTGATAACTGTCCTGGCAGTTTAGGGAACAATTCATTAATTCTCCTATAATGTACTGTCACTTGCTATTTACCATTTGGTTTTAAAACTGGCCAAATCAGAGTGTTGAAATTGAAAGTTTGAGTTGATTCAAATTAATCCTTCCTTTTGTAGGTTTTTTGTGTTTTCAAATATCTCCTAATTTCTTCCTTTACTTGGGAATTGTGGCATAAATGGGAATTTAATTATTGGTAACCATATAGGTTCTATTTTTATTTCTGCTAATTATATTTTACTTTGGGAATCTTTTAAAATTTTAAAATCAGGGAAATATTTGAAAATCATTGGGAAGCCTAAAATATTTTCTAGTGCAAAGTAACATGAAAATTCAAGGGAATTATTTTGTCATATTTCACTAATTCTAATTTATATAGTGGTGCTAGAGATCCTCCTGCCACTCTTTGTATAATTATTTTTTATTTCTCAGAATAGTGTCTTCTAGTCCTGTGTATATATTAGCATCACTGCCTGTGTCAATTAGCCATCCAACATTTATTTTCTATTTCTTAATTTTTAGGGGTAACACAATATATGGTCTTATTGGTGCCTAGCCTGATTTCTCTTGAAAAGTATATATGTTTTCATTGTACTAATTGCTTCTTTATACTGGTGGCTACCTTTCTGGTGGCCTTCTGTTCCCTAAAAAAGATATAGGTTTGTCTCTTCCAAAAATCCTATTTGGTGTATACCTCTGTGGAGTTCTATTTACATGGCATTTCAGGTTTTCTGCCAAAACATCTAATGTTTGTGAATTGTCTGAAAAAATTGGGTATTCTCCTTAATTTAAATATCTTTCTTCTTATATAATGTTACTATTTTTTTTCTTGGTCTAATTCCCTGTATACTTTAAAGAAATCAATTTTGGAGTAGTCCTGCTAAATTAATTCTCATGTGCGGTGGTACCCACTTAACTAGAATTCTTTTGAATTTTGGTATAATTGGAGAAGCCTGTGGTGTAGCTCGTTCATTATGTATAAACAGGAGTGCTCCTAATTTTCTCACTAGCAAAATGACCTGTTGAAAAGTGTTCCATTTTACTGCTGCTTTAAATTGTGGGAGGTCTAACGATGGAAATGTGTATATCCAAGTTGCAGTTATTCTGTACAGGAAAGGGTGTGCATCACCTTGAACAGTGTCTAGGTCTTGCTCTAATGCTTCATATACTGCTGGGTTTTCTAATATATTCTTGATTTTTCCTCATTTCTAATTGTGACACCATTACTGTATCTGCTGCTTTCCCCCAGAGTTATATCACATAGGATGCATCCTTCATTCCATTCTGGGCATATTCTTGACTCAACTGACTTATTTACTGAAGAAGGTATGGTCTCATTATTATTTGTTGCTCAAACTGCTCCTCGTCATTGTTACCAAATACTGTGAATCTTTTAAGTGTATTGACCTTGGAGGATATCATTGGAAAGGATATGTCTCTCTTGCCAGGGCCTAGGTTAGGACAGCATCTTTAAGAGAATTGTTCACCCCCATTTCTTAGTTATATTAGTGGCTAGAATTTTGCCCGTTTGTTTCTCTTTATCTATGCTCACTACGATTTTCATCAATATTGCTGGAACTTCTTTACTAGCTTCTTGCTCTAATAGTTGCTTTACTACTTGTTAGCGATACCTCAATCTTCGCTTCTTTAAACCCAATTTTTCTTTTGGCCTTATTCTTTGTTCCAAGCCATTTCCTCTCTGTGGGATCGTTGTCATCTGGACTCACTTTTATGGCTTTGAAGATACTAATTAGTTTCTTCATTCTGGTGCTATTGTATGTGCTAGGGAGTATATAGCTTCAATAGTTTTCTTTCTTATATACAACCCAAAGTTGGTTTGGGGTGGGTTTCTTCTTACTTGGTTCAATAATGTACCTGCCTTTCTCACCAGGCATTTGGCTAACCAGTCTCTCATGGGTTACCCTGACCTTCAGCTCTTACTACTGTTTAAGCAATAGTTGGCACCAAGGTGTTGGTAATCAGCTGGTGATGATGTCCCTCACCCTAGGCTTTGTGGCATTGGTCCCTGTCTTCACTACCTCCCTTAGAGCTCTGACTAGTTCTGCACTTGGGCTGCAGTTAATTTTGTATGACCAGAGGCTTATTGCTAATTTAGTGAAATTAGAATTGTCAGTAAAGCTATAGTCCTTAGAGGGTCCAGTTTTCTCTTTTCATGATCCTACCTTGAAGGTGGAATCCTGTCACTTAGGGCCAAGAAGAGAGACATGGAGTCCAGATGCCATTTGATCTCAGTGTTTATCCACTACAATGACAAACATCAGTCCACAACACATGTATGCTAGCATGACTCAGAAGCAAGTGGCAGAGAAGATCTCTGGCCACAGAACAAAACTACTTTATGTAGTCCTTAATTAATCAAATAATTCTATCTACTTAACCCAGTTACTTTTTCACAGACAAATTGTTACTGCCTATCTCAGATATATAAATTAACATGGGAACTTATTCCTCAGCTACCTAAACAAGATGAAATAAATAAGTCCCAACTCTTCCCTCTGCTTTCTTTAATGCAACATGGGTGACTTCCAGCTTAACGAATTCCTTCCAGGAGTAAGATTGCTTTAACACCCTTGTCTGTTTTCTAGACCTATAACAATGGAGCACTGAGATGCTGCTAATTAAACTGTTATTGGTGTAACATGTACATTACCCCCTCTCTCAACTCCTGTAGTGACTATTCTACAGTTCTGTTGCTACAAGGAAAAGAAGTCAAAAGCAATGCAGCACGAGATCCCTAGTTCTGATGGAGTGGAGGAAGTCCTGGAAGCTCTCAATCAGCTCCAGCTAGCTGACAGAGAAACCTACTTCTCCTCCTGTAGCATCTAAAGAGATAGCCAGAGATGGGCTGGGTTTCAGCCATGATGCACTCCTATTTTCTTAACAGGAGATTGCCCTTCTCAGCCAGATTTGTTTATAGTCACTTTGCATTGGGCTACCTTGGCTCTCAAGAGACCTAAAAGATTTATTGCAGCCTTGATATTGGTAATCACAGCCTTAAAAGACGTGATTTCTAATTTTTGTCTATCCACTACATCCTTGGTTAAAAACATTCACACAACACATCATGTAGATCTGTTATCCAAAAATATGTCAATAGCACTCATGGTCCAGGAGAATATTGATAGGGGATTTCAGGGTAAGCTTAAGGCTTTAGAGGAAGCAATTCTATTTATGGGAAATCAAATTCAAAATATTAAGATCAGACTTTCAGTACAATGCCATTTGATGTTCCATTGGGTCTATGTAAATCCCTTGGAATATAATACTTCTGAACATAATTGGTCCAAGATTTGATCTCATTTATAGGGGCTTTGGAACAATTCTAATTTGGCTTTGGATATTGATTCCGTACATTATACAATCATGAATATTAGTAACTCTAGAGTGGGTTCCACTTCTATTAAAGAAGTGTCTACAGATGTGCTATTGCTGTGTATAAGTACATTTTTTTTTCATCTTCCTGGACAACTTTGCTGATGTGTGAAGGAATTGCAGTTGGTTTACTCTTACTAGTTTTAATTTACTTCGAGTCTGCATCAGGCAAGTCAAAATCTCAGAGTCAACTTTTGCACTGTCAAATTAAAAACATAAAGGAGGAGATGATGACTTCTGCATTCCCATGGTAGAAACAGAATGACATGGTTCGTGCCCCTGGAACAGAGACTCCTGGGCATGACCCTCCAGGACTGTGGTGGTTGCTGTGGGCACAAGGCTTGTTTGTATGATAATGTGCATATTTTCATGCTCCTCCCTTGAGGGATGTCCTCTTTGTTGAGGTTAATGACTCCAGGATAATCAGAGATCACATGAGTCCTCAGGGAGGAGGTTTGGCTAATGACTCAACAAAGTGGTAAATGCTGAGACGTTCAGGAAAAGCATTCTAAGAACATGAGTTTGAAAATATGTAATTTCTCAACTATGTAAAATATAAGGATACAATAAAAGGGATTTCACAGACTGAGAAGAGTAGGGGCAGCTGCTCTGTGAGCAAGGTTATCAGAAAGATCCAGGGGCAGGCAGATTCAGGGCAGGGATCCCTGACTTCAAGATCATCTTGGAACAGAGTAAATTTAGGTTCCGACTTGATTGGAATGGTAATCTTATGAACCCAGCAAAGATTACAAAAGCAGGCAAATCTCTGAATTCTTCTGCATGTAAAAAGAGACCTGGAAAGGGAAAAACTTTTGAAATGTAAATAAAGAAAACAAACAAAACAAAAACAAAATAACCATGCTGTCTGTTTCCTAAGAGTCAAGGAGCTAAGAGATGGGATGTTGATTCATGTAATGCTCTAGAGGAAATCTGGAGTAAGTGACTCAATTGATATGCAAATAAAAAACTGGACTTTTCTTCATCTGAATGAGTTAGCAGTTCTTTAGAATTTCTTCCAGCAAAAGCTGAGCTGTCTGAAGATCTTTGGAGAGCTAAAACAGATTAATGAGCCCACAGCCTGCCTGTCTCCTGTGAGGTCTGCCATAACCAGGGACATAGACAGACTTGCCTGCCCTTTACCCCGAATCTGCCTGTCTCCCAGAAGGTAGGTAAACCAACAAATATTTTTAAGTTGCAGTAACTTACTTTTCCTTGAGCCTCCTATGGCTGTCATGGTGGATGCATAATATTATTGCCTTCAATGCTTTTTAATCTTTCAATTTTATCCGGATTGCAATAACTGTGGGAGTAACCCATTTAGTAACATTTTGTTGTATAATTTTTAATAGTTTTATATCTTAATAGGAGTTTCTATGCTAATTTAAAATTACATTTAAACAGTAAAACTATTGTACTGTGTTTATGACCTTTTTGCACGGTTCCCCCACACACACACACAAACACACATACACACATACAACTCCTGTGTATTCATTTTGATAATTGATACAAAATAAACCATTCTATCTTCATATTTAATCAAAATATACCATGCTTTTTTGATCTGTGCTAACTTGATACACATTTTCTCCCCAATCAATAATAATATTTTTAAAATATTTTGTACAACAGTTTAGAAAATTTCCATAGACTCTTGACCAAATTTCCACAAGTATAAACAAATTAGTATATTTTCTTATAAACTAAGGTATAAATATTTACATGCTATGTTTAATTAATACCTTAGAGTCTCTTCATTTTTTATATTGTCCTGATAAATTTTGGATATCAGTGGGACTGTACTGAAAGATGCCTGTGAAAATAATATAGCATACTTCAGAGATGTATCAATGAAAGTTTATTGACAAATGTCTGGTAAAGGAAAACAGACAACCCAGAACAGAGTAATACTGCCAATAAATTGTGTCCTGAGTGAAAAAAAACAAAAACAAAAACAAAACAGGAATGCATCAAAGCGGCACTCCCCTGTTCATGTATTTGTGTGCCCTCTGCATCTGCCGAGGACTTGAGCCACTCAAACACCTTCCAGATCTGCAATCTCAGATGAGTTCATATTGTTTCCTATTATCTTACACTTCCATCTCCTGAGACTGAGAAAGTACAGATTTCCTTCATTCTTCCAGCCTCCATGTCATTATTTAACTTATTGAACTAATACCTCACAATTAATACTCATTTGAGTACTTTTGTTCTCCCTCAAAACCCAGTGGCACTCAAAATTTCAGTTTCTTTTCCTTTCTTCTTTTTTATTTACTTACTTTTTTCTTCTAGAATTCCATGGAGGATACCCTGTTGTATACAAATAATTATATTTCACAATTGCAAGAGTTTGGCTTTAAGACCTTATTTGCCTTAAAAGATGCTTCTCAAATTTATTTTGGACTCTGCCCAGTGGAATGTGCCTGTTTAATTAGTTGTGATTGGGATGATGCTAATTATCTTAAAAGAAAGATTGATTAGCTTGGGAAGCAAACTACTCATAGGTTTAAGGAGGTCTACGGCACTTAGCAGCTACACTAGGCCCTTCCTTTCCTGATATTAAGCACAGAAAACTGTTGAGAACACACTCAGAAAAATTAAGTTGCCTGGAAAAGACCTTGACAAACAAAGGTGCCTGCACACTGTGCAGGGAGCTCCAAGTTTACAGCTTTGTCAGCCATCTGCAAAACTGTGGTGAAATTATAGTACAGTGTTTGCACATCTTTAAGTAAACTCTCACTCATACTACTGTATGTGATCCAGATAAAACACATTGCTTGCCAATTCAGACATTGATGGTTGTAATGGCTACTCCTGGCTGTCAACTTGGCTATATCTGGAATGATCTACAGTCCAGAATCTGAAGTCTCAACTGTGATCTAGATTTAAGGCTGGAAGAAACATGTTTCTGACCTGCATCTTGGCATGGAGCTCTTCAGGCATAATGGCTATGAAACCCAGGAGACTAAGGGAAGGAGATATCTGAGTTCAAGGTCAGCCTGGAACAAAACAAGTCCCAGATCTCGGCATGGTGGTACACATTTTTAATCTGGGCCACATCTTTTGCTGGAGACCTACATAAGGACATTGGAAGAAGAAAGATTCGCTCTTCTTCACCTGACTGCCTTTACTTGCCAGCCCATCTGTTGGAATCTACTAGCCTTGTGGGACTGAGCAACTACTAGATCTTTGGACTTCCCATTCACAGTTGTTGGGGAGTTGGACTACAGGCTATAAATCATTGTAACAAATTTCCTTACTATTTAGATTATCCATAAGTTCCATGAGTGGAGAACCCTGACTAATATTGTGGTATTACTTTGGTCTTTCGTTTGTTCCCGACTTAAGGTGATTAAACATTTTTTCATACTTTCCCAGGAATAGTGTCACTGAAGAGATACTCGTCAAGAAGTTGTTGGGCCATCATAAATTGAAAATGTACAATGGAATTGCACACTAATTTTTGACAATCTGAAAAATCTAGTTGATCAATTAATGTAAAGAACAATAATTTTTAAAGAATTTGCTCTCAGAAATTACTAGGGAATCACTAAGTATAAAAGACTAAAACAGGGAGTACAATGATTGTCCTCATGAATGAAGAATTTAAAATAATTGTGAGATTTATTTTTTTCCACATCTATTCCATGCAAACCACCATATGCTCCTTTTAAAACTAATAATTCCACAATGTGAATGGGGTCATTGAAAAGTGATAGGTGGACTCAGGCATATTAAGAGTACAGTAAGACCATAGTTTTCAAATTGTTGAAATCCTCACTGTCATACTGATAATGAGCATGTGTCAATGTCACATTTAACACATTAATGAGAGAACCAGAAGAGTGTAAGAGCTTGTTAAAACTGTGCAGAGCTGGTGCTTGTGCAATGTAGAAATAAATGCTGAAATAAGATTGCTAGTTTCTAAACCTCTAAAGTTTCAGAGACTTTTAAACTACTCTTAGGCTAAAACTTAGTTGACATAGTTATACGAATATAGAACACACAAGACGCTTGGGTGAAACTTTAAAAGACAGTAAATTACGTACAGCAGATACAATAATCAGAGAATAACTTTTGCCCTGCATTTCCCTCCAAGACATCTAATAACAACAAGAAAATATGTAGAAAGTTAACTTTGTTAAAAATATAATACCATCAGGTTAAAGGGAAGCGTTTTAACTTTTGTTCATAGTGTTTGTGGTAAATGAAATTAAACTCAATTTCTACTTACAATCTACACTTAAAACTGAAATTTTCAAAAGCAAATGTACCTAGGACATTCTATGAATTAATTGCAAATTATTTTACGTAATTGTTCTGCTTGATGGGTTCATTTATATAATTATAATAAGTTCATAATATCAATAATCATAAAGCATAAGGTTGCAGAAGTACCTTTTATCTCAGAATATTAAATTTTAAAAGATTATTTTGCATTTGGTTGTATTAGCAGCTACAAGTCTGAGGTCCAACAGACAATAGCAGTTTTGGTATCCGTTATGTCAAAAGAATTCACAGATAATTCTTTCACAACCATATAAGACTTAGCATTACATGTACCAAATAGAGCTAAGATTTTAACTTATCATTTCTGGAATGTATATTTATTCAGTAGGGCAATAACGGAAAGAAGAACATAGAATTAAAATATGCAAATAACTATAATATCAGTAAAGATAAGGAGGAAGTAGAGGATATGACTGTATATTGTTCGTACCAAAACTGTATTACTTTTGCATGCTATGAGGTACTAAAATAGATAGTGAAAATGATACATGCCTGGCCATCTTCTGGCATCTCTTTCTGTTATGCTTTGTCTCTCAAGTAAGGACATAAATAGTAGAACTTTCCCTAAAAGTATTAATTTCCTTAAACCATTTTGTAGAATTTTTAATCCCTCCTTCAGAACCAAGCAATATTACTTAGAAAAATAAAAAGTAATTTTACCCATGCCCACACCCTTTGAAACTTCATTGCCTTTCCACACTTCTAAATATATAAGTCATGAGATCCTATTCCTATAGTGATCCACCCATTTGGTAGAGTTATAAATGCCCTACAAAGAGACAAATGCCATTGCCATTGTCATTACACTGCACAGTCTGGTAAAATATTTTTTCACGGTTGTCTAGTATTCATTAACCCATATCAAAAAGTGACAGTTTTCCCTAAGATGATGAGCATGATCAGAAAAACAGAAATTTTAAAAATAGTAAATGAGTTCTTCATGATCTGAGAAAAACTATCCTCTAGAAGGAAAAATGGAAACTATATATACACATACATACACATGCTCAAATTCCTATTCATATTCATATACATACTTATACATATAGTATACATATATTTGTGTACTAGAATATACTCATGCGTATAATAGTTGCATGTTTTTGAGTGATGTATACATATTCTTGGGTATGCACAATATGTTCCTTACATGGATAACAGAGAGCATTTTGGTCTTCTTCCTCTATTATTCTACACCTTATTTTGAGACAGTTTTCATTACTCAACTACAACTTACCAGTTCGCTAATGGGTTTGGCGAAGAGGCTGAACTGTTTCATCTGCTCCTGCCCCACAATTGCTATAATTGTAAACATTCACTTCTGTTGTCTGACTTACTTCATATGAATTCTAGAAATCAAAATCTGGTCATCATTCATGCAAATCTAAGGAAATCATATTATCTTGTAATAAAAGTTCTCAGAGGCTCAAGAGAAGGCTTGACAGTTAACAGTATATGTTGCTGTTGCAATGAAGTTGAGTTAGCCTCAATAGTGACTCAGAACCATTTTCAGTTTCAAGAGAATCGAAGCCTTCTTCTGACTTCTGCAAGCACCAGAAATGTATAAAATCAAGTTTTAATTGATGTTCTTTTATTGTGTTTGGGATCTTATGGTATTCAGTTGCTGCCACAAAATCATCTGCTTTGAGAATATAGTCTTTTATTTCTTTCTAAATTTTTTGTAACCGTGTATGTCTTTGTTCATGTTTACAATATTAACTTATACCAAGCATCTCTTCTTCACAAGAAAAGTATAACCTGGGAGACTCCCTTAAGTCATGTTATTGGGGAATTGCTTTTAATATTTCACTCTATTTTATTCACTAACAAAACAAATTACAATTATTTATTCTGCATATATATGTATGTGGGTAAGCACATACAATGGTATATGTAAATATCATAGGACAACTTATAGGAATTTTATCTGTCTCTCTACTAGCTAGGTCCTGGAGACCTAGGGATAAAGCTAGATCACCAGTCATTATTGCAAATAACCATAACTAGTAAGCCATCATCACAACATTTGTTATGTCTGATATTTTGTCAGTGAAATGAAAGTAGTACATGGTAAGTTGAAGCAGAAATAACTAAACAAAATAATTTATACATGCTAAATGTTTCTGATTTGTATGATTAGGTTTTCCTTAATATCTAATACCTTATATCAGAAGAATAGAAGTAGAATTGTGTTTGTTTGTGTGGATGTATGTGTTTGTGCATATTTGTTTGTGTGTGTGTATTGTGTGTGACAGAGAAGATTGTGTACACACTGTGCTCAGGAGGAGCCTAGGAGTATGCTGGTCACCCTCCTTTACTGTTTTCCAGTTTTTCTCACTGAACTGGGAGGTATGCTAGAGGTCTATCAACAAGCAAACCCCTTTTATTTCTCCCAGGTTCCCATTGATGTCTATGGTATTACGAATTGCATACACATGAAGGCATGTCCTGAAAGTTTGGATGGATGTTGCAATCTTAATTCATACCTTTGAAGGAAGGCAGTTACTCTTGAGTCATTTTATCCATGCCCATAAGTAAATTTACAGTAAAAATCACTTGTATTATATGATTTCTTTTATGATTTTTGTGATTACAATTTTAATGACATTATTTTCCTCTTCCTCTCTTCAATCCCACCTGTTGTTCCCTGTTTTTCAAATGTATGGCCTGCTGTTTTAATTAGCTGTTGATTTACTTTGCCAATAACTAAATTTAAATCTAATACCCATGGTGTTTTCTTCTAAAACGTAAAATATAATTTCCTAACACTTTTAATCATATGCCATAGAGTACCTAAAAGATGAGATTATCAGGAAACTATTGTATTCTAGTGTAATTTAGGTAAGTTAATCCATCTGTGTAGTTATGATTTGATTTTTGAATTACAAGTCATGTTTTCAAGTTGAAGGGGGGAACATTTTATTACTTAGAACATCTAGGAAGAAAAAAGATACATTTCATGCTCAGAAATCTTTGAAAGCTCATATTTTCTGAATATAAGTTAAGAAAAAGGAATGATATGAAAAGATTTCCAATAAGGTTAATGTGGTGCAGAAGTCACTGGTAACTGTGATATAAGCAAGTTATGAGGCTTGTGGCCTCATTAGGTACATGTGGAAGACTGGAGTTTCTGTACACACTTTCACAAAAGAAAGGTAAATCTCTGATGAATCCACAAGAGCTTAGATGTTTCTTGAAATAAAAAAAAACTTATTAAGATAGTCAACCTTTATTATCTTGACATATGACATAAAGTCTAAACTACCTTACAGTTGTGAACATGTAATGAAATACACCAATTTTACAGTTTAAATATATCATAAATACAATCATGCTAATACAGTGCTGCAGGTACTATTTTGCATTCTGTCTTGTCTCTATGAATCTACTTTGATAAATGGAGTCATTGTGTATATGTATGTAAATATGTATGCAAGTACATATATATGTATATGTTTTATACATATACCTATATTTATATGTATATATAATTACCTTATTCCTTTCTTAATATGTGTGTAAAATTGATCCATTTTGTGGCATTAACTTAAGAATAGGATCCACTCTAATGCCAAAGGCATGTAGGCAGTTCACAAGAGTTTTATATCTCTGGTCACACTGCACTATCATTTAAAAAGCAAGTAGAAATGAATGTAGGTGGTCAGTTCTTATATTTTATATTTTATACATTTTAGTATTGAATGCTATGTTATACTGCTGCACACACCCAGAGTTTTGTTGTTGTTGTGTTGTTGTTGTTCTTTTGCTCTATAAAACTTCTCTAGAAATTCTCATGGACACCAATCTGAGGGGTTTTTCCTAGGCAATTATAAAACTGATTATAAAACTTAACCATAGTGAGTCCATTACTTGGCAACCTGACACTCAATCAGATATCTGTATATATACAATTCTTTTTTTTTAATTTTAATTTTTTTTATTTTCTATATTTTTTTATTTATATCCCAAATGATTTCCCCTTTCCCTTTTCCTCCCTCCCTGAAAGTCCCATAAGCCCTCTTCCCAACCCCTGTTCCCCATTCAACCCCCTTAGTGAGGATTACCTCACTAAGGATGATATTTTCCAGTTCTGACCATTTGCCTAAGAATTTCGTGAATTCATTGTTTTTAATTGCAGAGTAGTATTCCATTTATCAACATGTCTGTCTCTGTACCAACACCATGCAGTTTTTATCATTATTGCTCTGTAGTACAGCATTAAGTCAGGGATGGTGATGTCCCCCAGAAGTTCTTTTATTGGTGAGAATTATTTTCACTGTACTAGGTTTTATTTTTCCTTATGAAATTGAGAATTTCCCCTTCCATGTCTGTGAAAAATTATGTTGAAATTTTGATAGGGATTGTGGTGAATCTGTAGAATGCTTTTGGCAGGATGGTCATTTTTACTATGTTAATCCTACCAATCCATGAGTATGGGAGATCTCTACATTTTCTGAAGTCTTCTTCAATTTCTTTCTTGAGAGACTTGAAGTTCATGTCATTCAGATCTTTTCCTTGTTTGATTAGAGTTACCTTAAGATATTTTATATTATTTGTGACTATTGTGAACAATGTTGTGTCCCTATTTTCTTTCTCAGCCCATTTATTATTTGTATATAGAAAGATTACTGATTGGTTTGAGTTAATTTTATATCTAGCCACTTGGCTGAAGTTGTTTAACAGCTCTAGACATTTTCTGATAGAATTTTTGGGGTCTCTTATGTTTACTATCATCATCTGCAAATAGTGATGCATTGATTTTTTCTTTGCCAGTTTGAATACCCTGCATCACCTATTGTCTAGATCTTCTGCTAAAAATTCAAGTACTATATTGAACATTTATAGAAAGAGTGGGCAGCCTTGTCTTGTCCTAATTTTAGTGGGATTTTTTTTTCAGTTATTTCTCCATTTAATTTGATATTGGCTGTTGGTTTGCTGTATATTGCTTTCATTATGTTTAGGTACAGGTCTTGAATTCCTGATCTCACCAATACTTTTAAAATGAAGGTGTGTCATATTTTGTCAAATGCTTCTTCACCATCTACTGAGATGATCATGTGATTTTTTTCTTTGAGTTTGTTTATGTATTTTATACCTTAATAGATTTTCATATGTTGAACAAACCTTGCATTTCTCTGATGCAATCTACTTTGATCATGCTCAATGATGGTTTTGATAAGTTCTTGGAGTTGATTTGCTAGAATTTTATTGGGTATTTTTGCATCAATATTCATAAGTGCAATTGGTCTCAAGTTCTCTTTCTGTATTGGGTCTTTGTGTGGTTTAGGTATTAGCGTAATTGTAGTTTCATAGAATGAGTTAGGTAGTATTCCTTCTGCTTCTATTTACTGGAATAGTTTGAAGAGTGTTGGTACTAGCTTTTCATGAAGGTCTGGTAGAATTCTGCTCTAAAGCCATCTGACCCTGGGCTATTTTGGATTGGGAGGTTTTTAATGACTTCTCTATTTTCTTAGGGGATATTGGACTGTTTAATTTGCCTTATCTTGGTTTAATTGAACTTTCCTATATTTCTGTAAGGGAGTTATTTCTCTTTAAGGAATTCTTCCTGTTTACCAGTGGATTATTTATATTTCCTTTAAAAGACTCTATTATCCTCATGAGAAGATTTTAGTTTAGCATTATGCTTTTCAGGTGTGGTGGGGGTAACCAGGGCTTGCTGTGGAGGGAGAACTGAGCTCTGATGGTGCCAAAGTATATTGGCTTCTGTTGCTTATGGTCTTGAACTTGCTTCTTGCCATCTAGTACTATCTGGTGTTAAGTGGCCTGGGTGTCTTTGTCTGAAGCCTGCCTCCTTTGACCCTAGGTTGATTCAGGTTCTTCTGGGTGACCTGTGGCTCTGGCTACAGCAGGTCTACTGAGAGGTCTTTAGGCTCTGAGGTCTTCAGAGGGGCATACTCACTGATGCCTTGGCTGCAGTATATCTGCTGTAAAACCTTCATACTGTTGAGTCTGTTCCTTTGGGTGCAACAGATCTCCTGGGAGGCATTTATACTGTGAGGATTTCAGAGGACAGACAGACTGTTGATCTGTCCTGGCAGAAGGCACAGAATGGAAAGCAGGTGAAGTTCAAGCAGAGGAGATGGTTCCTGAGTCTGCTAGACTCCTTGTTGGACCCAGCTGCTGCAGTTATTTGTGAGTGTCTCTTACCAGTTGCACTGGGTACATCAGATCTCCTGGGAGGCCTTCAGATTGTGGGGTTTCAAAGTGGCAGATATGCTGATGGTCTCACAGTAGTTTCTTATCTCAGCACCATTTTCAAATAGTGTACAGAAGCAACTTAAGAAAGAAAAGGTATATTTTGGCCCATTATTCAGAGACAAGAATTCATCATATTAGAAACATTTTCTTGCTGGCAGGTGTCAACATATGGTATGGATTCTTGATATCTTGAACAATATACAGACTGAGCAGGACAGAGACACATATATCTCTAACCCAGAAGTGAAGACTTTGTAGCCTATAGCCAAAAGCTATGCCTTATGTCAAAAAGGTTCTACATTTCACATTTTATCCAGGGATCCACTAATTAAGACTATGTTTCAATGGTAAACATTTCAAACTGAAACAAAAATATTCTACGTCTATCTCATAAGGTCTTGGACTTCTCTTTATTTTGAAAGTCTTAACCATTCAACACTGTCCAAATATCAAATAACCAGAGGTTTCCACCTGCTCCAGCCAAACTCCAATCAGATAGTACTATGAAAGCAAAACATCACAGTGCACACTTCAAATGCAGTTTCCCAGAGTCAATACATCCTTTCCAAAACTGAGAAATGAGAACAAAGCAAGAAATCATAGAACCAAAGCAGAACTGGGACCAAATACAAATCAAACAAAGAAGCAAAAATCTTTAAACAATGTAATTTCATGAACTACATCTTGATACTTTGGACATATCATGTAGGTTCCATTATACTTAGCCAGATCTGCTTCTATAACATTGCTATCTGGAAAAATAAAATGATGAAATCTCCTGGGTGAAAACCAATGCTATTAGAATGTTCACCTTCATCATCTTTCCATTGAAGCTTAGGCTTCATTTGCAATCTTTTAAAAATTGACCTCTCAATCACTTGCAGTAGAACCTTCCTTGCTATATACTGCTTGGATTTCCAGAGATTTTGTTGTTGGTGATGGTGGTGTTTGTTTTGTTTTCTAGGAATCTTCATTAATCCTGTTACTCTTGTATTCTGCATGCTTGAGAAATAGGACTACATGAATAATACTAAGGTCTTCTATAACTCCAAATGCACGTAGGCAGTATTCAATATGGATACAATTATTGAAAGTTACCTGCATTTGCAAATTCAAGAGATTTTACTGATATTATCCCCAAGGTATTTTTTATATTTTTCTAGTATAGAATGGAAGGTTTTTAAAATGAAAATAATTTCCTTAATAAGTGTGGATATTTTGTGAAAATCTGCCTTATATTTAACTTTATATGTTCTAGTAATCCTTTCTTTGCTGGATTGTGTGTATTCTATGTCTTTGTACTCTATTTTTTAATCAGTACTTTTGCTGTAAACCTTGGAACAAAAAAAATGATCAATAATCATATTACAACCTAGATTGCAATGTTGTTAGAAATATTCATTGTCAAACAAATTAGTTCATTACTTTTATTTATTTATGTTTTCTTATTTAAATTCTCAGGACATGTTCACAAACTAGCTAGGATCTTTGATAATATGTAAAGTGAATGACTACTATTCTTGTTCCTTATGAAGTCAGTGTTCTCTTATAAGCACTTAAGATGGCTCAGCCGTTAAAGGCTAGGTTCACAACCATAAGCACTTATGAAAACATTTTTGACTATCCCGATTATCACCAGCACTCTAGTTGCAAAACTTACATTAAAATGGCACATTGACAGATGCTTACTACACTCTCAGGATTGTCTAGTCACTGACACAAAACTCTTTTATATTCTTTCTCCTAATGTCACTTTCAAAGGATTATAAAACATATGATCAGTTTTAACACATCAATGATCCACTTCATGGAACCAATTTTCTTCAGAAATTATTTTTTCTTCTTCTGAGCAAATAGTTAAGATCACAGTTGAGTTACTATAGTCCTTCATGATGGAAAAGGAATAGTGTTTTAGGTAGTGGAAGATTGCAACATAGATTCTTTTGCTCCTTTTGATAGAGAAGATGGAGAAAGTCAGTATTGAAATAGAAGTGGGTATAATTTCAAGGCCTTTTGCAAGTAGTATACCTAGGTGAGCTGTGTGTTATATATAAACAGTTCCTGGTTTCCAAAATTAGTGCATCAAATTAGTAATACCTGGTAATAATTAACCATAAGTCTATGGGGAATAAGTTAGTTTCTAGGCTTAACAAAGATCTTTTGTTCTGTTCTGAGGTCTTTTTAAGTGATTTAAAATAAACTAACACTGCTAAAGTGTTAATTGTGTTTCTTTTAAAAAAGTGATTTTTTTAACAATATATATTTGTTTCTGTGTGAATTGAAATATCTATCTACTCTCTATTGTTTAGTACTAAAAGAAAAACATTTACCATTCTTTCAAAGAGTTGATCAATTATAAAATATTTGTATAATTATAGCATTAGTACACATTGGACTGATGTACAGAATACTTTTAATCTTCACCTATATCATTGATATTCATTACACAATCAAATTATTTTAATAAAAGTGGTTATTTGACTATAGAAAAGAAAAAAGATAATTCATTTAATTGTCATCTTCAGAAGATTTAGAATCATATAAGAGACGAAGCCCAAAATGTTCTTAGAAAGAATCTGTAGAGATGCTACACTGGGGTTGGCTATCCTTCACAATGCGAGTTTGATTACTATATGATCTATGGATCAAGGCAACAGAACAGAAAGAGACACTAACAAAATCATTCTTTTTTCTTCCTGACAAGAAAAGTTATGACTAACTATGCAATTGTTTTGGCTCCTGCGTTCATGCTTTTCCATTGATGATGGTCTGCACACTTAGAATATGAAGCAAATTAAATATTTCTACTCTTAAGAGAATGTCTTAGTTGTCATTTCTATTTCTGTGAAGATACACCAGGATGACAGCAAACCTTATAAAGGAAAAGAGTTAATTGAGGTTTTGTCTGCTGTCTTCAAGGCAGGAATCATGATGGCGTGCAGCAGACAAGGTACTGAATAGTAGCTGAGCATTCTATATATGGATCCCTAGGAAAGAGGAAGAGAATAACACAAAGCCTGAGCATTTGAAACCCCAAAACGTATCTCCACTAACACATACCCACCAACTAGGCCACACCTCCTAATAGTTCCAGTTCTTATGCACCTTTAGGGACACTTTCCATTCAAGTCACCACAGTGGTACATAGTAGACATTTTGCTACAGCAATGAGAATGAAACTAACACAGAAAACTGGTACCAAGGATGAGGTCACACTGATAAACTTCATCATAACATTCTACATCTTGGTAATTGGTTTGTTGGAGACATGAGGTAGAGTCTGGAGATAAAGCTAGAAAAATATTATGCTATGAACAGAGAAAATATGGAGTACTGTTATGAGTTTGGAAGACTATATAACAAAAGAAATGCAGAAAGACAAACCCCGCTTTATAATATTGCAGAGGGGAACATAAAGTATTCTAAAGAACAGTTATACTATATACTGGTAAAAAATCTTCCTTCATTCTGCCCATGTTGACTTCAAGTAAGTCAATATGATTAAGTGATATGTGACAGGATTGATTTACTTCCAAGGAAGCCCAGGAGATTATAACATAAAGCTATGAAGGGAAAAAGTAAGTTAGCATACGTGAAGGCACGGGTATAGATGAGTGATAATATTAAGGCTGATAAACCCAGATGTTTATATCATAAGAACAAGGTGTTAGATTTAGAGTTACAGGGTAGAGTATTTGCCTTGCATAATTTCTATGTTTCTTTGACAAAAGATATGCCTGTATAACACCCTGAATCTTTACTAAAATCCATTTTATATGAGAAATGTTATTTTGATTTTCAGAGCCTCAGAGAAAATAGATACTTTGTTTTTGAACCATGTTGAAATATTAAAGATGTGCTTCCTACCATTTGAACTGAATACATTTTGCTTATGTAGATGTCCTTCAGGCTTTTTAGTCAAAAGGACAAAGCGGCAGCCAACAAACTGGGAAAAGATATTTACCAACCGTACATCCGACAGAGGGCTAATATCCAATATATACAAAGAACTCAAGAAGTTAAGAGTCCAGAGAGCCAAATAACCCTATTAAAAATGGGGTACAAAGAGTTCTCACCTGAAGAATATCTAATGGCTGAGAAGCACCTAAAGAAATGTTCAACATCCTTAATCATTAGGGAAATGAAAATCAAAACAACCCTGAGATTCCACCTCACACAAATCAGAATGGCTAAGATCAAAACCGCAAGAGACAGCAGTTGTTGGTGAAGATGTGGAGAAAGAGGAACACTCCTATGCTGCTATGGGAGGGGGGGAGAAAGGGAAGATGATTAGTTATAGGGGGCAGGGAGACAGGAAAGAAGCCCTGAGGGCCAGCAGAATGAATGGAAATATGCAACCTTAGGTGGTGGGAGGTTGCAGGGTCTTCTGTAAATTACTAGTGACCTGAGAGGTGAGGGACTCTCAGTTATCAAAGGGAGGAACCTTAAATGAAATGTCCAATAGTGGAGATATCATAGAATCTATCTCCAGTAGAAAGACAAGGCTTCACATGGAGGGATTGGGTTGCCATCCCATAGTCAAAAAATTCTGAGCTACAATTATTCCTGTCTAAAAGAACTGCATGGATAAAAATGGAGAAGACACTGAGGGAAAAGAGTTCCAGTGATCAGCCCAACTTGAGATCCATTTCATGGGACTCTCCAAGGCCTGACACTATTACTGATGCTATGGTGTGCTTACAGAATGTACCTTAGCATGGCTTCTCTCAGAGAAACCCAACACACAGCTGGCTGAGACAGATGCAGATATTTATACCCAAAATTAGTTGAAATCAAGGACCCCTCTGGTTGAATTAGAGAAAGGCTGGAAGAAGCTGAGGAGGAAGGCCCCTACGTAGAAAGACCAGCAGTCTCAACTAACCTGGAACCTTAAGACCTCTCAGACACTGAGCCACCAACCAGGCAGACTACAGGTCTGAACCTCCCCCTACTCCCAGACACAGCAGAGGACTGCTTGGTCTGGCCTCAGTGGGAGATGTGCCCAAATAAAAGACCCCAAGGAGAGGGGAGGACTGGAGTGATGGAGGATCCTCTTGGAGAGAGGGAGAGCATGGAGGAAGAATTAAATGAGGAACTATGGTAAGACATACCAGGATTGGGGCAATGAATGGACTGTAAAAAAATAAAAGTAACTTAAAAAAGAAAAGAAACTAATGCTAACATATTTTGGCTTGTGTTTTCAGATATTGCAATCCATTGTTCGATGGTTCTATTGCTGTGTATCTGATGCAGCATTCAACCTCATTCGAGGAGTGGTATGGCCAAACAGAGCTTTTCATTTCACTTGTAGCTAGGAACAGATATATATATATATATATTCTACTTTCTACTTTTTCTCTACTGCCCAACAATGACATTATGTTTGAAGTCATGAAAGAATTGATTCTTTGATTACATCAAAGGCTCTGGGTTCCAATAACTTTCTGTAAGTTCATCAGCTGGCAACTACTTCATTAACCTAAAAGACTTGGGGGAGGAAAGTACATGTGATATCTAAAGTCTCATAAGATAAAATTTGAGAAAAATAATTTCACTATTGTATATAAATCATAAATGTTGGACTTTGTTCTACTTACATTCAAGAATTACTCAAGAACATAGATAATATATTGCTCATCACATTAACTTTTTGGGCACTTATTTTCTATTTTGTCTCTACATACAGGAATATCATATCAGATATGTTTCATCTACCAGAAACTAGGGCATAATTAATTGGACTGTCCCTTTTTAAACACATTATCCATACATTAAGAAATGCATCTCTTAGCTCTTGATTTTTTTAATAGACAAACCAAATTTTATCAGAAGATACAGATAGATGACCATCAAATATGTCAGAGATTCTGAAGACAATTCCGCATATTTCTCTTTTCAATAAATATCCATCATTTGTTTGTAGCAGTTCTGGAATATAAAAATGGACTACCGCATAGTAATGCTTTAACCTTGCTTATTTTAGGCCCTTACAATGCTGCATAAAGTGGATGGAAATGAGAAGGGACAATGAATACAAAGAACACAGAAGAGTAAGAAATACCCATGAAAAACAAATAAAAAAAATAAAACAAAAGCACAGAAACAGACGATAACAGCCACAACTGGAAGTACTACTCACGATACAGTAATATGCATCTGCCGCATAGATATAAAGGGAAATAGTGAAAGTCTAAGTTTAGTAACTTTGTTCTGGAAATTCATGCTTGATGGTAATAAGTAGGCTTATTTTACAATACACTTTATGTGTTTTCCTTTAAACATGTTACTGACATCTATTTTTGATATTTATACAGTTATGTCAGCTTTGAGGTCTAGATGAATGATAGAATATTTTCTAGCATTTATAGAACCCTTGGTTGGATTTTCAATGAAAGGAGTAAATTGGAATGAGCCAGGCTGACTCTATGACAGGCTGTAAACTAGCAATTCAGGAGTCCTGGCCTTAGTTTCTGCTTCCCAGAACCAGGCAAGTTAGTTACTGGAACAACTGCAGGCTTATGTAAAAGAGATCCCTCCCCAATTTGCTAAAAAACAAAAAACAAAAAAAAAACCCAAAAAACAAAAACAAACAAAACAAAACAAAACAAAAAAAACCCAAAAAACAAAAAAACAAAACAAAAAAATCCCAGGCAAACTTGCAGCCAAGAAGTCTAAAACTACCTCTCCCTAACATAAAGCAATAATTGTTAGTTATATGCTTGAATCAAGACCCTAACCATTCATAGCAATACCCAAATCCACAGAGATAGAACCATTACCCGCCCCCCACCCCAGTCAAGATATAGGTCACCTACTCCTTCCTAATGTTCCTCCTTACGGTTTTAAACCTGAATCTATGAATTCAGTTGGGTCCTTCCATCCCCCATCCCAATGAAATTGGGCCCCTGCATGCAAGAATTTGTTTGGTAAATGTTCTTTGCCTTTGTATACTGTTTGATCATTCTTCAATGATTCATGGACCCTAACAACCAACACCACAGCCTAAAATAATATGTCTTAAAAGACCTATATGCTATTTAATTTGCATTTAAATAACAAACATTGTTAATCAAGATTAATATATCTGTCCCTGATTTGTTGGAGTTTTTGTTTTTATTTTCTTTGCAGAAAAACCTAAATGTGAACCTGTTACTTTCCTTAAGAATAAAAGCATATAGCTTTATCCTGTAACAGATAGGAACAAATAAAGAGATGACACTATGCTGAGAGTGATAAATCCTGGAACTCATCCTTACAAGGGATATTTCCAACAAAACCTTCCCCTCATGGCTCAGGGAACACCTTGGAAGAGGAGACAGAAAGAGGGTAAGCACCACCAGGGAGAAGGACATCAAGGAAATAATACCTATTTTTTTCTTTTCTTTTTTTTTAATTGGATATTTTATTTATTTACATTTTAAATGTTATCCCCTTTCCTGGTGTCCCCTCTGGAAATCCCACTCCCATTCCCCCTCCTCCTGCTTCTATGAGGGTGCTCACCCACCTGCCTGCTCTCCCATTCCTGCTTCCCCACACTGGCATTCCCCTACACTGGAACATTGAGCCTTTCCTGGTCCAAGGGCCTTTCCTCCCATTGATGTCTGACAAGGCCATCTTCTGCTACATAAGTGACCAGAGCCATGGGTCCCTCCATATGTGGTTTAGTTCCTGGGAGCTCCGGGGGATCTGGTAGGTTGATATTGTTCTTCCTATGGGTCGCAAACCCCTTCAACAAAACCTTCTAAATCATTGTGATAGACTAGTTAATGAAATCATGGGGCAACATGGTCAGAATCTACAGGGTCTGCACACATTCTTCTGGATCTGAAAGGAAAAGTAGGAACATGTACTATTTCTTTACCCAAAAGCTATTTCCAATTGATAGCCACTTGAAAAGGAAATTTTATTTACTTTTGAGAGTATCTTATTTTTAAATATTTGTTAAAGGTTTTATTTTTTATTAGAAAACAGCTACACCATGACTTCAGAACTCTGAAAGGAAGAGTCAAAAAATTGCAATATGAAAAGCATGCACTCACCAGCCCCATATATGAGAAACCTTCATGATCTTTGTTTCTTCCTATTTACTCTCTAGTATCACCACTTGATATTTGACTACGCCTTAAGTCTTTGTCATAATATCATAATAAAGGGTTGTTACATCAATTTTGAAGTTATCATGACCCACATTCTCTGTAGAGTAATTTTTGTTACTAGTTTAAGGTTATTTAACCTCAGTTCATGAATTGAACCCAAACCTCATTTTATCTTTTTTTTTTAATTAGGTATATACTCTATTTACATTTCAAATAACTGGGAAAACAAACTATTCTCAAGACTAGTTGAGGTTAGGTGACATCCCCATCAGTAGATGACCAAGAGAAAACCAGTTTAAGAGAAAATTTAGAAGTTGTCTCATAAAGTCAGAACTTTTCCTACTTCTTTTTAAAGTTTATCTGAATTGTGTTTATTTTTCATTCTTTTTTTTTTTTTTTTTTTTTTTAGCCTACAGCACCCGGTATTCCCAGGCGGTCTCCCATCCAAGTACTAACCAGGTCCGACCCTGCTTAGCTTCCGAGATCAGACGAGATCGGGCGCGTTCAGGGTGGTATGGCCGTAGACTATTTTTCATTCTTGATTTATCATTTCACACACACATATACAAGTCCTTTGTGCATATATTATGTTATAGAGTTTAATGTTTTATGGTATACTCCAGTGAGTAATTGACTAGGTCTCCGTGCCTTCTCTTGGACTTTTGTCCTTCTCTTTGTTCCTTTTGTCTGCTTTTGATGTGTCATTTTTTTATCTTATCGTATCTCATCTTATATTTTATTATCGTATAGAAACATGTTTGTTTTCTATATGTTTGAGAGATAGAACAGGAGTGGATCTGAATGGGAGTGGAAGAAGGTATGGAGACATTGGAAATAATAAAGGTTAGGGAAACCATAATAAGAATATATTATGTAAGATAAAATATATATGCAATAAAAAGGAAAAAAATAAAATAATAAGAAAAGAGATCATAATAACCATGTATGAATTTAGTAAATTCAGGATTAAATACAAGTAATAGAGAAATATTGATTTGTGAGGGATTTTGTGCTTACTCTTTGTAACAATAATGTATGTCACATGTTCACATGATTCTTAGAGTCAACTGGCATATATTTGTGATCCACACCCATATCCTACTGATAAAATGTAATTCAAAGCATATATTTTACATGACTACAGTTAAAATTTCTTGACACAATCAAGATTCTTTTACTTAAGCTGGACTAGTCTTACTCTGAATAGGTGAATAGGACAATATCTCATTTTCATCTGTTTAGCAGGTCTTAGATACCAAAATTAAATTTTAAAGTGTGACTAATGCACCAGAGGTTTAATGCTGCCTGTGTTTCAGACACACAACATCTGTGAACCTCATAGTTTCTTATACCTAAATATAGTTTTGAAGCCACTGTTTGTTTTGTTTTTTGTTTCAGAAATCTTTAGTTTTGTTTATTATAAAATAATTGAAAATGAGATTTTTTTTCATTGTTTTCATTTTTCATAGTTTCCATAAGTCAATTCTTTGGGCAAAAGTGTGAAGAATTTTTATGATAAGCAGTCAACATCATTGCCATATAATAAAAATACATCACCTTGTTCTCTTTACTTCACACGCAAGAGACAGTCCCACTCAAGGGAGATGTGTCTGTTGTTCACACTCTTCCTCTACACTTTTGGAAATATCATTTATCTTTGAGTGTTCAGTGTCACACCTCTGAAACTTGCTGAGCTTGGCAATCCTGGCACGAATACTTGACAGCTCGTCAGGCCTAAGGCAAATGCATGTAATCTTCCCTCCTGGTAATTAATAATTAATTATTGTTCATTAATCTGTAATGAATGGTGGTTTGGAACAGTATAGCCTCAAAAAAAAGTGAAAGAAAATCATTGTTATTTTAAAAGGCACTTTCCAGCTGAATTTCTTTTATAAGTCTATGTAATTCTCAGTTTAATTTTGAAAGTCACAGAGATGAGAGCATTGCAAAGACATGATGAAATGGCAAACATAGTTATCACAGGATTTTACCAAAGTTTGTCTTTAAATGAACTGTGAGCCTCTTGTGAAATTTAAATCAAGATGCATCCTTACTTTCAAGGTAAGAAAACCAAACACCAAGGTCAGTAAGTTTCCTGAGAGAATGCTTTCATTTTAAATATCAAATAATAATAATAATAATAATAATAATAATAATAATGATAATGATAATGATGCAGATTTCTCTGTATGGCTATGAGAAAGCTATTGTCTACACTGTAATATATATATATATATATATATATATATATATATATATATATATATATACGCACATATACATATATCCAGAGCAATAGCCCATTCTACTGAAAAATAAGAAAAGAAAAAGGCTGATGAAGTCTTTTTAATAAATGTGAATCATTAGACATTATTTGTATTCAGCTTTGTTCTTCAGGAATTCACAGTGTCACCATTCATAATGACAATGTGTTGAGTGCTTACTTGATGGGAGAAAGGTAAAAATCCCGATACATGACATTTATAGAAGTTGTGAAAGAAAATTTTTAAGGTGTCCCTTAAACTATTGAATCTTCTGTCACTCTGCAGTGTGCAGAGATAATGCTTCTTTGCTCACGTGAAAAATCACTTCAAAATTCCTCAATGCACAGGAAAGGAGTGCCATTACAATCACTCAGCAAAAGCAACAAGGATGCAGAAAAGACCCTCAAACACATATTTGAATAAAAGCAGACCATATAATTACTAGTGTGTAGAGCTATTCATATCATCTCTCATTAGTATCACATTCATCCTTGCATCAGAAGATGATTTTGTGAAGTGGTTCACTATATGGGGGAAAATTTCCACCTGTCCTCCAATGTTTAGCTTGCTAATTTCAGAATATTTATTTTTCAATGTTATATATTTCAATTTTATCACATTTTTTGGTTGACTTTATACTAGGAGAACCAAGATCTTTAATTTAATACAATTTTTGTCTCTGAAAATACAAATTATTGTCACTGCTCAGGGATTTTAAAAAATATAAACTCCACCTTTTAAGGTTTTAAAAATAGTGTAATACATTAAACATGCTATAGAAAAATATTTTACCTTCTCTAATCTGACATATTACCTTTTCTTTAACATTGTGTTTTATTTGTTCTTTGGACAAGTTCTTTGTGAAGACAAATACAATTGAGAATAGAAAAACTTTGCTAATGGTAAAGGTGTTTATAAATTAACCCTTCTATATTTATTATATTAGTGAGTGGAAACCATGTTATATTTCTTAAAGCACTAGCATTTGTATCACAACAGTTGTAATATATTCAGTATTGCGTAACATATTTGGCAGTAAAGAAATTACATACGAGAAACAAAACATTTTGTATATTTATCTCATATTCTGAGAACTATGACCTAATTTTTCTTTTCTGTTTTTCTTTTCTTTTCCCAATTTTGTTACAGGAACAACAGTAGCAGTAGGCAGTGGTGGTAAATATCTAGAACATTGTCAGTGTCTTGGAATTCCTCCCATGAAAACATGTCATATGATTTCCAAACACGTGCTGGTTTTCATGGTCCCATGAATATATACTTGGTCAGAAAACAAGCCTGAACAGGTACAAAAAGATTGAAATAATCCCATGCATTCTATCAGATCACCACGAACTAAAGCTGGATTTCAATTACAACAAAACAATAGAAAGCCTCATGGATACTGAATGATACTCTTTACACAATAATAACTTGGTCAAAGAAGAAATAAAGAAATTAAAAACTTTCTAGAGTTCAATAAAAATGAAGGTACAGCACAACTAAAATTATGAGACACAATTAAAGTGTTAAGAGGGAAATTCAGACAACTTAGTGTTTTCATAAAGAAGTTAGACATATCCTATACTAGCAACTTAAAAACACACCTGAAAACTCTAGAACTATAAAAAGCATACACTCCCAAGAGAAATAGACCAAGGGAAATAGTTAAACTCAGGGTTGAAATCACCCAATTAGAAACCAAATGAATAATATAAAGAATCAAAAAAAAAAAAAAAAAAGAAAGAAAAAAGAAAACACTTAGCTAAAATAACTAAATGGCACAGAGATAGTATCCAAATTATCAAAATCAGAAATGAAAAGGGAGACATAACAACAGAAACTTAAAAATTAAAAAAAAATAAAAAATCAGGAAATTAAAAAAAGGAAATTAAAAAAAATCAGCAGATCCTACTACAAAAGCCTATACTCAACATAATTGAGAGTCTAAACAAAAGGGATGATTTTCTTGACAGATAACTATGTACCAAAGTTAAATCAAGATCAGGTAAACTAAACACTCCCATAACCCCTAAGGAAATAGAAGCAGTAATTAAAAACCTCTCAGCTAAAACAATGCCCACAGCCAGGCGGGTTTAGTACAGAATTTTATCAGACTTTCAAAGAAGAGCTACTACCAATACTCCTCAAAGCATTCCACAAAGTATAAACAGAAGAAACACTACCTAACTCATTCTATGAAGCCTCATTTACTCTGATACATAAACCATACAAATAAACAATGAAGAAAGAGAGCTTCATTTGCTTATGAATATCATCACAGAAATACTCAATAAAATTGTCACAAACCAAATCCAAGAACACATCAAAACCATCATTCACCAAGATCAAGTAGGCTTCATCCCAGTGATGCTGGGATGGTTCAATATAAGAATACCCATCACTGTAATCCATTTTCAGATGCTGAAAAATCCTTTGAAAAATTCCAATACTATTTCATGTTAAAAACCTTGGAAAAATCAGGAATTCATCGCACATACATAACATAATAAAACCAATATATAGCAATCTAACAGCTAACATCAAATTAAATGGAGAGAAACTTCAAGCTATACCACTTAAACCACAGACAATACAAGGCTGCCCACTTTCTCATTACCTATGCAATAGAGTACTTGAAATTCTACCTAGAGCAACTAGACAACAAAAGGAAATCAAGGGGATACAAACTGGAAAGGAAGTAGTCACTATTTGCAGATGATATGAAAGTTAAATCAGTTTTTAAAGACATTATGTGTAGTAAATACAATAAATTTTACTTCTGAGTTTAGTAGAATTAGCATTGCATGTCTACACAACAAACTAAGATATATTTTAATCTAAATAGAAGATTATGTTTGTTTCTCAGGGATAATAATACCAAATACTTTTATTAGAATTATCACAATACTAGAGTATAGAAAACAAAGAGGCTAAAATTTATATTTAAATATTTCAATGGTTTCATTAGCGTTATTACAAAATGTTATGTTCTTATTTAAATTTATACTTATATCAAATAATATTTATATTCTCCAAATTTATAAACAGAATTTTTGATCTTATTCAAGTAGAATTGATTGTAGATCTATTGATGAAACCCAACACATATTTTTGAGAAACTGCCTCTGTGACCTTGGAGCTCAATGATTGGCTAAGCAGGATAACTAATGAAGCCCAGAAATTCGCATGTGTCAGTTCTGTAACACTGTGTTTACATTTCCATGGTAATGTCCAGTTTTTAACATAAGCACTGGGGATCATAATTCAGTTATATGCTTGTGCAATAAGCACTGTATCACCTGAGTAAATAAATCAACTTTAAAAGATGTTCCATAAATATTGGATCATTGAAAAAGTTAACAAATAATATTGACATTCAAGGCAAAATTGATTATACTGAATAAATATATAATAGTAATTTTCCTAAAATGAGATGGAGGAATTACTATAAGTAGGAGGTACATATTAAAAAGTCTAAGAACAGTAGTAATGCAAAATAATTGAGTTTTTTTTCTGTATTCATAATTTTATTGACCTAATTAATGTGTTTTTTCTTTTTTCTTTTGCAAATGATTCAAATTTAATGAAACTTTTTGGGATATGGTAGAATTATGAAACAAGAAAAATATGTTAGATAAAACATTTTATAGAGGCCTATATATATGTATGATATATATGGTCTTACCCCCCACAAAAATCTCATGATCCATATCCCCTCCCCCTGTTCCCCAATCAACCCTCACAGACTTCCCTGTCCTGGTATTACCGTACACAGCAACAAAGAGACTTCCCAGGACCAAGGGCCTCTCCTCCCTTTGATGTTCGACCAGGACATCCTCTGCTGCCTATGCATTTGGAGCCATGGGTAACTCCATGTGTACTCTTTGGTTGATGGTTTTTTCCCTTGGAGTTCTGGGGATATTGGGTGGCTCATATTGTTGTTCCTTCTATGGGACTGCAAACCCTTCAGCTCCTTGGGTCCATTCTCTAGCTCGTTCGTTGAGGACCTTGTGCTCAGTTCAATGGCTAGCTGAGAGTGTCTCCCTCTGTGTTTGTCATGCACAAGCAGAGCCTCCCAAGTGACAGTTATATCAGGCTCCAGTCAGCAAGTACTTGTGGGAATATACAATAGTGTCTGGGTTTTGTAACTGTATATAGAATGGATACCTAGGTGGGGCAGTCAGTCTCTGGATGGTCATTCTGTCAGACTCTGCTCCACACTTTGTCTCTCTGTCTCATATAGGTATTTTGTTCCTGCTTCTAACAAGAACCAGAGAATCCATACATTGTTCTTTCTTCTTGAGCTTCATTTGATCTGTGAATGTGTCCTGGGTATACCAAGCTTCTGGACTAATATCCATTTATCAGTGAGTGCATACCATGTGTGTTCTTTTGTGTTTGGGTTAACTCACTCAGGATGATATTTTCCAGTTCCACCAATTTTGCCTGAGAATTTCATGAATTCGTTGTTTGTTTTGTTTTTATTATTTATTTTATTTTATTTTTTTTAATTCACATTACAAACCATTTCTCCTTTCCCGTTTCCTCCCTCCCCGAAAGTCCCATAAGCCCCCTTCCCTCCCTCTTTTCTCCATTCAACCCCCTCTCGTTTCTCTGTCCTGGTGTTCCCCTACATCCAGTCTTTCCAGGACCAGAGGTCTCTCCTTCCATCTTCTTAGAAATCTATTGATATGCGGATCGTGTCTAGGGTATTCCGAGATTCTGGGTCAATATCCCCTTATCAGTGACTGCATACCATGTGTGTTCTTTTGTGATTGGGTTACCTCACTAAGGATGATATTTTCAAGATCTGACCATTTGCCTAGGAATTTCGAATTCATTGTTTTTAATTGCAGAGTAGTATTCCGTAGTACAAATATACCACTACATTTTCTCTATCCATTCCTCTGTTGAGCGACATCTGGGCTCCTTCCAGCTTCTGGCCATTATAAATAAAGCTGCTATGAACATAGTGGAGCATGAGTCCTTATTTCATGCTGGAGAATCCTCTGGGTATATGCCCAGGATTGGTATAGCAGGGTCCTCCTGTAGTATTATGCACAATTTTTCTGAGGAACTGCCAAACTGATTTCCAGAGTGGTTGTACCAGCTTGCAATCCCAACAGCAGTGGAGGAATGTTTCTCTTTCTCTACATCCTTGCCAGCACCTGCTGTCTCTTGAGTTTTTGATCTTAGCAATTCTGACACACATGAGGTGAAAACTCAGGGTTGTTTTGATTTGCATTTCCCTGATGACTAAGGATGTTCAGCCATTAGATACTCCTCAGTTGAAAAATCTTTGGATAGCTCTGTACCCCATTTTTGATAGGGTTATTTGGTTCTCTGCAGTCTAAATTCTTGAGTTCTTTCTACATACTGGATATTATCTCTCTGTCAGAAGTAGGTTTGTTAAAGATTTTTTCCCAATTTGTTGGTTGCCATTTTGTCATATTGACAGTGTCCCTTGCCTTACAGAAACTTTGTAATTTTATGAGGTCCCATTTGTCAATTTTTGATCTTAGAACATAAGCTATTGGATTTCTTTTCAGAAAAATTTCCCCCGTGCTCATGTGCTCAAAGCTCTTCTCCAGTTTCTTTTCTTTTATTTATTTATTTATTTATTTATTTATTTATTTATTATTTTCTAAGTTTTTACATTCCAAATCATTTCCCCTTTCCCGTTTCCTCCCTCCCCGAAAGTCCCAGAAGCCCCCTTCCCTTCCTCTTTTCCCCATTCAACCCCCTCTCGCTTCTCTGTCTTGGCATTCCCCTACATCCAGTCTTTCCAGGACCAGGGGTCTCTCCTTCCATCTTCTTGGAAATCTATTGATATGCGAATTGTGTCTAGGGTATTCCGAGATTCTGGGTTAATATCCCCTTATCAGTGACTGCATACCATGTGTGTTCTTTTGTGATTGGGTTACCTAAGGATGATATTTTCAAGTTCTGACCATTTGCCTAGGAATTTCTTTTCTATTAGTTTCAGTGTGCCTGGTTTTATGAGGAGGTCCTTAATCCACTTGGATTTGAGCTTCGTACAAGGAGATAAGATAAGCATTCTTCTGCATGCTAACTGCCAGTTGATCCAGCACCATTTTTTGAAAAGGGTGTCTTTTATTCCACTGAATGAATTTAGCTCCTTTGACAAAGATAAAGTGGCCATAGGTATGTGGATTCATTTCTGTGTCTTCAATTCAGTTCCATTGATCTACCGGCCTGTCACTGTACCAATACAATTCAGTTTTTAATATTATTCCTCTGAAGTACTGCTTAAGGTTCGGGATACTGATTACTCCAGAAGTTCTTTTACTGTTGAGAATAATTTTAGTTATCTGGATTTTTTTTTATTCCAAATGAAATTGAGAATTGCTCTTTCTAACTCTATGAAGAATTGAATTGGAATTTTCATGGAGATTGCATTGAATCTGTAGATTTCTTTTGGCAAGATGGTCATTTTTACTGTATTATTATTTTATAATATTAATCCTGCCAATCCAGGATCATGGGAAATCTTTCCATCTTCTGAGGTCTTTGATTTCTTTCTTCAGAGACTTGAAGTTCTTGTCATACAGTTCTTTCACTTGTTTGGTAAGATTCATACCAAGATATTTTATATGGTTTGTGACTTGTGAAGGGTGTTGTTTCCCTAATTTCTTTCTCAGCCTGGTTATCTTTTGAATATAGGAAGGGTACTGATTTGTTTCAGTTAATTTTATATCTTGCCATATTGCTGAAGTCGTTTATCAGCTGTAGGAATCCTCTGGTGGAGTTTTTTTTTTTTTTTTTTTTTGGATCGCTTAAGTATACTATTATATCATCTAATAAAAGTGATAGTTTGACTTCTTCCTTTCCAATTTGTATCCCTTTGACCTACTTTTGTTGTCTAATTGCTCTAGCTAGAATTTCAAGTACTATTTTTAATAGTCATGGAAACAGAGTTCAGCCTGGTCTTGTCCCTGATTTTAGTGGGATTGCTTCAAGTTTCTCTCCATTTAATTTGATGTTGGCTATTGGTTTGCTGCATATTGCTTTTAGTATATTTAGGTATGGGTCTTGAATTCCTGATCTTTTCAAGACTTTTAACATGAAAGAATCCTGAATTTTATCAAATGCTTTTTCAGCATCTAACGAAATGATCATATACTTTTTTGTTCCTTTGAGTTTGTTTATGTAATGAATTACATTGATGGATTTCTGTATATCAAACCATCCCTGTATTCCTGAGATGAAGTCTACTTGATCATGATGAATGATTGTTTTGATGTGTTCTTGGATTCAGTTGGCAAGAATTTTATTGAGTATTTTTGTATCAATATTCATAAAGGAAATTGCTATGAAGTTCTCTTTATTTTTTGCATCTTTGTGTGGTTTTGTCTCAGCATAATTGTGGTTTCATAGAATGAATTGGGAAGTGTCCTTTTCTATTTTGTGGAATAAATTGAAAAGTATTGGTGTTAGGTCTTCTTTGAAGGTCTGATAGAATTCTGCACTAAAACCATCTTGTCCTGTGTTTTTTTTTTTTTATTTTTTATTTATTTATTTTTTTTTTTGGTTTGGTTTGGTTGTGGGATTTCCAATGACTGCTTCTATTCTTTTAGGGATTATGGGACTGTTTAGATGGTCTATCTGATCCTGATTTATTTTTGGATTTGTTATCTGTCTAGAAAATTGTCCACTTCATCCAGATTTTCCAGTTGTGTTGAGTATAGGCTTTTGTAGTAGGATCTGATTTTTTTTTTGAATTTCCTCAGTTTCTGTTATATCTCCCTTTTCATTTCTGATTTTGTTAATTTGGATACTGTCTCTATGTCCTCTAGTTTGTCTGGCTAAGCGTTTATCAATCTTATTGATTTTCTAAATGAACCAGTTCCTGGTTCTGTTGATTCTTTGTATAGTTCCTTTTGTTTCCACTTGGTTGAATTCAGCACTGAGTTTCATGATTTTCTGGCATCTAATCCTCTTGGGTGTATTAGCCTCTTTCTGTTCTAGAGCATTCATGTGTGCTGTTAAGCTGCTAATGTATGCTCTCTCCAGCTTCTTTTTGGAGGCACTCAGGGCTATGAGTTTTCCTCCTAGCACTACTTTCATTGTATCCCATAAATTTGGGTATGTTATGGCTTCATTTTCATTAAATTCTAAAAAGTCTTTGATTTCTTTCCTTATTTCTTCCTTGACCACAGTATCATTGAGTAGAGCATTGTTCAAATTCCATGTGTATGTGGGCTTTCTGTGGTTTTTGTTGCTGTTGAAGACCATCCTTATTCCATAGTAACCTGATAGGAAGCATGGGATTAGTTCAATCTTCTTAGGGTCTGTATGAGACCTGCCCAGGATCTTCTAGCTTTCATGGTCTCTGTTGAGAAGTCTTGTGTAATTCTGATAGGTCTTCCTTTATATGTTTCTTGGCCTTTTTCCTTTACTGCTTTTAATATTTCTTTTTTTAGTGCATTTGATATTTTGATTATTATTTGATGGGAGGAATTTCTGTTCTGTTTGGAGTTCTGTAGGCTTCTTGTATGTTCATGGGCATCTCTCTCTTTTTAGGAGAGGGATGTTTTCTTCTATAATTTTGTTGAAGATATTTACTGGCCCTTTAAGATATAAATCTTTGCTCTCTTCTACACCTATAATCCTTAGGTTTGGTCTTCTCATTGTGTTCTGGATTTCCTGGATGTTTTGGGTTACAAGCTTTTTGCATTTTGCATTTACTTTGACTGTTGAGTCAATGCTTTCTATGGTATCTTCAGCGCCTGAGATTCTTTCTTCTCTCTCTTGTATTCTGTTGTTGATGTTTGCGTCTATGACTCCTGATTTCTTTCCATAGTTTTCTATCTCCAGAGTTGTCTCACTTTGTGATTTCTTTGTTGTTTCTACTTCCATTTTCAGATTCTGGATAGTTTTGTTCAGTTCCTTCACTTGTTTGTGTTTTCCTGTAATTCTTTAAGGGATTTTTCTGTTTCCTCTTAAAGGGTTTCTACCTATTGACCCATGCTATCCTGTATTTCTTTAAGAGATTTTTGGGTTTCCTTTTTAGGGTTTTCTACCTATTGACTCATGTTCTCCTGTATTTCTTTAAGGGAGTTATTTATGTCATTTTTGAAATCCTCTATCAGCATGAGTTGTGATTTTAAATCCAACTCTTGCTTTTCTGATGTGTTGGGGTATCCAGTATTTGTTGTTGTGGAAGAACTGGTTTCAGATGATGCTGTGTTGACTTGGTTTCTGTTGGTAATATTCTTGCATTTGCATTTTGACATCTGGTTATCTCTGTTGTTAGCTGGTGTTTCTGACTGTGACTTGTCTGTCCTGCAAATCTCTGTATCTGTGCTCCTGGGAGACCTGTTCTCTCTGTGTACACAGGTATGTAGGTACTCCTGGGAGACTGCTCTCTTGTGGTTGTATTTGGGTATGCAGCTCTGTGGCCCTGATCAACTCTGGCTGCAGGCAGAAATCAGAAGACTCCTGTCCCAGGCTGCTCCTAGGCTTTGTGGCCTCAGGGTTTCCAGCCGTTTCCTCTGAGCAGCAGGGGTGGTCCTACCTGTGCTGTCTGGCCTCTCCACATTCCTGTGTGATCAGCTATCTCCCTGTGCCAACAGAATATAGGTGCACTGTGGCAGAGAATCATCCAGAGCTGGAGACACAAACCAGAAGGCTCCGACCTGAGGATTCAGGATGGGATCCTCTTAACAGCAGGGGAGGTCCTGCTGTGCAGACTGTCCTGTCTGCACTCCTGTGTGGTTAGCTGCCTCCCTTCACCACTTGGACATGGAGCTGTGGCAGAGGATGGTCCTAAGCCAGCGACAGAAACTGGAAAGCTTCAGTCAGAGGGTTCCAGAAGTGATCCTCTGAGCAGTGGGGGTGATTCTATATTTGCTGTCAGGCTTCTCGCACTACTCGGTGGTTAGCTACCTCCCTGTGCCACTTGGATATGGTATGCCTTGGCCCTGTTTTTTCTCTATAAATCTGAGAAGTAAATCAAGAGAAAGGCTAGATGACCCAGTAGAGTGGAATGCCAGGACAGGGAAGTGGGAGTGGGTGTGTTGGTGAACAGGGGCAGGGGGAAAGGATAGGATATTTTCAGAGGGGAAACCAGGAAAGGGGATAACATTTGAAATGTAAATAAAAATATATTTAATAAAAAAGAGAAAAAAATAAATTCCATAAATACTTATGCTCAAATAAACACACATAAGTAAATTAAATAATACAACATAATGAAATTTCTTCACAAATTGGGAATTTTAAATTGATATACTGTTTCCTGTACTATTATATTGTGTATATTATGAAACATTTTCCTTGTCCTTCATTACTTTTCTTATATTTATTATACATGCATTTCATAATTTAATATATTTTCATTATATTTGTATGTGTGTATAGGAAGAGGAAGCTAAAGAGGTTAATTTATTTCTTTGTTTCTTTGACAAGATCATGCTATTTCTCTTTAAAAATATCAGAATGGAAGATAAACTATTTACATTTTACTTAAGAAATTATTTATAAAAATACTGATATAGGGTCTTATGCTGTCTTGCAGATCCAGCGATCCAGAGTATGGGATCAGAAAGCATTCTTTTTTGAAAATGTATTTAATTACACCAGCAATGTAGGAGTGTTCCACTTTCTCTGAATTACAGGTAGTACATGTACAATTCACAAAGACATTTATTGCTTTCTGAGTACCTGGGTCAAAATGTTGAATTTACTGTGAATTCTCTTGGATAGTTCTAAGAAATTGTGTTTGTGTGTGTGTGTGCATCTCATTGTTCAGATTTCAGATGAAAATGAGTCAATATGCCCATAAGAGGGTCCTAAATTTTGCAAAGAGTGTCCCCATGACACAATCAAAAGCCCACTACTGACACTGCATGGGAAGCAAGGAATGATAGGCTGGATCAGCCAGAGACCTAGGATAGAATCAACTAAAAAAGTGACAGAACAATACAGATGCCAACATACACACCATGTACAGCCAAACATTGGACTGAGTGCAGGGCCCCCGATGGGAAAGTTAGGGAAAGGAATGTAGGAGCTGAAGGGGTTTGGAATCTCATAGGAAGAGCAACAATATCAACCAACCAGACCCCCCCCCCCCCACCCTGAGTCTCCCAGGGACTAAACTGCCAAAGAGTACAGAGGGGTACTCATGGCTCTAGCTGAATATGTAGCAGAGGATGGCCTTATCTGGCATCACCAGGAGGGTAGCCCCTTGGTCCTGTGGCAGCTTGATGACCCAGGATAGGGAAATGCTAGGCTGCTGAGGCAGGTGTGGGTGGGCAGGTTAGTGAGCACCCTCTTAGAGGTAGGTGGATGGGGGATGGGATAGGGGTCTTGAGGGAGGGAAACTGGGAAGGGGGATACTTTTGAAATGTAAATAAAAATATAACCAATGAAAAATTTAATAATAATAATAATAATAATAAGTGAATGAAATGACTGAAAATTTATCCTAATGCTATTCTGCTATACTTGTAGACAAGAGCCAAGCATAATTATCATCAGACAGATTTCACCCATAACTAATGGGGAAAAGATGCAGAGAACCACTTCCAAATATTTGGCGGGACTCAGGGAATTCTGTGGAAGAGGAGGAGGAGGAAGGATTGTAGAAGACAGTGGGCTCAAGGAAAACAAGAAACTCAAAGAATCAACTAACTGGAGTTCATAGGGACTTGCAGACCTTTCATCACCAAAAAGGGAGCCTGTACGGGTTTATCAAAGGCCCTCTACACATATGTTGTTGCTCTGTAGCTTAGTCTTCCTCTCTAACAATTGGAGTATGGGTTTTCTCTGACTCTTATGTCTGCTTTGGATCCTCCTCCTAATGGATTCCCTTGTTCAATCTTAATATCAGGGGAGGTGCCTAGTCCTACTAAAAGTTGATATGTCAGGTTTTCTTGATAATCCTCAGCAGAACTGCCCTTTTTTGAAAGGAAATAGAGGAGAAGTGAATTCGAGAAGGAAAGTGTTTGGCAAGCACTGAGAGGAGATGAGGGAAGGGTAGACTTGTACATGAGAGTAGAATAAAGTTTTAAAAATATAAAACATAGTATCCCATCCTATGACATGTAGCTATAATAATTATGATCACTTCTTCCATTTTTAAACTTTAATTTTTTTAATAATCATAGACTAACAAGAATTGCAAAATAGGTCTAAAAAGTGCCATGCATCCTTGATGCATGTTAAAAGAAGCTGACAGCCTACCTAATTAGAGGACAGTATCTAAACTACGCATTTTGTATTGTAAAATGCAATTAGTTTTCTAGAGAGACATTTCTCAGATCTTCTCAGGACTCATGTGTACTGATATTTATATGTATGTAAATCAAAGGCCCAATGAAGCTTGAGATTATTAAAATGTTATAGAATCATGTCTAAAGAAAATAAAATTTTCTTTACAAATCTTGGTCCTTTTGCAATTAGATTATTTTACTTATTTTGAGTTGGAGTCAAAAGGATGATAGAATGGTGAGTATAAGGGACTGGGCTGAGTCTGGGTCAGAGTAATGGTGATCATGGCTCACATGTCTAGGTTTAGATGGGAGGTGTAGGTTTAACATACCTATTGTGAATACGGTCGATATATTCTTTAAATGTACTAGCAGTAAGTGTAGTGTTCTCATTATAAAATGTAAGTATAAGGTATTTTATATTTTACTAAAGATTTAGTAATTCTAGTGTACATATGCAACAAAACATGCATGTAAGTTTATGTCATTTAAAAATAGCACATGTCTGCAACAGGAATATGGTTCAGAGCTTAATGGCATGTACAGATCGTCCAAAGAATGCATTCTAGTGTCAGATGTCACATAAGGTTGTTTGTAATGCCCTGTACCTCCAATTCTAGGAGATCTCATACCTTTTTCTTACTCCTTTAGGCACCAACACACATATGAACATACATTCATGAAGATACCACTTATACATACATAAAAATATATCTCATGAATAATATCCTCTTTTAAAAATAGGGGTAAAAATAACAAGAAAAAAAAACAAGCATAAAAAAGAATCACCACCCTAAACTGGACCTTAGACTCAACTTAAAACATCTAAGTTAAATTACAGTAATGGATAATCATTATTATATTTTTTTCATGTTTATTTGGTGAGAGATGAGAGCTATATTTAATGTTTAAATAGCCTACAAACAATTTCATTTTATGAGACAGCTATTTTGTAGAACATTAGAAAATAAAGCACTAATTTTTGTTGCCATCAACATTATGGTGGCTGATTAAAACTGAAGCAACCCAGCAATAATATAGAGACTAATTATGTGAAAGAAATAGATGCAGGCATTAGAAATTCAGCAGACATTTCAACAGCATTTGCCAGATTCCACTGCTTATCAGAGACTGGATAACAAATCTTAGCACTTTTCAAAGGTTTTGTTATAGCAAAATGCATTAAGATCGACTTTCCGTGTTTGCTAGCATGCTGTTTTCTTTATGAAAGTTAAGAGCTTCATGTGCATACTTGAATGCAGAAAGAACAGGAGTTATCACATTTCCATCACTCAATTCTAAAATAAAGACCAAGATAAATTGCATATCTTTGTTGTTAAAATATTCATATTTTTCTTACTATGGTTATTGTTTGTTTTGGAAAAGAGGATCAGTAAGGAAAATACTTTTTACGTGTATTGCTTTATCATTCATTTTTACACATACATGGTACACACATATATAAACACACAAACACATACACACACACAAAACTATATTTGATAATAGCCATTTTTGTCCCCTTTCTCTTCCTGCTGAAACACTTCTAATTCCCAGTAAGATATACCCCCACAACATCCATGCCTTTTTTGTGTGTCTTAATGTGTGTTATTTAATGCTGTGTTCTATGATGACACTAATATCTATTTTATAAATGTGAAGATTTTATAGGTGTTATGTAAATAAACACACTATGTTCTTCTTACTTTTGCATTAATATATCAAACTGTTTTGACCTAATGACAATACCACTGCAAAGACTTCATTATTCCTTAAATCTTACCAGAGACCTGGGAGGTGATAGACTCTAATGACTCAAAGGAGGAACCCTAGTTGAAATGGCCTATAGTGGGGAGAGGGAACTTATAATAGAGCCCAGCTCCAGCAGGAAGTCAGGGCATCAAATGAGGGAGAGGGAGTCCATGCCACAGTCACAACTCTAACCCATAATTGTTCCTGTCTGAAAGAATTACAGAGATGGAAATGGAGAGAAGCCCGAGGAAAAGAAGATCCAGCTATAAGCCCAAGGTGGGGTCCAGCTCAAGGGGAGGTCCTTGAGCCTGACACCACAACTGAGGCTATGGATAGTTCACAAAAAGCAACCTAGCAAGACAGCACTCCGGAAGAACCAACAAGCAGCTGAAAGAGTCAGATGCAGATATTTGCACCCAACTAATGGACAGAAGCGGCTGACTCCTGCTGTTGAATTAGGAAAAGGCTGAAAGAAGCTAAAGAGAAGCAGTAGGAAGACCAGCAGTCTTAATTAATGTGGACCCCCGAGATCTCTCAAACACTGGATTACCGAACAGGCAGCATACACCAGATGATATGAGGCCCCCAACACACATGCCGTAGAGGACTGCCAGGTCTGTGTTCATTCGGAGATGATGCACCTAACCCTCAAGAGATTGTAGAAGGCCCAGGGAGTTTAGAGGTCAGGTGGGGTGGGGAGTAGGGAAATTGTGTGGAGACAGGGGGATGAGGAGGAGGTATGGGATATTGAATAGTTGGAGGGTGGACCGGGGAGGGGGATAAAATATGTAGTGAAATAAATAAATACATAATAAATAAATAAATGATTAAATAAATAAAATGGATCCACAGCTCAAAAAAATACATAGAACTATAAATTTTATATATATATATATATATATATATATATAGTGATATATATATATATATAGTGATATATATATCACTGATATAACCAATTTCATATTTCAAACAGTACTAAATATAATGGAACAGATAGGTTTCAATACAATAATAGTGGAAGATTATCATAGCACATTTTCACAAAAGATAGCCCATCTAGATGAGCATTATTCAAACTTCATACTAAAACTTCACTATAGTCTTAATATAATTAAGAGATATCTGGAAAATAATATTTCAATTAACACTTGTGGAATATGCTTTCTTGCCAGTCCATGGAACTTTCTTTAAAACATATCACATATTATATATTAAAGTAGATCTTTTTTATATTACATATATTATTATTCTACCTTGCATTACTGCTTTCTTTCTAACATTTTTATTTTTGTGATATATTAAGAAGAGTATAATAAACATTAAACTCAGGAAAATTTGTAGACTGAAAAAATACTCGTGTTGTATATAAGAGCGTATAATAGGAAAATAAGTTGAAGGCATGAGAATGTAAAGAAGATAATTTTCATTTTGAGTATCCTTACATTACAAAAGGATAGGGGCATATGAACTCAGAGAGGTGACTGATCTCAAACAGATAAGACTTAATATAGCTTAGACTAATAATGAGACCATATAGATACATGATCATGTAGAAAAAGGAGGCACTTAAAAAAGAGTTTATGCTTAATATCTAAATATTATTTTTTTCTTATGTTATCCCAAAGACAGATATGTGGGAAGTGGTTATTAATTGTTGATAATTCACTGACCTAAACATTCGCTAGTAAGAACAATTATTGGAGACAATGTATGCTGTAAGTCAATGACAATACTCTGCTGACAGTATTGGTTCAAGCTTTTCTCAAATTTTTTGGTACAGAACCAGAGGAGCTAGAAGAGATAACTTTTAAGACCACAATTATCAGGACAATAAGTAATTCATATTCAGTTTATTAAAGGAAGGGTATAATATTTAATATTAGTATATAAACTATGCTCAATTTAAATATGTCATTTTGGTTTATTTTATCAGCAAATCATACCACTGGAAAATGACCTAAATAGGTACAAATATTCATAGTTCATTACTTCCTGAAGACAGGAAATTATGTCTAGGTTAATATTCATTAGACTTCATTTAGGCTCATAGAATAACTAATAAATGAACTCATCATAATACCTTATTTTCATCTTTAATTTTGAACTTAAGCATATTTTATGATTTAGATTCAAATACAGGTTACATTAAATAATTATAACCGCACTATATTTTCTACAACCCTATAAACAGTAGATTTCATGATGTTAATATGATGAAATTTCTTTAATGATAATTGCAGAAGAGCTTTAAGATGACAATACAACATTTAACTTAAAACTGACCAATAAATATTACTGAAGATCATTTCACTTGAGGACCAATAATAAGAAATTTTATATTTATATGTTCAATAAATCAAAATGACATTAATATTAATGATAATTTCAGTTTATAAATTAGGCAAATTCAGAACTTATAGTTCCTTTAGAGTCAATAAATTCTGAATTTTATAACTTGGAGTGAAATATGGACACAGTGAAGAGAGAACCGAAGAAACTCAGTTACAAAAAGAATCTGTGACAGTTAATAAAATTAGGAAGAAGATCAATTTGCTTTGATTACACTTTCACTTATGCGATAATTTCAATTTATTATGGAAAATAAAAATCATCCTTCAAGTTAGTTTTACAATATGGGATGATTATCTGTATAACATAGTTGTTTTGAATTTCAACTTCTTATCACAATGAGTCTGAGATATATACAAGTGATCTTAACATCCGAGAGAACTATGTAGAACACATATAGAATTTAAATGGAATTAGCCTATAACGGATGTTACTTCTTTGAAGTTGTTGGTCAATAAGTTCCCACAGAACTCCTAAACCTAGCAAACTATTGCTTATGTTAAGACTACCATCCAGTACTTGATATTAAGACTCCAAGAAGACACCACATTTTGAAGCACAACTCAGTACTCACTTGGACGCTTCATTCCTACTGGAGAGGTTTATAGTACTGGGATGTGCTATGCTAGTATTTTGTCAGTGGAAAAGAATGATAATCAGTTTTATCTATCTGTGAGCTCTAATAATTATAACAATAAGGACTCTGGAAAAGTATGTTCACTGGACTCTGGCAAAGTATGTCTACTGCTGCAATGGTGGAGCAACATGGAGAAATCAAATATTTCTGACTGGTTTTAAGTCCTGCTTGACAAAATGAAGTCCATATCTTGCACAATAATTTTCACAGTGAAACTGGTTATACTTTTTATAAATCCCAAGTAAGAATTTCTTGCAATAATTTGAGTAAGTAGTCATCATGTTAAAATGATTATCAATGAGTTACTAGTTCCTAGGCAAATGGTCAGAACTTGAAAATATCATCCTTAGTGAGGTAACCCAATTACAAAAGAACACACATGGTATGCAATCACTGATAAGGGGATATTAACCCAGAATCTCGGAATATCCTAGACACGATTCGCATATCAATAGATTTCCAAGAAGATGGAAAGAGAGACCCATGGTCCTGGAAATACTGGATGTAGGGGAATACCAAGACAGAGAAGCGAGAGGAGGTTGAATGGGGAAAAGAGGGAGGGAAGGGGGCTTATGGGACTGTCGGGGAGGGAGGAAACGGGAAAGGGGAAATGATTTGGAATGTAAATAAAAAAACTTAGGAAAAAAAAAGACAATAAGCTATTTAACATCCTAGAGAAAGCTTTAAGAAATAAAAGCCAAAGACAAGAAAAAAAAAAAAACGCAAATTAACACAATACACTTTCCACATATGCGCAATTTTTTTTTTATGTACTTTGCTGTTTGGAATGGATAGAAAAACTCAGAGTAAATATTAGGATGAATAAATATTATTGTGTGGAAGTTTTGTTTTACTGTAAACTTGTACAAATACTGTTATTGAAACTCTGTGTTGTGTAGCTGTTTCCTTTAAAATAAAACATTCTCTTCTGAAGGAAACAGGTAGAATCCCATGATTCAGAAAATGAAACATAAAAAACTCAGGACGATCATACAAATTGCAAACCTCAGAAGCCTCACAAGATTTATAAGGGTCAGAAAGCTTAGAAAACTACATAATCCATGCCCTAAAATTATATTGTAGCAACAATTAGAATGAAAGAAAAATTGTAGCCATCAATAATACCTATATATTGCGCAGAAAACTCTATATATGCAACTTTTATGAACTTTGTAGTGATGCAACCAACTGCCTATCATTCACTCATGCCTCTGTAAGTTTTTCCAAAACACTCATTGATTCACTAAGAAAAAATGGATGGGATAATTTTGTTGTTGTTCTTGTTGGTGTTGTCGTTGGTGTTGGTGTTGTTGGTATTGATGATGATGATGTCCTTGTTATTATCATTAGTTCCATATCTGTGAGTGAAATGACGTGTGTTCATACCTCCCCAGGAAAAGTTACACATAATCCTGGGGGAGAAAAATCAGAAAATTGGTTTTGGGTTTTCAAAGACGTTTCAATGTCCATTTATCTCAGGGCATTTACCTGATATTTACTGAATATTAAATGCTAGTCATTTATGTTATTTTTGTTATTTTTACTTTCAGTACTGCTCATTGAATTCATTAATCCATTTATTAATTATATGTGTTCTCTAGGTTATTGTTGCTGGTAGTGATGGAGTTCAATTACCATATGCTTAACTTTATCACTCCTGGTTATTTTTGGACTCTGTGGCCTAAGATAGAAACACTCTTGTTTCTTGTTTATTGCTGCATTAGTCATAGGAGCTAAGGCCTTGAACCAGCATTATGTGTCTTTCAACATTTTGTGGGTAAAATATATGCAGCAGTTATAAAATTTATAAACCCCCAAATAAGCATGAAATTATAATTGCAAGATGGAGAATAGGAATTTGGGAGTACAAGAAATTCTGGAGTGTGACAGGGCAAGCAATAACCATGTGTATATGAAAATGCCAAAGTGAAACCTATAGGTTTTTGTCCTACCATAAAACAATGAATTCAGGAAGAAGGTCTGATTGCCAATGATTGCGTGGGGATGAGGTGATAGCGGTAGAGGAAAGGAACAAGCTGTCATGCAGTTTGAAATATTTCTTTGTCTAGAAGCTTGAAATAGGACCACAGAAAGTTGTCCCTTTAACAAATATTATGGTTATTAAAATGTTTATGAAACACTTGTTACCAAGTTAATGATTCTTTTTCTTTTCAGTTTATGATATTCATATATTTATCCATCAAGTACTACATGGCACAATAAATAGAATTCTGCAAAATACAAAAATTATCTAGTATATTTATTAAAAGCAAACTGCTTTGTCAGCATTTTTGCTTAAGAAGAAATAGCTATTGTTAAAAGACTGATATTCTAAATTAATCCCATATAGCCACCATGGGAGAGAACTCACTATTGTAACTTGCTTTCTTACCTCCACAGGTGCATTGTGGAATGTACAAACCCCATTCACAGTACATATAACAGCAACAAGGAAAAAAGGAGGAGGAGGAGGAGGAAGAGGCTGAAGAAAGCAATCTGACCATGGCAATCTGAAATCAAATACCAGATTTAAGCTCTCTTTAAATTATCACCTAAGATAATTTCAACCATTCTTTATAAAACAGAGAAGTAGATATATACATAATGCAATTAGTTTAAGAATGCAACCATTTAAGAAACAATTTCAACAACTCTGAAAAAAGTAGTAATAATTCAAATCAATGGGTAAGAGAAATAGTACTCTGATATATTTTAATGAATAAGCATGGTCAAACTGGAAATATAATATATAATATTAATACTACATGCATTATAAACTAAAATAACAAATAGTCCACATATAATTCCATTGTCCATTCTTGACAGTCTAATGAGAAAAAAATAACATGACATATTTTTTAAAAATATAGCATGACATATATCCAAGGAACTTTTCTCTTTCTGAATCCTTATCATCCCATGGTAATGAATTAAAATCAATAATGGAAAATATAATATATATTATAATTTCAATGAACAGAAACTATATCCATGTATATTACTCTGAATTATATAATATCATAAGTAGTTTATTAGATATAAAAATATATACATTATCATGATAAGGCTACTTTGACTTACTCCATATTATAGGTTGCCTTCTGATGCCATGCCAAATTTAATTTTATAATTCTACAATTTTACCTTATACATTATTTTGGGAAATATAGTAACCAAATATAATAACCAAAATTCTGAGAATTTTGTTTTGTGAATTATATACAGTAGTTTTGTATTTGACTTCACATACTTTTCTTGTGTATATCAACCTAAACTTAAATTAAGAATTTAATCATAACTGTATTCACATAGATACATATAGGGCTACTTATTATAATAAAACTTTTGATACAGTCTGAATGCCATCAATAAAATGTGATATATCAATGTGATATATCAACAAAGTTAGATTTATTGAAAAATATAATAAAGTGTTTATGATACTTGTTATAGCATATGTGCTAATAAATGATGACTTATTACATACTGTAATATATACATGTTAATAGATGAAACATATTACAGTACATGTCCTAATAGAGATGAACTGCAATACCATTCTTTAAAGGCACAAGTTGGATTAAATGTTCATATTTTACCATATTATAGTTGTATGAAATATTTTAAACTAAAGCAAGAACATAAAGATACAAGTCAAACAGCATTGAATAAGTATTAGGAGGCTTTTCTTAGGGCTAATATAATATTTTTAGAACTATAAGTAGTTTTAACAAGTAGAATTTAATAAGTAGAATAAAATTTAAAACTTATTTCATGCTATAGATATTATCTCTATCAAAACAATTATTTTCAAGGAATAATTTAATAATTGTGAGTAAATATTTCACATTATTGTATATATTTTAAATCAGTATATCAACCAAGATGTTTTTAAATGTTAAGTAATATATGTTATCTATTATAGTTCTGGTCCCCCCAAAATATTTTTTAACTTGATTTTGGCCAAAGTTTTAGAAACATTCCTAATGTGAATAGTTTGCTTTTTACTTAGCAAAGCTAGGCAATTCCAACGTCTTAATGTACAAACAACTGGCATGGCCCATAGCTGTCACTTTAACATTAAGCTCCCATGATCTTGGAGCACAGCTGGCATTAAAACAAATCCATACACCACATCAATAGAATAGGATTTGGCTAATCCTAGCTCTTTGGGGGATTGTTTGATGGATGTTTCTTTAGATCGCCTCTCTAGGACAAAAACACACCTTGGCATAAACCCATAGAAACTGCTGGGAGTAATACTTTTACATTTCCTAATTAGTAGATCTGTGTTCATACAAGATACTCAGCAATAGCTTCAAGGATGATCCTACCCAATAATTTATTAAAATACATAATTTATTAAGTCTTGAAGTTAAGAACTGAAACTGAAATTTTCCATCACTAATACTTTCAATATTAGACTATTAACCATCTAAGAAAATTGCTAAAATTCTATGAACTCTTCAACATCACAGGTTCTGGAATAAAAATGTATCTAGATATTTTATAATTTGAAGCAAAATGTTTCAGAAAGCACAGGTAATATATTGTCTTTTGTTTTATATATTACTTGAAGCAAACAAATAAAAAACAGCATAACAAGAATTCATATGAAAAAGCAAAAATTAGAAGCCTGAAGTTACCTGAATATGTATAGACATACTAACTCATAGCAAATACTTTGTCACAAATAGACAACATAATTTTCAGTTGTTTTATAATTAAAACTAATTACTCATCTCAAATAATGTATGTCTTATTGTTTTACTGCTGTGAACAGATGCCATGATGAAGGAAACTCTTTAAGAACAGTATTTATCTGTGGCTAGTTTACAGGTTCAGAAATTCAGCTCATTATTATGGAGGCTGGAGTCAGGCATTGTTCAGGCAGGCATGGTGCAGGAGTTGCTGATAGTTCTACATCTTCATCTGAAGGCTGCTGGAGAAGAAAGACTACAAGGCAGCTAGGAGGAGGATCATAAATCCGAAGCACATAATGACACACTTCTTCCTGCAAGGCCATACCTACTCCAACAAGGCCATGCTTCTGAATAGTACAACTCCCTCAGCCAAGCATATTCAAACCAACACAATGTAACATAAAAATTTTTATATAGGCTGTCATCTACAGATCATTTACTATGTAATGTGTATGAAGGAAGAGATACAGAAATATGGCCATAATTAAATGTAATATAATTCAATGTCAAGAAGAATATCAGCTATTACATTAGCTGTGGGTTATCTTGTACAATGATATAGCTTACTCCAAATCTCCTTAAAAGTGATATAAATAATGTATAATAATAGATAATATTTATTGAAACTGATATTGTAAGAAGCAAAGGGATAGAAACTGAAATCTGAGAAATTTACATAGTGGACCTCTTGCGATCCAGACTTCCCATGTAAGTAGAATGTAGATGTATGTAGATACAGTTAGTAGAAATTTTTTCACACATCCTTTTTTTATCAGAAATAGTAGTAAACAATAAGAGAATACGAAAAACAATTATTTTAGCCATGGGTCGTTTGGTTTTTGTTTTCTTTCCTTTTCAATTTTTTATTTTAAGTCTAAAGATTTATTCTGTAAAACCTTTTGGGAATACTTAAAACTGTTTCAGACACACTGGAATTGAGTGACTATTTTCTTTATGACTGGAATGAACACTGGATGTCTCAAATCAGCCATATTGCTGCCAATGTATCTTATCTCTTTACATTCTGATCAGAAGAATTATTTTTAAAACATTTCATCTTCACACTATTATACTTGCTCAAGAAAAATGGCTACCAACAATTTGTTTTGTTTTTTCTTTTAAGATATGCCAATGAATCTCCACAGTTCCTTATCTAAGGATGACATTACATTTATTTTATCTTTAGTCTGTGATAAGTGTATTTTATTGTATGCTAAGTTTTTAAAAACTAGCAATATTTTGCCATGATTAGTATGACACATTTTATATACTTCCTAGATAAATTATCGTCCATCATGATGACAAGATAATACATTGTCCAATTATAAAATGAATGAGAGCTTAATGTATGTTCTTTTATTCATCATTAAGTGAAGGCAGGAGGATCAGGAACTATTGCATTTAAACTTCATTTTCTTTGCCATTCTTGATAGATACCTTGTAAATATGGCATTCACTACTAAATTTTTTAACAGTGTTCTCCTCATGACAACTCTATTATTGTTAAGAACATTGTAGGTGAAAGTTCTTTCCTTATAAAAAAATTCTAGGATTATTCAAATAGATTAAATAACAGAAAAGCAAAAGTGGAAACATCTAGAGTCTAGTATCACTTTTTCTGAAAAAAAAATTGGTAGGTAAATGCAGACAATGTCCCTATAATAAAAATGTATCAACTACTTTTCTATGTTTTTGTACCCCCAAAGGGGTTACAAATAATTATAGTTTTGTAACTTTATGTCAATAATTTGTTGGCACAAACTTTAAATGAAAGGGCCAAGGAATACAAGATTTGACCATTGGAGCCACTTACTTCTACTTTCTTTTTTTAAAAAAAAAAATCTATTTTTTCTTTCATATATTACATCCAAACTGAAATTTTTCCTTCCATCACTCCTCCTAGTTCCTCACCCCCACCATCTCCCCTCTTCCAAAGATCCACTTCTCCCCCATTCTCTTCAGAAAGGAACAGTCCTCCCAGAGATATCAACCAAACACAGCATAACAAGTTATAACAAAATTAAACCCACACCTTCATATAAAGGAAGGAATAGGAAATCCAGTAGGAAGGAAAGGATCCCAAGAACAGGCAAAGGAATCAGACACACTCCCACTCCCACTGTGAGCACTCACAGAACCCACAGAAGTTGAAGGCAAGGCTCAATTTCCTTTTTTACTTGCAGGCTGTCTGGACATTGTGATGTCACCAACTGTCAAACAATAACAAGAAAGAACCTTATTGCAATGCCATGGCATTGGCCTTAGAGTGTTATATAATGAAGTTATACTTCTTGAAAGAACCCAGCATCTAGTATTGGATTATATTAATAGAAAATAGAATAATACAACACTCCAATGGTTCTCATTGTTATTTATTAAAATTTAATGTGTACCTTTGGCAAAAAAACTATGTCCAATTCATAGTATAATGTATTTTTTATTTATTTTATTGTATATTTCAGACAGACCTCAAGAAATTTGACATTTTTCTTTCTTTCTTTCTTTCTTTTTTTTTTGTGTGTGTGTGTGTGTTTAAGGGAGATTTTGCAGATGTAAAATCTGCTGTGAAATTCAATGAAAACCCACATCCTAAGAAATAAAAGTGGTTTACTATATATGTCACATAAAGTTGTATTAAAGTATTAAATTGGTTTTGTGATCTAAAGGAAATATGAAGTTATTTTTGTTATAAGAAAATTAGCAGCAAATATAATTGCGTACCATTCATGAACTGCTTAAGGCTCTTAATCTTGGAGTCAAAATATTAGAGACACAGGCAAAAACCCCACTGGCTTCAAGACAGAGATGAAAGTGAAAAGAAATAGTACTATGGACTGGGCCTCAGTGGTAGAGGCTGCACTTAGGCATGTCACAATTGGGTATCTCAGGACAGGGGAAGATAATAATGGGGGACGGGGTTTGTAAGCATGGGCCAGGGAAGAGAAGAGGGAGGAGGCTACAATCAGGATGAAAAGTGAATAAATGAATTAATTAATGAAATAAAATAAGACCACAGGACTGCCTGAATGAAGGAAAGGGAAGGGAGAATGAAAAATAAAATGCTTACTGTTGAAATTCTGAGAACCAAAGTACAATAAAAGAATTATTTATAAACTTGTTCTCTGATATTCATGCATGAGCTATGAGTGGACAAACACACACACACACACACACACACACACAAAACCCAATGCACACACACACAAATACACACTATACATTCATAGAAATACACACTAATAATGAAAAATACGAGATACTAATAAAGAATAAAAATAAATAGATAACAAGTGTCAGACTCATAAGTTATAGTACTGTATGGAAAGAGGACAAACATATAAATACATCAGTGACCCAGGTTTTGCAGAACGTTGGAATTTATTTTAAATCCAATAATCTATTAGTAAGAATTTAAGGGTTAGAGCTTACACCTGCTATCCAAAAAACAAAACAAAACAAAAAACACTAAAGTGAACTTTTTTTTCCTCTGGAGTTAGTAAATTCATAACCAAACCTTCAAATACCAAGAACAAGAAAAATTATAGGAGCAATTTCTCCTACAATAGAGACGAGACAATACAAACTCTGGCTGGTGCTTTATTTAATCATATATAGTGTGCCAATCAAATTACTATTATATTAAACTGGTGTGTCTCATTAAAGACCAAGTGATCTGATTGAAAGCATAAGAGTTAGCAATTTTCTATGGGAAATCATACAGTAATTTCCAGAAGTGTTAAAACAGAAATAAATTTCAGTCTATATGCATTGTCATGAGTTCCTGAAATATCTGCAAGTACTTTTGGTCGAAGTGATCACATGAACTCATCACATGGAAAGCAGCTGTACACAGATAACAGTTTCTAACCATAAACCATACCTCTGAAATGTGAGTTGCCCCTCAGGCGGTGAGATTCATAAATGAAGTCATGCTATTATTATACTTAAGAAGTTTGCTGCTCTCAGAACAAGGGCCTGATAATGATCATAATATAGGATAATCCCTGATATATTTTTATAAATAAATGTTACTCACAGTTGTCAATTCAAATAAAATTGATCACATATAAAACTTCATGAATATGTCATCATAGAATGGTGTTTCTTTTTGAAATAAAGACTATTTTTTTATAATTTTGAATTTTCTCTTTATTAATTTTTTTGATGCCAGTTTTTATTCCCCTCATCTTCCCTGTAAACATCATCCTTTGTAAGTCAAGATAGGGTCAGCAGATGTACTTGAATTTAGCATTACCTGTTTTCCTTTGTTCTTTCCTTCTGTTTTATTTTTTTTTGTTTCGTTTTTGTTTTTATTTTTTTCTTAACAGGGTTAAGCCAGAATCACAATCAAAACAAGTCCCATTTTTGGAAGGTTGGCACCAAATAGCTTTCTATAAATTGTAATTTTTATTATTTGACTATTTGACAACTTACTTTTGAGTTCATTTTTAACAGTTTTTATATTAATCATTTTATTCGTTTACATTTCTTTTTTATGCTTAGTAATTTTTATTGGATATTTTATTTAATTACATTTCAAATATTACACACTTTCCTGTTCCCCCCCCCTTCAGAAACCCTCTATCCTATCCCCCTCACCTTGCTTCTATGAGGGTGATCCCCGCCCACCCACCTCCCTGCCCTTAAATTTCCCTACACTGGGGCATCGAGCCTTCACAGAATCAAAGGCTTCTTCTCCCATTGATGCCAGACAAGGTCATCCTCTGCTAAATATGTAGCTGGAGCCATGGGTGTCTCCTTGTGTACTTCTTGGCTTAGATCCTGGGAGATCTGGTTGGTTGATATTCTTTTTTTCCCCCGCGGTTGCAAACCCCTTCAACTCCTTCAGTCCTTTCTCTAATTCCTCCATTAGGACCCAGTGCTCAGTCCAATGGTTGGCTATGAACATCCGCCTCTGTATTTGTAAGACTCGGGCAGAGACTCTCAGGAGACAGCTATATCAGGATCCTGTCAGCATGCACTTCTTGGCATCCACAATAGTTGTCTGCGTTTGGTGACTGTATGCGCGATGGATCTCCAGGTAGGGCAGTCTCTGGATGGTCTTTCCTTCAATTTCTGCTCCACACTTTGTCTTTATATTTGCTCCCATGTTTTGTTACCCCTTCTAAGAAAGACCAGAAACACCCACAGTTCGGTCTTCCTTCTTCTCGAGCTTCATGTGGTCTATGAATTGTATCTTGGGTATTCCGGGCTTTTGGGCTAATATTCACTTATCAGTGAGTGCATACCATGTGTACTCTTTTGTGATTAGGTAACCTCACTCAGGATAATATTTTCTAGTTCCATCCATTTGCCCAAGATTATAGTGAATTCTTTCAGAATTTTATACATGCCTTAATATATTTTGCATATTTTGTCACTCTGCCCACCTCTAACTCTGGTTATATACACCCTAAACTATTAATCAAAATTTACTTAAACTAATGAAATGGTTTTATACATTTAACACGTCAAACTTAAAAAATATGATGGATATGAGTTACTTCACACTTTAAATATCTTGAATATGTATTTACAGGACGCTTTTGTGCAGGAGCATTTAAGGACAGTGTTTATGCTATTCCCTTTAAACATGCACTAGTTCTCATTTTGAACATGTATTTTTCATTAAGTAGAATTTTATTATTTTTAAATTATGAGGGGAAGAAGAGGGGATTAAAAACTGGTCCAATACAATCTAATGAATGAGAAAAGTTAGGATAAGAAAATAGTCGTTTCTATTCCAAAATTAAAGTGCTTCAGAAATTCAGAACGTGTGAAAGGACTATTGAAAACTATTAAGCACTGGCTTAATTTGTCCATGTTCAGTGACAGAATTGAGCTGTCTTCCAAAAATAGGACCTTATCATCAGATTAAGGATATTCACCAATAACCTTGGAATTAGTCTGCAATCAGATTTTTGGTGTGGAGTCATTAAATTAGTAACAAACTGAAAAAGACCTGCATAAATTCTAATTTTCTGCCAGTATATTAATATAAAAGAAATCAATCTAAAACTGTACCACAACAGATGTAAATCTAAAAACATGATAAACTCAAGTGATATTTAAAACATAATGGTTGCCATAGCATTTGATTTACATGGAAGTGATGAATAAGAGAAAACCAGGGACCTTATAAGGCTAATAATATTGTTCATCACTTTAATTGTGAACAGTTAATAAAAACAGATTATACAATAAATTCAAGGGAAATTTTTAATAAGCTTCAATGAAGATTTTGTCTCAGAATGGAAATTAATAAAATGAAGTTAAATTAGTCTATAAGACTACAGAAAAATACAATCAATATGAAATTGCATTCGAAATGACCAAGTTTTTTAGTATGAATATAGAGTCTGACAGTTTAAATAGGTATGCATCCACAGTAGAATCATAAATGAATAAATGGACAGAGTATGTTGAAAGTTAAGGATTCTACTGCTACCCTTTAAGGGTTTCAGTTAGTTATACCAACTAGCTGAAAGATGCTTTATGAGCTGGGTAATAAAAATGTCATTAAACACAGTGATATAACTGCCTTTAAACTATAAAAATAAAGACATACCTAATATATCACATGATTTTCTACATAAAAACACATAAGAACTATTTTTGCTATATTTTAGTTATAATTTATTTAAGTTAATGCAATGGTTCTATTTATATAGTTGACTCATCAATGTTTTAAAAATGCATATAAATTACTTCACATATTACATATCTTCAATATGTATCTGAAGATATTTTAACTATAACATTTAAACTCAATGTTTCTGATAATTTTTAAAGCATGGACTCATTTTACATTATAAATATGGAATTTTTCATTAAATATTATTTCTTTATTTATTAATTAGTATTTAAAATCAGGTATGGAAGGTGAGAAAATTAAAATTTAGTACCATATAACCTACTAAAGAAGAAAAGTCAGGATAGCAATATTTACTCTTGATTCCAAAAAGAAAGGAAGAACTTCAGAAATATTTCAATTTTTTATTTCTTTGCTTTTAAGAGAAAGACCCTGAAGCTAAGTTTGGGGGAATAATGACGTTGGGAGGATCCCATAGAAGTTGAATGAGGATCAATCATGGACTTACATTTCATATATTGTATAAAAATTTAAATAGAAAAAGAGAATGCTGTAATGAAACCTAATATTTTTATGACAAGTGAACAGAAACTCATAAATTTAAAGAATAATGAAGCATTTAACAAATAATTTTGCACAACTTTGAGGTTATTGAGAAATCAATAACATTTTACAGAGGATTTCCTAAATTGTTATTTCACCAAATATTTTTTTCTATAAAGAGATCACTTGTCAAAACAATTACATGGGATTAAAATATGAATGATTAAGATAGACCAACAAATCTGTTTACCATAAATTCAAATCAATTTCAATTAATATATGTATCTATATTAGTTTAAAAGATAAAAACAATTTTATATTAATAAAATTGTGCCTTATCATAGTAAATTCTAAGTTTTCTGTATGCAATAGTTCACTTGGGAAGTATAAAAAAGTTACTCTACAGAACATAATATGAAATTTGCTTTTATAATTATTTGTTGTATATTAACTGCTAGTATTGGTATCTTAAAAAATCCTTGCTCTGGGAAAATTCTAAGTAAAAAATAGACTAAAGTATATTTTTTAAGATAAATGGTTACATACAAAATAGTTATGACAGAAAATTTATGCACTGAATTTGATTTAGTGTTCTGTACAGACCCACAGAATACTTTCTTCTTAAATGGTATCTAGGAAGTCCATATTGACTAAAGAAAAAATGTACTTTTAGGAATATGCTAAGAAGTTAGGAAGAAGAGGGCACTTTACTAATTAGAGAACTTGTAATGCCAATTATCAAAAATGATATGATAAAACAGTATACATTATAGTCAAGCATGGTGACTCATTGTAACTATCCTAGCATTTAGAGGCTGAGGATGGATCATCCTAATCATATACTGATTTGTAAAGTGGAGTGAGGGGCTGGAGAGGTGGCTCATCAATTGAGAGAACTGGTTGCTCTTCCAGAGGTCCTGAGTTAAATCCCCAGCAACAACATGGTCGCTCATAACCATCTATAATGTGATGTAATGCCCTATTCTGGCATGTGAGTGTACACGCAGATAGAAAACTCTTATACATAAAATTGATTTTAAAGTGGAGTGAACTAAGCATTTATAATTACATTATTTAAGTTGTAACAAAATAATTAAGTAGAAAGACATATTTTTTCCAATAATTCCTACTAAATATCCTAAATAATTGTGTGAGTATTAAATGGTCATAACCTATGAATTTATTTCTTGCTTCTTTAAAACAAACTTTACTTCCTAAAAGTCCCTGTCTCAATAGTCACATTAGTGATAATTTCTATTCCACCAAATTCTTTTTTCAGTATTTGAAGATTTCAGTCTCAGTTCCCATTCAGTCCTTAGTTTCATAGCTGAGTTGACCAAAAAGGATGTCAATTACTTGTAAACATCATAGTCATTTTTTAGTGTGACCATCTGTTCACTTATGGCTTGAATCTGATGAAAAGCTGATTTCCCACAGGCTAGCACACAGCTGTCAGATGGCAAAATGCTTGTGATCTCTGTGGCTTATCATAAATTAAAACAATATAACTAATAACAAATATTGGTATACTGTCATTTATGCAAGCATGCATTTTACTTCAAGATGAAGTGAGGTGATTGGAGAGACTTCTGACTAGTCAGTGTGTTCCTTCTATTCTGGGCTAAGCACACACTAAAAATCATGAGTATTTCTTCATAATCTCTGTCACCTTAATCTTAATAAGTGTCCGAATAATATTTTCATTAGTAGTGTTTTTATTTTTCACAAATGAAATGTTTATTGAGCAACTTTTGTATGCATTTTGAGATGCATATATGTTAGTTATTTTTCAATTCCTTTATGAAATTCCTGACAAAAAGCGGAAAGAGAAGGGTATTTTCATTTTGGCTCAGGGTTTTTTTTTAATTTTATTTTCTAAGTTTTTTTTTTATTTACATTCAAAATCATTTCCTCTTTCCCATTTCCTCCCTCCCCGAAAGTCCCATAAGCCCCCCTTCCCTCCCTCTTTTCTCCATTCAACCCCCTCTCGTTACTCTGTCCTGGCGTTCCCCTACATCCAGTCTTTCCAGGACCAGGGGTCTCTCCTTCCATCTTCTTAGAAATCTATTGATATGCGGATTGTGTCTAGGGTATTCCGAGATTCTGGGTCAATATCCCCTTATCAGTGACTGCATACCATGTGTATTCTTTTGTGATTGGGTTACCTCACTAAGGATATTTTCAAGTTCTGACCATTTCCCTAGGTATTTCGTGAGTTCATTGTTTTTAATTGCAGAGTAGTATTCCATTTTGTAAATATACGACATCTTCTGAATCCATTCCTCCGTTGAGGGACATCTGGGTTCTTTCCAGCTTCTGGCTATTATAAATAAGGCTGCTATGAACAATGTGGAGCATGTGTCTTTATTACATGCAGGTAAAGCCTCTGGGTATATGCCCAGGAGTGGTATAGCCGGATCCTCCGGGAGTGTCATGCCCAGTTTTCTGAGAAACCGCCAGACTGCTTTCCAGAGTGGTTGTACCAGCTTGCAATCCCACCAGCAGTGGAGGAGTGTTCCTCTTTCTCCACATCCTCGCCAACAACTGCTGTCTCCTGTGTTTTTGATCTTAGCCATTCTGACTGGTGTGAGATGGAATCTCAGGGTTGTTTTGATTTGCATTTCCCTAATGACTAAGGATGATGAACATCTCTTTAGGTGCTTCTCAGCCATTAGATATTCTTCAGGTGAGAACACTTTGTTTAGCTCTGTACCCCATTTTTTAATAGGGTTACTTGCCTCTCTGGAGTTTAACTTCTTGAGTTCTTTGTATATATTGGATATTAGCTCTCTGTTGGATGTAGGGTTGGTAAAGATCATTTCCCAATTAGTTGGTTGGTGCTTTGTCCTTTTGACAGTTTCTTTTGCCTTACAGAAACTTTGTAATTTTATAAGGTCCCATTTGTCAATTCTTGATCTTAGAGCATAAGTTATTGGAGTTCTATTCAGGAAATTCTCCCCTGTGCCCATATGTTCAAGGTTCTTCCCTAGTTTCCTTTCTATTAGTTTCAGTGTGTCTGGTTTCATGTGGAGGTCCTTGATCCACTTGGAATTGAGCTTAGTGCAAGGAGATAAGAATGGGTCAATTTGCATTCTTCTGCATGTTGTCCTCCAGTTGAACCCGCACCATTTGTTGAAAAGGCTATCTTTTTTCCACTGGATGGCTTTAGCTCCTTTGTCAAAGATCAAGTGACCATAGGAGTGTGGATTCATTTCTGGGTCTTCGATTCTGTTCCATTGATCTATATGCCTGTCACTCTACCAATACCATGCAGTTTTTACCACTATTGCTCTGTAGTACAGGTTGAGGTCTGGGATATTGATTCCCCCAGAAGTTCTTTTACTCTTGAGAATAGTTTTAGCTATCCGGGGTTTTCTGTTATTCCAGATGAATTTTTGGATTGCTCTTTCTAACTCTATGAAGAATTGAGTTGTGATTTTGATGTGGATTGCCTTGAATCTATATATTGCTTTTGGCAAGATGGTCATTTTTACTATATTAATCCTGCCAATCCATGAGTATGGCAGACTTTTCCATCTTCTGAGTTCTTCTTCAATTTCTTTCTTCAGAGACTTAAAGTTCTTGTCATACACATCTTTTACTTGTTTGCTTAGAGTCACACCAAGATACTTTATATGGTTTGTGGGTATCGTGAAGGGTATCATTTCTCTTACTTCTTTCTCAGACTGCTTATCCTTTGAGTATAGGAAGGCTACTGACTTGCTTGAGTTGATTTTATATCCGGCCACTTTGCTGAAGTTGTTTATCAGCTGTAGGAGTCCTCTGGTGGAGTTCTTTGGGTCGCTTAAGTATACTATCATATCATCCGCAAATAGTGATAGTTTGACGTCTTCCTTTCCAATTTGTATCCCTTTGACCTCCTTTTGTTGTCTAATTGCTCTAGCTAGAACTTCAAGTACTATATTAAAAGATATGGATAGAGAGGGCAGCCTTGTCTAGTCCCTGATTTTAGTGGGATTGCTTCAAGTTTCTCTCCATTTAGTTTGATGACATTTGACCTACATAATGATATAACAGTTTTAATGCTGAAGTATGTTTTTTCGCCAGATTTTATCTACCTAATCTTATAATACTAAAATTCTAGAGATATCTTATTTATCTCATATGTACTGAGTATGTTGAGAATATTGTTAATAATATTAGGTTAAATTAAGTCAAAAAATGTTATTGATGCTGTGCATCTCAAGATAAAAGACAAGGAAATCTATGAGTACATTTTTAAAGATGACTTTGACTTAATCAATTCAGCTGTAAGTGAGTATGTAATAATAGGAAAAATATGTTTACCCATAATTCCAAAGATATGTAAATTCTGAACTTAGTCGTTAAAGATAATTAATAATTGCATAACTGATAAAACACTTGGGGCAACTGTAGTTAGAAATGAATGTTTAATTAAAGAAAAGGTTTATAGCATAGCATACAGTGTGGCAAGCCAGGCCAGAATTGTGCTACAAATATGTGTGAGGACTGAAAAAGAATAGTGTAAGAAATACAGTTTAATGGATATACAGATTGGATGTTATTGTCTTAGGGATTCTAAAAAAGGAAACCAATGAAATTTGTTTAGTAGATGACAGATGATGTCACACAGGTGACACAAGAACAGATAATTTATTGCAACAAATTATAAGGATCACATTTTTTCTAACTGCATAATTGAAAGATGTACATAGTTGAAAGTGAAGGCAGTGGAATGCATTTTAAGATATCTCAGAAGATTAAGGATGGTCCATGATACTAGCCGACATAATAGGAAGGTGTTCTTTTTCTCATTTTTGGCTTTTACCAACGGCTGCCTCTAGGTTTGGAAGAAGACAATGCTCTGAAGGACAGGAGGCAAAGAGGAATTCAATGAAGTGAAATGAAAAATTAAAAGTGCATTCAACTAAATAGATGTAATTCTTGAGTAAGAGTAAGGACTGAAAACAAAGAGTTTTGAGTAAAAGTATAGGAACTCCTTCTATGAAACTCTTTCCAAGGTTTCTAGAAGGAAAACTCCAATGAGGTTATACTGAGGTACGAGGACCTCAGTCCTTGTCTATACTTCCCTCAGCAAACTAAGTACACCACTATCTTGCCAGGCCTAGGTACTTCCCCAGAGTAACAGAGCCTCAATATTCCCTTGTCAAACCTGTACAATTTTATACTAGGTATTTGTGTAGAGCCAACTAGATCTTTTAGTCAATACATATAGTCAAACTTCTTGGACTTTAATATGTCTATTTCTCCTGGTTTTGAAAGGTATTTTGTTATATGTAGAATTCCAGGATCACCGATTTCTTCACCACTAATTTCCAGTTACTTCAGTGTTCTCACTTGAATAATTTCTTGAGAGAAACATGCTATTCTCTTCACCATTGTTGCTCTGCACAGAGCAGCATTCCTCTTGCTATCTTAATACATTTTAAATAATTTGATTATGGTTTATGATAGTAATTAAAGAAATTCAATAAAATTTAAGAACATAAAACATGGCTACTGTAGGTTGATATTAATGATTATAGTACTTTTAATAAATGTCACAAATCTTTATCTTAAGTCTAGATCGTTATTTTAAAATCTTGTTTCTTTTTTTTATTAGATATCTACTTTACATTTCAAATGTTATCCACATTCTTCGTTATACATCCTAAAACCCCCTATCCCATTCCCCCCTTCCTCCTGCCTAACAACCACTCTCTCCCTCTTTCCTGACCTGGCATTCCCTTATACTGGGACATCAAGTCTTCATAGGGCCAATGGCCTCTTCTCTCACTGAAGTCTGAAAATGCCATCCTCTGCTTCATATGTATTTGGAGCCATGGGTCCCTCCATCTGTAGTCTTTGGTTGGTGGTTTAGTCCCTAGGAGCTCTGGGGGTACTGGTTGGTACATATTATTGCTCCTCCTATGGTGTTGCAAACCTCTTCAGCTCCTTGGGTCCTTTCTCTAGCTCCTCCATTGGAGACCCTATGCTCAGTTCATTGGTTGTCTGTGAGCCATGGGTATTTTGATTCCGCTTCTAAGAAAGACTGAAGCATCCACACTTTGGTCTTCCTTATTCTTGGGCTTCATGTGGTCTGTAAATTGTATCTTGGGTCTTCTGAGCTTTTGGGCTAATATCCACTTATCCATGATTGCATAACATGTGTGTTAATTTGTGATTGGGCTACTTCACTCAGGATATTTTCTAGTTCCATCCATTTGCCTAAGAATTTCATGAATCCATTGTTTTTAATAGCTGAGTAGTACTCCATTGTGCAACTGTACCAGTCTCTCTTACAATATGGTTGACAGTAACTCAATAATGTTTAGTCTAGGGTCATGCTTCTAAAGTATACCTTTGCTGACTCTTCCAGTAGCAGTGTATTTCCTTGTTGTGTTTGATACTTGGGTATTTTAAAGAAGATATAACATCCTAGCTGTACTATCACAAAATCTGAGATTTAAGAACAAGAAATTTTAGGGAAATTGTCTAATAAGTTTTCTGAACAAGTGGCCCTGATTTTAAAAAGAAACTTTTTTATAGTTCATTAGTCCCACTATCATTTTATCATTTTTCTTACTCTTCTTCCCAAATAACCAATGATCTCTGATGACTTTTGTGTTGTAGGTGGGAACACAAAGCAATATTCCTTCTGTTTCTTTTGAATTCTTTCCATTAATCATCTGTGTTTACTCTTTTAAATCATTTTACTGATAAGAGTCCTTTAGAGGTGAAGCATCACAAGCTTTTTCTTGTAACAATCTTCTTGTAGAAAAATATTGTGTATCGTAACACCCATGAGATTGTCACTCTCATTATATCTACTCAACTCAGAATCTACTCTCAGGTCTCTCCTGTAGACATCCTAGAAAGTGTTCTTTGAAAAGAAAGCTGAGAATTAGCAGAGCTGTCAAAATATTCCTTTATCTCACATAGGATCTATTCTTTTTGGTATCTTACTCATAATGTTTAATATATATCTTCACTTGTCCTACTGTAAGCCATGCATTTTATCCCTTAAGTGGAGGAAATCCAATTTAATTTATTTTGAATAGGAAAAATCTAAGAGATTTTTTTCAACAAAGAGTTTGTAGTATGGTAATAATACGACCAAGCATTTACATGCAAAGTGTAATGCATTGGAATAAAGAATGAAATATTGGATTCCTAATTATGTTCATTATTTCAAATGAAACATGACATAAACTCAATAAGTACAGATTTCAATTTGAGATTTGACAATAGTTTTAAAGAATACATATATTTGTCTGCTATGTTTCAAAATTTCAATAAAAATTAGTAAATATATATGACAAAGATGAAAGTTTACTGTGGTTTTATTTAAGTTTTCAATATAACTTGACAACTTGAAGTATGCATTAGATTATAACCTATACAATCAATACTTTTATAAAAATATGATATTAAAATATATTCCTTCCATTATCCATAAGAAGCTTTGTAATATCTCTGAAATTATTTTTGTTATTGAAAGGTTCAATGTATATTTCTCATTTAATTTAAATCTGGAGTATTTTTTTATGTAGAAGAAATGTCTTGGCAACTTTACTGACAATAAAACACTATTAGTATTTGTTACTTAGCAAATTCTTCTAAAGTAATCAATAATGCATATATCTAAATTAAAGAGAACAGTAAAAAATATATGTCCTGCTTTCCAAAAGAAGAATGTTGTATAGATATAGCAAGTTGAAAATTAATAATTTTAAAATTTCAACTTTATAAATAATCTTTTCTTTTATATCAATATTCCTGCATGATTATTTTTCCTAGTTATAAAGCAACTTTCATACTAAATTATATGTAAATTAAGACTTCAATTTAGTATATCACAAACAATTACATTCAAGTCCTCAGATATAATAACATATTGTTATATTACACTTCTCAGATAAAATTTAAAAATTAATTTTGGAATTAAAATATATGCAAAATAATCATTTAATATGCCTTCATTGTGATTTTTTAGTTGTTATCTAAGATAATGTAACAATATATACATAGTATTACAATAGTGTTAGGAATTATAAACATACTTTTGTATAAAATTATCTTAGGTTGCTTACACATTTTTCCTGTACTTCTGAACTAGAGTTTAAAAAATGTATATAATATAGTGAGTTGTCCTGTGACAGTTACTTCCATCTGAACTTTTAAAAACTGAAAACTTGCTTTGGAAAACTAAATATCTTTCTTTTTATAATCACCACAGATATTGTCTCCATCTTTCTTTTAATCAATCTCTAACTGTGAATAATTTGAATCCATTTCAAAGGGTAGATGAATTTTTTTCCTTTAAATGAGTAAAAACAAATATATTTTATATATCTAATCTTTTGGTATGACTGTTTTCTATATTGACTTAATTCTTGTGACAGTTTACTTTTTTTCTGAGGAAAGAGTTATATCTCATACCTGTCTACATTTAATACATAAACTTTAAAATAAGTTATTCAATTGATGGAATACTTTTTTCATATAGAAGAGCCAGAGTCAACTCTGTTCCACTATTGTGTACTTGTCAATATGGCCAGGGTATGACTCTTAGAAACCTGTGCAGAGTTATATATATATACAACTAGATTTTTTCACTAAAAGCCTTTCAACTATTTCTCAGAATAAGATTTCAAGTTCTTATAGAAGATTAAATTATCCTTGTAAGAATTTCTCTAATCTCTCACAGCATTGCCATGTTGTTTTATTTGTTTAAGCATAGTCCCTGTTTTAATTTCTGGGGTTGTGTAATCTTTACTCTCTTAGAAATTTATTCCTAGAAAAATCCATGATGCTATCTTGTTCAGTGTTTTTGCCGTTGGATTTTTCTATATAACCAAGCCCTTCTCTGAACATCTAGTACAGCAGGATATGTTGAAACATGGCTTGGAAAGAAGACATGGTGGAAAGTTTCAGTGTTCAGTTCTCTGTTTCGTTTTCTTCTCAAGTGTTCTTATCAACTGTGAAGCATCTACTTATTATCAACAGATAAAATCAAGTTTGATTTGTTGAAATATGTACATTACCTATGTACCCAAAATATTGAGGTATATAAAAATAATTTATTTCCTTTGTATTATATAAACTGGGACTCAAACAGTACACATATAAACAAGTTATGATTTTAAAAGTAAAAATCCAAAATATTCTAGTTCCTTGTTGCATGCAGAATACCTGAATATGTATTTTAAAAAGATCGCCATATGACTCTAAACTTTGCTTTGTACTATTTTTCATGCTTTTTAAATTTTTATTTTAAACTTTATGGTTGTATTCTTTGACAGTTTCAATTACTACATAAGAAATTTTCAATATTGTTTTTGTTGGAAGAGGAAAAATATTAATGCAAGCAAACCTTTAATTTAAGGAGACACTACAAGTGTTCTAGAGCATTAAGTGAGTACATTGAGACAATAGAAAAATGTAGAAGAGTCTAAAGCACAGCATATCCAAATTATATCTGGACATTTAAATAATCCAAAAACACAATACAAATATCATTCAAATATAGAGACTGACATATACTTAAATATTTTTATATAGCCTAGTAAGATATCTTAACCATAAAATTAAATTAAATCAACAGCAAAATCAAGACTAATATATCTCATTGGTATGATCAAAACGTTGCCTTCCCAGTAACCACAAAGTAACCATAAGTAACAAACACTATAACATTGATTGGATTTATATTTAATACATATGTGATAATATGTAAATATTTGATGATATATTGAGAATGCTCAGAATAATATGTTTGCATGAGCAAGTAGGGAAAGATTGACACTGAAGAAAAAGCTACAGTCCTGGAGTGAATTTGGATTTTGAATTTGCTGTTTCTGTACTAATAAGGATATGTAGAGAATAATCAAATATTGTTACTTCTCTTGTTATCCCTGATTATTATTGAATCAAAATGAGTTTGTTAAATAATGCACATTGATAAACACACATATATTTATAGAGAGATTGAGCTCAAAAATCATATATATATATATATATATATATATATATATATATCAATACAGACTAGGTGAGCCTATGCAATATTATGTGTCCAAGTGCCAAGGAGAACTGAGCATTGAAAATTATGTGAATGATTAAAACATAATGATACAAACACAACAGAAGGTATACCATATGCTTAGAAAAATTAGTAAAATAATAAAAAAATTTTCAATAGTTGCTTTAATGATTAGCTCTTAATTGTATCTTTTGAAATCATACTTAGTTGTGATTAATTCGTACAAAATATATCCTTTAATTATTTTTGAGGATAACTATCATCCACATATAGAAATTCAGTGTTATATATCAATGCAATTCTACTTTATTTTCTAGTAATTGGAAAAATTAAATACTCTTAAAAACTGTGGTGGAAATAGAAAGCAACATTCCAAACAAGAGAAAAATTGTATCTGGCTGTCAACCATCAGGGTAGGTTGTAGGAAGTGGTAGGAAACTATTTACAGAGTGACAAATTCTAGCAGAGACAAACCATGTTATTTAATTTCTCTGCAATATTCTCAAGTAACTCAACTAAACAGAGCAGATGGTGCAAATCTGAAATTTTGATGTCTTACTTAGAGTAAAAACATTAAATTCTACTAGCTGTGGCATTAGAAATACGGTTGGCTTCAAGAGAATATTATAGACATTTTACTGATACTTTCCTAGGAATTTTGTTTGTTGTTATTGGGAAAATTGGGCAGTTCTAATGATCATGTATTTTAAGCAATTCATAAAGTTATTTGTGATTTATGAAAGTAGTAAAGAAAACATGACTGGATTTTTTGAGTTTTGCTTATTGTTGATATTTTTGAGTTTTGGGTTATTTTCTCAAGAACACTTTTTTTTTTTTACTTTTTTATATAATAAAGTATGCTATGTTTTCTTTTCTTATTTCTATAATTTATTTTTTTTCTCTGAATGACCAAATGGCAACATATTTTTCATATTATACTACTAAATGACATTTTCCAAAATTTCGTTTAGGAACAAAATGTATGTACATGGTCCTGAGTGAGATAACTCAGCCCCAAAAGAACATTCATGCTATATACTCACTGAAAAGTGGATATTAGCAAAAAAATAAAAAAAATAAAAGAAAGAAAGAATGGAAACAGGCAACCTGGGGAGGTTGGAGGTTTGGTGAACCCTCCAGAATGTACCAAAAACCGGAGAGGAGAGAGACTCTCAGGACTCAAAGGGAGGGACCTTATTGAAATGACAGACAGCTGGGAGAGGGAAGTTGTAGAGTTCACTTCCAACAGAAAGACAGGGCATCAAATGTGGAATGGGTTGCCATCACACAGTCAAAACTCTGACCTATAATTGTTCCTGTTTGAAAGAAATGCAGGGATGGAAATGGAGAGGAGCCTAAGGAAAAGAAGGTCCAGCAATGAACCCAAAGTGGGATCCAGCTCAAGGGAAGACCCCAAGGCCTGATACTATTACTGAGGCTAGGGAGTGCTCACAAAAAGGAATCTTTCATGACTGCTATCTGAACGACCCAAGAAGTAGCTGAGAGAGTCAGATTCACTTATCAGTGAGTATATACAATGTATGTTCTTTTGTGATCGGGTTACCTCACTTAGGATGATATTTTCAAGTTCCATCCATTTGCCTAAAATTTCATAAATTCATTGTTTTTAATTGCTGAGTAGTATTCCATTGTGTAAATGTACTAAATTTTCTGTATCCATTCCTCTGTTGAGGGACATCTGGGTTTTTTCCAGCTTCTGGCTATTATAAATAAGACTCCTATGATTATGTGTCTTTATTATATGCTGGAGAATCCTCTGGGTATATGCCCAGGAGTGGTAGAGCAGGGTCCTCTGGTAGTGTTATGCCCAATTTTCTGAGGAACCACTAAACTGATTTCCAGAGTAGATGTACCAGTTTGCAATCCCAGCAGCAGTGAAGGAGTGTTCCTCTTTCTCCACATTCTCACCAGGACCTTCTGTCTCCTGAGTTTTTGATCTTAGCCATTCTGACTGGTGTGAGGTGGAATTTCAAGATAGTTTTGATTTGCATTTCCATGATGACTAAGGATGTTGAACATTTCTTTAGGTGCTTCTCATCCATTCAATATTCTTCAGGTGAGAACTCTTTGTTTAGCTCTGTACCCCATTTTTAATAGGGATATTTGTTTCTCTGGAATATAACTTTTTGAGTTCTTTGTATATATTGGAAATTAGCCCTCTGACAGATGGAGGGTTGGTAAAGATATTTTCCCAATTTGTTGGTTACAGTTTTGTCCTAATGACAGTGTCCTTTGCCCTACAGAAATTTTGTAATTTTATGAGGTTCTATTTGTCAATTTTTGATCTTAGAATATAAGCTATTGGTGTTCTCTTCAGGAAATTTTACCCAGAATGCATGTGCTTGAGGCTCTTCCTTACTTCCTTTTCTGTTTGTTTCAGTGTATCTGGTTTTATGTGGCGGTCCTAGTTCTACTTGGACTTGAACTATTTGCATTCCTCTGCTTGCTAACCACCAGTTGAACCATTTGTTGAAAAGGCTATCTTTTTCCCACTGGATGGTTTTAGCTTCTTTGTCAAAGGTAAGTGACCATAGGTTTGTGGGTTCATTTCTGGGTCTTCAATTCTATTCCATTGATCTATCTGCCTGTCACTATACCAATACCATGCAGTTTTTCACACTATTGCTCTATAGTACTGCTTGAGGTCTGGGATACTGAATCCCCCAGAAGTTCTTTTACTGTTGAGAATAGTTTTAGCTCTCCTGGGATTTTGTTATACTAGATGAATTTGAGAATTGCTCTTTCTAAATCTATGAAGGATTGAGTTGGGATTTTGATGGGAATTGAATTGTATCTGTATATTGCTTTTGGCAAGATGGCCATTTTTACTATATTAATCCTGCCAATCTACAAGCATGGGAGATCTTTCCATCTTCTGAGGTCTTCTTTGATTTCTTTCTTCAGAGAGTTGAAGTTCTTGTCATACAGATCTTTCACTTGTTTGGCTAGAATCCTGTCAAAATACTTTATATTGTTCATGACTATTATGAAGGGGGTTGCTTCCTTATTTCTTTCTCAGCCTGTTTATCCTTTGAGTATATTATCCCAGAAGCGTGGAATACCAAAGACACAATTCACAGGTCAAATGAAGCTCAAGAAGGAAGAACAAAGTACGGATACTCTGGTCCTTCTTAGAAGGGGGAACAAAATACTCACAGGAAGAAATACAGAGACATAGTGTGGAGCAGAGACTGAGGGAAAGACCATCCAGAGACTGCCCCACCTTGGGATCCATCCCATATACAGTTACAAAATCCAGACAATATTGTGGATGCCAACAAGTACTTGGTGACAGGAGTCTGATATAGCTCTCACCTGGCAGTCTCTGTCAGTGCATGACAAATACAGAGGGGGACACTCTCAGCCAACCATCTGAGCACATGGTCCCCAATGGAGGAGCTAGAGAAAGGACCCAAGGAGTTGAAGGGCTTTGTAGTGCCATAGGAGGAACAACAATATAAACTATCCAGTACCTCCATGGCTCCCAAAGGCTAAATCACCAACCAAAGCAAACACATGGAGAGACCCATGGCTCAAGATGCATACACAGCAGAGGATGGCCTTGTTGAACATTAAAGGGAGAAGAGGCTCTTGGTCCTGAGAAGATGAGATACCCCAGTGTGGGTGAATGCAGGACAGGGAAGCAGGAGTGGGTGGATTGGTGAGTATGGGGAGGGGAGATGTGTTAGGGGATTTTCCGGGGATGGGTTACCAGGAAAGGGGTCAATATTAGATATATAAAGAATATATCTAAGAACTCAAGAAGTTAGAAAAACAAATAACACTATAAAAATTGGAGTACAGAGCAAAACAAAGAATTTTCACCTGAGTAATTTCAAATGGCTGAGAAGCACCTAAAGAAATGTCCAACATCCTTAGTCATCAGGGAATGCAAATCAAAACAAACCTGAGATTTCACCTCACACCAGTCAGAATGGCTAAGATCAAAAACTCAGGAGACAGCAGGTGTTGGTAAGGCCCAGTGTTTCTTTTTTTGCTGCCTGTTATCTGAGGATCAGGACTAAGAGTTCTATGTTAATGCTTCCTTGTCTGTTTCAATCATATTAATCATGCGCCTACACTGTAACACTATAAGCAAGCCCCCCAATTTAATACTGTCTTTAATAAGGGTTGCTTTGGTCATGGTGCCTCTACATAGCAATAGAAAAGTAATGAAGGCAGTGTGCCTGGAAACTTTATGTACAAGGATGAAGACTTGAGTTCGAATTCCTAATGCCATTAAAAAAGAAAAAAAATTCCAAGTATCATTAGATGTATAGTTCCAATATTGGAGATCAGAGACAGGATGCAGATGGGATTTAGGTAAATTGAAAAATCAAAAGGTCTGGTTTCTGTTTTAGTGAGATACCGTGTCTTAAACCATGACACAAGGAGCAATAGTGGGAGACAGCCATTTCATTCTCTGGGTTTGACATGCGAGCACTCACGAGCATTCATCTACTGTCCTATGTGCAGAAGCCACACATGTACAAACACACACATACACAGAAACAGACACATGCAAACACACATGCAGAGGAAAATGTAAAAAATTAACAAGTTCAATGTATTAGTGCTTCTTAGAACAATGAAGAATGGGTTAATAAATGTGAAATAAATACAGAACAAAAATGTTAAGCCTTTATTTAATTTTAAAATTATGTCTTGTTATTTGATATCAACTCCCTCTTTTTATTTTTTAAATTATTTATGTCTGAAATGACAATGTTTCAAATATAATTTTATTGTAATACATGTATATAAGTATTCTAATTTCCCTTGGCTAAAAGCAAGTTTAAGTTAAATAAACAAGAGGCAGCATCCTCAGGCTATTTCGAGCATGCCTATAATGTGAGCCTAGTTAATTACTATAAAATGCAAAAAACAAGATCAGAAAAGGTCACTATATAGATTCTGTAGTTTTGAATGTTGTTAAAGATTTTTGTCTGACTCAAGAACATCACACTGTATCCCGGAACGTTTTTAACTTTCTCTCATTCTTTGGAGAAAGGCACACCTACTGCCTAATTCAAAGTTAAAGCAATTCCATGCAGCAGCAAAAATCTTCAGGGTTGCAAGAAAAATTGTATGGGATGATGTTTCTGCTATGCCATATTTTATTATCACTGCTTCTGAATAAGACTTTTCTACTGCCATAGTTCTTATAATGTTCACAGATTATTCTTATTTTTGGTCATCACATTTCAAAACTTTCTCAGTAAAAAGTAGGAGAGGAAATACAAAATACTGCTGTGGGTTCATGTTGTCATTCCACAAACATTACTTAGTGTCTCAATATTTAAGAAATATTTAACTAGTGTTTGAGAATATACTGAGTTTAAATAGGTTTTTTCAGGAACTTATTATGATTTGTAGAGAAAGACTCCTCAAAGACAATCAAGTCCTTAATATTAATCTATGATGGCATCCAGTATACCTTATAATCGTTGAAATATGTATTATATATATTGTATAATATATAGCATACATGTATAAGGAGAATAGGCGAAGGAGAATGATGTGATTATATTATAATTATAATAAATGAAAGAAAAATAAAAATAGAAGGTTACTCACAAGTTATCAGAAATTTTTGATGCAGTTTATTTTTTTATTTATTTTTTTAATTTTTTAAGTTTGCTGCTAATGTAATTTGCTTCACAGGTCAGAACATCATGGTCAAAATACCTTCAGCATTGCTAGGTAGGATACAGGTGGATTTTTTAAGGGACAAAAACAAATCTTGATTTAAATCATCTCATTGGATTCTTGAAGGTTTATATGACTATTAAAATCTTGGTGACCTAGGTTTGCCCTCTCGATAACTGTAAAATTGGATGACCAGAGACTGTAAATAAGGAAAAATATGTATCTTTGATTCCTAATTGTTTTTTTTTTGAAACCCATTTTTTTCAAGGTAAGAGAGAAAACTGATAGAATATTAAATAAAAGTTTCAAAGTCTTGGTGTCAGAGAAAGAAAAAATTAGAATCTAATAAAGTTCAATTAGGGACTGTTTTTAATTTTGTAATTAATGATGTAGTATTGAAAATCACAACTGTCCCTAAAGAATCTGATAGTGATAAAATGTAAAATGGCTACAATCCTTCCCCCAACACTTCCCTAGAGTCACCAATCTCTATTCAATGTTTGACTGTAGGTCTCTGCATCCATTTGAATCAGCTCCCAGGTGGAGCCTCTCAGAGGACAGCCATGCTGGACTCCTGTCTGCAAACATAACAGTAACATTAATAGTGTAAGGGCTTGGTGCTAACCAATGGGCTGGGTCTCAAGGTGAGCAGGTTTTTGGTTTGCCATTCCCTTAGTCTCTGCTCCATCCTTACTCCCTGCATTTCATGTAGATAGAATACATTTTGGACTGAAAGTTGTACAAGTGACTTGGTATCCCTATTGCTCCTCTGAGGTTCCTGCCTGGCTAGAAGGTGTGATCTCTTCAGGTTCTATATCTCCAAAACTGTGATTCATAGTTATAGTAATCCCCATTAATTCTTAGGTGCCTCCCCTATCCCAGGACTTTGTCATGTACTTGAGATGCCCTGCCCCGAAGGACATAGGAACTCCACAGGAAGACCAATAGAGTAACTAACTTGCACCCATTGGGTTCTCAGAAACTTAACCACCAACAAAACAGCATACATGGTACATGGGCTAGACATAGTCTCCCTCTGCCACAAAATGCTTGTGAACACACCCACACACACACACACACACACACACACACACACACACGCAGCAGATGTGTAGCTTGGGCTTCATGTGGGTCCTGAACAACTGGAGCAGGAACTATTCTATTGTCTGTCTGTGGGATATGTTCTTCTAGTTGGACTATCTTGTCTGGTCTTAGTAGGAATGGATGTGCCTTGTCCTGCAGAGACTTGTTATACCAGGGTGGGCTTATACACAGGGGTGTCCTGCACACTCCCAGAGGAGAAGGGGAAAGGGATGAAAGAAGGATTGTGGGAGCAGATCACCAGGAGGAGGGGCAGTGAGCAGGATGTAAAGTGCATGAATAAAAAATAAATAAATAATGTTAAATAATTTATTTTATTGATAGCCAGGATAATTCCATTTGAGATATCTGGCAAAGATGTGATAATTTATTCTTAAACTATAAATTTGCAAAGCAGCATTTACTAGCAAAGTCTAACCACATTAAAATAGCATCTTGTTCACAGTGTTCACATATGTTGGGAATGGAAGAAACATAATGCAAATAGAGTCAGTTTTAAGGGCAGAAAAATGTCTCCTCCTTTTCTTTGGAGGTTTAACCTTTTTTGTAGAAATGTAGGAAAATAAATTCTTGCTCCTGCCCTCCCACCACAAAAGTATGTGGCTGGTAATTAGAGAAAGGGATAAAAGAACTAAGCTTATAATTAAATATTCTGCTAGAAAATGAAAAACAGGAAATACAATTAAAATAATTAAATAAAATAAAACTAGAGTGAACATGCTAATTCCATGGTTAAAAAAATTAAAAAGGTTTGTTAGCAAGGCCAATACTAAAAGCACAAAATTCACAACTATCAAAGCACACTTTAGAATAGCACCTGATGTTTAGCATTCAAGTTCTTCCTGGATCTGTATAAGTATAATTTCAAAGCATAAATAAATTATTACATCAGCAGAAGCTTTACTTTAGGAATCGTCTAACTCATTTTCCAGAAGAGGAAATCTAGATAAAGAGAAAAAGATTTCCTTATTTCTAGAACCATAACAAAAGTTAAAGAGACTAAAGACCAGAGAGATGACATTGTCTTTCTGTTAGACTAGTTTAAGGGTTGTCCTATTTAAAGTTAAAAATAGAGAAAGAATCAGAAGGATGGAAATGATGCTTGGTAAAATGACTATTACATATAAGCATTAAACTCACTAGAGAGAATTGATTTATTCATAAGCCTGGATTTTTCACCTAGCATGCAGATGCTAAGCATAAACAAATAGAGAAATAAAATTTAAAGAGCTTTAAATATGCATGTACTTATCCAAAATGAAGAATCCTTCAGATAGATTAGAACTCTCAGTGTTTGCTTTCTTAAATTACTAAATAATTATATTTGTACATATATATGTGCATATACAATTGAGAGAGATAAAATGATTTATTGACATTAATTTATATTATAGAATAATTAAATGTAATTGACATCTCAATCACCTAAAATATCTATTATGTTTTATGGTGTGAATACCTAAAAGCTATGTTTTAATAATTTTAAAGCATAATTTATACACTTGAAAATTAAGAGTTGTTTTACATTTTAACCTTTAAGAGAAAAATATGATGACTAAATATAATTCCTACCAAAAAATAATAAACCGAGTGACTCAAGTTTCCAGATTCCTGCATATTAATGAAAATTTGTAACATACTGTACAATTTTATTTTTATTACATTTCTTACAAATATAAAAGAGTCATATATTTTCTCCATTTACTTCCTATCAATATTATTTCTACCAGTAGCAGCAAATCTTTGGTGTATTCAGAGGTTACAGGAAGCAGGGTTTTTTTTTTTTCAACAATTTAATGACTTTTATAAATGGCATGGATTCTTAACTTTCCCATCTTGCTTTGGCCTGTGGAAGAGTTGAATACTTTAAATTTGAAGAGCTTGAATTGATACTTTTGCAGTTGGTGAGACAAAATTTCTCAATCATAATACCTCAAGGTCTCAAATGAAGGATATTAAAAAGTTGGCCATATTGGAATGTCACTGTCTCCAAGAACGATTGTTTAATGGGGGTGAAGCTGATAACCATGATTGAAAATCTGGGTGAAAACTGTGGAAATATTTCACTTCCAGGGGCTCTCAAAATATGGAGGTTACTTTTAATTATCAGCATATAAGTAAGGAATGTCATAATAAAGTATATTCACAGGTATTTCATTCTGTTTTTGAGAAAAATGGTATTGTTACAGGACTTCCAACCAGTCTAATCGTTCTCCTGGTAGCATTAAAGGTGGTCTGAATCTCTTTTTTTATGTTACATTGAAATGTATCTTCTCAGAATTTATCCACTTTATTGAATGTGTCTATTTACTAACTTGCTTTAATATATTTGATCAAATGTTAAATGTATATTGGATGATACTGTAGAAGTTGATATTAAGTATCTCTTGCACTGAAATATATGTATTATCATGCCTTCATCTCCAAGAGATATTCCTAAGACCCACAATAAATACCTGAAACAACAGAATATCCTAATCTAGTATGTACTGAGATTTTTATAAAAAATATGTACATATCTTTGATGAAATTTATATTAAAAATTAAGTAAATCACTTTTTGGACATGAAAGGGCTGTTGTGCTTATAAACTTTATTGACTCTGGTTAACTTCCCAAGACAAACTGAAGATTATAGTTTATGATTATGTCATTACTTGTTCAGAGACCCATGAAACCATCCCAAGCAGAGGAACTCTGACAGTAGAAGGTTTTCGGGAAAGGGAAATCATTTTTTAAGAGAAGTCACTCCTAATAGATTTTCCTTACTCCAGTGAATGACATCATGTGTTCATATGGAGAATAAAGATTGATAGAACTCAATGAATTTTTAAAAAGGAAGTAAAATTGGAATAAATCCTTATGGTGTCTGGAACAAACTGGAAGGGAAATAAACAAAGGATGAAAATATATTATATATTAATATACTTTACATATGTTATATATTCTATAATACCATATATTTATACATATGTAAATATACACATATGTATGTTTATATATAATATTATACCATAATATAAAATACACATATATTGAACATATAAAAATATATAAGAGCCGGGCGGTGGTGGCGCACGCCTTTAGTCCCAGCACTTGGGAGGCAGAGGCAGGAGGATTTCTGAGTTCGAGGCCAGCCTGGTCTACAAAGTGAGGTCCAGGACAGCCAGGGCTACACAGAGAAACCCTGTCTCGGAAAAAAACAAAAAACAAAAAACAAAAAAAAATATATATAAAATATATATTGAATATATATATATATATTTGTATTAATATCGATAATTTAATAGGATAGGATTGCCAAGAATACATTTAAACATGATTACTTCTTTTGGTTGGAGTTCTTTATTCAATAAAAAAGTTGCTTGAACACAAACAATTTGAGTTACCAAGGGAATTGATCTAAATATTGTTCTGTATATTGAATGACTAAGAGACAGTTGTAGATGAAGCCTTCATACTCTGAACAATAAATAATTTAAGTAAAAGATAGGACTAAGCATGAGGACACATAGAGAAGATTCTATAGTACCACTCACAATTGTGGATAGATTAAAACAACACATTATTAATTTCTAGAATTTTCCATCACACAGCCATTATCATTTGTAACAGAAAATGCATGGAGACGTCAAAATTAAAAAAAAAAACAAAAAACCAAAAACTATTTCTGATAAAACTGCTTTGAAAGCTATGGGGCTTTACACAAACTTAGAATGAAACGTTATACTGCTAATGCTATATTGAATAATTTAAAAAGTGAGATTTCTTTTTAAAAATCTTCTATCTATCTATCTATCTATCTATCTATCTATCTATCTATCTATCTATCTATCTATCTATCTATCTATCTTAAACTCCAGATTTTATTCCCCTTCCAGTTGACTCTCTGTTCCATATTACATAACTCTTCCCAGGCTCTTGTCTCGAAGAGGATGTCCCAGACACTGCCCCAACCCCACCAGACCTCTAAACTCCCTGGGACCTCCAGTCTCTTGAGGGTTAGGTGCATCTTCTCTGACTAAACCCAACCCAACCATACTTTGCTGTATATATGTTTGGGGCCTCATATTGGCTGCTGTATCTTGCCTGGTTGGTCGTCCCAGTGTCTGAGAGATCTCGGTGATCCAGGCTAATTTGAGAATGCTGGCCCTCTTACAGGGTTGCGCAGTTTCTTCCAACTTCTCTCTAATTCAACCACAGGGTCACCAGCTTCTGTCCATTGTTTGGGTGCAAATATCTACACCTGACACTTTTTTTTTAATTTTATTATTTTTATTAGATATATTCTTTTTTATAACTAGATATGTTCTTTATTTACATACCAAATGATTTCTCTTTTCGTGGTCCCCCCTCCCGTCCCCCCGAAAATCCCATAAGCCATCTCCCCTTGCCCTGTTCCTCAATCAAACCTCTCCCACTTCCTGTCCTGGTATTCCCCTACACTGCAGCATAGAGTCTTTCCAGGACCAAAAGCCTCTCCTCTCTTTGATGTCCAACAATTTCATCCTCTGCTGCCTATGCATCTGGAGCCATGGATACACTCTTGTTGATAGTTTTGTCCCTGGGAGCTCTGGGAGTACTGGGTGGCTCACATTGTTGTTCCTCCTATGGCACTGCAAACCCCTTCAGCTCCTTGAGTCCTTTCTCTAGCTCCCCCATTGGTGACTCTGTGTTCAGTTCAATGGCTGGCTGAGAGTGTCCCCTTCTGTATTTGTCATGCACTAGCAGAGCCTCCCAAGTGACAGCTATATCTGGCTCTGGTCAGCAAGTCTTGTGGGTATCAATAATAGTATCTGGGTTTTGTAACTGTATATGGGATGGATCACTAAGTGGAGTAGTCTCTGGATGGTCTTTCCCTCAGACTCTGCTCCACACTTTGTCTCTGTATCTCCTTCTGTGGGTATTTTGTTCCCCCTTCTAAGAAGGACCAGAGTAGTCATACTTTGTTCTTCCTTCTTGGGCATCATTTGATATATGAATTGTGTCTTGGGAATTCCAAGCTTCAGGACTAATATCCACTTATCAGTGAGTGCATACCATGTATGTTCTTTTGTGATTAGGTTACGTCACTCAGGATAATATTTTCCACTTCCACCCATTTGCCTAAGAATTTCATGAATTCATTGTTTTTAATAGCTGAGTAGTAGTCCATTGTGCAAATACACCACATTTTCTGTATCCATTCCTCCACTGAAGGACATCTGGGTTCTTTCCAGTTTTTGGCTATTATAAATACTGCTACCAGGAACATAGTGGAGCATGTGTCCTTTTACAGGCTGGAGAATCCTCTGGGTATATGGCCAGGAGTGGTATAACAGGGTCCTCCAGTAGTATTATGCCCAGTTTTCTGAAGAACCACCAGACTGCTTTCCAGAGTGGTTGTACCAGCTTGCAATCCCACCAGCAGAGGAGGAGTGTTCCTCTTTCAAGGCCCACTCCCAGTGGCAGACTCGAACAAAACTTAGTCAACCAATTTTCCTGAAACATTTCCTCTCTCTGGTAACTAAACATTAAAATATATGACCATATGGGGCCCTTCTCACACAAAGTACTATACACACTAAACAGTACCCCACTCTTCTCTAGTATCTTTAAACTTGCTATGCACTTACATGATTAAATTTATATTTATTTAGCTATGTTCTGTGGTATTAGGGCAACCTGAAGATACATGCATGTAATTAAGAAAATTTTGGATTTTTCTCTTTTCACTGATAACTGAAAGCGTTTTATACACTCATATGCATATATGTTGTTGTAATAAAATGTCCACATTTTGGCAATCCAATTTAAATGGCTATTTAACAGATGTCTCAGTTTGCACTTCAAGTTTCCTAAACATCACAAGAGCATCTGAATTTCTGATCTAGATATTGCTTCCTCATACCCTTTGTTGCCTTTCTAAGGGGTCTTAATGTTATTTTGAGCTTTAATTATCCATTGAGAGTAAAATAAAATGAAATGAGTAGTTAGGAAGGTGGGGAGACTCTGAATAATTGAAGGAGAGGGAAAAATATGACCAAAATATACTGTAGAAATGTTTTAATTGACATTAATGAATGAGAGTATCCACCACTGAAGATGCATCATGAACACAGCAGAGAGCAAACTATTTGGATTATTCTACTATGTTTTTTATGTTAAACATGCCATCAAATAAACTGATATAGGTTCTTGTTTCTCACACCCATCTATTTTCTACCTGGGACAGTCTTGTATCTATACACTCTTTGATTATAGTACTTTCTTATCACTTGTGTGGGGTACCTCTAATGGGTTTCCATAACTGATGTCTACTCTGTCCAAAGGAAATGTTCTTCTGTGAAAATCGGATTGAATTTTGATTGTTCCTTACATTAAAAGCATGCATGGGGTATTCAGTGAGCCAAATAAAAACAGAGAAACATTGCCACAAAGCTAGAAAAGTGTTTCATCAATGTTTGCTCTAAATGGAAACTGGTGTACATGGATACTGCAGACTATACAGAACAAAACTTGTTAAATTACCAACTCTGAAATACAAATGCAGAAGGAATGGTTTACTTTCAACATGTTACTTAAAAAGTCAAAACCAAAAAAAAATTAGTTATCCAAAATTACTCTTATGCCCCACAATATATTTTACTTATTTATGGGAAAATTGAGGAAATAGTTCTTTTTTAATGTTTATGCCTTTGAAAGTTAAAGTTCCTTCAGTGATCATGGTTCAGTAAGTCAGTCAGTTGCTGGGAGATCTTCCTTCCTAGTGAGTAACTTAGGAATGGAATCGTTCCAACATTCTATCCTTATTATCTACTTAATCAGAATACTACAGTTGCCACCAACATTTTTTTCTTTGAATATATGATCATATGCAAATCAACCTTTCCACATTTCTATTTAAGATCAATTCTCTGTGCTTAAAGATTTTCCAGAATAATCATACTTCTCCTATATTATGTGGGTACTAATTCAGCCATATAGTATTTATCTAAGTTTGTTCTCTGTATAGGTGACACGTTTTCATTCTTTGCTAGCATTTTTAAGGAATGTTAAATAATAAAAAGTATCTGGTAGAGGTCCCATAAGGAAAAAAACAGGAGACTACAGTGTATTATCTACATATAATAGAATATTTTTATATTTTAGAAATGCTAAAGATAACAGAAATATATATATATATTTCATGTGTATATATACATATATATTTATATATATGCTTATAAAATACTTGTACTATCACCTATCATCTATCTACCTATCTACATATTTATATATGCCATCTATTTTTCTTATCCTAGTCATCATTAAAATGTTTAGAAAATGATATCAGCAAATATGAGTTAATATACATTATTTAATTTGTTATGATACATAAGGATTGGTGAGGTGGCTTGGACGCTAAGGGCTCATAACTCTTACAGAGGACCAAACGTGGTTCTCAGTACCCATCTTCAGCTGCAAGCCTACAATGTTAAATCTAGCTCCAAAGAATCTGAAACTCTCTCAAATTGTGGTCATCTGAGCTCTTAAGCCTCACTTACCCACGTATCCCATATACTTAAAATTAAAAAAAAAATAAACATTTTAAAGAAGAATTCACACATATTACAATATATAAAAATAATATTCTTTTGAATTTAACTAATTTTCAGGAACCCTACCTATATCATGGATGCATTATACCAATAGTATATATCATGAATTGAACAATTCTGTTCACAATGTCCATTTGCCAAACAATGAATACATAATCTATAATTGTTTTTAATGTCTATGGATATTTGCGTAATCTTGTTAGAATTTCCTTATAGTCTCAACTTTACATTTTTTTCAGCCTATGTTTCTTGAGGATGAAATAGCAACTCTTGAAATCCACCCAAGTAAAAAATATCACACTGAAACTTGTTAAGATATCTTTGAGGAATCTATAATGATGTTCAAAGTCATTTCTTGTAGTCACTTTGAGTTAAATGCACTTATTTAAGTAGTTTAATCAAGTCTTTGAGGCTTTTTTTATTTACTTACTTAAAAACTGACCTTTTCCCTGTGTAACCTAGTCCTTTCTGAATGAACCCACAAAGCAGGTCAACTACTCATCTCAGACTAGGACATTTTCCCTGCTATCAGTTCTTATGTAAATATCTGTTTCCAATCCAATAATATCCACCATATCTTCATATAATTCCTTTAAGACAATACCTTTGGGGTATGTTCTACTTGTTAGTGTTTTTGTTTATCAATCCTTCATGGCATTTCAGTTTGCATTTTATGTTTGAGAACATCACTTTTATATATATTATCAAAGTTACATGTATAGTATTCTTTTGATTTAATGACTAGAACTTAAATTTTTCTTTTGTTCTATCCTTACAAGTACCCAGCTTAGTTAATATCCTCCTTAGACTGTTGTGAATGACAAAAGAAAAAAGAAACACAGTCTTATATACCCAAAGATGCAGAACTTGTGCCTTGATCCAGAGCCAAACCAAAGAAACAGACTCCAAGGAAAATCTATGCTGATGAGGTAAACTGACTTGATGATATAGCCTGTGCATAAGGAATCCAAGGAAAGTCTTGATCCCACAGGCTTGTGGAAAGATGTTTCAATCATCCACAATATTTAGCAAGGATGGGATTATCGTCAGCATAACATTGAACTTCAGCTAGCTGCCAGCAAAGACTTCACAGTCACACGTGAATTTCAGGCACCTCTCTGCAATATAAATTTCCCTTCCTAGCGGTTCTCAACATTCCCTGCCTATATAACAAGATTAGAGGTAATTTGTAACTAGTAAAAATGATTTTCCTAGTCTAGTCCTAAATAACTGAGACTCTTAGTACATAGCATTACAGATCATATTCAAAATGGTTATACATTACTAGAAAAGTACAACTTTGAGATACCACTTTGAGAAGCCACCTGAGATGAAAGAACACCTCAATGTTACATACGAGGAAGAAGTAAATTTTCATTTTCAATCAGAAAATCTGTGCAGATTCTGAGTTGTTTTTCAATGACCTGCCTTGTAAAATGTGAGCAGATTTTCTGGTTGGATCCAACAAACTGTTGGATTTCCTGGTTGATTCCTTAAGCAGGAAGTGGTGCCTGGATAATAGTTATTCTTTCTCCAATCACTTGGGCAAGATGTTTGGTAACTGAGATGATGGAGTTTGGGACTCTCACCATATCAGACATAACTGATATAGAAAGACCTTTCTATATTGCCCTCATGTGCCCTATCAGTAACACACTCATTTTTTTTTCGAAATTTAGAAGCAAAGTACCTACACCATATTCATTCCTTAGCTTGACAATACACTATCATAATCATATGCAAATACTCATTGGTTAGAAGTTCTATATATGTCAATATTTATCACCTAAAAAGAGTTCCCTTACTTGGGTTACTGTTAGAAAAATATGTTTATTTGGAATTTGATTCTGGGATTTTGATGGGGATTGCATTGAATCTGTGTATTACTTTTGGTAAGATGCTCATTTTTACTATATTAATCCTGCCAATCCATGAGCATGGCAGATTTTTCCATCTTCCGAGGTCTTCTTCAATTTCTTTCTTCAGAGACTTGAAGTTCTTGTCATACAGATCTTTCACTTGTTTGGTTAGCGTCACGCCAAGATACTTAATATGGTTTGTGGCTATCGTAAAGGGTATTATTTCTCTTACTTCTTTCTCAGCCTGCTTATCCTTTGAGTATAGGAAGGCTTCTGACTTGCTTGAGTTGATTTTATATCCGGCCACTTTGCTGAAGTCGTTTATCAGCTGTAGGAGTTCTCTGGTGGAGTTCTTTGGGTCGCTTATGTATACTATCATATCGTCTGCAAATAGTGATAGTTTGACTTCTTCCTTTCCAATTTGTATCCCTTTGACCTCTTTTTCTTGTCTAATTGCTCTAGCTAGAACTTCAAGTACTATATTGAAAAGATATGGAGAGAGAGGGCAGCCTTGTCTAGTCCCTGATTTTAGTGGGATTGCTTCAAGTTTCTCTCCGTTTAGATTGATGCTGGCTACTGGTTTGCTGTAAATTGCTTTTACTATGTTTAGATATGGGCCTTGAATTCCTGATCTTTCCAAGACCTTTAGCATGAAAGGATGCTGAATTTTGTCAAATGCTTTCTCAGCATCTAATGAGATGACCATGTGGTTTTTTTCTTTGAGATTGTTTATGTAGTGGATTACATTGATGGATTTCCTTATATTGAACCATCCCTGCATCCCTGGGATGAAGCCTACTTGATCGTGGTGAATGATCGTTTTGATGTGTTCTTGGATTCGGTTGGCAAGAATTTTATTGAGTATTTTTGCATCGATATTCATAAGAGAGATTGGCCTGAGATTCTCTTTCTTTGTCGGATCTTTGATGTTTGGTTGCTATAATTAAAATTTTGAATACAGTAACAGACATGTAGATCAATGGAACAGAATTGAAGACCCAGAAATGAATCCACACTCCTATGGTCACTTGATCTTTGACAAAGGAGCTAAAACCATCCAGTGGAAAAAAGATAGCCTTTTCAACAAATGGTGCTGGCTCAGCTGGAGGTCAACATGCAGAAGAATGCAAATTGACCCATCCTTATCTCCTTGCACTAAGCTCAATTCTAAGTGGATCAAAGATCTCCACATAAAACCAGACACACTGAAACTAATAGAAGGGAAACTAGGGAAGAACCTTGAACATATGGGCACAGGGGAGAATTTCCTGAACAGAACTCCAATAGCTTATGCTCTAAGATCAAGAATAGACAAATGGGACCTCATTAAATTACAAAGTTTTTGCAAGGCAAAAGACACTGTCAAAAAGAAAAAGCGGCAAGCAACTACCTGGGAAATGATCTTTACCAACCTTACATCCGACAGAGGGCTAATATCCAATATATACAAAGAACTCAAGAAGTTAAACTCCAGAGAGGCAAGTAACCCTATTAAAAAATGGGGTACAGAGCTAAACAAAGTGTTCTCACCTGAAGAATATCTAATGGCTGAGAAGCACCTAAAGAGATGTTCATCATCCTTAGTCATTAGGGAAATGCAAATCAAAACAACCCTGAGATTCCATCTCACACCAGTCAGGATGACTAAGATCAAAAACACAGGAGACAGCAGTTGTTGGCGAGGATGTGGAGAAAGAGGAACACTCCTCCACTGCTGGTGGAATTGCAGGCTGGTACAACCACTCTGGAAAGCAGTCTGGCGGTTCCTCAGAAAACTGGGCATGACACTCCCGGAGGATTCGGCTATACCACACCTGGGCATATACCCAGAGACTTTACCTGCATGCAATAAGGACACATGCTCCACTATGTTCATAGCAGCCTTATTTATAATAGCCAGAAGCTGGAAAGAACCCAGATGTCCCTCAACGGAGGAATGGATTCAGAAGATGTGGTATATCTACACAATGGAATACTACTCTGCAATTAAAAACAATGAATTCACGAAATTCCTAGGCAAATGGTCAGATCTTGAAAATATCATCCTTAGTGAGGTAACCCAATCACAAAAGAAGACACATGGTATGCAGTCACTGATAAGGGGATATTGACCCAGAATCTCGGAATACCCTAGACACAATCCGCATATCAATAGATTTCTAAAAAGATGGAAGGAGAGACCCCTGGTCCTGGAAAGACTGGATGTAGGGGAACACCAGGACAGAGTAACGAGAGGGGGTTGAATGGAGAAAAGAGGGAGGGAAGGGGGCTTATGGGACTTTCGGGGAGGGAGGAAACGGGAAAGGGGAAGTGATTTGGAATGTAAATTAAAAAAATAAAATAAAATAAATAAAAAATTTTTTGAATACCTAGAAAAGAGGCAATGGAAATAAATTCAGACATTTTTTACTTAAAATAGATTTTCTTCAACAATAAAAGCAATAAGTCATGCCAATTTGGACAATTAATTTTTTCCAGTGTTTTGAGGAAGAACTATGACATTGCATTGTTTGGGGACTGCTATTTCAATTTTTTTTAGCTTGCTCACAATTATATAGCAGGAAGTGAAAAATAGAAATAATGAAAAATAATATAAAAAAATATGATGACCAATGAAAGCAAAATGTCCTACATTTTAATAGAGCAATAAAGAGAAAAGAAAATAAGGAGGTTTGGAGAACCTATTTTTTCTTGAATAAGTGTGAGAGGCAGAAATGTATTTTCTTCTCTATTCGTGAAGGCTCTCTCCCATGATGATATTTATTATTCTATACACGATGGCTCTATCTTAATATTTTCCTACTGTAACCCTCTCACTTGCTTCCTAAGGTTATGAGAATCTGTTAACAAAGCATATGAAAATTTCATGCTAGCCCTCTTCTTAGTTGCTTTTCTATTATTATATTAATAAACAATGAACAAAAATCTAGAGGACAATAAAGCTCCAGAGGGTTAAACTCCAAAAAGATCATAGTGGGAATCACGGCAACAAATAAGAGGGACTGCACTGGAACAGAGGCAGTGAGCTTATATCCTGATCTACAGGAAGAGGTAGAGAGATCTAATAGGGAATGATGTGGCCATTTAATCTCAAAGCTAACCTCCCAGTGTCAAACCTCCTTCAAGTACATACCCCTTAATTCTTCCCAAACCATTTCACCAACTGCGACTAAAGATCAAGCACATGATCCTATGGGAGGTGTTCTCTTTCTCTTTCATATCGTCGCATATTTCGTGGCTCCATTATGCTTGTGGTAGCCATATCATAATGCCAGAGGAATTTATTCCAACTTCAGAGTTCTCCATAGTCTTACATATTTTCAACATAGTTAAAACATTTAGAGTGAAAAGTCATTTCTGATACAAAAGTCAAGATTTTATAATCGAATTAAGATTAAACTGAAAAGTTACACATTTCTACTATAAGATGCTACAGAATATTAATTACCCTTCCTAAAGAAGTGAAAAGGAGCATCATGAGAAAATACTGGCCAAAGCACGGACCAAACAAAATCCAACAGTATACACTCAAATCCCTATAGCTCTATGCTTTATGTCAGAGAGCTGAGAATGTTATACCTTTCTAGCTTTGCTGATTTCAATACTTTTTCCAGTCTAAACTGTATCTATCCTTGGCAGATACCCATAACTCTGGAAGCTTCAACATTTTGATGCACTGAAAAGAATCCAAGCGTCAATTTCCCAGGTCCACACTATAGCCTCTGTGATGGCTTGAATAAGGATGTCTCTTTGCCTGCTTGTGGTGGTTGTGTATCCCTTTCATGGCAGCACTCAGAAGTCAAAGTCAGTTGGATCACTGAGTTCAAAGACAGCCTGTTCTACAGAAAACGTTCCAGGACAGTCAGGGTAATACTCAGAGAATCCAAAATGAATGAATGAATGAATGAATGAATGAATGAATGAATGAAGTAAATAAATAATTGAAATTATACATACATATATACAAATATAGCAAACATTGTGAATGAAAGGGGCTTTAAGGAAGAAGATTATATTCAGCCAATGAAAGAAGCAGACAGGATTTTTTTAGTGATGTGAGGAGACTCCATAACTAAGGCAATAATTATGACAGAAAGCATTTAATTTGGGGATTGCTTACAATTTCAGAGTTTTAGTTGATTCTCACAACAATAGAACAGTTGAATAACAATAGAACAACAATAGAAAAGATTAGGCAACCTCTGGGCCTCCATGATGGAACAACCAAGACCCAAAGTAGACCTTTGACTGCCAAGCACATGCCCACCTTTATTTATTGAATAAGAGCATTCACACACACACACACACACACACACACTCACACACACACACACACACACACACACACACACACACACACACACACGCCAACAGAGAAGCATAATATTGAAAACCATAATATACAAACAAAAGGCTACTAGGACAAAGGTGCCAAAATGTAAAAAAAAAAAAAAAAAAAAAAAAAATCTAAAAACTTAAAAAAAATTAATCTGAGGCATATTTTCTACAGACACAGAAAGATAAAACATTCTTTGTCAAGTATCACAGCTCTTTGTCAAAATATCTGCAGTCCAGTTTTTAATACTATTCCCTTCTGAACTCTCTCTCTCTCTCTCTCTCTCTCTCTCTCTCTCTCTCTCTCTCTCTCTCTGTCTCAAGCTCTCTCTAAAGTCCACACTACTCTCTGCTCTACTGTCTTCCAGTATTCTACTAGAATATCCAGCAAAGTCTGGTTATAGCATTTAAACATTTTTTTCTTGTTCAAAGTCAACAATTCTTCTACATACCTCCCAAAACCAACATTGTCAGGACTGATGCAGTTATACCCCACACCTGCTACGAATTTCTGTCTTAATTACTCTTACATTGCTGTGATAAGATATCATAACCAAGGCAATTATAAAATAAAAGTGTTTAATTTGGAACTCATGTTTTCAGAGAGTTAGAATCTATGACCATTATGGATAAAGGAATGGCTACAGCAGGCATGTTGCAGAAGCAGTAGCTGAAACATGTATCCTTATTTAACCTCATGTTTAAGGCAACAAGAATTAATTGTGAGTTATGTTTGTCTTATGGTTCTTGCTATGATAAAACACTATGGCCAAAGAAACTTGCAGAGAGAAAGGTTTACAGCTAAGCAAATGTTTCCATATCACAGTTTACTAAAGGAAGTCAGGACAGGAATTAAAAGCAGGGCAGGGACCTGGAGGTAGGAGATGAAGCAGAGGCCATGGTGAAATATTGCTTACTAAGTTGTTCTTTACTGGCTTTTTCTGTTTTCTTTCTTATAACACGCAGGACCACCAGCCCAGGAATAGCATCACTTAAAGTGCATTGTACCCTTTCCTATCAAACATTAAGAAAATACTCTACAGGCTTGCCTACAGCCTGATCCTATAGAGGCATATTCATAAGTGAGGTAACTTTCTCTTGGTTTATTTTAGCTTGCTTCAAGTTGACATAAGAGTTATTGAATCCTCAAATCTCACTTCCCAGTGGCACATATCTTCCAACAAGAGCATACCTACTAATGCTTCTGAAACCACTCCACAAAGTACCACAAATGTAATTATATAGGTCGATGGGAACCAGTTTCATTCGGTCAACATGGTTTCTTACTGTAAATATGCTTTCTTTTGTAATTCTTAGCAATTTTTTTTACTTTAATTTTTTTAGAATTCCTTTTTATTAGATTTTTTTATTTACATTTCTAAATCTATCCCATTTCCTCTTTCCATTCAGAAAACCCCCTATTCAAATCCCTCTCCCCCTGCTCACCAACCTACCCACTCCTGCATCCCTGTCCTGGCATTCGTCTACATTGAGGCATCGAAACTTCACAGGACCAAGGGCCTCTCTTCTCATTGATATCCAACAAGGCCATTGAATTACATATGTGGCTGGAGCCATGAGTCCCTCAATATGGACTATTTGGTTGGTGGTTTAGTTCCTGGGAGCTCTGGGTGTACTGATTAATTCATATTGTTGCTCCTCCTATAAGACTGCAAACAGTTTCAGCTCCTTGGGTACTTTCTCTAGCTCTTCCATTGGGGACCTGTGCTCAGTCCATTTTTTTTTTTTGCTGTGAGCATCCACTTCTGTATTTCTGAGGCACTGGCAGAGACTCTCAGGAGACAGTTATATCAGGTTCCTGTCAGCAAACACTTGTTGGCATCCACAATAGTGTCTGGGTTTGGTAATTGCATATGGGATGGATCCTCAGGTGGGGCAGTCTATGAATGGCCTTTCCTTTAGTCTGTTCTCCACGTCTCTATCTCTTCCCATGGGTATTTTGATCCCCTTTCTAAGAAGGACTGAAGTATTCACACTTTGGTCTTCTCTCTTGAGCTTCATGTGGTCTGTGAATTGTATCTTACATATTCCAAGCTTCTGGATTAATATTCACTTCTCAGTGAGTGCATACCATGTGTGTTCTTTTGTGATTGGGTTACCTCACTCTGAATGATATTTTCTAGGTCCATCCATTTGCCTAAGAATTTCATGAATTCATTGTTTTTAATGGCTGAGTAGTACTCCATTGTGTAATTGTACCATATTTTCTGTCCATTCCTCTGTTGAGGGACATCTGAATTCTTTCCAGCTTCTGGCTATTATAAATAAGGCTCCTATGAACATAGTGGAGCATGTGTCCTTATTGTATGTTGGAGCATCTTCTGAATATATGCCTAGGAGTGCTGTAATTGGGTCCTCAGGTCCAATTTCCAATTTTCAGGTCATATGTCCAATTTTCTGAGGAACCCCCAGACTGATTTCCAGAGTGGTTGTACCAACTTGCAATCCCACCAACAATGGAAGAATGTTGCTCTTTCTCCACATCCTCGCCAGCATCTGCTGTCACCTGAGCTTTTGATTTTAGTCATTCTGACTCTTGTGAGATGGAATCTCAGGGTTGTTTTGATTCGCATATCCCTGATAATTTGGATGTTGAACATTTCTTTAGGTGCTTCTCAGCCATTCCTTATTTCTCAGTTGGGAATTCTATGTTTAGCTCTGTACCCATTTTTTAATAGGGTTATTTGATTCTCTGGAGTCTAACTTAAAAAGATTATGTATAATTCAAGGTTGTCTTGAGCATGCTCACAGTTTTAAAGGAACAGGAGATTGCAAGTACACAATTTTATGTCTTTGAGCTTCATGGAGGTATGGCCAGATTTTTGGGAGCACAAGAAGAGAGATCAGAAGGTATGTAACCTAATAAAATCATCTTTTACTCTCTAGAAATTGTCATTCCCTACCTATATCTAGATTTTTATATGGATATTTGCTTATGCAGTTGTAAATATTTTCTACTCCTCCTAAATATAAGGTCAGTTCTAATTCTTCCTGTATATTTTTTACTCATTCTTCAGGTCTCTGCTTAGAAACCTTGCTCTTAAAACAATTTTGTTCACATTAGTTGCCTCCTTTTTATTTTTGCATGACAATCTTTAATGCTTTTCTTTATTAATTACTTTCTTGCTTGGCAGGACACAGACACTATCAGGATAAATGTCATATCTCTGATTTTACTTTTATTACTGCTATATGAAGAATAAAACTTGTTATCAAATTATATTTGTTAAATAACTAAACTGTATCATATGGAAATTAAATATAATTTTGATTGCTACAATTAACATTTTATTTTTCAAACATTATTTAAATAATTTTCCCTAGTATGTATCTATCTTATTGATTTACTTCTTTTTTAAGATCATATTCTTCCTCATTATTCTAGTGAAATGACACAACTGTATTTGAAAGTATTCTGCAATAAAATACTGGGATATATCATGTATAACTTCAACCTCATTTACTGTTAAGTATTTACTTTATTAGTTTTATGTGCAAAGCTTAAGGGAACAATCTCTATTCATTACTGAAAACAAAATAAATAGTGGATAACAGTTAATTGTTGAACAGGCTATTGATGTTTTAATTAGCCATGTTAACATATGTAGGGCTTGAAAGAGAAAGCCTTTGTATATTCTCAGTTATTAGTCTACGCTAAAGAGCTTTTATTTTGGTTCATGTCTCATACTAATAAAAGAGAATTTAATTTACTGTATTAAAGTTTCATTGGCATATAATAATTATCCATTTTAATACATGGATCTTTAGAAAGTTAAGAATGCATGACTTAAAATTATAATTAAGAAGCAAGGCATACTATGAATTAATTATATATTCATATATGCTATTTTTACTAGTGAACTTAACAGATTATATACAAATATGTAGTTATATGATATAAGGAGATTTATCTTTTCACAAAAATGTTATCAGCATTTTTATTTACATTGGTTAGGACTATACTAAAGCTTTTTTCCTTTGATATTAATAGAATTATTGAAATGTGACATAATTCATTAAACAAAATTAATCAGAAAAATATCATTCAGCAATCAGGCATCTTTGATAGAAAGAACATGTTTCTTAAATTTTAACTCATTATTGTAAGCAAATGAAATTTTATTCAGTTGCTTAATGCAAGGAAGAGAACAAGAATGAAACTTCATTTGAAAATAATATCATGCCAGTTTCATAATGAAGCAAGGTTAAATATTGAAAGCCTGCCAACCTCTCCAGTATCAGTATTAAATCACTGGTATGTTGATGTTTCAATACATTTAAACCACTCCCATTCATTAATGTACAAGGGCTTTCAATTTCATGGTCTTCATCTTCTAAAGTTATGATTCATATGTTGCTTCTCTTTCTAATATCACGTGAAACCTACACCTAAAATCTAAGGCTGATTTACAGCCAACACTCTAAGCACCTTAAGTTTATTCCTCAAATATTTTATATGATACATTATTCAGTTATAGGAAGAGCTTATACTGATGATAGTTTTTAACACATCTCCAACAATCAGTATCTAAAATTGGATGGTTATAAGTCAAAAGGGAAAAGCTGAAATTTCTATATCCATTGAAAATCACACATTTGAAGACATATTTATTAGTGTTAATGATGTCTCGACATTTGATACTTTTTTCCTAATCTTAGTCTCTCTTTTTTTTTTTTTTTTTTTTTTTTTGGTTTTTTGAGACAGGGTTTCTCTGTGTAGCCCTGGCTGTCCTGGAACTCACTTTGTAGACCAGGCTGGCCTCGAACTCAGAAATCCTCCTGCCTCTGCCTCCCAAGTGCTGGGAATAAAGGCGTGCACCACCACCGCCTGGCTAAGTCTCTTTTCTTCAAAGTGATATTTTGAATACAACTCGGGCTATTAATTGTTTCACAAGATACTTTTAAGGACACTAGGGTAACAGCATCTTCTAAAATATTTAATTAGTATTTTATAGTGAGATATTTATTTTTTTACTAATTTTATTTAAACTGATAGAAACTAAAGATTTTGCTAAGTGATATACCAAGACAACACATGAGATTTGGCAGGAAAAGCAAATTGAAGTAAAGTAGAATATTGAACACTATAAAATGAAACCTCTGAATCTCTGTGTTTTAGTAGAAATTATACGCAAAGAATCAAAACTAAATCTATCTGTACTGTTTTAGATAATAACGAGATTTTTGTTAAAATACATGCTTGGATTTCTTTTTCTTCCTCTCCCTCCTTTTCTCTTCCTCACCTGTTCTTTAAACATGCAGATCACCATACATCTGTATCCTCAGATATTGAAGATTTACCATCTATGTAGACTCTAACCTTTTATCAATAAAGATATTATGCATTTCTAAGTTCACCTTTAACTAAGTAGGTTATTCCTTGTCTAGAATATAGGTGTACATAATATATATGCAAACAAATAAGCAGTTTTATTTTATTTTTAAAAATTAAAACCACTATGTACTTATATTTATTTCTAGTTCATTGAATCCAAACATGAATTTTGTTTAAGTTGTCTGACTTGACTGTTTCTTTCAGTTTCATATTTCTTGTCTCTCCTGTTAGTTCACCATACTGATGACAACTTCTGGGTTGTCTCTTTGTCAACATAACCCAGCTATTCAGAGTTTGATTTCTGACAGATAGATAGTTTTGGACCCAAAATTTTATTGCCACTGTCATATTCTAGGTGTAGACTGAGGAAGAAAAAGTAAACATAACTTTTGTTCAGCTTTGTTATAGAAAATATATTTTGGCAGCCAGCTCTGTGTCTTAGCATTTGCATTTTTTTAAATGAAAAAGAGAATGCCAGAATTAGTGTCTGTTAGATGTTGTTTATCTCTTTTATTTGGGTGCTTTAGTACTGGTGTGGCTCTGTGTAATTCTTGTGAAATTTCTGCCCCTGATTTTTATACAAATGCTTAATAAGATGATGCATGGAAAATATGCCCAATAACTAACATCAGCTGTATCACTTACTTTTATTCACATAAAAATTGGTGCCTCTAAAAATAGTTAATAAAGCTAAATATTTAACTTATAACACATATAATAGCCAAAGTAAATATTAAGTAGAAAATACACAAAAATTAAGGAAACTTTTAAATAGAGTGTAAAGTGATATATACATAGGAAAAAACATCTGTACCTTATTCCAAATAATAAATGTTGTCTTTCAGTATTTTCAATTTTAACAGAACCATAATAATCTTGTGATAGTGTTGAGAGTGGAAAAGACCCCATATTATATAACATAAAATGAAAGGAAGGAGCCAAACAAAAGTAGAAAAGAAATGGAAAAGAATAAAGAAAGGAACAAGGAACCGTAGAGGGGAGACAAAAGGAAACTGATAAACTATCCTGTCTCCATCTTAGTCTTAAAGATCATCCAATAATAAAGACAAACTAGGCTCATTCCAGCTTAGGATTAATGTTCTGTTTCTCAAGGATTTGACTAGGCCCTACCTGTATCCTTAACTCTAAATGGTTCTGTACTGACTGTTCCAGGAAATTGTAATTATGTTTTTGGTTCAAAAAGTATAATAACCATTTTTGCAACCCTACCATTGTTTTAACAGTTTATTTTGGCCACCTAAGACTACATAGTTATGACTCGCTTGTATGCCCACCTTGCAAGCATGTCTTGTTTCCGGAGGTCATTATGACTAATTTTTTATGCTTATGTTCTGCATCTAGACCTCCACCGATTTTGCCCACCAAATCTCCCATTTAGAAAATGCCTACCCCTGAAATGTAAAAACCTTGTTTTCCTCACATCAAATGCTGATCTCTTGATCTCTCCCTAAGAGGGGAGGCAACTCCTGTCTGTGAATAAATTAACTTATTCATACTTAATTTAATTTAACCATGATGAGTTAGGTTGGCAGTCTTTCTCCTTGAATTCATCTTTGGGATTAAGAAAGAGAAGAGAATGCCAAGAAAATAAAGTTTATATTCTTTATTTATATCAAGTAGAGAATGTAAGGATTTTTAGTATATAATGATCACAATATTGAAGACTGGATCTAGATGATATAGCAGAGAAAACAATGAATGATGTCAGCACATGAGCAGAAAGGAAAATGAACTGGTGTTTACCTGACAAAATACAAATAATTACCTACTTTCATCTTTGCTTCTTATAAGATATATAAGTGGCCTTTTGGAGTTTAATTAAATTATGGCTACAATCCACAAAGCATTGCGGTTAACGATACTCAGGACCTTTGTATGTACTTTTCTGTCATGGAAGTGAGGGTGGGGTCTGAAACAAGAAGGCAGAAATCTCAGAATTAGATTGTGTGGCACTGTACAAAAAGTAAGTTATTATTAAATAGTATGTCACTCATGGATATTGACCTTCTTCAATTATATCTTATTGGTAATACTGTTCCAGATTCAATTGTTTCAAATTGAATTTGTGAATTGGTTAACATGTACTTTGTTTAGATGTGACTCTGAATCCCTGTCCAGGGACCCTGGTATATCATGAACGTGTTACTTCTGCTGCCACTCTAACTATTACAAGGCTTTCTTGATTCAATACCCCTTGAATCCCAAGGGTTTAAACAGGAATTCCTCACATATCAGTTCAACCTGCTCTTGACTTCCCGTTTCCGTAGCTCATTTGCTAGAGAAACTTTGTGACAATCTATTTCTTCTCTGTTCAAATGTGCTATATTTCTGCCTGCCCCTTGACAGTTTTAAAACCCAGAAATTCCTTTCTCAGACACCATGAAGCCATGTCTTTGAAGTATAATATTAAGAAATATTGTGCTGCTACCTTTGAGGTGGAAAGCAGCCTCAACTGGATCAGTGTTGATAAGTCAATTAGCAAATACAAATGATGAATCACACTGATGAGCTCTCCTCAGCAGCTGAAAAGCCTTCAACCTTTTCTTTCAGATAAAGTCAGACTTTAAGTGTGGATCTGGCTCTGAGGACTGTATTTAGAATGCATTTTAGTCTTTATCTTTTTATAGCAAGTGACCAATGATTTTTTTTTCTACAGTTTTTTATCTCTTTTATGCTTTCACCTTTAACATCTCTATAAGACAGAGTTTGGGCAAGAAAGAAGTAGTTTGCGTGGAAGGCATATGGTAGACTATATCTTTCTTGGATCAATGAAGTTATTTCCCTTCCTTCTTTTTCTGAAGTGGATTTTTCTGGTCTCCAACTTAATCTCACTCAGAAGAGAAGAAGAAAATATGACATTAAGATGTGCTTTGGTAAGATGTGGAAGGAAGGGAAGTGCTACTGTAAGTGAAAAGATCTCAGCAGGATGTGTTAGTGAAGCTGGCTGCAGTTGCATTTCCCCTTTATATTCAAAGCAATCTTAATGAGGAATGAAAAGCTGAAAGATATGCAGCCAGGAAAAGCCTGTGAGACATGCTGAGAATAAGGGAAGTGTAACTTCCAACAGGAAGTAATCTGCCAGCTTTCTTATATTCAGGTACTTAATAGGAATGAAGAGGCAAATACACTACAGAAAAATTCATTATCCAGGAGTATATTGATTAATTGACAATGTGAAGAGAAATAAATAGAGCATTGTGTGCAGGTTCTCTGCTTAAAATGAAGCATAGCATGGTCACTTTAAAATCTGCAACAGAAGCTGGGAAAAAGTATTTTCAAAAGCGCAGAAATGTTATAACAATGCAGTGGCTTTTTAAAGATAATATTTCTCTTTGTCTTTGCTAAACTGTTTTTTAATGTCTTGAAACATTTAATAATATAAACTCTTCTTTTACATTTTTTGTACAACTCAATTAAAACAATGCATATATTAAGTAGTCCCAAGTATAAGACAATATCTTAATTTAGAGTCATTTAGTTAAAAAAAAATTCAACTTTCTGTTGTCCACTTATGGCAATGCTCTATGTGCCAAAAGCCTGTGATGATTATCGATGTAAAACACATCCCTCATTCTTTATTGCTTCAGTTTTGTCTTTACATGCAGTATGTTCATTTTTCACTGTTGCTGTTATAAAATACCATGACCAATAAGACTTAGGAAAGAAAGAACTTATATTGGCTATGGTTCCAGAGGGAGAGACCATAATTATGGATCAGACATGGCAGTAAGAATTCAGAGAAGAGCGATGAGAGATCACACCTTTGCCAACACATAGCAAGCAGGGAGTACCAACGTAATGTTGGGTGAGGACACAAACTCTTAATGCTCACACTAGCAAGTACTCTCCTCATGAAGGGTCCAAGACCTAACCATTCTAAAACCCACCCAAACAGTACCAACATGTTATCAAATACATGAGCTCATTTCTTATTCAAACCATCAAAAGGAGCATATATGTAGTATCATAAAATATAAAATTTATTTATTTATTTATTTACATCCCAAACACTTCTCCCCATCCTAGTCCCTCTCTTACTGATTCTCTTGTCCCCCCTCCCAACCTCTGCTTAGTTTTGTATCATTTGGTTACAATATAGATGTTAACCTTTCTCCTGTTGAAGACTATTTGACTACTCCAAGTTTGGCAATTATGAGCAACAGTCCTATAAAGATGATCAAATGTATAATGTATGTTTTTTACTTTTATTTCCAAAGGAAAAAATGCACAGAAATCAAATTGGAGGTCATGTGCAGATGATTTACACTATAGTAGAAAAGTTACATTATTCGGTATAGTAGGATGCTCTATCCCATTCCAACCTTTTGTTGCAATGGACATTTGTGAAACTGGTTTCAAATTTTTACTTTTCATAGTTTCTAGGATGTTGAAACAAGTACAAAGAGGATAGATGATATATCTATATCTATGTATATATGTATAGATATAGATGATATATCTATATCTATATAGATATAGATGTAGATGTAGATATAGATTTATTCATGTTAAAAATCTGTAGATTTAAGTCTACAAGATCAAAAAAGAAAAGAAAATTAATAGTAACTGTTTTAGACAGAATGCCAATGGATATATAAAAAGCTTGTCTTATACATGTATGAAGAAACATAGGGAAAGTTCAAGAATAAATGAGTTAAGATATAGTGTATGAAAAAATCGAATTTCAATAGCAATAAATTAGGGAAAAAAGCTTAAATGTAAATTATTTGAATTAGTGATTGCCATAGAAGAAAAAATATCAAATACATTCATTAACCTAAGCAAATTGGTTGCAAGTAAGTAAGAAAGTAATGGAAAAGTAAATGAAGTATAAAACAATGACAGTCTTTTGAACTGATTCACATAAAACATTAAGTTTACCAGGAACTAAAAAGGACAAATGAGTTTAAGCTACAAAAAATAAGTTAACACCAAGATTTAGATATACACACAGATTTACAGAAATTATGAGTATAAGCAAAATCTTCGTGAAATCGGATGATATGACAATCAACAAAATATAAAATATGATACATGTGAGGTTAGAGTAAATGAACACCTGAACAATTCGCCTAGAGTATTAATAGCTTTTAGCAAAAATATTGAGATTATCTTTGCATCAACTTCTTTAGAATGTTCTTCAAATATTTATTCTAATATGTAACCTTAACTGATCCTTTTTAGTCATCTAAGCAATAAAAATGAAAGCAATATGCTAAGATTTAGAAACTACTATGTGTTTGATCCTGAGGGCCCCACCCCCCCATTTTTGATTTCCTGATGTACTTAAAGAGAATATTTGTGACGGGGTGACAGGTTGATTGGTGTAAAATTATGCTTACAACTTTTTCTCTTTCCTAATAGCTAGGATTAAAGACAGTTTTTCCTTGGGAATAATGTATCTACAGTGATACAACTTAGCATATTTTTATACAGACATATGTTAATTCTGAAACTGATGGCTAATATATTGACTCTGTATTGATGGCAATACCTATGATGAATATGTATATATGAATATCAAACATTGTATTTATTTTTAGACGAACATTTCTATGTACATACAAATATACATGTACATAGTTTTACATATGTACACACATTCAGATACAGTGAGAAAGCACAATATACCTTCATAGAGCTTGGCATATAGTTAATACTTTCTATATGGCAGAAGTAGTAATGAACTTGGCAAATTTCTTAGCTAGGGTTTTACTGCTGTAAAAAGACATCATGACTAAGGCAACTTTTATATAAATACAACATTTAATTGGACTGGCTTACAGGCTCAGATATATAGTCCATTATCATCAAGGTAGAAGTATGTCAGTGTCCAGTCAGGCACGGTGCAGGAGGAGCTAAGGATTCTACATATTTTTTTTCATTTTATTGGATTTCTTTACTTACATTTCAAATGCTATCCCCTTTCTAGTTCTCCCCTCTAGAAACCCCCTATCCTATGCCCTCTCCCCCTACCTCCATGAGGGTGCCCTTCCACCCACCCACCCACTCCTGCCTTCCAGCCCTGGCATTCCCCTACACTGGAGCATTGAACCCCTCAGACCCAAGGGCCTCTCTTCCCACTTATGTCCAATAAGGCCATCCTCTGCCTTATATGGGGCTGGAAACATGGGTTCCTCCATGTGTACTATTTGGTTGGTGGTCCAGTTCCCAGGAGATCAGAAGTGGGGGAGGTCTGGCCCATTGACACTCTTGCTCCACACCCCTTGAGGCTTCAAACCCCCTCAGCTCCTTCAGTCACTTCTCCAATTCTTCCATCAGGGATCCCGCGCTCAGAGCAATGGTTGGCTGTGAGCATCCACTTCTGTATTTGTCAGGCTCTGGCAGAGACTTTCAGGAGACAGCTATATCAGGCTCCTGTCAGCAAGCACTTCCTGGCATCCACATGTCCAGTTTTGGTGACTGTATATGGGATGGATCCCCAGGTGTGGCAGTCTTTGGATGGCCTTCCTTCAATCTCTGCTCGACACTTTGTCTCCATATTTGCTCCTATCAGTATTTTGTTCCCCCTTCTAAGAAGCACTGAAGCATTCACACTTTGGTCTTTCTTCTTGAGCGTCATGTGGTCTGTGAATTGTATCTTGGGTATACTGAACTTTTGGACTAATAGCCACTTGTCAGTGAATTGACACCATGTGTGTTCTTTTGTGACTGGGTTACTTCAGGATGATATTTTCTAGTTCTATCCATTTGCCTGGGATTCTACATCTTCTTCCAAAAGCAAACAGAAGATGCCTGCCTTCCAAGCAGCTAGGACAAAGGTATTAAACCCCACACCCACAGTGACACACCCACTCCAACAAGTCCACACCCCCTAAGAGTGCCACTACCTGGGCCAAGCATATTCAAATAATCACAGAAAATATGCGTTTATAATAGTAAGAATCATCATCATCATCATCATCATCATCATCATCATTTTTCTCAAATATAAGTATGTTTCAAGAAAAAGGAACATTTTGGGAGCTCTTCAATATTCTCCATGATCTTTGCATACTTATCATGAAAACCTGCAGAAATATACATTTTTTGTTAATCATTTCAATATTTATTCATTTATATCCCAAATCTTGCCCTTCCTCCTAAGGAAAACTCACAATATCCTTCCACTCTTGACTTTGCTTCTAAGAGGGCACCTTCCCTCCCCTTTGTATTTCCACCATCCTTGTACATCACGTTTCTGGAGGATTAGGCCCATTCTCTTCCACTGAGTCCAGACCTAGCAGCTTTCTGCTTCATATATGCTGAGGGCCTTAGTCCAGCCCTTTGCTGTTTGGTTGGTGACTCAGAGTCTGTGGACTCCACGGAGTCCTATCCATTCATATGACAGTGCTAATACCCAAATATATAAAGAACTCAAGAAGTTAGAGTATAAAAAAACCAAAAAAGAAAGAAAGAAAAGAAAAAAGACAAAAAAAGGAAAGAAAAAGAAAAGAAACCAAACAAATAAAACAATCAAAATATGGGTACAGAATTAAACAGAGAGTTCTCAAGAGAGGGATATTGAATGGTCTAGATGCATTTAAAGAAATGCTCAACATCCTAAGTCATCAGGGAAATGCAACTCAAAATGACTCTGAGATTCCTCTTTACATCAACCAAAATGGCTAAGGTCAAAGTCTCAAGTGACAGCACATGCTGAGGTACATTAACCCAGCCCCAAAAGGACATGAAGGGTATGTACTCACTTTTAAGTGGATATTAGCCAAAAAATTCAGAATACTAATGTTTTAGCACACACACACACACATACAAAAAAAGTTAAACAAGAAGGAAGGCCCAAGTGAGGATGTTTCAATCCCACTTAGAAAGGAGGGACAAATAATCATGGGAGGCAGAGAAAGGAAAGCATGGGTGACAAGGAGAACAGGGAGGCAGGGTAAGGTATGGGGAGAGATAGGAGAGTGTCACAGAGGGCCAGTAGAATGAATGGAATATGCAGCTGCCAGGGGTGGACAGTGGGCAGATTACTCACATTTCAGTATTTATTCAGAAAACCACTTTAAATGTAATGACTTACATCTAATGAAAAGAATGTGTATATTCTATATTTTTAGAATATTGCACAGGACAATTTTGAAGCTGGACAAAATGCATTCTGCATTATGATATTTCAATGAGTAAGTTTGTGCTGTTACTGTCATCATTCTTCATCATCTCAGGAGGCCTAAAAGTGGCCAATCACATGTCCACCACTGAAAGAAAACGACAACAATTAGTTTCTAAAATTGTGGAAACAGAGATCAATGGAGCTTGGCTCAAATTTGCTGTAAAAATATTTACCGATAGGCTGTGGTCAGAAAAGCTGTATCTGTGCAAGGTTAGTCACTATAGGCTCTTATTGGAGTCTTCTGCAAATCTGGGTCAGGCAGTGTCAAAAGGCAGATCCTGGTGGATACCTCTTAATAGTAAAGAGTCACAACACAACTGTGAGTATTTGGGGTCTGTCTCTGTCTGTTTCTCCTGGGTCTTCAATTTTGTATTAGTTTTTCTTAAAAGGAAAATCTTCTGAAATCTGAGTCTGTTATCGCCATAGGATCCTTGTGCTGTCCAAGTTTGATATTCTAAACAACATTAACTTTTGGATTCATGAATTTTAAAGATGAATTCAGGTTTTACCATAAAAAAGAGATTATGAAGAAAGATACCCAAAGACTTTGAGGTAAGATCACTTACATCTCCTTTCTTCTCTTTCTCTATGCAATAGAAAAGGAAGAGGTTTGAGGGCTGATAATGGGTAAGGCATGTTCCAAGAGAAAGTTGGTACAGGTAGGAGACACGGTTAAATCAAAGAAATACAGGCAGATGCATATAGAAAAATATCTTGTCTCTTGACTTTTATGAAAGGTATAGTAATAGGAATACTTTATTTGGAGGCTCAATAAAATTCTTCTGGTGTGCCCTTCAAGCTTTTTGTTTTGTTTTGTTTTGGTTTGGTTTGGTTTGGTTTGGTTTTGCCATAGGCAAAGATAAAAACACAGGAAAACAGAAAAGTAGATTATTTGAAATACAAATGATACAAAAGCAGGTTATATTTAGGAATGTATATACACACATAGCTGCATGCATATGTATATACATATGAGTGTACACTTATATGCATGCAACATTTAATGACAAAAGAGGCCTTCAATTTGAAAGAGAGGAAGAAGGTGTAGGGGGCTGATCTAGTAATGCTATGTATTAAAATAATAAATATGCCCCTAAGTTCTGGTTGCCCCTGACAAGAAGATCCTCATATACACCAAATAATGCTATTTAACCTTGCTTCCCAAGGTCATTGGCCAATAAAAGGCTAAAGTCTATAACTGGGAAATAGAGAGAGATAGGTGGGGTTTCAGTTACCTGGCTGGGAATTGCAGTTAGTGATGGGGAAGAAGAAAGGAGAAAGAGGCCCCCATGGAAGGAGATGGGCCATGAGCTCATGGCAAGAAGAAACAACACATAATAAGGGACATATGGCTGGAATAAAAGTAAGAATGGCTCTAAAACCTGCCCTAGCTAGGCTTATAACTTATAAATAAAATAACTAGATGTGTGTGTTTTATATGGACTAGCTAGAATTTGAATTTGTACTTTCAAGGAGAGGTATATGAAAGAGTTGGAGGGAAGAAGGAAAGGGAACCTGGTATAATTACATAAATATATCAAGAGTAATATACATAATAAAAATGAAACTTACAGAGGTAGCCAGTTGGAGATGGAGTAGAGAATGCATTCTGTTAAATTTCAAAAATGTTTACAGAGGAATTGAAAGTAGAACTCTGATAAGTTACCATGGCCAAACAAACAACGATAGCAGGGTTTTGATAGTTGTCTTTGTTTTGTTTTGTTTAGTTTTGTTTCGTTTCATTTTAGTTTGTTTTCTGGTGACCAGAAAAATTTAGCTTAGTGATGAGACCCAGTACGCCTATAAATGTTAATAAGTAAAATTTAACAGTAGTGTCGCAACTGTCTGTGGCCATGAATCACTGATGGGGAGGGGAGGCATACTAAACCTTGACAGCCTTCTATACGTTCAATTTAAACAAGAAATCATTTATCTTCATTTGATTTCAAGAGAAGGACTGTGAAGACGATCACTGAGCAAGACAGTGTTGATTTAATGCAACTAACATGGAAAAAACCAGAGAACCCACGAGTTGTGTCATTCCTGACAAAGAAGCTACCTTCTTCACCTTTGATTTGTTTCAGCAAAACACACTCACTCCCATCTCATAAACATCTGTTTGAGCATTTCTTTGAGATTTGATTTCATGGAGTTTTTCAGTGATACTCTTGAAACTGAATCCTTTTCAGGCCAGCCTTTTGGTATATATTAACTACTTATTAGTTTGTGTGCTCGCTTTCTGTTTCTTTGATGATTCTTTTTTTGTACAGTGATTGCAAAGTCTTTTATTTCCCCAAATCAGCTGGAGTCCAAAAAAGACATTTTAATTTTGTTAGTATTATACTAATTTGTTACTGTCTAAGCCATCAGAAATGCCTGGAGCAAGCACTTCACTCTCTAACTGTTCCTATTCATTTTATGTTTTCTCTCTAAACTCAACTGTGTCAGCTGGAGATGGGTGCATTGATAATGCTTTTTACATAAAGTGTCCATAGGAACACATAATGAAAGAAATAAGAAAGGATGGATGGGGATGAATAGTCCTTAGGGCTCTTTGCTTGTTTGGTTTTGTTTGTTTAATATTGGTTTATATTAATTAGTTGAAACTCTCTCTTTTCATACTCGTGGACACACCAAAAGCCAACATAGTTTTAATAAATATCTTAAGGGCTGTTTTATATTTTAGTTATGAGTTAAAGCAATTCTAAATTTTAGAAGTGAATGATTTATTTTCTGTGATAGCCATGAATAACAATACCATGTTTATGAGTGTTTGCATTCTGTTTCTATACAGACTGTTGAGAACATTTGAATGAACAGAAAAAACACTCTACTCAATGAAGTGGTTATCTTTAAAATGTATGAATTTGACTATACATTAACAATTATGAAGTGATGTCAAAATGTTCTAACACTACCTTAGAAGATGTCATGCTCCTTTCCTACACTTTGGTGATGTGATTGGCCTTTTCCTCTACAATCAGGTTAACACAACTGAAAACTTACAAGTGAATTGACTTTGTGATCAATGTCTCACACAAAGAATGCACGTGTTTTACTGCTAGAAATATCTTTTTAAAAAATTAATATCACGATTGTTAAATTATGATTTCTGTTAAGAATTTTCAGATTATTTTCGAATAGTAAACTTTATATAATCCCCCTGCGCCCTCTTCTAGAGTGATGCCTGAACTTTAGGATCAGGGGCTGGCTCTTCAGCTCTGCATTTTAAGTGATAGTGTTTCTTTGTAATGGCCGCCCTTTGTTACAAAGAGAAATTTCTCTCATGAAGTGTGAGGACTCTACTTATCTGTGTATATATATGGACATATATCTAGAGTACAGTTATGGATTATGCTAGATTAATAAAGAGGTAGATGTTGGCTCTTCTCCAAGATCGATGACTTCAGAATTACTTAGTAGTTAGGTAGGATTCCAGCCATAGGTATGTATTCTCTCTAGTTAAGTAGGTCTAATATTGAAGTAACCAGGGACAGTCAGTAACCGTTAATGTCTGAGGATCTGTAGGGCCCTACTGCACAACAACTCCAAAAGCGGTAACACTTCTAGCATTGTATATAAGATTTTTGCTTCCTAAAATATTGTATCTAATAGGTACATTCTACTCATTACAGAGCTAGGTGGAAATTCTCTTAAAGTCTTTTTAGACATACATATTTTAAAATAATTCTACAGTATATTATGTTTCCATAGGCTTTTTCAAAAGAGATTTAAAATTAATTTGCTCTCACCTTACTCCTTTCTCTCTGTGGTCTCCTATCACCAACAGGTTCAACCTTCCCTGTTCCCTTGTTCCCTTTAGATCCTCTATTTACTGTAATCTGTCTTGCTTCGTAGGATGTCTTCCTCCCACAGAACTTTTAACTTCGTGACTATTTAGGTTTTCCAAATGGAACACACATATGTAAAAATTAAAAAAATAAAGTGCGTGTGTATATGTGTGTGTGTGTGTGTGTGTGTGTGTGTTATATGGACACATGAATACATTTGTCCACAATAAACAGAAGAGAGTAGCAGCTGCTGTGGAGCTAGACTTGCAGGCAGTCTTGAGCTTCAGGATGTGGGTGCCAGAAACTCAGATCCTCTGATAGAGTAAGCATATGTACTAAAAAGTTTAGCAACTTCTGCTGATCATTTATTATTATTCTCCTTCTTACACTACGGTAGGTAGGAAATATTTTTAAATATTTCTTCATTCTTTTATTTGAAATTTTTTTACATACTATACATTCTGGCTATTGTCTCCCCTCCCACAACTGCTACCACATTTTCCCTATTTTCTAAATGGAGAATTTCTCTATCTTATTTAAAATAAACAGGCATCTAGAAATAATAATAATAAAAAAAGATAAAATAAAAACAAACAAACTTGAATAGAAAACAAAGAATAAAAAGAGAAAAAAAAGAACCAAAGGAAAATACACAGTAAACACATCCAGGGACAGGGCCCCACACAATCATGCATGCTTAAATCCCATATAAATCACAGAAGTAAGCCGGGCGGTGGTGGTGCACGCCTTTAATCCCAGCACTTGGGAGGTGGAGGCAGGAGGATTTCTGAGTTTGAGGCCAGCCTGGTCTACAAAGTGAGTTCCAGGACAGCCAGGGCTACACAGAGAAACCCTGTCTCGAAAAAACAAAAAAACAATAAATAAATAAATAAATCACAAAAGTAGGATTTATATTTATCCACAAAGACCAATGAGGATTAAAAATGAAATAAGCAAAAGAAAAAACTCTGAAATATATTGTTTGGTTTGTTATGCTTAGGTCATTTAACTCTGAGCATTTGGTGTTCCCTTAAGAATTGTTTTGTGTCTGGTTTTATGTGGAGATCTTTGATCCACTTAGAATTGAGCTTAGTGCAAGGAGATAAGGATGGGTCAATTTGCATTCTTCTGCATGTTGACCTCCAGCTGAGCCAGCACCATTTGTTGAAAAGGCTATCTTTTTTCCACTGGATGGTTTTAGCTCCTTTGTCAAAGATCAAGTGACCATAGGAGTGTGGATTCATTTCTGGGTCTTCAATTCTGTTCCATTGATCTACATGTCTGTTACTGTACCAATACCATGCAGTTTTTAACACTATTGCTCTGTAGTACAGCTTGAGGTCCGGGATACTGATTCCCCCAGAGGTTCTTTTACTCTTGAGAATAGTTTTAGCTATTCTGGGTTTTCTGTTATTCCAGATGAATTTTTGAATTGCTCTTTCTAACTCTATGAAGAATTGAGTTGGGATTTTGATGGGGATTGCATTGAATCTGTGTATTACTTTTGGTAAGATGCTCATTTTTACTATATTAATCCTGCCAATCCATGAGCATGGCAGATTTTTCCATCTTCTGAGGTCTTCTTCAATTTCTTTCTTCAGAGACTTGAAGTTCTTGTCATACAGATCTTTCACTTGTTTGGTTAGCGTCATGCCAAGATACTTAATATGGTTTGTGGCTATCGTAAAGGGTATTATTTCTCTTACTTCTTTCTCAGCCTGCTTATCCTTTGAGTATAGGAACTAATAGAAGGGAAACTAGGGAAGAACCTTGAACATATGGGCACAGGGGAGAATTTCCTGAACAGAACTCCAATAGCTTATACTCTAAGATCAAGAATAGACAAATGGGACCTCATTAAATTACAAAGTTTTTGCAAGGCAAAAGACACCGTCAAAAAGACAAAGCGGCAACCAACTAACTGGGAAATGATCTTTACCAACCTTACATCCGACAGAGGGCTAATATCCAAGATATACAAAGAACTCAAGAAGTTAAACTCCAGAGAGGCAAGTAACCCTATTAAAAAATGGGGTACAGAGCTACACAAAGAGTTCTCACCTGAAGAATATCTAATGGCTGAGAAGCACCTAAAGAGATGTTCATCATCCTTAGTCATTAGGGAAATGCAAATCAAAACAACCCTGAGATTCCATCTCACACCAGTCAGGATGGCTAAGATCAAAAACACAGGAGACAGCAGTTGTTGGCGAGGATGTGGAGAAAGAGGAACACTCCTCCACTGCTGGTGGAATTGCAGGCTGGTACAATCACTCTGGAAAGCAGTCTGGCGGCTCCTCAGAAAACTGGGCATGACACTTCCGGAGGATCCGGCTATACCACTCCTGGGCATATACCCAGAGACTTTACGTGCATGCAATAAGGACACATGCTCCACTATATTCATAGCAGCCTTATTTATAATAGCCAGAAGCTGGAAAGAACCCAGATGTCCCTCAACGGAGGAATGGACTCAGAAGATGTGGTATATTTACACAATGGAATACTACTCTGCAATTAAAAACAATGAATTCACGAAATTCCTAGGCAAATAGTCAGAACTGGAAAATATCATCCTTAGTGAGGTAACCCAATCACAAAAGATCACACATGGTATGCAGTCACTGATAAGGGGATATTGACCCAGAATCTCAGAATACCCTAGACACAATCAGCATATCAATAGATTTCTAAAAAGATGGAAGGAGAGACCCCTGGTCCTGGAAAGACTGGATGTAGGGGAACGCCAGGACAGAGTAATGAGAGGGGGTTGAACGGAGAAAAGAGGGAGGGAAGGGGGCTTATGGGACTTTCGGGGAGGGAGGAAACGGGAAAGGGCAAGTGATTTGGAATGTAAATTAAAAAAAATAAAATAAAAAAAAAAGAATTGTTTTGTGTACCCACTGAGACTCCATTGGGGAAAAAAAAACCTAATTTTCCCTTGCAAATGGTTGTCAATTGGTTATAGCTTCATTGTTAGGGACAAGGACACATGCCCACTTCCCCTCAGCCCTAGCAGTACATCTAGCTTTGACCTGTGCAGGCTGACAGTCTCTGTGAGTTTATAATATATTTTTACACATGGAAGGTTTTTCTTACATATACTTTTATCAGTCTTATCTCTTGTTGGTTGGTAAGCACTTTTCTTCTCTTAATTTAGAATGCGATCTTTTTGTTTTATTTTTTTTTTTGCTTCTTACCAAAATCTCTCTTGAGAAGGAAGTGTTTGTTTTTGTTTTAGTCATTGTGGTCCCTTGATTTACATATAGATCACAAGTGAATGTGTGTTATATCAAACCTCTCTCCATTTGTTCCGCCTGTTCTGAGTAGGCATACAGCAGGTAGTGAGTGATCAAGACTATGACTCAGATTCTATCTTTTCTGTAATGGTTTTTGAAAACATACAGGCAAACAATCTTCCCTGGGCAATAGCAAGGATTCAGTGCAATTCCCAGACTTAAGATTGTTCTGTTTCTTCAAGGATATTTAAGGGTAGATCGAAGGGGTTTATATTTAAAACTGAAAAACAGTGCAGAAATGATCTTATCACCAGACCAAAATCTCTTTACCTGTCGCTGGTACTCTGCACCAAACTCTGAGGTCTGATCTTTGAATCTCTAAAGCCTGGAACACTTAATGGCATACAATAGCCATTCAGTAAATATTTGCAGAATGAGCCTTACCACTGAAAGGCTGTGAATTGACTTTATGTCTATCTCTGCATGCTGCCAGTTTATGAACGCAGTGAATGCCTCAGATCTTCCAGATAAGTATCCCCTGAGTAAGACCTGAATTCTCTGTATAAACATATGTGGAAGATAAAGCTTACACAAATAAACAGGGAAGGAAGAGAGAATCAATGTCCCTTTCATACAGAGAAACCTGTCTTCACTTTGTTATGCTGCAGTGAGTCAAATATACTGAGTTCCTTTGGTATCTGTTATTCCAGAGAGACTTTTGGTCGCCCACCCTCTTCTGAAACCTGAAAGGCAGCATTCAGGAAGTAGAAAAAATGTAATTGCTTCCAGAAGAACTACCATTATTGTACTATTACAAAACTAAGGAAATTCCACTAAAATTAAAACCAATTTAATGTCTTTAACTCTTCTTAGAGAACTACGAATTTGATTAAAGTTAAAGCTGGGAAATTGAAGAGATATGTAGAATGTTATAGAGCTCTAAATAAGATGTTTATTCTCTAATTTTACCTGCTGCATTAAAATATGGAAAATTAAATAAATATCATGTAAAATATTTGCAAATATTTTATAAAATAATCAGAACTTTTATTATAATCATGTAAAATATAATGCTTATGTCTGAAAGTTTTTCTTAATAAGAAATGTCTTATTTTATGTTTATTTAGACTCACATACTGTTGGTATGCAGATTTTTATTAGAACTGTTTTATTTTAACACAATTTAGTACAAATCAATTTGAGTGAAAATCAACAGATGTTATAACGTGTTGACCATCATTCACAAGGAAATGGGTTAGTTGGCTTGAAGTAAGTTAAATAATGGAGTGAATATCTATTTGTAAAATGATGACAGTATAAGCACTGTAGTAATGCAAATCATTATATATATTTTCTCTTTAAATTGAATATAAATATAGCAGCCGTGCTATATCTGTTTTAGTATATCCATTTTAGTATAAGAAGGACTAGGGCTTAGAGCATTACTCAGCATAAATGAAGTTCCAATGAAAGCTTAAGGACTAGATTTTAATTCCCAGCTGAAGTGGAAAGCTCTGGTTTCTTTGGAAAGTCAATTACATCAAAACATGTTTTACCTGGTCACACAGGTGAAAGTATGTTTTGCTAAAGGAAACATCTAAAGGAATGTTTTCCTGAAGCAGACACAGGTGAAATGATGTTTTGCTATATCAGACATGAAAAACAACATGTGATGTTTAGAAGAAATATAGATATGAGCCACAGACAATGGGAGCTCAAGCATTTGTTCAACTTCCTCTACCTTGTTAGGCTTTGAAGCTGAAACAAGTGTATTGGTTCACCTTACATTCCATAGCTGTGCTTCGCTCGTGGTGAAGTTAGAATTTAAACCACAGGTGCAAGGATATAAGATAAAATATTGACTGGGTTTTTCTGTACAAAACTTCAAGGACAACTTATTTATGGTTTCTAATTCTCCATGAACTTGTAAGCTAGTAAAACATGATGATTGTTTAGCCAGATAATTACTCCTAGTGGATATGCATGTAGACATTCTCTCTTATAAATCTCTTTATGACCTGAATTTATATGAAACTTGTAGTGCGCTTTTTAGCATGTGATCAGTCATATAAGTGCTGAGACAAGCCTTCTTTCCTCCCCTTTTTCTTCCCTAGACTTTAACTTGGAGCCTCCCAATTCCTGCAGAGAGAAAACAGAGGCTACTTTACCCAGCCTCACACTGTTTCACTATGAGGAGCTAAACTGGAGACTGCAGCTTCTAGTTTCAGAGGAACTCAGACAGGCAGATCAACTGTGGAAGCAAAGTAACTTACACTTATGATGGGCAAACATTTTATTATTATAATTGTTAGGGTTAGGTAATCTAAGACCTCATTAATGGGTGCCGTGATGCTCCAGATGGGTTGCATTCTTTTGTCATGAATTTTTAACCACAGGATGGGCTGCCCAGCACAGGTGGCCTATCCTGAGATAAGATATCTCCCATTCAGGTGGCTATTTTTAAGCTGTGGAGAATTTTATTTTCTTGTTCCTGGATTTTGGGGTCAACTTCTGGAACAAATGGTTTACGGTCTAGTTACTGAGTAGAGATAAAATGGAATACGAAGGTCCTGTGAGAAGGGGATTGCAACCCCATAGGACAAACAACACTGTCAAATAAGCCAGATCCCTCAGAGCTCCCAGAAACTAAGCCATCAACCAAGGGGTATACATTGGCTGGGATGGTGGCATCCTGGGCACAAATGTAGCAGAAAACTGCCTTGTCTGGCCTCAGGGGTAGAAGATGTAATTAATCCTGAGGAAAATTGATGCCCCAAAGAAGAGAGATTCTGGTGAGGGTGAAGAGGGGGTGGGATGGTGAGAGAGCACCCTCTCAAAGGCAGGGGGCAGGAATGATGGGTAACTCGGGGAGGGGGGATCAAGAAGTGGGGCAGCATTTTGAATGTAAATAAATAAAATAATTTAATTTAAAAACAAAAAGAAAAGGAAAAAGATGATTACCTGGGTTTGTAATTCTAGAAGTAGAAGATAGAGACAGGGTAGAGTCTGAAGACCCCAAGTTAGGCTGCTGAGCCAAAAACCAAATTTCAACTTCACTGAAGAACCCTGTCTCAGAGGAGTAAGGCAGAGTGTATATAACAAGCAACAAGTGTTGTACACTGAACTACATAACCTGCATACACACATAACACAACATACCACAAAACATATGACATTACACATAAAAAATAATCTAGTTTACTTATATAGACTATCATTTAAATATGACTACATTAGCAAAATAAAAATGTGAGTCTACTCAATTACGATCAAAATTATTTTTAATTATTTCATTTTTGAGGTTATACTTACAGTTTTTCTCCATAGCTTTACTGAATGCTTCTCTACTCTTGCAGATTCATTGTTTCCTCCCTTAAATTGTTAAGGCAATTTAAATTGAGATTTAAATTCTGAATCTGTACAATGTAAATTGTATGTGTGTTTTTCTCTTTCTTTCTCTTTCTTTCTTTCTTTCTTTCTTCTTTGTTTTTTTTTTTTTTGAGAAGGTGTCTGATCATGTAGTTCTGTTTATCCTGGAACTAGAACTCAGAGTGTAGACCAGGCTGGCCTCTAAAGGCGACCAGCCTTTACAATGGCTGTCATGTAATTTTTAAGACTAAACATTTGGCACTAATAACCACTTTCTGTGCTTTAATCTGGGGAAGATTATTTCTCTTGCTTGCCTCATTTCTTATCAACCTATAGTTCTTTGTATAAGGTTAATGCTTCCTAAGGCAGTCCATCTTACCCATATTAGTATACTTATTGTGTTCTTTTTTTCAGATCACCCATGTGATCACATGTGGTCACACATATTTTACAATTTTTTTTCAGATTTTACATCTATATTTATTTTCTACATTAAACATGCAAATCATTAAACATGACAATTACATTCTACTACATGTCTTTTATGTACTGTTTCTTAATTCAGAGTGAGATTTTGCCATTCTTATCCCTTACCAGAAAATCAGAAGGAAACTACATTATGTAAAAAGAAATTGGTTTACAATACATTTGCTTTCCACTCGTGTCTTATTTTTTTCCTGGTGTTGTCAGATTTTGACTCCACACATGCCGTTCATATTCTTAACATAAGCTTATGCATCTTCAGTGTTTGGCCAAGATTGTTTTCATAACCACTTAGTCCATGTGCAATTCACTTACATTACAGTATATTATGTCCTTATTCTCTGAAGAGAGAAACTTCTAACTACATGTTGAAAATATTAGCAGATGTATCATTTATATGTACAGATTTTACATAAAATATTATATTCAAAACTAGATATCTTTGACATTTAAAATTAAATCATTTCAATTTTTTCCAGAAGTATTATCTATCTTGGTTTTTAAAGATGTTCTAATGATTTGTATGATTTGGTAAAATAAAACTGAAAACTAACATGGAATATTATAGATGTTTTTCATTTTTTGTGCCTATTTAATTTAAATTTCAAGTCTTGGAAAAAGAGTTCTATTTTTTGCAGATGCTTGAAATTTACAGCTAATTAATTGTAATTAGTTTCTTAATGTAATTGTAATTATATTAGACTAGATTATATAGGAATTTTAGCAAAAATGACATTATTGAATTACTATGGTAATATCTTATGATCATAGATTTTACACACATTTGCCTGGTGGGGATATGTGTGTCACTGTACACTTGTTGGTCATATGACAAGTTGAGTCTTTCTTAACATCTAATACTTTCCAGTGATTCTACCATAGTCATCAGTATTAGCAGCAAGTGCTTTAAACTATAGTGTCAACTGATAGATGGTTAGATGAACAAAAATATTATATAAGTCATCCCCATCAATTTTCAGTTAATATTAAAATTTGTAGAAATACTAATACTGACCATTAAAATGAGTTCAATTACTTTAAATATATCTTTAATCTACAAAAAGAGGTCAAATTACTTGTAACTTATAAAACTCATTCTTTTATTCGAAATTCAAAAAATAATAGCTAATTCTTGTACTGATTCAAGAACAGAAAACAAGAACTCAGCAAAGGCTTGCTGTCTCTTTCTTTCAGGAGAAGAAAGAAAACTTATGTGTGCTTCAAAGTGTCTTTGTACTTAACTCATAGTGGCTTCAAACATTAGGTTCTTTTCCCTTCGCATCCAGAGTGTAATCATAGAGACATGTACTTGTACCATAACATATCTAAATATATTTGAAGAAATTTCAACATATTACCCTATTATCCAGAAAGCTTGCAGTATATTTTATAGCAAGATATTTTAAAGTACAACCTAGACTATTAATTAAAAAGAGCATTGAATTATCATTGCCCTCATGACACCTGTATATTACCTTTTAATATGATCTAAAAATGTTGCTTTGAGAATGAACTATACTTCTGTTTCATTCTGCTTTCTGTTGTCATATACTAGTCCAGAATAATTCCGCAGACCTGTATAGAATTGAACTTTGTGAAAATTTTAAATTTGCATCTACAGACATGATGCTGTGGCCTTTGATTAGAGAATGATAGGTGAAATATAGTTCTGATTCCACTCTCTGATGATTAATTTTGCTTACATGACTTAGGCAGCAAATGAAGATTGAATATCTTAACTATGATGTTACATTTTTTCTATTATCAGATGCTTATTGTGAAATTGAGTATAACCAATTTTATATTAATTTATCTATTGTCTAACTTGTTTCATCTCAGGCTCATCATTCATCATTATTTGCAACAGATGATAGTTCATTAAAATTATTTTCAAAAATGTTCAAATTACTGTATGTTGGTGATAAATATTTCTACCTTACAACTCTGTTCTTTAGATTGAGTTCCATTTTTCTCTTGATTCATCAATGAAAAATGCTGTCAAAATAAAAAAAATGGTATAAACTATAAAAATATAAACATACTAGGCAATGAAATTTGATCTTTGTAGTTCCCATGTTTTCAAGGAGTGTTTGGGTTTACAACTCTTTTCACATTTTATCATCATGCTTTCTTCTGATAGACAACCTCAGACAAAATTGTTCAGATTTTTGTTCAATTTGTGTATATGTCTAAATTCAATTATATTCTCTTGTTTCAATTCTTTCAGTAAGTTTGTTTTGATGTCTCTCTATGTAGACTTCTGTCTCTTTACTTTCTTTTCAATTTAATGAAAGACTCATAGACATAGACAATTCACAACTTATTACTTGGCTTACATTTGGTGAATATTATACCATTTCCATTTCAAACTACTATAAAAATATTAGTTTGGAACTTCACATACAAGTTTTACAGAGTTTGTATATTTACATTTTAAACATTAAATGGGAAATAAAATTAGCAGAAAAAATCCAAGTGAGAATTTAAATACATAGTAGAGTATCTGTATAAATAGTAATTACATTCAAATATGATTTTAAAAATTATAGCTTAATGTTGTTATCTTACAATTTAATAAAGACCAAATTAGCTAACATCAACATTTAATTTCAGCAGCTATGTTGTCATTCAATAAAGAGATAAGAGATTAAATGAATGTATAAATACATCACTCACAGTTATCTAGATATTTTTGTAAAAGATGAATAATAATTTCAAGGTATTTATAAAAAAAATTTTAAATAAGTAGTCTATATATTTCTTTAATCAATAGAATGAACACTGAATGGGGATATAATATTCTGAGATTTTTTTTATTAAGAATATAAAAAGTTTACTTTGAAAATTTGCATTCTTGCAGTTGTTTATAACCTCCCAACAGAAAAAAAAAAGATAATATAGATTGGGTCTTGGGCGGCTTGTGTGTATGCGGCTCCCAAGTGCTGGGCTGATCTGCAGTAACCAGCTCACCAGCTCTGCTGTGGGACTTCTGCCTGGCAGAGGGACCCCGCACTGGGCGGGAGCCTACCAGCTTCCCTTCTGCTACCTCTGTTCCGGTAGACTGCACTGAAGAGAAAGGTACCCAGGGTCTCCCCAATATAACATCACTTGGGACACGGCCTGTTGGGGCTTCCGCCTGCTCCCAAGAACGGGACAGCGCTGTGGTCATCTGGGTGCCAGATCTGCAGGCCATCACCTCTGCAGGGTGAGCAGCGCCTCGGAGAGAGTGCAGAGCTGCCATCTTTGCTCGAGTGGCCGGGAAGTTGGGACTGCCAGGCTCTGATACAGACAGGCATAATATCTCTTGGGTCTCAGCGGATTGTGTGTACGTGGCTCCCAAGAGCTGGGCAGATCTGCAGTAACCAGCATGCTAGCTCTGCTGTGGGACTTCTGCCTGGCAGAGGGACACTCCCTCCCCCCCCCATTAGAGATCACACACTCCTGCACAGGGCAGGAGCCTACCAGCCTCCCTTTGGCGACCTCTGCTCCAGGAATCCACTAGGCTGAGCATTTGGATGTGCAAGGCCTCCCCAATATAAGATCACTTGGGGCAAGGCACATTAGGGCTCCAAAGTCACTCAGGAGCAGGCAGGCCCCAGAAATCGGTGCCAGGGGAATCTTGGTAATCCAGGGGGGGCAGAAATAGCTTTGCAGGCTCACAGGAGGTCCAACCAACAGCCAGTGACATCAGGACCAACTAACATCAGAGGTATCCAGATGGCAAAAGGCAAACGAAGGAATGTTACTAACAGAAATCAAAGAAATATGGAACCATCCGAACTCAACTCTCCAACAGCAGCAAGTCCTGGATACCCCACCACACCCGAAAGACAAGATCTGGATTTAAAATCACTTCTCATGATGCTATTAGAGGATCACAAGAAGGACACAAATAAATCTAATAAAGAATTACAGGAGACCATGAATCAACGGTTAGAAGCCCTTACAAAGGAAACACAAAAATCGCTTAGAGAAATGCATGAGAACATGGATCAAAAGATGGAGGCGCACAAGGAGACAACACAAAAATCACTTAACGAGAAGAATCAACGGGTAGATGCACTCACAAAGGAATCACAAAAATTGCATAAAGAAATGCAGAAGAATATGGGTCAACAGACGGATGCCCATAAGGAGGCAACACAAAAATTGCTTAAAGAAATGAATCAACGGATAGACGCCCTTACAAAGGAAACACGAGAACTGCTTAAAGAAATGCAGGAGGCAATGGATCAACAGATGGAAGCCCATGAGGAGGAAACACAAAAATCGCTTAGAGAAATACAGGAGAACTTGGGTCAACAGGCAGAAAACCTGAAAGAGGAAATGCAAAAATACCTTAAAGAAATACAGGAAAATACAAACAAACAAGTGAAGGATCTCAGCAAATCTATCCAGGATCTAAAAAAGGAAGTAGAAACAACTAAGAAATCACAAAGGGAGAAAACTTTGGAGATAGAAAACCTTGAGAAGAAACAAGGAGTCATAGATGCAAACATCAACAATAGAATACAAGAGATGGAAGAAAGAATCTCAGGTGCTGAAGATTCCATAGAAAACATCAACTCAACAGTCAAAGAAAATGCAAAATGCAAAAAACGTGTAACCCAAAACATCCAGGAAATCCAGGACACAATGAGAAGACCAAACCTAAGGATTATAGGTATAGATGAGAGTGAAGATTTGCAACTTAAAGGGCCAGTAAACATCTTCAACAAAATTATGGAGGAAAACTTCCCTAACCTAAAGAGAGAGATGCCGATGAACGTACAAGAAGTCTACAGAACTCCAAACAGACTGGACCAGAACAGAAATACCTCCCGTCACATAATAATCAAAACACCAAATGTTCTAAACAAAGAAATAATACTAAAAGCAGTAAGAGAAAAGGGCCAAGTAACATACAAAGGAAGACCTATCCAAATCACATCAGACTTCTCACCAGAGACTATGAAAGCCAGAAGATCCTGGGCAGATCTCATGCAGACACTAAGAGAGCACAAATACCAGCCTAGACTACTATACCCAGCAAAACTCTCAATCAACATAGATGGAGAGACCAAGATATTCCATGATAAAACCAAATTTTCACAATATCTTTCCACAAATCCAGCCCTGCAACGGATAATAGGTGGAAACCTCCAATACAGGGAGAGAAACAACACCCTGGAAAAAATGAGATAATAACCTTCTTGAATCAAACCCAAAAGTAGATAACCACTCAAACATAAAGATAGCGTCAAGAACGGCAAATGGCAATAATCACTATGCCTTAATCTCTCTTAATATCAATGGTCTCAATTCCCCAATTAAAAGACATAGACTAGCAGACTGGATACGTAAACAGGACCCAGCATTTTGCTGCATGCAGGAAACGCACCTCAGTGTCAAAGACAAACACTACCTCAGAGTAAAAGGCTGGAAAACAATTTTACAAGCAAATGGCCCCAAGAAACAAGCCGGAGTAGCCATCCTAATATCAGATAAAATTGATTTTCAACCTAAAGTCATCAAAAAAGACACAGAAGGACACTACACACTGATCAAGGGAAAAATCCACCATCAAGAACTCTCAATTCTGAATATCTATGCTTCAAATGCAAGGGCACCCTCATTCGTAAAAGAAACTTTACTAAAATTCAAAGCACACATCGCACCGCACACAATAATAGTGGGTGACTTTAACAACCCGCTCTCTGAAATGGATCGTTCAGGAAAGCAGAAAGTAAACAGGGACATAGTGAATCTAATTGAAGCCTTGGACCAAATGGAACTAACAGATATATATAGAACATTTCATCCTAGAGCTAAAGAATACACCTTCTTCTCAGCACCTCATGGTACCTTCTCCAAAATTGACCATATAATTGGTCACAAATCAGACCTCAACAGATATAAGAAGATAGAAATAATCCCATGTCTCCTATCAGATCACTATGGAATAAGGGTGGTCTTCAATGGCAACAAAAACAAAAGAAAACCCATGTACACAAGGAGGCTGAACAATGCTCTACTCAATGATAACATGGTCAAGGTGGAAATAAAGAAAGAAATCAAAGACTTTTTGAAAGTTAATGAAAATAAAGACACAACATACCCTAATTTATGGGACACAATGAAAGCAGTGCTAAGAGGAAAATTCATAGCCCTGAGTGCCGCCAAAAAGAAACGGGAGACAGCATACACTAACAGCTTAATGGCACACCTGAAAGCCCTGGAACAAAAAGAAGCAAATACACCAAAGAGGAGTAGAAGGCAGGAAATCATCAAACTCAGGGCTGAAATCAATCAAGTAGAAACAAATAAAACCATACAAAGAATCAACAAAACGAGGAGTTGGTTCTTTGAGAAAATCAACAAGATAGATAAGCCCTTAGCCAGACTAACCAGAGGGCACAGAGATAGTATCCAAATTAATAAAATCAGAAACGAAAAGGGAGAGATAACAACAGAAACTGAGGAAATTCAAAAAATCATCAGATCCTACTACAAAAACCTGTATTCAACACAACTAGAAAATCTTGAGGAAATGGACAATTTCCTTGACAGATACCAAATACCAAAATTAAATCAGGATCAAATAGACCATCTAAACCATCCTATAACCCCTGAAGAAATAGAAGTTGTCATTGGAAGTCTTCCAACCAAAAAAAGCACAGTCCAGATGGTTTTAGCGCAGAGTTCTATCAGACCTTCAAAGAAGACCTAACACCAATACTCTTCAAACTATTAAACAAAATAGAAACAGAAGGAACACTACCCAACTCGTTCTATGAAGCCACAATTACACTGATACAAAAGCACACAAATATTCGACAAAGAAAGAGAATCTCAGGCCAATCTCTCTTATGAATATCGATGCAAAAATACTCAATAAAATTCTTGCCAACCAAATCCAAGAACACATCAAAACGATCATTCACTACGATCAAGTAGGCTTCATCCCAGGGATGCAGGGATTGTTCAATATAAGGAAATCCATCAATGTAATCCACTATATAAACAATCTCAAAGAAAAAAAACACATGGTCATCTCATTAGATGCTGAGAAAACATTTGACAAAATTCAGCATCCTTTCATGCTAAAGGTCTTGGAAAGATGAGGAATTCAAGGCCCATATGTAAACATAGTAAAAGCAATTTACAGCAAACCGGTAGCCAGCATCAATCTAAATGGAGAGAAACTTGAAGCAATCCCACGAAAATCAGGGACTAGACAAGGCTGCCCTCTCTCTCCATATCTTTTCAATATAGTACTTGAAGTTCTAGAGAGAGTAATTAGACAAAAGGAGGTCAAAGGGATACAAATTGGAAAGGAGGAAGTCAAACTCTCACTATTTGCAGACGATATGATAGTATACTTAAGCGACCCAAAGAACTCCACCAGAGAACTCCTACAGCTGATAAACAACTTCCGCAAAGTGGCCGGATATAAAATCAACTCAAGCAAGTCAGAAGCCTTCCTATACTCAAAGGATAAGCAGGCTGAGAAAGAAGTAAGAGAAAAGATACCCTTCACAATAGCCAAAAACCATATAAAGTATCTTGGCATGACTCTAACCAAACAAGTGAAAGATCTGTATGACAAGAACTTCAAGTCTCTGAAGAGAGAAATTGAAGAAGACCTCAGAAGATGGAAAAATCTGCCATGCTCATGGATTGGCAGGATTAATATAGTAAAAATGAGCATCTTACCAAAAGTAATACACAGATTCAATGCAATCCCCATCAAAATCCCAACTCAGTTCTTCATAGAGTTAGAAAGAGCAATTCAAAAATTCATCTGGAATAACAGAAAATCCAGAATAGCTAAAACTATTCTCAAGAGTAAAAGAACCTCTGGGGGAATCAGTATCCCGGACCTCAAGCTGTACTACAGAGCAATAGTGTTAAAAACCGCATGGTATTGGTACAGTAACAGACATGTAGATCAATGGAACAGCATTGAAGACCCAGAAATGAATCCACACTCCTATGGTCACTTGATCTTTGACAAAGGAGCTAAAACCATCCAGTGGAAAAAAGATAGCCTTTTCAACAAATGGTGCTGACTCAGCTGGAGGTCAACATGCAGAAGAATGCAAATTGACCCATTCTTATCTCCTTGCACTAAGCTCAATTCTAAGTGGATCAAAGATCTCCACATAAAACCAGACACACTGAAACTAATAGAAAAGAAACTAGGGAAGAACCTTGAACATATGGGCACAGGGGAGAATTTCCTGAACAGAACTCCAATAGCTTATGCTCTAAGATCAAGAATAGACAAATGGGACCTCATTAAATTACAAAGTTTTTGCAAGGCAAAAGACACTGTCAAAAAGACAAAGCGGCAACCAACTAACTGGGAAATGATCTTTACCAACCTTACATCCGACAGAGGGCTAATCTCCAATATATACAAAGAACTCAAGAAGTTAAACTCCAGAGAGGCAAGTAATCCTATTAAAAAATGGGGTGCAGAGCTACACAAAGAGTTCTCACCTGAAGAATATCTAATGGCTGAGAAGCACCTAAAGAGATGTTCATCATCCTTAGTCATTAGGGAAATGCAAATCAAAACAACCCTGAGATTCCATCTCACACCAGTCAGGATGGCTAAGATCAAAAACACAGGAGATAGCAGTTGTTGGCGAGGATGTGGAGAAAGAGGAACACTCCTCCACTGCTGGTGGAATTGCAAGCTGGTACAACCACTCTGGAAAGCAGTCTGGCGGTTCCTCAGAAAACTGGGCATGACACTCCCAGAGGATCTGGCTATACCACTCCTGGGCATATACCCAGAGGCTTTACCTGCATGCAATAAGGACACATGCTCCACTATGTTCATAGCAGCCTTATTTATAATAGCCAGAAGCTGGAAATAACTCAGATGTCCCTCAACGGAGGAATGGATTCAGAAGATGTGGTATATCTACACAATGGAATACTACTCTGCAATTAAAAACAATGAATTCACGAAATTCCTAGGCAAATGGTCAGAACTTGAAAATATCATCCTTAGTGAGGTAACCCAATCACAAAAGAACACACATGGTATGCAGTCACTGATAAGGGGATATTGACCCAGAATCTCGGAATACCCTAGACACAATCCGCATATCAATAGATTTCTAAGAAGATGGAAGGAGAGACCCCTGGTCCTGGAAAGACTGAATGTAGGGGAACGCCAGGACAGAGTAACGAGAGGGGGTTGAATGGAGAAAAGAGGGAGGGAAGGGGGCTTATGGGACTTTCGGGGAGGGAGGAAACGGGAAAGGGGAAGTGATTTGGAATGTAAATTAAAAAAATAAAATAAAATAAAAAAAAATTCAAAGAAAAAATACCACATGGTCATTTCATTAGATGCTGAAAAAGCTTTTGACAATATTCAGCATCCCTTCATGATAAAAGTGTTGGAGAGATCAGGAATTTAATGCCAATACCTAAACATAGTGAAAACAATATACTGTAAACCAGTAACTAATATCAAACTAAATGGAGAGAAACTTGAAGCATTCCCACTAAAATCGGGGACTAGACAAGGCTGCCCACTCACTTCCTATGTGTTCAGTACAGTACTTGAAATCCTAGTCAGAGCAATTAGACAACAAAAGGACTCCAAAGGAATACAAATTGGAGGGGAAGGAATCCAAGTATCGCTATTTGCCGATGATGTGATCATATACTTAAGAGACCCCAAATATTCTGCCAGAGAACTTCTACAGCTGATAAACAACTTCAGCAAAGTGTCTGGAAATAAAATTAACTCAAACAAATTAGTAGCCTTCCTCTACTCAAATGATAAACAAGCTGAGATAGAAATTAGGGAAATTACATCCTTCACAATAGTCACAAATAATATTACATACCTTGGTGTGACTCTAACAAAGCAGGTAAAAGAATTGTATAACAAGAACTTCAAGCCTCTGAGGAAAGAAATCGTAGAAGATCTCAGAAGTTGGAAGGATCTCACATGCACATGGATTCAAAGGTTAATATAGTAAAAATGTCCATCTTGCCAAAATCAATCTACAGACTCAATACAATCCCCATCAAAATTCAAAATCAATTCTTCATAGAGCTAGAAAGAGCAATCTGCAAATTCATTTGGAATAACAAAAAACACAGCATAGCAAAAACAATTCTCCAGAACAAAAGCTCTACTGGGGGAATCATCATCCCTGAACTCAAGCTCTACTACAGAGCAATAGTGATAAAAACTGTATGGTATTGGCTCGGAAGGAAAGAAGAAAAGAAGGAAGGAAAGAAGGAAGGAAGGAAGGAAGGAAGGAAGGAAGGAAGGAAGGAAGGAAGGAAGGAAGGAAGGAAGACCAGTGGAATAGAATTGAAGACCCAGATATGAACCCACACACCTATGGTCACTTGATATTTGACAAATGAGCTAAAAACATCCAGTGGAAAAAAGACAGCATTTTAAAAAATGGTGCTGGATCAACTGGAGGTCAGCATGCAGAAAAATGCAAATTGACCCATTCTTATCTCCTAGTACAAAGCTCAAATCCAAGTGGCTAAAGGACCTGTACATAAAACCAGATACACTGAAGCTTATAGAGGAGAAATTGGGGAAGAACCTTGAACATATGGGCACAGGGGAAAATTTCCTGAATAGAACACCAACGGCTTATGTCTAAGAACAAGAATCAAAAAATGGGACATCATAAAACTGCAAAGCTTCTGTAAGGCAAAGGACACTGTCAATAGGACAAAATGGCAACCAACAGATTGGGAAACGATCTTTACCAATCCTACATCTGATGGAGAGATAATATCCAATGTATACAAAGAATTCAAGAAGTTAGACTCCAGAATGTCAAATAGTGCTATTAAAAAAATGGAGTACAGAGCTAAACAGGGAATTTTCAACTGAGGAAACTCGAATGGCTCTGAAATACCTAAAGAAATGTTCAGCATCCTTAGTTATCAGGGAAATGCAAATCAAAACAACCCTGAGATTCCACCTCACACCAGTCAGAAAGGCTAAAATGAAAAAACTCAGGTGACAGAAGGTGCTGGAGAGGATGTGGAGAAAGAGGAACACTTCTCTATTGCTGGTGGGATTGCAAGCTAATAAAACTTCTCTGGAAATCACTTTGGTGGTTCCTCAGAAAACTTTACCCAGCTATACCACTCCTGGGCATATACCCAGAAGATGCTCCAACATGTAATTTGGACACATGCTCCACTATGTTCATAGCAGCCTTATTTATACTAGCCAGAAGCTGGAAAGAACCCAGTTGTCCTTCAACAGAGGAATGGATACAGAAATTGTGGTATATATACACAATGGAATACTATTCCGCTATTAAAAACAATGAATTCATGAAATTCTTAGGCAAATGGATGGAACTAGAAAGTATCATCCTGAGCAAGGTAACCCAATCACAAAAGAATGCATATGGTATGCACTCACTGATAAATTTCTATTAACCGAAAACTCAAAATAAACATGTTCCATTCACAGACCACAGGAAGCTCAAGAAAAGGAAAGCAGCTTGGCGGTTCCTCAGAAAACTGGGCATGACACTCCCGGAGGATCTGGCTATACCACTCCTGGGCATATACCCAGAGGCTTTCCCTTCATGCAATGAGGACACATGCTCCACTATGTTCATAGCAGCCTTATTTATAATAGCCAGAAGCTGGAAAGAACCCAGATGTCCCTCAACGGAGGAATGGATTCAGAAGATGTGGTATATTTACACAATGGAATACTACTCTGCAATTTAAAACAATGAATTCACGAAATTCCTAGGCAAATGGTCAGAACTTGAAAATATCATCCTTAGTGAGGTAACCCAATCACAAAAGAACACACATGGTATGTAGTCACTGATAAGGGGATATTAACCCAGAATCTCGGAATACCCTAGACACAATTCACATATCAATAGATTTCTAAAAAGATGGAAGGAGAAACCCCTGGTCCTGGAAAGACTGGATGTAGGGGAATTCCAGGACAGAGAAACGAGAGGGGGTTGAATGGGGAAAAGAGGGAGGGAAGGGGGCTTATGGGACTTTCGGGGAGGGAGGAAACGGGAAAGGGGAAATGATTTTGAATGTAAATAAAAAACTTAGAAAATAAAATAAAATTAAAAAAAAAAGAAAAAAAAAAGAAAAGGAAGACCAAAATGGGGATACTTTGGTTCCTCTGGGAAAGGGAACAAAATATTCACAGGAACAACTATGGAGACAAAGTGTGGAGCAGAGATTGAAGGAAAGGCTACCCAGAGACTTTCCTACCTGGGGATTCATCCTAAAAACAGTCTCCAAACCCCAAAACTACTATGGATGACGTGAAATGCGTACTGAAAGGAGCCTGTTATGGTTGTCTTTTGGAGGGGGTCTGACCGAGCCTTACAGATACAGAGGTGAATACTAGCAGACAACCATTAGACAGAGTACGGCATTATTTTTTAAAACAGATTCTTTGTAGGTAGGGAAGGCTGACCTGGGATTTATTAGTAAACTCAGATTACCTTCAGAATCTTGATTCTCCTTCTTCATTCTCCTGAACGCCAGTGAGTCACCCTTTTTGGATTAAAATTATTTTTAAAATCATTAATCATCAGTTTCTAATGTTGCAGGTAACTTATTTCTATTGGTATGTTATGTTAAAAACCAATTTAAGTAAGGTACGTAAAATGTCCTCTTTATGTGTGGAGATGGCTTATTAACCAAAGGGATTTCTGCATGGGTCCAAAGACTTGTTGAATACTCATGTATAAGTCAGATGCAGTAGTGACCTTGTTTTGTTTTGCTACAGCAGACAAGAATATCCTAGAGGCTCACTGTGCAGTCATTATGACCATTCAAGAATCTTCTGGATCAGTTAAAAATATTGTCTCAATAAACAGGATGTGGAGATAAAGAGAAAACAGTGAATGTTTACCTCTAGACCTACATAGATGGAAACACGATCACTTGCACCTTAAAACATACAGACATAACATACACACACACACACACACACACACACACACACACACACACACCCCTTCTGTCTGTATTGCAAATTATGTTACCTAAAAATTCTGATAGAAATTTGAAAAAATTATGCCACTGCCTTTAACAATGTTATTTATTATTGGGATGCAGTAGTAGAGTGGACATTAAATGGAAGCCTGTGGACAATTGTGTAGATTTAGTCCTCTTATGTCTTTAAGTGAATTATAAAGATCAAACTGAGGTAGTTAGGCTTGGTGAATCATTCATCTGATGCCAGCTACCTGATTTTTACTGCCTCACTACAAATTCAGTTATGGACTATGAGTCTGTCTCTGTTGAAAATGTTAATGTCAATGTTTCCTCATTGATTAGGGAAACCACAAGTAAGAAAATATTTATAATAGATTGTATATTAAGTTAACAAAAATTACTATTATTATAATCTGAATATACAGTCTGCTTATATTCCAGTCAATTTTAAGAATAAACATTGCTACTGATTCTTAAAAGTGAAAAAATAAAACTTACATTAATATGTCATGCACTTAATTTAACAATCTTGGCATAAGGATAGGATTTTCTTTCTTTTAATGGTTAAATTTTATGGAATTATAATATATTATAGTTACAATCATAATTTATACTATATATTTGTCTTCATCACTCATCAACTATTTAATATTTCAGTGTGTACCAGGTCTTGGCTATATAACTTTGTAAGGAATATGTAAATATAATTGTTTCCATCTCATTCAATTGCAACTTCACTCAGAAGGATTCAACAATAAGATTAGTTGGACATATGAAAATTCTTTTTACAAGCTTATAAAAAATTCCATTGTTATCATCAAAAATGTTTACTAAGATGGAATTATCAGTCTTCTACATTCAAACCTGTCTTTTCTATATATTTTCAAATTATTGTTAATAATTGTCTTCTCACAATTGCTGTCATAACATTTTGAAATCTTTCAGGACCTACTCTCACTTTTCACAGCTATCTGTGGGAAAAAGGAAAAGTATTAAGAATGAAGTTAGGATATGCAGATTTAGAAAAGTGACATTACTAGTTTCTCATTTGATTCTGTGGTTTAAGTAGCTACAGAGATCAGGAATCAGAAAAATACACATTGAAGAAAAGAAAAGAGTTTTCAAAACTTGTGCCAGTTAAACTGGATAGCTACATATAGAAAAATGAAAGATTACAATGTTCTTAAGTAATCATATTTTCTTATTAATTTTTATCATTTTTGACATGAAGCATCACTTCACAATCAGTGTCAATTACTAATTTTTCTCCTTAATATAATAAATAATAAAATGTAATACTTTTTGTGGCATATATACTATGTAGCCAATAAGAAAGCTAGTTTATTTTTTGGCATTTTTCTTAATGAGGTAAACATAAATGACATTTCATAAGCAAGTACATTTGATTGTTAAATTAATACAAACAGAAATAAAAAGTATCCCCTAAGTATACTTCCTGAAAAATACTATAGTATGATACTATTAAAAATATGGAAATGTTAAAATTTTATATATGATATAGTCTCAAAGAAATAAATTCACATAAAGTTTTATTCTACATGTTTCTTAAGACTTTTTAAATCTGTATACAATATTAAGCAGCATTTAATATATTAACAAATATCAATTAATAAAATACATTTTTAAAATACTATAACAGATACTAGCAGATCTGTAAAAATTCAAGGCCAACCTAAGTTACACAGAGAGTAAGAGCTCATAGGAAAATTCTAGCCCTGCTCAGAAAAGATTTGTAATTAATTATGCATATCAATGTATATATAAATATATTGTGCATTATATAATGAACAAAATTGATTAGGCCTTGTTGCTGCTGGCTAGTTGTTTCCTTTAGATTCTGTCCTTTTTACATATGTTTTCTCAGTTCTCTTTCAATTTAAAACTATTCCTAAGACTATCCTTAATTACTTAAGTTATATTTCTATTTCAAAGCTTAATTTTTCCTTTCATATTTGATCAAAACCACCTATCTGACTTTATTACATGAGAGGCTATAAAAGCTTTTACATTGAAAACTGCATTAATGTTCATATGGGCATACAGGGCTGTTATTACTTTATTCTTCATTAAAGATTAGGATACCAAAGTCTGGAAAGATTAACTCATTTCCTCAAGTACTCAAAAAGCTAGTTTGTCATAAAGATCAGATTTGGAATGTCATTATAATTTAGTCTGATTTCCTTTCATTTTGTTGGTGTGTGTGTGTATCTGTAGATTCAGATTTTTCAAAACCTACTTTAATAAGGGTTCTTAAATTCTTTAACCTCCTTTCTAGTCCACCAACCAAAGGAAGGGGAGAAGAAAGACTAATAGGAAACAGGATATTTTGATATGTTTAGAAGTAGCTTTTTGGTGCGATTCCAACCTTTGTTGTCAGGATATCAGTCCAGTCCAAAACATAAAGCATGAATCAGTAACAGCACTTCAGTTCAATTGGCAAACACCAAATATGAATCAGTAGTAGAGTCTCAGTCCAAAAAAAAACTTAAGATTCTTCTGAATTAACATGAGTCTTCTAAAGTATCAAGAAGCTGCCTTGGCCAGGCAGTGGCCTTTAATCCCAGCACTTGGGAGGCAGAGGCAGGTGGATTTCTGAGTTCGAGGTCAGCCTGGTCTACAGAGTGAGTTCCAGGAAAGCCACCTCTACAGAGAGAAACCCTGTCTCGAAGCGAGAGGGGGTTGAATTAGGAACAGAGGGAGGGAAGGTGGCTTATGGGACTTTCGGGGAGGGAGGAAACGGGAAAGGAGAAATCATTTGGAATGTAAATAAAAAAAAACTTAGAAAAACAAAAAAAAGAAGCAGCCTAAATACCAAGAAAAGTTTGTTAGTGCTTCTTTCCTCTATGAAGACCAGCAAAGCATTGCAAGGTAAACCAAAGCAAGAACATTGCTCACAGTCCATTGGGCTATACTCAGTCTTTCCAAACATCACGAGTGCTTAAAAGTGTCTGCCTCAGCAAAACTTCCTTTTACATGTCTACTTCAGCAAAACATCCTCTCAAAAGACAGCTTCCAGCAAAACATCGCATAACACAACTGAGTTGCCAAAGAAACCAAAAACTTCCAGTGTGTGTGTGTGTGTGTGTGTGTGTGTGTACATCTCTGTGGCATCCAAAAAATAAACTTGTGTGTAGTTTCTTTGGTAATAACTTCTACTTTGTTTTTCCATCTTCATAATTTAATAAGTTAAATATATAAAAACTAAAATCTAGCATATTTTTCAAGCAATTTATCTGTACCTGTATTAAAAACATAAATTATGCAATCTATTCTTTTGACAGGCATTGAACTTTTTTTTACTATTGGTATCATACTATGCAATTCAATGTTCTAGGGACTTAAAAGTTACTTATTTAGTAGGATAAGCTAATTCCAACAAGTCAATATGAAACAGACAGGAGCTACATGGAACAGTTCATAACATAGACATGTTGTTTGTAACAAAATCACTGACTCACTTTGGAGCAAAGACACATCATTGTATTATTAATAAATACAATGTTTAAAGCAAATGCCTCGTACAGTCATTTTTACTGATATGAACCAGAGCTGACTTAAAAACTTATTAATGTGATAGCATTAGTGTGATATTTCATGCAAAGTATGATCAAATAAAATCTTGGGGGCAATTAACCTCAGAAATTATGTATGTCTTTAATATATTTGCTTAACAGTTTGCTGTCAAAAGTATTATCAAGTAATCACAGAAGAACTCCCACACAACTGGGACTGTATCTAATAATCATTAGAAGAGGTCTGACACTTTCATGATATTCCCTCATAAGATCATTACTCTGTTAACGCATGTGTCATTTCATTTTTAATTATGCAACTCAATTATATTTATTGTTCTTTCATATTTAAAAACAGCTATGTAGCATATAAAGTGTGCTGAAGAACTTTTAATGAAACCCATTCATATGACAGCATGCACTGTTTTATAAGGCTTATTGTGAAATGCAAGTTTTAGACATTTTTTTTCCTCAAGATAAATTATTAATTACATTTCTCTAGAAATAATGAAAACACATGTTATCACACAGGACAACACCTTAATCCCTGGCTCATTTTTTCTTTTAATTTATGTATATCAAATTTCATATAGAAAGTACCGTAGTCCATTTTTTATAATTTTTTAAGCTCAAATATGTGGACTATTCTGATTTCTGTCATATTTAATTTTTGTGAATGAAGTTCTCTAAGTAAGGATGATTTGTTTTCAAATAATGGAATTTTTTTTCTTTTTTTTAGGATTTGTCCAGTTTATTGTTTCACAATGTAGAAAGCAGACACTTTTTAAAATTAACCTGGTAGTGGGCCGGGTGAACATAGAACTTTGCACATCCTAGGGAGACACTACCTCAGGGCTGCACTTTTGGACCACATAGTTGAGAGTATTATTAGAGGCAGAGAAAGGCTAAGGGCAGTGGAGCTATTCATATATTATTAGTTGTAAAGAGTGTTTCCCAAGGTTAGTCCTTTAATCCTAATACTGCAGAGGCAGGCAGATCTTTCTGAACTCTAGGACTGTCAAGGCTGAATAGTGAAACCCTGTTTTCTTTTTTCTTTTTTTTTAAAGTGTTTAGTGGGTGTGTAATCACAGCACTACAGAAAGTAGAGGCAGGAGACCTAGGGATACGCAGTCATATACACAGAGAATTTGAGGCTGCCTTGAACTCAATAAGATCCTGGCTAGACAAAACAAAAACCTGAAAATTCATACCTTATTGATGAAAGTGAATGAGGGCAGGTGTGGTAGCATATGTCACTAATCCCAGAATCTAGGAGGTAGAGGCAAAGGATCAGTAGTTCAAAGCTGTCCCAGGTTATATACTTTGTCTTAGGGCTGGAGAGATGACTCAGCGGTTAAGAGCACTGACTGTTCTTCCAAAGGTCCTGAGTTCAAGTCCCAGCAACCACATGGTGGCTCACAACCATCCGTAATGAGATCTGACACCCTCTTCTGGTGTGTCTGAAGATTGCTACAGTGTACTTAGATATAGTAATAAATAAATCTTAAAAAAAAAATAATGGATTCTCTCACATGCCTACACATACAAAGTATTATGTTAGAGATGTGTGATTTGTGTTAGCAAGAGATTCAATTACATAAGAAGAGACATAGCTGACTGTGAATGAATGGTACTTTTAAGAGAGAAATATGATTAACACCAGAAATAGCTTTTGTCTGAAAAAGAGTTCAGAAATAGATTGGTATTTTTTCACGAGGACTTAAAGGATCCATTATATTGAATATTCCTCTCACCTGTTGACTCAAACATAGAAAAACTGGATTAAATGGAAATACCATTGATTCATATCTCCTTTATAACAGAAAATGCAATTTGTTTATAAATAAATATTTTGGCTGTTTTATAAGAATTAGGGGGAATTTATATTTTTTATATCAACTATGAAAAAAGAGACCAGATAAAATCAAATTTTAAGACTATTCTTATCAAATTCATGAATATTTTAAGATATAATTCTTTTTCTTGAAAGATTTAATTATTTATTTATTTATTTTATGTATATGAGTACACTGTAGTTGTCTTCAGACACACCAGAAGAGGGCATCAGATCACATTGTAGATGGTTGTGAGGTACCAGGTGGTTGTTGGGAATTGAACTCAGAACCTTTGGAAGAGCAATCAGTGCTCTTAACCACTAAGCCATCTCTCCAGTCCTTTAAGACATAATTCTTACAGACTTGTAATATTCAATATTTGTTTCAATTTTTACAACCTAATTTTATCTAGTCTGAATATATCTATTTTTTTTCTCAAATACACTATTGTTAGAGTAACAAGTCCTAGAATGCATGAGTGTTTTAAGAATCATCACCAGTAAAATGAAAAAAAAATGCATCTGGGTTTTTTTCTTTTTTTTTTTTTTTATTTTTCATGTAAATCTTCAATTTTATCAGAAAATGTTTATAATTCCTCTTTCAATTAATTTAGTAATGTGTTTTTTTTTTTTTTTTTTTATTGAGCTGGGTGTGATGCCACAGGCTTTAATCCCACCAGCAGGGAGGGAGGGCAGATTGATTTACACAGCAAGTCCTGGGCCAGCCAGAGATACATCACGAGTCCCTGTTTCAAAGCAAACAAAACCCAAATAGCTTTCCTGAGAAATAATATACAGTTAACATTTAAAAAGACACCTCAGTGGCCTTTGTTATATGCCCAGGGCTATATGAACATCATAACAACCTAATCTTGCAACATTTTCTCCCTCCTAAGAAGAAAGTCCACTCCTAAGGGCAGCTAGTTCCACTCCCTCCGAGCCCTGCTTCCCACCCTCACTTGCTCTTTGCAGTCCCTTAATCTACATTTTGTGTCTACAGATTTTCCTACTCTTTTTTTTTTGTGTGTGTTTTTTTTTTAATTTAATTTATTTTTTAAATTTACATTCCAAATCACTTCCCCTTTCCCGTTTCCTCCCTCCCCGAAAGTCCCATAAGCCCCCTTCCCTCCCTCTTTTCTCCGTTCAACCCCCTCTCATTACTCTGTCCTGGCGTTCCCCTACATCCAGTCTTTCCAGGACCAGGGGTCTCTCCTTCCATCTTTTTAGAAATCTATTGATATGCTGATTGTGTCTAGGGTATTCTGAGATTCTGGGTCAATATCCCCTTATCAGTGACTTCATACCATGTGTGATCTTTTGTGATTGGGTTACCTCACTAAGGATGATATTTTCAAGTTCTGACCATTTGCCTAGGAATTTCGTGAATTCATTGTTTTTAATTGCAGAGTAGTATTCCATTGTGTAAATATACCACATCTTCTGAATCCATTCCTCCGTTGAGGGACTTCTGGGTTCTGAGTGCCGCCAAAAAGAAACGGGAGACAGCATACACTAACAGCTTAATGGCACACCTGAAAGCCCTGGAACAAAAAGAAGCAAATACACCAAAGAGGAGTAGAAGGCAGGAAATCATCAAACTCAGGGCTGAAATCAATCAAGTAGAAACAAAGAAAACCATACAAAGAATCAACAAAACGAGGAGTTGGTTCTTTGAGAAAATCAACAAGATAGATAAGCCCTTAGCCAGACTAACCAGAGGGCACAGAGATAGTATCCAAATTAATAAAATCAGAAACGAAAAGGGAGAGATAACAACAGAAACTGAGGAAATTCAAAAAATCATCAGATCCTACTACAAAAACCTGTATTCAACACAACTAGAAAATCTTGAGGAAATGGACAATTTCCTTGACAGATACCAAGTACCAAAATTAAATCAGGATCAAATAGACCATCTAAACCGTCCTATAACCCCTGAAGAAATAGAAGTTGTCATTGGGTTTTTTTCTTATTGTTATTGTTGCTTTTAATTCTTTATGTTTGTTTGTTTTATTGTTGTTTTGTTTGTTTGTTTTTTTCTCGAAAGAATTTTCTGTGTATCATCCTGGAACTCACAGTGACCCACCTACTTCTACCTCCTAGATATAGCTTAATTAAATATGTGCACCACCACTCCTTGGCCACATTTGTTTGTTTTAAGTTAGCTTACAGTTCTAGTGTATTTTGTAAAATTTAGGGATGGAAACAGAATCTTGCATTAATACAAATAATGTTATGTTAAATGTTGTATTTTTAATATTTCATCCCTCACATATTGTATCAATATAAGGGAAGATATTTCATTACTCAGACAGAAGTAAATATTGGTAGATAATTGATAGCTAATTTATAAGTGTTCACTGAATATGAAAGATTTTAGAGAATACATAATATAGACACATAATATAATGTCCTCTGTGTTATACTAACAGTAGAAGAAATGAAAGCACAGTGTGCAGAGGTGAAGTTTGAAACAGTTATTGTAGATTTTAAAATTAATATCAATTATAGAACAACGACCTCTTACAATGTATTTTATTACTTGTTTGCTTATGAAAAGTATAAAATTTATTACTTTGATAGTGGATTTTTCACTTCTTAATCTGACTATTTTAATGAACAAAAATAAAACATTGCTCAATGAATGGCTGGGTCATCAAAAGTTTTCTGTTTAAAGTTAAATTTCAAAATTTTTCAAACAGTTGTATTTGGTTTAGATAGGTACAATATTTTTAAAATAAAGACCTGCATTTTATGTCCTAAAATGGTAAATTATATGAATTTATATCAACTCAAGTAATTGAAAGGGCATTCTCAAAGTATTTTGTCAAACCTAATACTTATGTCATACACGTTGCTTTTATTTTAGTAGAACATTCTGTCGGATGTAGGGTTGGTAAAGATTTTTTTCCCAGTTTGTTGGCTGCCACTTTGTCCTTTTGACAGTGTCCTTTGCCTTACAGAAACTTTGCAATTTTATGAGGTTCCATTTGTCAATTCTTGATCTTAGAGCATAAGCTGTTGGTATTCTGTTCAGGAAAATTTCCCCTGTACCCATATGTTCAAGGCTCTTCCCTAGTTTCTTTCTATTAATTTCAGTTTGTCTGGTTTTATGTGGAGGTCCTTGATCCACTTGGAATTGAGCTTAGTACAAGGAGATAAGAATGAATTGATTTGTATTCTTCTGTATGTTGACCTCCAGTTGAACAAGCACCATTTGTTGAGAAGGCTATCTTTTTTCCACTGGATGGTTTTATCTCCTTTGTTAAAGATCAAGTGACCATAGGAGTGTGGATTCATTTCTGGGTCTTCAGTTCTGTTCCATTGATCTACATGCCTGTCACTGTACCAATACCATGCAGTTTTAATTTTGTCAAATGCTTTTCAGCATCTAATGAAATGACCATGTGGTTTTTTTTCTTTGAGATTGTTTAAGTAGTGGATTACATTAATGGACTTCCTTATATTGAACCATCCCTGAATCCCTGGGATGAAGCCTACTTGATCATGGTGAATGATCGTTTTGATGTGTTCTTGGATTTGGTTGGCAAGAATTTTATTGAGTATTTTTGCGTAGATATTCATAAGAGAAATTGGTCTGAGATTCTCTTTCTTTGTCGAATCTTTGTGTGATTTTGATATCAGTGTAATTGTGGCTTCATAGAACGAGTTGGGTAGTATTCCTTCTGTTTCTATTTTGTTTAATAGTTTGAAGAGTATTGGTGTTAGGTCTTCTTTGAAGGTCTGATAGAACTCTGCACTAAAACCATCTGGACCTGTGCTTTTCTTGGTTGGAAGACTTCCAATGACAACTTCTATTTCTTCAGGGGTTTTAGGACAGTTTGGATGGTCTATTTGATCCTGATTTAATTTTGATATTTGGCATCTGTCTAGGAAATTGTCCATATCCTCCAGATTTTCTAGTTGTGTTGAATACAGGCTTTTGTAGTAGGATCTGATGATTTTTTTAATTTCCTCAGTTTCTGTTGTTATCTCTCCCTTTTTGTTTCTGATTTTGTTAATTTGGATACTGTCTCTGTGCACTCTGGCTAGTCTGGCTAAGGGCTTATCTATCTTGTTGATTTTCTCAAAGAACCAACTCCTAGTTTTGTTGATTCTTTGTATGGTTTTATTTGTTTCTACTTGATTGATTTCAGCCCTGAGTTTGATGATTTCCTGCCTTCTACTCCTCTTGGGTGTATTTGCTACTTTTTGTTCCTGGGCTTTCAGGTGTGCCATTAAGCTGCTAGTGTATGCTCTCTCCCATTTCTTTTTGGAGGCACTCAGTGCTATGAATTTTCCTCTTAACACCACTTTCATTGTGTCCCATAAATTAGGTATGTTATGCCTTCATTTTCATTAAATTTTAAAAAGTCTTTGATTTCTTTCTTTATTACTTCCTTGACCAAGGTATCATGGAGTAGAGCACTGTTCAGCTTCCACATGTATGTGGGCTTTCTGTTGATTTTGTTGCTATTGAAGACCACCCTTATTCCTTAGTGATCTGATAGGAGTCGTGGGATTAGTTAGATCTTCTTATATCTGTTGAGGTCTGTTTTGGAACCAATTATATGGTCGATTTTGGAGGAGGTACCATGAGGTGCTGAGAAGCAGGTATATTCTTTTGCTTTAGGATGAAATGTTCTAAATATATCTGCTAGTTCCATATGGTCCAAGGCTTCGATTAGTTTTATTGTGTCCCTGTTTAGTTTCTGCTTTCCTGAATGATCCATTTCAGAGAGTGGGGTGTTGAAGGAAATCACCAATACAAGGAGAGAAACTACACCCTGGAAAAAACGAGATAGTAACCTTCTTTCATCAAATCCAAAAGTAGATAACCACTTAAACATAAAGATAGCATCAAGAATAGCAGGTGGCAATAATCACTATTCCTTAATCTCTCTTAATATCAATGTTCTCAATTCCTCAATAAAAAGACATAGACTAACAGACTGGATATGTAAACAGGACCCAGCATTTTGCTGCGTGCAGAAAACGCACCTCAGTGTCAAAGACAAACACTGCCTCAGAGTAAAAGGCTGGAAACCAATCTTACAAGCAAATGGTCCCAGGAAACGAGCCGGAGTAGCCATCCTAATATCAGATAAAATTGACTTTCAACCTAAAATCATCAAAAAAGACACAGAAGTACACTACATACTGGTCAAAGGAAAAATCCCCCAAGAAGACCTTTCAATTCTGAACATCTATGCTCCAAATGCAAGGGCACCCTCATTCGTAAAATAAACTTTACTAAAGCTCAAAGCACAGATGGCCGTTTTTATTATGTTCATTCTACTGATCCACGGGAATGGGAGGTCTTTCTATTTTCATATATCTTCTTTATTCTCTTTATTCAAAGACTTAAATGATTTATCTTAAAAGTCTTTCACTTGTTTGGAGTTACCACAAGATATTTTATATTATTTATGGCTATTGTGAAGGGTGTCGTTTCCCTAATTTCTTTCTCAGTCTGTCATTTGTATATAAGGGGGTACTGATTTTTGTGATTTAATTTTATATCCATGCACTTTGCTGGAATTGTTTATTAGCTATAGTTGTTTGCTTCTAGAATTTGGGGACTTGATTACTTATATACACTATCCTCCCAACTAGGAACAATTGCAGGTAACCATGGTCTGACTTAGCTGCCTTGAGATGCATGTGTCATATGTTTTTCAGATAGAGTTCAATGCTCCTGAGGCGGGATTTGCCTTCCAGTTCAGGAGAGAATGATGTACTCTCTCCCTCAGGCAGTGAAGCGTCCAAGCTGCTCAGTGTTTTTCTGTATGCTCCTTTGGTAGTCAAGGAAATATCAAAGCTTGACAAAGCTATTGGTTAGACATTAATCTTGTGTGCCCTATACGGCTTCCAATCACCATTACAACCTGACATCTGGAACCTTATTGATCCTGGAAATTGTCATTATATTCTGTTTCTGATTCAGGTATAAAAAGTCTGATTGTTCTTCATTAAATTGACATACCTTCAGTTGTGCTGTGGATCCTCCAGCTCTGCCTGATCTAATTCTTGGCCATATTAAGGATACTTTGACTTCTTCCTTTCCAATTTGTATCCCTTTGACCTCCTTCAGTTTTCTCATTACTCTAATTAGAACTTCAAGAACTATACTAAATAGATATGGAGAGAGTGGTTAGCCTTGTCTTGATCCTCATTTTAGTGAAATCTATTTGAGTTTCTCTCTAATTTGATGCTGAGTATGAACTTCTTTTAAATTGCCCTTGTCAACAATGTAGTTGTCTTCAATCTCTACATCACTTTTTTAAAAACAGTCCTTTTCACAAGGTTAAATTTGGAAAGATAAGATTATCATATCCAATTCCTACTTTAAGAGTCTTAAAATTTTTATTGTGGAAATATTTTTGCTTTTAAATTTGGTAAGTTTTCTGATTATATTTCAGTATTTTCTGATGGAATCCATAAGCTATTTTAGATCTATAAATGTGTAATTTGCATGTAAGAATAATTATACTTCCTCTTTTCATATGTGCATTCCTTTGTATTTTCACCTACCTAAAATTGCACAGGAGAAAATACAAAGGTATGCACAGTATTGAGCATCACTGGAGCAAATGGATGTCCTTGAATCAATAAGCAGTGTGGAGAGGAAGTTTTGAGATTTTCCTAAATTTTTTTGTATACTTGGTTGTTGTTTTGCTTGATAAGCCTCTAGTATATTTATATTGAATTTTTGAATTCCAGGAATCAATGTGTCTGAATCAGCTGGTGGTTGGAGCCTTTCAGAAGCAAATATGTTCCTGTCAGGAAGCAGAACAGAGTATCATTAGTAGTGTCAGGGATTGCTACTTGACCATGGGATGGGTCTCAAGTTGGGCCAGATATTAGTTGACCATTCCCTTGACTTCTGCTCCCTCTCAAATCCCTGCATTTCTTGTAGACAGGATAAAATTGGGGTTAAAAATTTTGGTAGTAGAGCAATAGTGTTAAAAACCACATGGTATTGGTACAGTGACAGACATGTAGATCAATGGAACAGAATTGAAGACCCAGAAATGAATCCACACTCCTATGGTCACTTGATCTTTGACAAAGGAGCTAAAACCATCCAGTGGAAAAAAGATAGCCTTTTCAACAAATGGTGCTGGCTCAGCTGGAGGTCAACATGCAGAAGAATGCAAATTGACCCATTCTTATCTCCTTGCACTAAGCTCAATTCTAAGTGGATCAAAGATCTCCACATAAAACCAGACACACTGAAACTAATAGAAGGGAAACTAGGGAAGAACCTTGAACATATGGGCACAGGGGAGAATTTCCTGAACAGAACAACAATAGCTTATGCTCTAAGATCAAGAATAGACAAATGGGACCTCATTAAATTACAAAGTTTTTGCAAGGCAAAAGACACTGTCAAAAAGACAAAGCGGCAACCAACTAACTGGGAAATGATCTTTACCAACCTTACATCCGACAGAGGGCTAATATCCAATATATACAAAGAACTCAAGAAGTTAAACTCCAGAGAGGCAAGTAACCCTATTAAAAAATGGGGTACAGAGCTAAACAAAGTGTTCTCACCTGAAGAATATCTAATGGCTGAGAAGCACCTAAAGAGATGTTCATCATCCTTAGTCATTAGGGAAATACAAATCAAAACAACCCTGAGATTCCATCTCACACCAGTCAGGATGGCTAAGATCAAAAACACAGGAGACAGCAGTTGTTGGCGAGGATGTGGAGAAAGAGGAACACTCCTCCACTGCTGGTGGGATTGCAAGCTGGTACAACCACTCTGGAAAGCAGTCTGGCGGTTCCTCAGAAAATTGGGCATGACACTCCCGGAGGATCCGGCTATACCACTCCTGGGCATATACCCAGAGGCTTTACCTGCATGCAATAAGGACACATGCTCCACTATGTTCATAGCAGCCTTATTTGTAATAGCCAGAAGCTGGAAAGAACCCAGATGTCCCTCAACGGAGGAATGGATTCAGAAGATGTGGTATATCTACACAATGGAGTACTACTCTGCAATTAAAAACAATGAATTCACGAAATTCCTAGGCAAATGGTCAGATCTTGAAAATATCATCCTTAGTGAGGTAACCCAATCACAAAAGAACACACATGGTATGCAGTCACTGATAAGGGGATATTTACCCAGAATCTCGGAATACCCTAGACACAATTCGCATATCAATAGATTTCTAAGAAGATGGAAGGAGAGACCCCTGGTCCTGGAAAGACTGGATGTAGGGGAACGCCAGGACAGAGTAACCAGAGGGGGTTGAATGGAGAAAAGAGGGAGGGAGGGGGCTTATGGGACTTTCGGGGAGGGAGGAAACGGGAAAGGGGAAATGATTTGGAATGTAAATTAAAAAAAAATAAAATAAATAATTAAAAAAAAAAGCCAAAAAAAAAAAAAAGAAATTGAAACCATTGTCAAGCCACAGAATAGTCAGCTTTAGGATTGCATGGAGATGGAGCACTTGTCAAAAATAAAGTCATTTTACTTTTTACTGGAAAAAAAATATTTTGGTAGTGGGTTGGTGTTCCTATTGCTCCACTGGGGGTTCTTACCTGACATAGGAGGTGGTCTCTTCAGGTTTCATATCCCCAAAGTAGTGAGTCACAGCTAAGGACTCTCTCATTGATTCTTGGGAGCCTCCCTTATCTCAGGTCCCTGTCTCATCCTAGAGACTTCTTCTGGCACTCACTTTTTAGCTTAATCTGTTCCAATCTGATCAAATTCAATACATATTTGAAAACAATTATGATCTTAATGATTTTGGATCCATAACACAATTAATTTCTGAAAAGTTTCCATGAACTTGTGGAAAATTATAAATGTCTTTTACTGATAAATAGAATATTATAATGATAACCACTAAATCCAGGTTTAGTATTGTATAATTAGTTTCCTTGTTAACCTTTCCATTATAATACCAATAAATGAGAAAGGGGTATTGGGAATAATCACTATTGTAGATTAGAACTATTAAGGTTTTTCATAGTTATTGTATTAAATTAGGAGATCTAAGATACGGTGAGTATATGTTTATAAGTTTTGCTTATTATTGATGAATATTCCCATTTATGATATTTAATAGAATACATATGACAAGCTTAGATTTGAAATTTGCCTTATCAACTATGAGTATTTATGCCTACTTGATTAGAGCTTTTATTAAATATATAGGGGATTTTCAATATTTTAAATACATTCTTTATGTCATTACCTGTGAGCTATATAATTCTTGAAGAAAATAGATCTATGTTTTTGGTTTGGTTTATTTGTTTTGTGATATCATTTGTTTTTGTGGGTTGTATTGAAGTAATTTTTTAGCTTGAACTGTTCCCATCTGATAAAATATAAAAAAATTTCACAATATTTTAATTTAATATTTTTACTGTTTACATCTGCTCATTCCACAACCCCGGTTTTTAATTGTTAGCTAGAAAACTAGAGAGTGTTAACATTTTATATTATGATTGAAAGATATTCCCTATTTCCTATTTGTCTTTATTTTTTCTGGTTTTATTATTGGTATGGCAGTTTCCCTCCTCCTCCTCCTTCCTCCTCCTCTTACTTTTTTCTTCTCCATCTGCTCCTGCTTCTTCTTCTTTTCTTCGTCTTCTTCTATTAACTGTAAAGTGGGAAAGAATGATATAGAGTAGAGTTGCCTGACCATGTATAGTGGAGATTCTGAATTCCTTTTGTTTTGAGGTTTCTATTTCTTGCTATAAATATGAGATAGTGATTCTATGAATTATTATTTGAGGTAACTGTCTAGTTTTAGTATTTATTTCAGTTCATTTATTGTATATATGCATAGCTTTTGTTGGATAAATATTTCTCTGATTTCTTTGGAATTTAGAGTCATAATCATTTTTTTCTTTATGTCTAACTAGATGGACTGTTTTGTTATTTTTCCCTATTTATGGGATTTGTAGATTTCATATTTTCACTACATGTACCAAATTAGCATTGTCCTCTAAATGGGCACTGATCTTTTTTTTTTAAGTTTTATTTATTTACATTAAAAATCATTTCCCCTTTCCCATTTCCTCTTTCCACAAAAGTCCCATAAGCCCCCTTCCCTCCCTCTTTTCCCCATTCAACCCCCTCTCACTTCTTTGTCCTGGCATTCCCCTACATCCATTCTATCCAGGATCAGGGGTCTCTCCTTCCATCTTCTTGGAAATCTATTGATATGCATATTGTGTCTAGGGTATTCCGAGATTCTGGGTTAATATCCTCTTATCAGTGACTGCATACCATGTGTGTTCTTTTGTGATTGGGTTACCTCACTAAGGATGATATTTTCAAGATCTGACCATTTGCCTAGGAATTTCGTGAATTCATTGTTTTTAATTGCAGAGTAGTATTCCATTGTGTAGATATACCACATCTTCTGAATCCATTCCTCCGTTGAGGGACATCTGGGTTCTTTCCAGCTTCTGGATATTATAAATAAGGCTGCTATGAACATAGTGGAGCATGTGTCCTTATTGCATGCAGGTAAAGCCTCTGGGTATATGCCCAGGAGTGGTATAGCCGGATCCTCCGGGAGTGTCATGCCCAGTTTTCTGAGGAACCGCCAGACTGCTTTCCAGAGTGGTTGTACCAGCTTGCAATCCCACCAGCAGTGGAGGAGTGTTCCTCTTTCTCCACATCCTCGCCAACAACTGCTGTCTCCTGTGTTTTTGATCTTAGCCATCCTGACTGGTGTGAGATGGAATCTCAGGGTTGTTTTGATTTGCATTTCCCTAATGACTAAGGATGATGAACATCTCTTTAGGTGCTTCTCAGCCATTAGATATTCTTCAGGTGAGAACTCTTTGTTTAGCTCTGTACCCCATTTTTATAGGGTTACTTGTCTCTCTGGAATTTAACTTCTTGAGTTCTTTGTATATATTGGATATTAGCCCTTTGTCGGATGTAGGGTTGGTAAAGATCATTTCCCAGTTAGTTGGTTGCCGCTTTGTCTTTTGCCTTGCAAAAACTTTGTAATTTAATGAGGTCCCATTTGTCTATTCTTGATCTTAGAGCATAAGCTATTGGAGTTCTATTCAGGAAATTCTCCCCTGTGCCCATATGTTCAAGGTTCTTCCCTAGTTTCCTTTCTATTAGTTTCAGTGTGTCTGGTTTTATGTGGAGGTCCTTGATCCACTTGGAATTGAGCTTAGTGCAAGGAGATAAGAATGGGTCAATTTGCATTCTTCTGCATGTTGACCTCCAGTTGAGCCAGCACCATTATTGAAAAGGCTATCTTTTTTCCACTGGATGGTTTTAGCTCCTTTGTCAAAGATCAAGTGACCATAGGAGTGTGGATTCATTTCTTGGTCTTCAATTCTGTTCCATTGATCTACATGCCTGTCACTGTACCAATACCATGCGGTTTTTAACACTATTGCTCTGTAGTACAGCTTGAGGTCCGGGATACTGATTCCCCCAGAGGTTCTTTTACTCTTGAGAATAGTTTTAGCTATTCTGGGTTTTCTGTTATTCCAGATGAATTTTTGAATTGCTCTTTTTAACTCTATGAAGAATTGAGTTAGGATTTTGATGGCGATTGCATTGAATCTGTATATTGCTTTTGGCAAGATGGTCATTTTTACTATATTAATCCTTCCCATCCATGAGCATAGCAGATTTTTCCATCTTCTGAGGTCCTCTTCAATTTCTTTCATCAGAGACTTGAAGTTCTTGTCATACAGATCTTTCACTTGTTTGATTAGAGTCACACCAAGATACTTTATATGGTTTTTGACTATCGTGAAGGGTATCATTTCTCTTACTTCTTTCTCAGCCTGCTTATCCTTTGAGTATAGGAAGGCTACTGACTTGCTTGAGTTGATTTTATATCTGGCCACTTTGCGGAAGTTGTTTATTAGCTGTAGGAGTTCTCTGGTGGAGTTCTTTGGGTCGCTTAATTATACTATCATATCGTCTGCAAATAGTGATAGTTTGACTTCTTCCTTTCCAATTTGTATCCCTTTGACCTCTTTTTGTTGTCTAATTGCTCTAGCTAGAACTTCAAGTACTATAATGAAAAGATATGGAGAGAGAGGGCAGCCTTGTCTAGTCCCTGATTTTCGTGGGATTGCTTCAAGTTTCTCTCCATTTAGATTGATGTTGGCTACAGATTTGCTGTAAATTGCTTTTACTATGTCTAGTTATGGGCCTCGAATTCCTGATCTTTCCAAGACCTTTAGCATGAAAGGATGCCGAATTTTGTCAAATGCTTTCTCAGCATCTAATGAGATGACCATGTGGTTTTTTTCTTTGAGATTGTTTATATAGTGGATTACATTGATGGATTTCCTTATATTGAACCATCCCTGCTCCCTGGGATGAAGCCTACTTGATCGTGGTGAATGATCGTTTTGATGTGTTCTTGGGCACTGATTCTTTATGCAAGAAGCACTCAGAAATCCTCCTTTCTGCTAGTCAGCATCTTTTTAAATGCAGACTGTAATCTTTTTCAGCCATCCCTTTGGGGTGGAGATGATGTGGTTTCTCCTTCTATTTAAATGTGTAGGCATCAAACTTCACCTTTTTTGAATGTAGGTATTTATCTTCGCAATCCAAATACACTTAGGCAATGTGTCCGTCTCTATGGGTAACATTTCTGTTACCGAGTTTAAGTGTGTGTCTGTATCCATGGCATGTGGCCTTCAATAGAATCTTTGTAGACTTGTCTCGAGCTTAGTGAGAACAATGTTTTTATACACAAAAATTTCTGTGACTGAGGCCTTTATTTTATTTCACATATATTTTTTCTATTATTGGATATTTTCTTTATTTACATTTCAAATGTTATCCCCTTTCCAAGTCTCCCCTGTGGAAACCCCTTATTCACTCCCCTCTCCCCCTTCTTCTATGAGGGGCCTCTGCCACCCATCCGTTCACTCCTGTCTTCCTGCCCTGGCATTCCCCAAAGGTTGGCTACAAGCATCCATCTCTGTATTTGTCAGGATCTGGCAGAGCCTCTCTGGAGACAGCCATATCAGGCTCCCATCAGGAAGCACATCCCAGCATCCATGATAGCATCATGGTTTGGCAACTGTATATGGAAAGGATCCTCAGGTGGGATAGTCTCTGGATGGCCTTTTCTTCAGTCTCTGCTCTATACTTTGTCTCCATATTTCCTCCTGTGAGTATTTTGTTTCCCGTTCTAAGAAGCACTGAAGCATCCACACTTTAGTCTTCCTTCTTCTTGGGCTTCTATCATATGGTCTGTGAATTATATCTTGAGTATTCTGAACTTTTGGAATATCCACTTATCAGTGAGTGCATAATGTATATGTTCTTTTGTGAATGGGTTACTACACTCAGCATGATATTTTCTAGTACCATCCATTTGCCTGCGAATTTCATGAAGCCATTTTTTTAATAGCTGTGTAGTATTCCACTGTGTAAATATACCAAATTTTCTGTATCAATTCCTTTTTTGAGGAACTGAGGCTTTTAATATTGTAGAGGTCTTGCAAGCCTGTGTAGATACTGAGCTGTTTTCTATAGCAGAAACTTCTCTGAGCTAGAAATCACAGTTCTAATAAGTTTTAACATAAAATAAGTTAAGGAATTTGATAATTCGATTATTAAAGTTAAGGTAATATTACTGTCTCTTCCAAATTCTTAAGCTCATTATTGATAAAACTCAATTGTACAACTGATAGGAAAGTTCTTATATTTTCTTACTTTAAAAAAAATTTTATTGGATATTTTATTTATTTACATTTCAAATGTTATCCCATTTCCCAGATTCCCCTCTGGAGACTCCCTATCTCATCATCCCTCCCCAGCTTCTATGAAGATGCTCTACCTTTCACCCTCCCCCTCCTGCCTTCCTGCTCTAGCATTTCCCTACACTGGGCTATCAAGCCTTCATAGGACCAAAGGCCTCTCCTTCCATTGATGTCCAACGTGGCCATCCTCTGTATCCATTCCTCTGTTGAAGGACATCTGTGTTCTTTCCAGGTTCTGGCTCTTATAAATAAGGCTTCTATGAATATAGTGGAACATGTGTCCTTGTCATATGTTGGAGAATCTTTTGGGTATATGCCCAGAAGAGGTATAGCTATATCCTCAGGTAATATTAGTGTATGCTCTCTCCAGTATCTTTTTTGAAGCACTTAGAGCTATGAATTTTCCTCTTAGCCCTGCTTTTATTGTGTCCCATGGTTTGTGTATGTGGTGTCTTCATTTTCATTGAATTCTAAATAGCCTTTAATTTCTTTCTTTATTTCATGTTTGACCAAATTATCATTGAGTAGAGCATTGTTCAGCTTCCATGTGTACGTGGGCTTTCTGTTGGTTTTGTTATTGAAAACAGCCTTAGTCGATGGAGGTCTGATAGGATGTATGGGATAATTTCAATCTTCTTTTATCTGTTGAGGCCTGTTTTGTGACTGGATATATGGTCGATTTTGAAGGAAGTACCATGAGGTTCTGAGAAGAAGGCATATTCTTTTGTTTTACGATGATATTCTCTCTATATATATATCTGTTAATTCCTTTTGGTTCATAATTACTGTTAGCTTCATTTTGCCTCTGTTTGGTTTCTGTTTCCTTGACCTGTCCATTGATGAGAGTAGGGTGTTGAAGTATCACACTATAATTGTGTGCGGTGCAATGGGTGCTTTGATCTTTAGTAAAGTTTCTTTTACAAACGTGGGTGCCTTTGCATTTGGATAAAATGGCCACTCCAGCTTGTTTCTTGGGACCATTTGCTTGAAAAATTGTTTTCCAGCCTTTTACTCTAAAGTTGTGTTTGTCATTGTGACTGAAGTGTGTTTCTTGTATGTAGCAAAATGCAGGGTCCTGTTTACATATCCAGTCTGTTAGTCTATGTCTTTTAATTGGGTAATTGAGTCATTGATGTTAAGAGTTATTAAGGAAAAGTGATTGCTGCTTCCTGTTATTTTGTTGTTTGAAGTGGCATAATGTTTGTGTGACTATGTTCTTTTGGATATGTTGAAAGATTACTTTCTTGCTTTTTCTAGGGTGTAATTTCCTTACATGTGTTGGTGTTTTCTCTCTGTTATCCTTTGGAGGGCTAGATTTGTGGAAAGATATTGTGTAAATTTGGTTTTGTCATGGAATATTTTTGGATTCTCCATCTATGTTAATTGAGAGTTTGGACTGGTGCTTGTCCCTCTTGTGGGCCTGTGAACCTATGATCTTAGTTGTGTCTACACTCCTGGGGAGATCAGCTGTCTCCTCTTGGGATTTGTGTGTGGAGGGCTGTGAGACAGCCTTAGATCTGTGGAGCAGCTGGAGACTGGAAGAATCCTGCCCCTAGCAGATCCGATGTTCCTGTGCACTGTGCTCTCCTGGCAGGTCCTGCTTTAGATAGTTATTGGAGGGACAGTGGTGATATCTCCTCTGGTCTTAGGAGTGAAAGCCCTCCTGGGGTACCAGTTCTCTCCTGGCAGGATTTGAGTGCAGAGGTCTGTGGGACATCCTTCACTCCAGGACACAGATAGACAGGATTCTTGTATTTTTAAATGTGTTGATGCTTTAAGGAACATTTAATATAGACACCTTATAATTTTATTTTTTTTTTGAGTTATTGGAACTATCTTATGGAATCTAGTTAAACTATTGGTGTTATAGTCCTACAAGTTGAAGATTTTTATAACATTTTGTAAATGAAATAATATTGGCCTCTATAATGCCCTTCAAAAGCATGAAGCATGTACTTCTGGAAAAGAGATGTGGAAGTCAGAGATGCTATATTTTTTTTCATTAGAAGTGGTATAAAAATCTTATAGGAAATCTGTGGCTATAGAAAAGATATAAAGTTTTGATGCAAAACTCAAACAAATGTTTTAAGACATTCTTGCTAAGATAACAATTGTCTGATGTAAGGATAATGCATGTTGACCTGAATAACTGAAACAATTCTTTTAATGTTTTGAAGTTGAAAATCAAGAAAGCACATAGTCTATATTTTTCTATGTATAAAAGCTTAGAATTATGTCTAGACTTTTTCATAATAATTTTATAATTACCACATATATTCTGTGATGTTAAACACTTTGAGTGATTAATTGGGTGGTGGCTGGTATTCAGAAGTGTTAGTTAAGATTTTGTTCAATTTACTCTGCAACTGTACAATGATAATCGTGTGCATCTGGAACTTTTCCAATCTCACTCAGAGCTTCCCAAGGTTCTTTATCATGGCTAACATCATTGATTACTCATTAACTTACTCAATAATTCTTTTGCTATTGATTTCTTAGTAACCCACATCAATCCATACAGGAACTGACCTTATCAAATCTGGTTATTTAATATTGGAGCAAAGTCGCAGCTCAATTGACTTGATGATTTCCATATTATATAATCAAAGAATGTCTTTATTCACTAGTGTTTTGGCCTCAATATGTTCTAACAAATTGGCTTAGGTTGTGTAGTTAGGACCTGCCATTATCTGTGTTGCAGCTCTAAATGAGCATTACTGAAAGAGCCACTTGAAGACTGTCTATTTAATCACCTCTGTTACTTACACTGAAGAACAGTCCTCATTCTTCAATGACCAGGCGTACGTGGTCATTTCCTTTATTGAAATGTGATGAAACTGAAACAAATAAGCACCACTCAACTGATGTGTGTGTGTGTGTGTGTGTGTGCATGTGCGTGTGTGTGTGTGTGTGTGTGTGTGTGTGTGTATAACAGTCAGTGCACAAATTCTCCTTATCCACTGTTATAATTACCCATTGTAAATTACAATCCAAAAATATTAAATGAAACTTCCAAAAAAGATTGTCTTCATAATTTCATGAGGTAGATTTTTATAAATGTTATATTCTTTGCTAATGTTGTTCATATCTGTGCCAAATTTATAAATTAAACTTTATTTAAGATAAGCAGAATGCCCCTAGAGGTGTTACAGATGTGGGTTGTGTGTCATATGTGTGACAGGGGTAGAGAGGGGACAAGTTATTCTATACTCAATGTTTTGACCTCTATGAACATCTGACTGATTAGTATCCAAACACTATGTGAAAAAGATTAGCCTCTGTATCTGGACAAGAATCTAGCCAGAGATGACCACCAGACCTGTACCATGTGGCCCAGACAGGGACCTTGCCTGAGATGACCACCAATCACTTAGCAGCATGGGGTGGTGGTAGAGCCAGACCACACCCAAGATGATACCTGTACTGCGCCACAATGTATGAGCAGGGCATAGCACAATTAAGACCACTCTTGAGACAACCTCAGACTCTCAGAGACCAAGGACACTGCTAAGAGGAGAAAGTAAGTGGTAGAGATATGGAAGACAAAGAGTAACAAAAGTATCTGGTCATGATGAAGAGAAGCAGAACTGGAGACCAAAGGATAGTGAAGAACAGCTTCATATAAATAGTTGGTGATGCTACCCGAGACCAATGTGGTGGTGCTGGCCACTGTGGGGCCACATATGGGGCTAGAGTCCTGCAGCAGCAGAGGTCTATTACCACCAAAGGCTGGGCAGATATTCCTTATCTGGGCTGCTGCCCGGGAAAATGTTTATATCTGAGTACTGTGCAGAATTGACTCCTCCCCTGGGCATCCCGGAAGAGCTGAGGCAGAAGGCATGAGAGCAGGAGAGATGACACTAGCTAGCCAGCTACAGTGCTCTGGAAAGAGGCTGCGACAATTTAGGAGGTTTTTGTAAGCAGGACACAAGCATGAGGGAGTTGGCCCTACCTCTCTGCTCTCCCATGTGGTGACATGGATCAGAGAGAGCTACCCTCCTCCCACACCGTCCCTCCTTATCACCTGTAGCATGTGGGAGACCTAGCCATGCCATCATGAGAGCAGGAAAACTGGCCCTGCCCCTCACCAGCTGTAGCACTCAGCAGAGCATGTCTTGAGCACCCCCTGGGCAGCATAGAAGAGCTGAACCTGGATGTAGGGGTTGTGGTGAGCTGGGTCCAAAGGTTTGAACATGGAAGATCAAAATATACTTCTTGTCTACTATATGATGGCAATGGGGACGGAGAGATCCCTTCTCCTCCCTTTTACCCTTGCCATTGGCAGCAGGTGCAGGGTTAGCCACAGGGGGTCATGAGAGTGGGAGAACTGCCTGTGTTCCTCACCAGCTGCAAAGATTGGGAGAGAGAGCCAGCCTTGTGCCTCAGCTAAACTGTCATTGGTTGCATCAGGGATGAGGAGGGGGTTTGTTATTGAGCTGACCTTGAAGACATGAGATTGGGAGGGCCAGCAGCCTGAGGACCTCATGGTTAGCTGATGCTATGCAGAAAGAGCTGCAATGGGAAAGTGAGTTTCCTCAAGTTTGCCAATGTTTTGATCAGCGTTGATGGATGAGTGCTGGATAGGCTTTGTCCTGGGATTGCTTTTTGCTGCTGATGTGCCTTCTCATGTTTTTAGTGGCTATATTTCTCATATATCTGGCCTGTTGTTATTGGGCATGGGGAGACCCTCATTGCCTATAGCCTGGCTTGATTACTTCCTAGGTGATAACCCACTCTGTTGGGGGAGTTTCCTGCAGATCAACATGAAGATAAATGTTCTTGAGATAATACTATTTAAACTAATTAAGGTTTTCATGAAATTGCTAATCTGATTTAAGAAATTTTAGAAATTTAGTTTAATTTCAATAATGTTGGGAAGTTATAGTAGCCGATTAAAAGTTTAAAATTAGGATGAAGTATATGTTCTACCTTTTCTCATCGAATAAAAAGATCTGCATAGTTTAGCATGGGGTACATTGAGAGTTCATGTATTAAAAGCACCTAATCTTAGTAGCAAGAGAATTAGTCTTGAGAGACAATTAATGATCAAAGAAAATAGTCTAGATTGGGTCGGAGTTCCTTTATCTTGTGATCTAGGGATCAATTTGCACTATGAAAAGGAAGGTCATAAATAAAGGGTAGGTAATTTTATTGTGTACATAATAAGAGAGAAAAGATGATTAGTCGGGTTAGCTGATCAAGACTGAAAAAATAAGATGCAAGATAGATGATTATCTATTTCTTAGTAAATACAAATTGTCATCACCTAAGTATAGGAAAGAATTTGATTCTATACACTGACTGGTTTAAATTTCTTAATCTATGACAAAATAATTATTGCTTTGGATTTACAGTGAAATTGTAGAGAGAAAGATGGATAGGAAATGCTTATTTAGTTAGGTACGAGTTTCAAAAAAAAGAATATATAATCAATAATCTCTTTGTAATTTTCTTTTGTATAATTGTTTTTATTTATTTTTGAAGAATTTTTTTTGGGGTGAGTGTTTTTAGAGAATATGTAACTTGTGGTTATAAGGTAAATTGCTTTCTTACACTAAAAAAAACCACTTTATCTTAGGGGGTAAAAAAGAAAACTTTATCTTAGGGAGTATTAAAGGGCTAAGGGAAAAAGAAAAGTTTTAGTGGAAGGCATGGATGTGTCCACCCTACAGATCCAAAACTACAGAATTTTCATGACACATGACAAGCAGAATATCCTAGAGGAGTCCCACTGATGTTCCAATATTGATAGAGTAGCAGAAGCCAGAAGCCTTGTACCAGACTAAGGTATCTTTGCATTGAACATTTGCAAGCAAGGAAGTATGAACAAGGATATAGAGAAAGATACATGACACCTTCTACAATGAATTTTTTTTCCTCTGTTGCAAGAGAGTTTCCAATAGTGAAGGGTGGGGGAAATGATTTTGATTTGAGTGCATTGCATGGAAATCACAGGGAATCTATACATTTTTCAAATGTTAAACAATATATAAAACACTCAACACTAATTATGGTTTCAGATATCAGAGTATTTTACAAAGTATAGCAAAATAAAAAGAAATAATATTATGCATTTGTTTCACAAAATAACATACAAATTCTTAAAATTCTGAAATGGAGCTTTTATTTTATTAACAATTCTCCTCACTGAGGCTGATATTTTCCAGTTCCATCCATTTGTCTAAGAATTTCATGAATATATACCATATTTTCTGTATCCATTCCTCCGTTGAGGGACATCTGGTTTCATTCCAGCTTCTGGCTATTATCAACAAGGCTGCTATGAACATAATGGAGGATTTGTCTTTATTATGTGCTGGAGAATATCATCCTGAGTGAGGTCACACAATCACAAAAGATCACACATGGCATGTACTTACTGGTAAGTTATTGGCCCAGAAGCTTGGAGTACCAAAGACACATTTCACATATCAAAGGATGCCCAAGAAGGAGGAAGAACAAAGTATGGATCTTTGGGTACTTTGTAGAAAGGGGGGAAGATTCCCACAGAAGGCGATACAGAGACAAAAATTGGAGCAGAGTCTGAGGAAAAGATCATCCACAGACCACCCTACCCAGGGATCCGTCCTGTATATAGTTACAAAACCCAGACACTATTGTGGATGCCCACAAGCGCTGGCTGACCAGAGCCAGATATAGCTATCACCTGGTATGCCCTCCTAGTGCATGACAAATACATGAGTGTACACTCTCAGCCAGCCATTGTACTGAGCACAGGCTCCCCAATGGGGGAGTTAGAGATAGGACCCAAAAAACTGAAAGGGTTTGCATTGCCACAGGAGGAACAACAATAGGAGTCACCCAGTACTCCCAGAGCTCCCAGGGACAAAACCATCAACCAAAGACTACACATGGAGTTACTCATGGCTCCAGACACGTAGGCCACAGAGGATGGTCTTGTTAGACACCAAAGGGAGGAGAGATCCTTGGTCCTGGAAAGACTTGATGCTGTAGTGCAGAGGAATATCAGGACAGGGAAGCAGGGAAGGGTTGATTGGGGAAGGGGAGATGGCTTATGGGATTTTCGGGGAAGTGGGGAACCAGGAAAGGAGACAACATTTGAAATGTAAATAAAGAATGTATCTAATAAAAAAAATAAAATAAACAATTCTCTTAATAGTTCAAACATGCATATTAAATGAGATAAAGCATTTTTATATATCATTTGCTTTACAGTAAACAGTACTTATAACAATAACCTCCCCTATAGGTTCAGATAACTGAGAAAGCAAACTTACAAAATCTATTTTAATCTACCTTATCATAAACTCATCGCATGTTCTTACATAATTTCTTGAAGCATATGATCTTTATGACTGTTTCTCTACCTGAATTTCTATGGATCTATCAATGATCTATCTATCTATCTATCTATCTATCTATCTATCTATCTATCTATCTATCTATCATCTCTCTATTATCTATATTAATCTATCAACCTATCATTTATTTATAATCTACCTGTCTACTTATATACATATGACCAAATCTGTGAGAATATATTTGTGCAACATAATTGAATTTTTAAAAGGCATACACTTGATTTAGCATAAATTTTCTGTAAAATTTGGTGAGCACAGTCTGTTTGCTGTGTTGTCTGAATATGCCATAAAGGACCATGGGAATGGATAGATTCTTGATAATCAGAATTTCCTGTTAGCTAACTTTTCTCCTGCTAACTAACAAATATACTTAATGTAATCATTGATTACTCCTTTTTTTTCACAAAAAGTCTGTAAATAAAAGTAAAAGTAATAACAAATATAAAAATTCAATTACCTTAAGAAATAAATAAAGCATTTATCTAACTCTTGGTCACAAGTTGGGATTTTTTCTACGGGAAGATAGATTGATATACATCTCTGGAGAAAGGGAGGGAAAATCATGGAAAAATAATTAACTAATAAAATTAATTAAAAAGTAATAATTTTGTACAGTCTCTGAGAAACCTAGTAGGAATAATTCTTATTTAACAGGTATATTCATGTACTGTGATATGTTTGAAAAGATGTGGCTACAGAAGAGTTTTAAGAAAAATCCAGGGCAATTTGAAAGTTTAGATCATTCAAGCTCATTTATTTTATTAAAAAATAGAAAAACAGTTTATGTAAAACATATAGGACTTTATTCCAATCCATTAGTGAAGGGATTCTGACATAGGCTTGTTTTAAGTGGGTTTGGTATGTTACAGCGTGTGTCACTGAATGTTAAAATTCTTTAAGGGAACAAAGAAAGGATTATTGGAAGTATGGGGGAAAATTTTAGGGAAAATGAATTTGGATATGAATATTAGCATGAATTTTTTCAAGAGGAATGCAGATAGGGGATATTTGTCTTATGATAACAAGTTAAAATGTGTGATTGGAGAATGTACTTGTGAAATCAAGTAAAGTATTGAACATTTGCAAAAGTCCAAGTATTTGATCTGAAAGACTAGAAGTGAAGATGTATTCTCCAAGAGATCTCTAAAATCACAACAAATCTTGCCAGCAATAAAGAGAAAAATCATAAGCAAGACAGAAAATTTGAAGTGGATGAGGGCTATTTTCTGTACAAGGAACTGGGGAGATGAAAATCAGAAGCAGTCCAAACTGAGAATGAAGCATTAAATGCTGTATAAAATAAGATGGCCATAGTAAGACAATATTGTTGATTGATGTCAACTTTACTTAAGGACAGAAGATTTATTGACGTTTTCTGCACTGCTATGTATACATACTTAATGAGAGTTGATCAATTTGCATATGTTTAGTCTGCTGTTCTAATCTGCATTATTTGAATATGTGGGAACTAGACATTGAAAATAGATGAGATTTTAGGTGGAGGTGGGTTAATACGGGTTGTTTGTAAATATCGATAACCAAGGAAAACATGAGTGTTTATGAGAACACCGAGTTAGGAATGGTTATATAGCTCAGTTACTGGATTATATGCCTAGCTTGCAAAAGACAGAGAATTTCATCTACATTGCTACATAACCTTTGCCTTAAAACACATAACTTAGGGAGTGGAGACAGGAAAATCATGTTAAGAGTCATTTTTACCACATGTCATGCTGAAGGCCTTCCTTGGATTTATGACAAATAGAATTACTTTAGTTGCCCAGCAGCAGATAAGGAATATTGATAATATAGTACATATACATAATAAAATTCTATTCAGCTCTAAAGAAATGCAAAATCATGTAATTTGCAGATAAATGGATGTATCAAGAAAATATTATCTTGAGTAAGGTAATGCAGACATAAAAATTCAAATGCACAATGTTTTCACTTATAAGTTAACCTAGCTCCAAATAAATAGGTTAGAGTGGATAATCTGAAGTAACTTTAGAAGCAGAAAGTCAAAAAGGACCATTGGAGAAGGTGGTAGAGAATAAACATTAAAGAGGAAGATAAAATCATCTAGATTCTTTGAAAAGGGAAAACAAAGGAGAAAGGAGACTGAATTTTGAGGGGATTAAAGGGACTGGAACTAATAATACAAAAATGGTTTGTAAAGCACATATCTTGCCTGTCTTATTTGGTGTTCTGTTATTGGGAAGAGACCAAGGAAAATCTTATTGTAGATGGATTTTAATCCAGCAACATGGCTACTCTGACTGGAAAACAGACATGCCCTTAACACACATCTTTAATCCAAACAATGTAGCTAAATTTAGTGTGATGGATATTCCTGGTTGTCAACCTATATTTGGAATGTATAATCCAGAATTGGAGGACAAAAACCTGTGATCCAGATCTTATAGTTGGAAGACAAAAGTTTCTGACCTGGATCTTGGCATGGAGATTTTGAGGCATAGTGACCCTGAAAAGCTTAGTCACAGGCAAGGTAGTACACACCTGTAATCCCAGGAGACAGAAGTAAAGAGATCTCTTAGTTTAAAGTCAACCTGGGACAAAACAAGTCCCAGATTCTGTTGTGGTGATACACATCTTTAATTTGGGCCACACCTGCTAGATGCCTACATAAGGACCTTATGTATTTACTTGCCAGAATATCTGTTGGAACCTACTTCTACAAAAGACCAGCTTAAACAACTTGCCTGTCAGACTGAACAACTAGTATTTCTCATCAACAGCTTCCCATTGTTGGGTTCGTTGGACTACAGCCTGTATGTAATCACAATAAATTCTCTTAATATATAGAGATAGTCCGTAAGTTGTGTGACTCTAGAGAAACTTGAGTAATATAGTTTGTAGAAGGAAGCACTTTAAAATAACACCTAACAAAGTGATGAATCAGAGAAAGATTTAACAGAATGAGTCAAAGATAGGGCATGCCCAACTCTTACAAGAACAGACAGGAAAGAGAAGCTACTTAAGAGTACTGCAGGAGAGGGCAGTTAAGCAGTCAGTTCAGTATAGGCACTTCAGTTGAGCTCAGATCAGTCAGTTCAGTCAGTTGACTTCAGGCAATGCAGTGGAGTTAGTTGAGTTCAGTCAGTGCCTTTTGGGACATTTCAATTCAGTAAGATTGGAGTGCCAGAGAGTGAAGGAGTTGAGTTCATTTGTAAGCTCAGGAAGTTCAGTGTAGGTTAGGCGATGCCTGTGACACCATAGAATGAGAAGGATCAAGAAGAATAGAACAAATTGTCAGAGTTAGTTTGAGGCCATGCAGACCAATTCAGTCAGCAGCAGAGAGAATCCAGACTGAATCAGTTAACTTGGAGAGGAGGTTGAGTCAGAACATCTGAGTTGAACCAGCCAGCCAGAGTTCAGAAAGAACCAGACAGGGTGAACTTACTCATCACTACACCTCTAAGAGGACAATTATTTCATGGATATAAAAGTTACTTTTATATGTTACAAAAGGATTTCATTTTTTTGTGTTTGTTTTTTGTTTTGTTTGTTTTTGTTTATTAACATTTCTTGAGTTAATCCAAACATGGCACTGGAGCAGAAGATAAGATACGTACATCCTTCCTGATCTATAGGCCATAGGAAAATAGAGAGACTGGGTCTGGCATTGGCTATTGAAAAGTCAAATCTCACTCTCAGAAATATTCTTACTTCAACAAGCCTATATCTCCTATTTCTTCTAATTTTTTCTCAAGCAGCTCCTCTCCCTGGTGACTAACCATTATAATGTATAAGCATTTGAGGCCCATTCTCATTTAAACCACCACACTGTATTCCCTGGCCCCTAGATGCTTGTAGCCATCTCATAATGCAAAATGAATTTAGTTTATCTTCTAACATTCACATAGTTCTTCAGTATCAACACTATTTAAAAATCTAAACTCAAAAGTCCCTTCTGAGAATACAGGCAGTCTCATAACTAATCCCTGATTAAGTCAAACTGAAAAAAGTAGATCACTAAGGATGATGAACATCTCTTTAGATGCTTCTCAGCCATTAGATATTCTTCAGGTGAGAACTCTTTGTTTAGCTCTGTACCCCATTTTTAATAGGGTTACTTGCCTCTCTGGAGTTTAACTTCTTGAGTTCTTGTATATATTGGATATTAGCCCTCTGTCGGATGTAGGGTTGGTAAAGATCATTTCCCAGTTAGGTGGTTGCTGCTTTGTCTTTTTGACAGTGTCTTTTGCCTTACAGAAACTTTGTAATTTTATGAAATCCCATTTCTCAATTCTTGATCTTAGAGCATAAACTATTGGAGTTCTATTCAGGAAATTCTCCCCTGTGCCCATATGATCAAGGTTCTTCCCTAGTTTCCTTTCTATTAGTTTCAGTGTGTCTGGTTTTATGTGGAGGTCCTTGATCCACTTGGAATTGAGGTTAATGCAAGGAGATAAGAATGGGTCAATTTGCATTCTTCTGCATGTTGACCTCCAGTTGAACCAGCACCATTTGTTGAAAAAAGCAGTCTGGCCATTCCTCAGAAAACTGGGCATGACACTCCTGGAGGATCCGGCTATACCACTCCTGGGCATATACCCAGAGGCTTTACCTACATGCAATAAGGACACATGCTCCACTATGTTCATAGCAGCCTTATTTATAATAGCCAGAAGCTGGAAAGAACCCAGATGTCCCTCAACGGAGGAATGGATTCAGAAGGTGTGGTATATTTACACAATGGAATACTACTCTGCAATTAAAAACAATGAATTCACGAAATTCCTAGGCAAATGGTCAGAACTTGAAAATATCATCCTTAGTGAGGTAACCCAATCACAAAAGAACACACATAGTATGCAATCACTGATAAGGGGTTATTAACCCAGAATCTCGGAATACCCTAGACACAATACGGATATCAATAGATTTCCAAGAAGATGGAAGGAGAGACCCCTGGTCCTGGAAAGACTGGATGTAGGGGAATGCCGAGACAGAGAAGCGAGAGGGGGTTGAATGGGGAAAAGATGGAGGGAAGGGGGCTTATGGGACTTTTGGGGATGGAGGAAACGGGAAAGGGGAAATGATTTTGAATGTAAATAAAAATATAATATATATATATATATATTATATATATATAATATATATAAAGAAAAGAAAAAAGTAGATCACATTTTTTTCAACATGCAGTGCACAAAATATACTTTATCATTCCAAAGTATATTTCATTGTGAGGAAATACAGGACCAACTCAAGAATGAAACCTAGCAGAAGAGCTCTAAGTTCTGCAATTCCATGTCTGATGTTAAAAGGATTATTAGATGCCTCTTCCAATTCAGCTTTGAGAAACTGCAATACATGTCTCTATCTTGTGATGGGTCCACACCTGGTCTGCTCCTCTCTTTGACAGGTATCCCCAGACTCTTCAATGTAATCCCTGCCTTATTTTCACTGCTTCAAGCAATGGTCTTTTGAGGCCTCAAAGTAGACTTCCCTGTCAAACAGCTGGCCCCAACTTCTCTTCTTAACCCAGAGGAAGATTTCATAGCCTGTTTTATATATCATTCTTAATAAAGCCTGGATCATGTAGCCTAAGCTAGGGAAGTCTTTAGTTTGCCAGGTCTGAAACCTGGTCCCTTCTTTGAATGGTATTAGCATAATCTGTCCTTAGAAGCTTAAGCTTTCCTTTAATTTCTTTTCACAAATTGGGAGCTTAGCAGGGTGGAGCCTTGGCCTGAGGTCATCACTTCCTTTAGTGTATTTAGCTTGACACTTTTCTTAAAACTTTTTATCTCCTTGAGCACAGGATTTGGATTCAACATTAAATTTTAGGGTTCTTTTGTTTTATCCACAAGCTGTAAATTTTGTATTTTTCTTTGCTCCTCTTGATGCTTTTCATTGTAGATCTCCATAAGGATGTGGTAGCTTGAATAGGAATGCTCCTCCCCATAGACATATATGCTTGAATGTTTGACAATAAGGAGTGGCACTATTAGGAGGTATGGCATTGTTGGAGGAAGCAAAGGAAGCCCACCTTGAGGATGGGCTTTGAAGTTTTATATGCTTAAGCCAGTATAGCACACACTGTCCTGCTGCATACAGATCAAGATATAGATAGGTCTCTCAGCACCTCATGCATTCATGATGGTAATTGACTAAACCACTGAAACTATAAGCCATCTCTCATTAAATGTTTTCCTTTTGAAGAAAAATCAAGAAAAACTGAAAGAAAGAACAAAAGAAAGAAAGAAGAAAGAAAGAAAGAAAAAGGAAGGAAGGAAGGAAGGACGGAAGGAAGGAAGGAAGGAAGGAAGGTCACTACATGACACAGTTCTAGAATGTCTTAAAATCTTTACAGTTACTTAAAAGTTCTTTGATTTAGCCTCAGAACAAGATTTTAGGACAGGATAAAAAGCTGACACATTTTTGCTAAGATATCACATAAGTGGTCTTTAGACCACTTAGAAAGTTACTTTCTCTTTGAAACCTCTAGACCTCTGCAGTCCACAGTCAACCTCAGGACTACATTTTTTCATAGAATGGCCTATTAATTCCCATTTAAAATGTTCAATTGCTTTTGTTGTCCAAAATCAATAAGTCTTCAATATTCCTAAAACAAACATAGCAGGCCTATCACTACAATATCACAGTCCTTGGTGATAATTTCTGTGTCAGTTATTGTTAAGTTGCTTTCAAGAGACATCATGACCAAGGCAACTCTAACTTCAAAAGGCATCAAATTGGTTTCTTAATAGTTTCGGCTGCTTAGCCATTATCATCATGGTAGGAAGTAGGCAGGTAAAGCATTGGATCAGTAGCTGAGAAATTTATATCCACCTGCAACAGGCAGAGAGAGAAAGATAATCAGCCACACATGGGCTTTTGAATCCCCAATACACACCTTCATCAACAAACTTCCTTAAACAGCACCACATCTACCCAACAAAACTATACCTCTTAATCCTCAAGTAGTTATACTCCCTAATGAATAATCACGTTAAAATAGAAAAATCTCATGGTATCCATCCTCACTGAAACCACCACATGAAACCTGCAGTCTCACTGTAGTCTCAGTTCGGTTACCATTCTGTCTTACAACTTTAATCTATAAAATAAGGCACTTACAGGTTTTTCCAGCGGGTAGGCATGTCTAGTTACTTCCCTTTCTTGGTAGCTTGTTTGGATAAATGGAAAATAGATACCAGAAACTGGACTTTCAAATTACATTCAGCTTGAATCATTATATCCCTGTTTCCTAAATGTAGCTGTCTTAAACTATAGAGACCCAAACACAAAGACTGAGAAAGGAGTTAAGCTTCCACTGAGAGTCTGTACTGTATGAGGAGTCACAAGGAATACTCTGACTTACTATTCTAAAGGAGGATTTATGTATATAGTAAGGTTTTCTTGTCTATGTTTCTTATGTAAATATTTGTGTTTGTTTATACAAATGTGCTTATATGTGTTGTGCCTAATTAATTTTAGGCAAACATAACCTAAGGTGATTTCTTGAGGCTTTATCTAACAACTGTAATCTCACTCTTGTCTCTATAGGTCAGAGGACATTACAAGCATGGTGACAGAGAAGATAATTTTTAAGTTTCATATTATAAGAAACTTTGCTTATAAGGAGTCTCACCTAGAAATCTGCACATAAAGAAGAACAGAACAATGGAAATGTTCATGGATATCTTAATATGCAAGGGGATAACTTCACAGGGTATCTTACCCTTGGAAAAAGGACTACAGTGAATTAGTGACTATTGGGTGAAGAAGAATTAGTCTCCATCAGAGTATAAGCCTTTTTACTGGATGTTCAAAACTTTTCAGTCAAATTTGAAACAATGTACACACACAAATAACAAAAAAAAACGAACTTAGCAGTTCTTTTAATTTTTCTACCAAAATTTGTGCAGTATTAGAAGCCATTTAGGAAAGGATAAGATTTTCAAATGAGGTTTTTGGCCCGTGATAGGTGAGCTCTGAGATATAAGGACACCAGAGTCTTCATCCCAAGATTGCTTCCTGCTGCTGATATGTATTTTCTGTCACTACTACATGTCCTAATGACTCCTTAGCCTCAGCTCACCCTATTGCACAAATGTCATGTATATATACATGAAGGACTCTAATGCAGTAATGCTGTATAGACAAATTGATAATTTCATGATTTTTGATAATGATTTTATAGAAGTCTTAAATTGATACAAGTAATTTGAGCCCCTGTAGAATAAAGCTGCAAATAGAGTTCTGAAAACCTTCATTTGTAATCGGCTAATTGCACTAGGACAAGAGAGCCGGTCTTGGAACAAATTTGTGATCAAGAAAAAATTCATTCTAGGATGAAGGATGAAGTCAAGTATGAAGCCACAGGTGTGCAAAGTAATATAGCTAGGTCATGTGATACTGTTGCTTTGAACTTTTAATGAGGTTGCAGGATGAAATACTACTTTGAACTTACTATTAGCATCCTTCTGTAACTCTCCTTTTGTGTTACATGTTATCTATGAGGTAATTTTATAAAGAACTTTTGCCTAAGAAAAAATAAACTGCCAGAGAGAAGAAATAAAGTGTTGCCTTTGGGGCTCAAACCCATCCACTAAATGTATATATGTACATGTGTGTGTGTGTGTCTATACATATGAACATACATACATGTGTAGGTGTTTATGTATGTAAGTATGCATGAACACTTGTGGAATTATTGAGAGAGGTGGTTGGCCCTAGACAAAATCTGTGTATGTGCATATCTATGTGTTTGCTTGAATTCTCCTTTTTTTCTATTCTTTTCTCTCTGGCTCATGAAGAGCTAAAGAACTCCAAACCTTTCACCCTGCCACTGAGGGGTCCTTTGGACCGAAAGAATAGAGTCCTAGCAACTAAGCCCTGTTTTTATTTTCTAATCACCTGGTGATAATAACAGGAGCTAATTGCAAGAATCTTTTGGGCTTAGAATAGCAAAAAGTTAAAGGAAAACAAAAATTTACAAATACCAAGCATCTTTTGCCAGCCAAAACAACCAATGCTAGCCATCACAGCCTGCCCCAATTTACCTGGATGCTGGGCTGGCCCTGGCAGTGCAGAAACACACATTTGCTAATAATACCAAAACCAAAAGAGGCTGTCAGCTTAATAATGGGAGGGACAGACTGGATTCCAAAGAACATACCTAGGAGAGGATGGAGGTATGATATTCCTGGGAAAAGCAATATAAGCCTATACCAATTGAAAATATATTTTAAAAAAATGAACACTTACATTTTCTTTTTAAAGTAAGTAAAGTATGTATTTACAGACAAGCTCATACACTTGAGGAGGTATATGGAGGACATATAGGATGACGCTGAGGTTGAGGAGCAAGTACATATGATGAAAATTCGGTGCACTGGTGTATGAAATATTTGTCCAAAATAATTAAAATATATAACCTAGAAAAAGATTATTTTTACTTTAAAATAAAAAAAGACATACTAAGGAGAAATTTCAATGTAAAGGACAGTTCAACAATTCTAAGCTTGCAAAGAGACAAGTTGAACTAATGCTTTTATTTAGACATACATTTATATGCATTTTGAAAGGTGGCTTAACAATTTGTATTTGCTGACTAGAAAAAACATAAGTAAAAGTGATAATTTAAAACTTGATTAAAGGTTTTAATATAAGCCAATATATTTAACATTATAAAATGCCTTCATAATAAATACATTAGATGTTCATATCCCTATTAATATACCAAAGATTTAATAACTAAAAAATATTAAACATTTAAGAACTTATTATGTAGCACATGTTTACCAAAATTCTAGAGACCCCAAAGACAATTTTGCTTAAGGAGATATGGTTTTACAACCAGAATTTTCAGCAGCCTAATAAGAAATTCCCACCTGATATTCCCAATATATATTTCAAACCTACTTTGATTGCATTTAATATACTTTAGTCACCCTAGTAAATGAACTCAAAATTGAAAAAAATTATAAATATGATAATCAATATTAATGATAAAATTAAAAAAATCATTGAAAACTAAATATAAATTACCACTGTTCATGTTTCTATGCAGCCTTTGTGTTTTGACATGGCAGTCACATTTCTTTGAATTAACATATAGGTTACAGAACACACACTGCTGTCTTGAGCATCCTCTGGTTATGTTTAACCTACCCTGTCAGCATTACCTTAGTCTTTTCGCTGCATTTGATTTTCTAACTCACAGCAATCACTTATGTTTGTGATGCTTAAAACTTTGGCTATTCACGTTCTCAAAATTTTATAAATCATAGATGATAGACAGGTAATGAATATATGAATATATCTAAATTTAATTTCATATCCAGTAGAATTAAAACCGTAAAATTCATACATAGTTTATTTTTTTTTGAAGTTTCAGGTTTTTCCAAAAATTGAAAAATAACCTTCTGAAGAATGCCAGAATTGTAGAATTGGGTAGTTATATTGTGATTTCAAACCTATTTTGACTGCATTCAGTATATTTGGTCACCCCAGTGAACGAACTTGAAATAGATCAAAAAATTTACATACATATATAATCTGTAATTATACCAATGCTTTTGTTTCCTGATTTAAACACTTGATCAAAGTTGTTCATAAAAGCAAATATTTTTAACATTCTGAAATACATTAACTATGAATACCTTAAATACAAATTAATATATTAATTATTTATTCTTTAACCTTTTGTTTTATTTTGTTTTTTATTTAATACAGGATTTTTCGTTTTGTAGTCCTGGCTTTCTTGAATCTGACTTTGTGGAACCGGCTGACCTTGAACCCATGGAAATCAGTCTGCCTCTGTCTCATGAGTGCAAGGATTAAAGGTGCTTACCACCATCTCCTGACTGCTGCAAGTTGATATGCTATGTTTGGTTGATAACCATGGGAGGCCTTCTCTTTTCTGAAGAGAAACAAAGAAGAAATAGATGAGGCTGCCAGGATGTCCTTGGAGGAGAGGAGGGAAGAATAACTACAACTATTTATTAGAAAAACAAATAACAAAAATAAACCCTCGGAGTTTAAATCGTGCCTTAGTTTTAAAGAATTAATATTTTTTATATTTGATATTTTATTTGAAAATAAATTTGTAGAAGTATTCCTTAATTTTTTAAGAATTTCTAACATTTAAGTGCTTTTACTCCTGAATAAAACATGAGTTTGTAGATATTGATTATTTCTTCTTTATTTCTCCCCTATAAGTTTTTATTCTATTCTGAAATATCAGAAATCATTTTAATAAATCTTTGTAATATGTACTTACTCCTTTACATGAAACAAACATTTTAATAAATATTTAACACCCTGAATTTTAAAAATTCTAAATATAAAGATTTAAAAATCCATTTGACAAAATACATTAATAGTATTATAAACCCAGACACTATTGCCAATGCCAAGAAGTGCTTGCTGACAGGAGCCTGATATAGCTGTCTCCTGAGAGGCTCTGCCAGAGCCTGACAAATACAGGGGTGGATGCTCACAGCCAACCATTGGACTGAACACAAAGCTCCCAATGGAGGAGTTAGAGAAAGGACTGAAGGAGCTGAAGGGATTTTCAACCTCATAGGAAGAACAACAATATCAACCAACCAGACCCCGCCTTCCTCCCCGAGCTCCCAGGGAAAAAAACACCAATCAAAGAGTACACATGGAGGCACCTATAGCTCCAGTCACATGTGCAGCAGAGGATTGCCTTGTTGGACACAGCATATGTAGGAGAGACTGGCCTTGTCAGGCATCAAAGGGAGGAGAGGGCTTGGTCCTGTGAAGGCTAGATGCCCCAGTGAAGGGGAATGCCTGGGTTGGAAGGCAGGAGTAGGTGGGTAGATGGGAGAGCACCCTCATAGAAACACAGGGAAGGGGGATGGAAAAGAGAGGTTCCAGAGAGGAAACCACCGGGAAAGTGGATAACATCTGAAATATAAATAAAGAAAATATCCAATAAAAACAAAAAGAAAAAAAAAAAGAAAATTGACAGTGGTGCTATGGCCTAGATTTTTCTAATGTTTGTAGCCTGGGTTATTCTCTATCTACATATTATCACTTCCCAGTAAATAATGTGCAATTTCCATGTAACTCTTTGTTTAAAGAGATGCACATTAAAATATTAGCTAATTACAACTTCCAAGTTTGAAGATGGTTTCTGCCCACATTAAACAAAACACTACAATTTTTATATTTCAAAGATAACCTATTATTTTACTTTTTTCTTGTTACTATTATTGTAAACAGAAAGTACAAAGGTTAAAGTTAAAAATGTCTTTAATTGCCATAATTAAATGTCCTTAATATCTGTATATCAATACATCACTTATGTGTAATTGTATTATGCAAGAAATCCTAAGAGTTGGATTGGCATAAACTGCTTGTTATTACTTTCCCAAAACTAGCTCAGTTATAGTATTTAAATTCATTCTTAATGGAGAAGCATATATGTAATCTTTTAAAGGTTTTTGAATGTATGCAATTAGTTTGTAACTAAGTTAACTATCCTAAAAAAGAGTAAAATTTTGAAAAAAAATAATTCAAATGAATGTGCAATTTGGAAAGAATATTTACAGTAGAAAAAAAATCTAGTAGGCAGGTTTGTGAGCACCCCTTGAAATACAAAGACCACTGAGATAGATGTCAAAGTTCAAAGTCAGAAGGCCCTTAGCAATCTTGTTTGGTGTACCATTCAATTTTTTCATTAATTTTTAAATGTAATATCTACTCTTTTTTAAGTTTTCTAAATTCTTTATATCAACATACTTTCAAAACAACTGCGGACCATAGTCTGCATCAACAAAGTCACTTTGCCCCAAATAAAATATAATTAGTATATTTAATGCTCAGTCAGTCCAAGGGTGCATTAATCCTGCAATAATCTGAGTTATATAAAAGATGAGTGTATGATGAGCTATACTTACGAACTTAAATTTCATTGGCATCTATTTTTTCATGATATTGTTTTATAAATTATGATACCAATTTCTCCCTTTTCGAAAAAAACATTCTCAGCCTCACTTTATGTACAAATATTTTATTTGCAATTTCATAGTTTTAACATATATAAATAGCTCTACAAGATCAAGTTTAAGATTTTATATTCAAAACATTTTCTAATGTTCACCAAGATTTGTATAACTAACTTAAATTTTTCTGATTTGTGTTTGGCATTTTTTCACATTCAGTGGGTCTGCTTTTAACCATATCTTTATATTGTCTATATTTTTTGTGTTATCTATATAAGAAAAATAATATCTTGATGATGATATTTACTTGAGTAGTAAATTATTTGAATGTATGTATTATTCTGGGATGCATTAGGTCATTGTCTCTTTATAACAAGCTTTCAAAGCAGTCAGAATGAGTCTTTGAACACCGTTCATATTTACAATGCTTAAAAAAAAACCCTGGAGTACATACTTCTTAGAATTTCCATATGAAATGGGATGATGTTTTTAAATATTTTCTAATTTCTAACACTAAAAAATATTGTTAGATTGAGAAAAATATGAAATATATTACAAATTGACTTTAGGCTATTTCCAAATATGACTCAAGTGGTCACAAGTCTGATGACCTTCTTGCCCCAGCAGAGCTGTACTTCCTCAAAGTTCTGCAATTTCTTCATGCAGACACACCATCTTTAGACAAGAGTTGAATTACCAGAGCCTTTGGAGTCATTTCCCTTTCAAATCAATATAACCACAGAGTATTCCCCTATACATTAGTTATAAAGCATCTAAAAACTTAACTAAACAAAAAAAAATTAAAATTGAAAAAATTGGCTGCATGTTATTTCAAGGCGGAACAAATCAGGTTCCTTCTTATTGAGCGAGCCTTATGTTAAGTCAGACATTGGTTGGTTTCTCCCACAAGTTCTATGTCACAATTACTTTAGCATATGTAAGGCAAGACAGATTGGAAGTCAAATGTTTTGAGGCTGTGTAAATGTTTGCATTTCTGTGTAAGTGTTTCGTGTAGCCTGCAGAGCACCTACCCACACCTAAGACACTAGAATGTAGGTGTGAAATTTCCATACGGCCACCATCTTGGTTTTTTTCATGTTCAACGAATTATGTGACTGCTGTCCTTGGCTATGGGGCCCCACTGTCAGTCTGTGCAGAGTAACCCAACGTCTTCACTAGAGTCTGGTTTCTGTGGCATTTTCACTTGACCCTTTGACCAGCCACTCAATTGAATACAACTCATTCCTCTTTTGGAAGCCTTAATGGTCCAATTTGGGAGCTCATAGAGCAGTGGGGCAAGAGTAGATGAGTGGGCAGAGAAGCACCCTCATAGAGCCAAAGAGGAGGAACGAATATGGAGGATGTGGTGGTGTGGTTTGTGGAGGGGTAACTGGGAAGAGGGATATCATTTGAAATGTAAACAAATAAAATGATTAATAAGAAAATATCTAAGCCTACACCACATCCAAAAGTATATGGCCAGAAAAATCTGATGTTGATTAGTTACTGCTTAAAAGAAAAACAATTAGAAAAAGACACAAAACTGGGAGTGGGGGGCAAGAAAGCTGGAAGTATCTGGGAGAATTTAAGGGGAGAAGTTGGGTGTGAATATGACCAAAGTTCATTGTGTGAAAATTTCAAGAACAAATAAAAAAATCAAAATGTACTTGTGTGTATATAATATTTCCTACAACTAACACATTTGTTGATTAAACAATAGATATTTCAATTCGACAATGGTAGAGTTTAACTAGGTAATTTATTTTAGAGAGATTTATGCAGTTAATACTTGGCACTTTCATTTTCTCATTTTTGTGAAAAATAATTTTTATAAGATCTAGAAGTGTGCCATGTCATGTTGCTGTTATGTATGCTTATGTAGGCTGGTGTTTTTGCTATGGTCTTTCCTCATTTGCTTGTCACATTACTTTTGTTTTTTTTGTTTTTTGTTTTTTGTTTGTTTGTTTGTTTTTTGTATAGATCTCACACTGACACTGATGCTGATGCTGATGCTCAATAATTTGGCCCTGCTTGCTGGACAGTGGACTTCAGTGATCCATTTGTCTACAGTTAGGTGCATGTAATTAACAGGTAGATTTTTGTGTGGATGTCAGATATCAGAGATCAGAATCTATTTTCATTTAGGTGTTTTACAGACTTTCTCTTGTCCAAAGCAGTGCTACTTAATGATATGATATTCAAAAGGAGAAAGGAAAGTGTGATTCAGAGAAAAGTCAACAGAACCCAAAGTATTATGATTTGAATCAAGAAGTCATAAAATACTCATTTGTGTAGACAGGCTCAATTATTCTACATAAGAAATGATTAAAATGTAAAGAAAAATTGCTCACTAATGGCTGGAATGTTTCATTTTAAAAGTAAATATGTCTAAAATACTACTATAGCTGGACAAGCAACATTAAACTATAAAATTGCACCAGTTGGCACAATAAATACAAAGGTAACAATAGTCAATGAACACATTTACCACAACAAATACAGCTCTTAAATTATTTCTGTGTTAGAGTTAAGAAACAGTACTTAAAATTGTCTAAATAAAAGTGTCAAAAGACCAGTTTTTATAAGCTGAGTTATATCAACTTCAAATAGAAAGTGTCTAAGACTAAAGTCTATATTAATCCAGAGGAATAATATTCTGTTGTCAGGTTGGTTTAATATGTTATCAAGTCTTAATTTAAACAAGTCCTTAAGTCACATAAAGCAGTACAAGTTAACTGTGAATTGCTGTCATGATACAATCGTTGTCCATATGTTCTCTGGATATTTGTAGCCTACATCAGCATAAATCAATCTGGATCAAGAGTTTATTTTGTAAAATGGATTTTTTTCTACTGATTTGTAAGATATTTTCCTTTTGAGTGTGAAGTAATGTTGTGTAATAAATACTACAGTTAAGATTTACCAGTTTTTTGGTGCCATTGTATTAATTTTGACTTGGGGTCAATTTCCTTATAGAATTGCAGGACTTAGTCAATGACAGTTTCCACCGATGACTCCTCTGGGTTTCTTATTGTGAATCAGCCAGGTACCTGGTTAATCAGATTATCATTTTTTTTTATTCTATAGCTATTTGATGCTATTCTGCTTAAATGGGAATTAAATAGAAGTTACTTGAATTAACCACCGCCTCTCACATCCTACACAGATAATCCAGAATTGCTGCAGACGCCTTGCCATAGTACCAGTGTTCCTTCAGGAAGCACCTGTCTGCTTTATATGTGAGACTCCTATGTAAGAGTTAGGGGAAAGATTGGAGGAGCTGAAGGGAATGGCAACCCCATAGGAAGACCAAAAGTGTCAACTAACCTGGAACCCTGTGACCTCACAGATACTAAGTCACCAACCAAAGAGCATACATAGGCAGTACTATCTTGGTAGAAATAAATTGGGTACAGGTTATATGAAAACTACCTTGGCTCACAACTATTATTCAAGTCTCTTGTAGAAAGACATGGAAAAACAGGAGTTAGGTAATCTACATGTATAAAAACATATTCCACGTAGGGCACAGTGTATGTACTGATGATCTCTGGGCTACCATTGAATCAGGGCAGGATTCCAAATCCATTCTCCAGAGAGGAGATTCAGACCCAATTAGTGAAAGTACAAGATTTTATTTCAAGGAAAGAAAGAAAATTGCACTATATCTAAATGAAATTATCACCGTTTTTGCACATTACTCATTGTTCAATGATGTTTGCTTTATGGAAGAGAACATGCTTCTTCTATTTGTCTCCGACATGTGTGATATTTGCTTTTCTCCTATTTTAATATCCAGAGCTTTTGAACCTTGGGTACAAAGAACATGTTAATCTAAGCTAAGGGTAGCTCTACGCCTACCTTGAAGCTTTAGACTTGGCAATTTTAATGAAATTACTGTTTGCGATTGTACAAAGAGTTTCATCGGTTTGCTGTTAACCATCTCCAACTTTATAATGCAGGAAACATGAAATCATCATTTATAGTTTTGCAAACCTGCAAACTGGACTGATTTGCCTGTATCCTTGTTACTCTTTACTGTACTCAGAATAAGATCAGGAAACTTCTTTTAAGTAACAGTATCATTTTATATTGATTGAAATAAGTGAAGTAACTGTACCCAGAAACCAATCAAGGGAGAGTAGTCTAAAAAAGAGATCACAAATGTGTGAATAGTGTAGCTACCATTAAAAATAATGGTAATTGTTATTTCCTGTGGTTATGTTTAGTCCAATAATTTAATTTGAACAAGTTAAGTTCATTTACTCTATTTTCTTAACACTCCCTGAAGAATCTAATTCTTCATTTAAACCTTAGTGTAACTTCATGGCCTAACCACAGCTTTGAGAGTGGGCTCACATAGAGTAGCCCTCTGGACAAAGAGCTCTTGGTATACAAACAGAAAAATTTAGGCTTTAATAGAATCTCACCCAAGAGTTCATTCCCTCCAGCTGCTGATGTTAAAATGTTTGATTTACAAGCGCATAAGCCCAGGCCATTTTTCTCTGGAGTATCTGTAAGCTGCACCAGACTGCCTTACTCATAGCCTCATACTCAAGTTATTGACAGTTTTCAATTTCCCCAAGTGTGCCTGTTTTCATAACCACTTTCCTCTCCCAGTCTCCAAAACTGTGAGGCAAAATCTTTTACTTGAGAATCCTTTACTTGAGTGACCCAGAAACTCTGAATCTGGGTCCTTCCCTCAGTACATTGTTAGGGGACATAAAGGAAACTTCACTTTCTCTAGGCTATGCTCTATTTTTTTTCTATTTTTCTTTTTTTGAAAAGTTTTTTTTCCCATACCTTTGATGACTGTGTTATTAGCACAACCCTTCATCTAGTTATGGTATGACTTCTGCTACCTCTATGACTTATCACACTTAGTATTCATAAGAGAAGATTGAGCTGATAAAAGCAAGACTAGCCAATTAAGCAATGAATTAATGTACAGTATATGAATTAACATATACACATAAAAAGCATAATAAAATAATTGCCAGTTTAAGGCTAGACATTCTTTTGAGTCCTATAAGGGATATAGTGTCAGAAAGGAAAGGGTCTATAAAAGAAGATAATGTCAAAAACACATGCTATTCAGCAATGTATGATTTGTTCTAGGCTTGTTCACAGTTGCATTTCCAATTGCAAGAAGTTTCTAGCATCAGTATTATCTGCTGCAAATGTATAGATCTCATTAGTTGTTTATTTTTACACTCAGAAATTAAAAATATTTTTTCAGCACAATTTTATAGAAAAAAAATAACAACATATAATTCAGTGGAATGGAGTGTGTGATGTGTGACTACAATATGGCATAATATCTATTTATGAAATGTATGTGAGACTCTGAAACCAAGGCATACCAAAGGTTTTCATAGCATGCCATCCAATATTTGCACCACACATTCTTCAGAATTATTGATAAATCTTCATCTGGCAGTTTCTCTATTACAGTCTATTTGCTAAGATATATTCCTCTTAACAATATAAATTTACAAGACTCCCTTGAGTTGTTCTTCAGCTTTATGAAATATTTAACACTTAAAATATACTTGTTACCACCTGTGAATATTTAACTAACAAATCTATCAACAAGTAAAGATTATTTTGTTTTAAAAAAAAAACCTATTAGTGTCACTGTTAGTGATTGGAATTGTGATAAAACAACTCTCATCATTTCTAATAATAGAGAAATTGATTTTAAATATATATATATGTATACGTATGTATATGTATATGTCTTTGTTGATAGATTTGTTAAATATTCACAGGTGGTAACAAGTATATTTTAAGTGCTAAATATTTCATAAAGCTGAAGAACAACTTAAGGGAGTCTTGTATTTGCATTGTTAAGATACACTGTTAATATATTGTTAATATATTGTATTGTTAATATATATTAATAATTTATTTGGGGAAATATTTTTTACTTGCTAGGAGTACTGTGTTGGTAGAAGAGAAGAAACAAGAGTTCCCTTGATGCTGTCAATTACAGGGCTTTTAAGAGCTTGGAGGGCTTTGGATTCAATGATAGAACAGGTGCAGTACCCCTCAGTGCTTTAGTGTTTCTTAGGTTTGTTAGAAATCCAATAGACCAGGAACACAAGGAAATGATTGCTGGTGTTTATAAACTAACAAAATTTTTGAAATCATATTCCTCACTTTTACCTATTTCTTGTTCCAATATATATAATCTTTGCTATTCATTTAATCTCTTCCCATCCTCAGAAGCATTATCAGTAACTTTCAAATCTCCTGCAGCATAATGTTTAAAGGCATTGCATTTAGCTTCAGTAGCACGTTTCCATTCCTGATGGCTTGTGTTCTATCTGTGGAATTTTGATTGATTTAATCTATTTGTTAATTGATGATAGATATCTTAATATAATTGATGGAATATTTTCTGTTCCTATGCAATTGTAATATTTTCTGACTGAATAACTCCATTAAAATAGCACTTTATGCTTTAATATTTCAATTATTTCATTGCAATTTTCCAGTTATAGATGCCTTTTATCATATTAATTAATTTATAGACATTACATCTAGAACATCACTTCTCCTCCCAGTCACTCCTTCTCATCTCCCTTTCCCCATTCTAGAGAGTGGAAGGCCTCCCATGATAGCAACCCACCTTGGCATACAAATCTGCATTAGGAATACACGTATATTCTACTGAGGCTAGATGAAGCAGCCCAGATAGGGCAAAATGGTCCAAAGGCAGGCAAGAGTCAGAGACAGCCCCTGTTTCAATTGTTAAGGGTTTCACATGAAGACCAAGCTGCACATCTGTTATATATGTGTAGGAAACTATGTCTTTCCATGTATGCTCTTTCTTTGGCTTGTGGTTCAGTCTCCGTTAGTCATTATAGGCACAGCTTAGTTGATTCTTTAGGTTTTGTTGTGGTGTCCTTAACCCCTCTGATTCCTTTCATACTTTCTCTACTCTCCTCTAAAGGATATCACAAAAACTCTCTCACGTTTGGCTTTGGGTCCGTGCATCTCTTCCTGTCAGCTGCTGTGTGAAGTTACTCAGAGGATAGTTATGTTATGCTCTTGTCTGCAAGTACAGCAGAATGTCATTGGTAGAGTCAGGGGTGGGCTCCCTCTCATGGCATGGGTATCAAGTTGGGCCAATTGCTGGTTGACCATTCCATCAATTTCTGTTCCTTCTTTATCTCTGCAGACATTGTTGGCCAGATAATTTGGAGGTTCAAAGGTTTTCTGGCTGGGTTTATGTCCTCACCTGTCATTTAGAAGTCTATCCTGGTTATAGGAGGTGACCTGTTCAGTTTCCATATCTCATATCTTCTATTGCTAAGAGTCTCAACTATGATCACCCTTGTAGGTTTCTGGATATCCCTTGCTTTACGTTTTTAATTCATCCCAGAGATGCTCCTCAAAATCCAAGTTCTCTCTCCTGCCATCCCCACGTCATCCCTCATGTGCCATTTCTAACTCCTCTCCCACCCAATTCTCTACCTCCATACATCCCCTTCTCAGTGAGATCCAAACATCCTTCTTTAGTCTTTCTTAGTATTCAGCTTCTTTGGGTTTGGAAATAGTAGCATGGCTATCCTGCACTTTATGGTTAATAACCACATACACTGAATACATACCATGTTTGTCTTTCTGTATCTGGGTTACCTCACTTATGATGATATTCTCTAGCTACATCAGTTTGACTGCAATTTTATGATTTCAATGTTTTTAATAGCTTAGTAAGTATTCTATTATATACAATATTTTCTTTATATGTTCTTCAGTTGAGGGACATTTAGAATGTTTTCAGTTGTTGGCTATTACAAATAAAGCTGTTTTGCCCATAATTTGGCAAGTGTCTGTCTGCTATGTTGGATCATCTTTTGGGTATATACCCAGTAGTTGTATACCTGAGTCTTGAGGTAGAGCCTTTCCTAATTTTCTGAAAAACTACAAAATTGATCTCCAAAGTGCTTGTACAAGTTTGCATTCATACCACCAAGGAGTAGTGTCCCCCTTTTTCCACGTCCTTGCCACCATGAGCTGTCCTTACGAAATCTCGTAATTGTTTTGATTTCCATTTTCCTGATGACAAAAGATTTTGAACACTTCTTTAAGTGATTCTCACCTATTAGAGCTTCCTGTGTTGAGAACTCTGTTTAGCTCTGTACTCCATTGTTAATTGTGTTACTTGGTTTGTTGATATATAATTTGTTGACTTCTTTTTATATTTTGGTATCAGCCCTCTATGAGATGTAGGCTTGGTAAATATTTTCCCATTCTGTAGGCGGCTATTCTGTCCTATTGATGTGTCCTTTGCATTAGAGAAGCTGTTCAGTTTCATGAGTGCTGTTCATTTAATGTTAATCTTAGTGCCTGAGCTTTCATATTTTGTCTCCTGTGCCTGTGCATTCATGAGTATTCCCCACTTTCTCAACAAGTTTCTGATGTTTGAGTTTCTTACAGTTTTAAAGAAAATTTCACAATTTCCTTAATGTGTGTTCAGTCTTTAAATTTTGGACAATGTGTTTTAAGAATGAATAAATGTGTTACATTATTAATTTTATTAATAATATGTTGCCTTTAATTGAAACTTTCAGTAATTAGAAATCGATTTCTTATTTTTTATTTTTCTAAAAGTTGCATTAACATATGAGTTCTATCTTTTGTTTTATAATTTTATTAATTCTTTATGGTATTTCTTACCATTTTATTATATAACAATGAGATACAAATAATAGACTAATCAAGAGTATATATTCTGTGATATTAAAAAATATTTCCCATGATTATGCAAAACAGTCAAAATATATTATTGTATTTCACTGAATGCCATCCACTTCATTTTTGAAAGAACTGTAAAAAGTATGTAAGGTTCATTCATTTTTCTAAGATAAATATATATTATAAAAATAAATTAAGAAATGTATACAACAGATTATCTGAAATAAATATAACCGATATAATATACATCAATACATTTATAACATATATTTTATTAACATTAATAAAATTAAATAAAAACAAGTTTCATCATCAAATTCTTAATGCCCGTGAACATTTCATGTTCCTGGCACTACTTTAGCCAATATAGGTATCTGTAGTATAATTTAGTTTGAATTTTATAGGAATTCAAAGTATTGTTTTGTTCACTATTATTTACCCTGTGCCTTGAAAATGCTTTTTAGTAAGATCTAAAATTTGTTGGCTTTTGTAGTTGTGAATCCAATATCTTATGCATATTGCAGTCTATTATACCATTTACATGGCTATACACAGAGGTTATGACCAATATTTAGTATTATGAATAAAGCTGTTATGTATATTTATATCTAAGCTTTATGTGCATAGAACTTTGTTTCCTTGGATAAAAAATTAACATTTATGATATACCTTTTTAAATGTACTTTAAATCTGTTGTTCTACATGTAATGTTTGCTTCTAAAAGAATCAATTAATGGCTTTCTAGTCAATCTACTAACCTGAGAATAATAGACCATTACCATATATGTAATCATTATTTTCTACTGTTTTTGTTAATCTATTTGTTCTCTTTTTCCCATCTAGGTCCTACACTATTTTAGATACTGTTTTGTGTATTTGAAAATTAGCAAATTATTGATAATTTTTTTTCTTTTTGAGTCCACCTCACTCCAATCAGAATAGCTAAGGTTAAAAATGCAGGTGACAGCAGATGCTGGTGAGGATGTGAGAAAAAGGAACACTCCTCCATTGCTGGTGGGACTGAAAGCTGGAAAAAACACTTTGGAAATCAATCTGGTGGTTTCTCAGAAAATTGGAAATGGTTTTACCCAAAGACTAAGATATACTACTACCAGGTATAGATCCAAAAGATCCTCTAACATATAAAACAGACACCTGCTCCACTATGTTTATAGCAGCCTTATTTATAATAACCAGAAGCTAGAAACAACCCAGATATCACTCAACAGAAGAATGGATACAGAAAATATAGTACATTAACACAATGGAGCACTACACAGTTATTAAAAATAATGACTTCATGAAATTTCCAAGCAAATGGATGGATCTAGAAAATATCATCCTGAGTGAGGCAGTCCAGACACAACTGAACACACATAGTATGTACTCACTGATAAGTGGAACCCAATAGGAAGAACAATATCACTTAACTTGACCATGCAGAGCTCCCAGAGACTAAACCACTAACCAAAGTGTGTACATGGAGGTAGCCATGCCTCCAGATACTTAGGAAGCAGAGAATGGACTCATTTGACTTCAGTGGAAGGTGAGGAGGCCCATTGTCCTGTGGAGTCTTGATGCCCCATTGTAGGGGGATGCTAGGGCAGTGAGGAAAAAGTGGGTGAGTGGGTGGGGGTGCTCCCTCATAGTCCTAAAGCACAGAATACTCAAAATACAACCCACAAACCATATGGAGCTTAAGAAGAAGGAAGACAAAAGTGTGAATGCTTTGATCCTACATAGAAGTTGGAACAAAAGAATCACAGGAGGTAGAGGGACTGAGGGTTCTGGGAGGGAGAGAGGAGGGGGAGGGAATGGGGGGGAGGGAACAGGTATTGGAAAGAACAGAAGTACAGAGGGTCAGGAAATCAAATAGAAATATGTAGCAGTGGTTGCTGGGGAATTGGGGGTAGCCAATCTAAAGTCCCACTTGCCAGGAAAACAAGAGGCTCCGAGGACCCAATGTGGATGACTTTAGCCAAAATAAGCAACAAAGAAGAGATAGAATGTATAGAGATCACCTATAGCGATAGGCATGGCCTCCAATTGAGGGATGGGGTCATCCACCCACCACAAAAATTTTAACCCAGAATTGTTGCTGTCTAAAGGAAGCCTGGATAAAACTGGAGCAGAAATTGAAGAAAAGGCCATCCAGAGACTGCCCCACCTAGGGATCCATCCCATTGGCTGACAGCAAACACCCACACTATTGCTGATGCCATGAAGCACTTGCGGGTAAGAGCCTGATATGGCTATTCCCTGAGAGGTTCTACTATCACCTGACCAATACAGATACAGATACTCATAGACAACCTTCAAACTGAGTCCTGGGACCCTAAAGAAAGAGCTAAGGGAAGAACTGACGGAGCAGAAGGGGATTGGAACCCAATAGGAAGAACAATATCACTTAACTTGACCATGCAGAGCTCCCAGAGACTAAACCACTAACCAAAGTGTGTACATGGAGGTAGCCATGCCTCCAGATACTTAGGAAGCAGAGAATGGACTCATTTGACTTCAGTGGAAGGTGAGGAGGCCCATTGTCCTGTGGAGTCTTGATGCCCCATTGTAGGGGGATGCTAGGGCAGTGAGGAAAAAGTGGGTGAGTGGGTGGGGGTGCTCCCTCATAGAGACAAAGGGGAGTGGGGACAGGGAGGATGATACAGGAGGTTACTGTGGTAGTGTTACTGGGATAGAGGATATCATTTGAAATGTAAATAAATAAAATGATTAATAAAAAAGAAAATTATTTATCTACATATATAGCTTTGATTTACACCAATTTGATTTATATTAGTTAATACTCCTGATGTTATATTTAAATTTCTGTTATTTTACAACATTTCTGTTATTTAGAATGGAGATACCTTTATATCATGTAACTTCATATAGAATGTGCATCTTAAACTTATAGCAAACAAATACATTGCAGTGGTTCTTCATCAAAAGTTGAGAAATAAAAATAACTGTCAATTCATTTCCTACTGACCTATGCAATGTTGTCAATATGTGTCATATGTATATACATGTATATACATATCTGTATATACATGTATGCATATAGAGTATGTATGTATACATATATCATATATACATACATGTATATATTATTCCTCATCATATATTATTTGAAAGAAATAAAAAGATTATTGAAATACTTACTAAATTGTATCCCAATTTTAATAATACTTATTAGTGAAAACTTGAGAATTTCCTATTTAAGGTCCCATTCCTTTCAAGGTTTTATTTACATTTTTCTAGACTTTAGATAACCTTCCTTCTATATCTTTAAGGTCATAAATTACGCTTTGTTTTTCTACTGAAATTTTATAAACCTAGGTGGGTCAGTTAGAGATGAATGTCCTCTCACTTCTATTCTTTCAGATTTTCTTGCATTACATATGTTAAGTTTGGATTGTATTCTGGACATTAGAGTACCTCATGGATGCTCTTGATCCTTTAATAATGATTTTAGAGAGGTGAGGTCTTCAACTTCTCTCTGGAGGGGAACAGCTAGGAGCGCACAGGGCATAAGATAAGTGGGGCTGCTAGGACGGGAGTCTTCCTGCTGCCATTTGCACCAGCGAGCCTAGTGGCTCCACAGCCTTTAGTACAAGGCCTGCCAGGAGAGAGTCCTCTCCCAGCAGTACTTTCACTTATGAGCAAAGAGGTGAGATTTCCAACTTCTCTCTGGAGGGGAACAGCTAGGAGTCCACCAGGGCATATGATCAGTGGAGCTACTGGGACTAGAGTCTTCTGATCACCATATGCACAGGAAGCCAGGCGGCTCCACGGTCTTCTGTGCACAGACCCTACCAGAAGAGTTGGTCTACTAGGAATACAGAAACAGGCTAACAGGCACACAGCATGGAAAAGCTCCAGTCAGAGACAGGAAGACCAACAAACACCAGAGCTAACCAGATGCCAAAAGTCACGCACAAGAAACCTACCAACAGAAACCAAGGCTACTTGGCAACATCAGGACCCAGTTCTCCCCTCACAGCAAGTCCTGGATACCCCAACATACTGGAAAAGCAAGAGCTGGATTTAAAATCGTATCTCATGATGTTGATAGAGGACTTCAAGATGGACATAAATAATTCCCTTACAGAAATACAGGAGAATATGGGGGAACAGGTAGAAGCCCTTAAAGAGGAAACACAAAATCCCTAAAAGAATTATAGGAAAATAACAACAAAAAAGTGACGGAACTGAAAAAAACAATCCACGATCTAAAAATGGAAGTAGAAACAGTGAAGACATCACAAAGGGAGACAACTCTGGAGATAGAAAACCTAGGAAAGAAATCAGGAGTCATAGATGCAAGCATCAACAACAGAATACAAGAGATAGAAAAAAGAATCTCAGGTGCTGAAGATACCATAGAAAACATTGACTCAACAATTAAAAGAAAATGCAAAATACACAAAGCTTATAACCCAAAACATCCAGGAAATCCAGGACACAATGAGAAGACCAAACCTAAGGATAATAGGTATAGAAGAAAGCAAAGATTTGCAACTTAAAGGGCCAGTAAATATCTTCAACACAATTATAGAAGAAAACTTCCCTAACCTAAAGAAAGAGATGTCCATGATCATACAAGAAGCCTACAGAACTCCAAACAGACTGGACCAGAACAGAAACTCCTCCCATTTCATAATAATCAAAACACCAAATGCACTAAACAAAGAAAAAATATTAAAAGAAGTAAGGGAAAAAGTCAAGTAACTTATAAAGGCAGGCCTATCATAATATTCAAAACACGAAATGCACTAAACAAAGAAAGAATATTAAAAGAAGTAAGGGAAAATGTCAAGTAACTTATAAAGGCAGGCCTATCTGAATTACACCAGACTTCTCACTGGAGATGATGAAAGCTAGAAGATCCTGGACAGATCTCATACAGGCCCTAAGAGAACACAAATGCCAGCCCAGACTACTATACCCAGCAAAACTCTCAATCACCATAGATGTAGAAACCAAGATTTTCCATGATAAAACCAAATTTACACAATATCTGTCCATAAATCTAGCCCTACAAAGGATAATAGATGGAAAACACCAACACAAGGAGGGAAACTACACCCTAGAAAAAGTAAGTTAGTAATCTTCCAACAAACCCAAAAGAATGTAACCACACAAACATAAAAATAACACCCAAAATAACAGGAAGCAACAATCACTATTCTTTAATATCTCTTAACACCAATGGACTCAATTCCCCAATAAAAAGGTATCAACAACAAATATTTTTCATGTAAATCTTAAATTTTATCAAAAAATATTTGTAATTCTTCTTCCATTAATTTAGTAATGCTTTTTGTGTCTACCATTTTGACTGTATTATTTTCCATGATAATCTTCAATTTTAAGATATTTTCTATATGTTTCTTCAGTATTATCAGAAATAATTTCCATATAAGTCTTCAATTTTACCAGAAAATGTTCATAATTCCACTTTCAATCAACATAGAAATATTTTTATGCCTACCATTTTATCTGTATAATTTTCCATGAAATAGTCAATGTTAACATGTTTTTCTATGTATTTCTTCAATTTTATCAGAGATATTTTCCATGTAAATATTCAATTTTATCAGAAAATGTTTAATATTTCACTTTCAATCAGCTTAGAAATATTTTTATGCCTACCATCTTATCTGTGTAATTGTCCATGATAATCTTCAATTTTAACAAGTATTCTATATTTTTCTACAATTTTATCAGAAATAATTTCTCCGTAAATCTTCAATTCTATCATAAAATGTTTCTAATTCCTTTTTCAATTAATTAACAATGTTCTTTATATCTACCATTTTACTCTTTAATTTTCCATGAAAATTGTCAATTTTAATGTGTTTTTCTTTATATTTTTTCAATTCTGTCAGAAATATCTTCCATGTAAATCTTCAATTTTATCATAAAATGTTTTTATTTCCCTTTTCAATAAAAAAAATCTAAAAAATGTAAAACAAACAATGAATTTAAGTTTCTTTTTTCTTTGACTACACTGGTAATTTGACCAAAAAGAAAAATGTGTATAGAGTACTGCTGTGTTCAAGTTTAGGCACTAGTTTTCTATTAACTGAAAGCTAAAATTTTAAACAAAGTATTTAGTGTTTCCTAACTCACCTTTCTCTTTTCTCCCAACATAATATATCTCTACTGATATCAGAGGATTTCATAGAATTCATCCTGTTCTATTTTGTATAGACATTAAATACCTCCCCTCTTTCTTTACTTTTCTACTCAAAATGGAGAGCCTCCTATAAGCATGACAGCTCTCTGTGACCAGTTTTAAAAAAACAAAAGAACAACAACAAAAAAAATCTTTATTCATCTGTAGGTCCAGTCGGGAATTAAAAAAAAAGTAAACAACAACCCCCTCCCAAAAAAAAAACAAAAACAAAAACAAAAAAAAAACCCATTCAGGTAGTGGATGAAAATAAACTTTGTTTCAGTTGTTTAATTTTATTGTATAATGAACTTTTAAATGTGGTCTCTGATTTTTTTTTTCACAGCCCACAGTTGAATTTCAAATGTTCTCCAAAGTTAGTATGAGATGTCAGAACAGATTTTTTTTTTTTACCAAAACCTTGTACGGAATAAATAATTTCTTAGACAACATGTGAGGATCAGTCCCTTTAATTCTATGGAAAGCATAATGTCTGTGAAAACCCCATTCACAAGATGGATATAAAATATTAATAAACCAACACTCATTGCAATGAATCAAATCTTAAAATATAAATATACATCGAGATATTTTAACACATGATTATATCTTCATACAGTTTTATTTTATTGTTGTCAAATATTTAGGATAGATAATATTTTTCTTTTTTTAATTTTTTTTGTTGGATATTTTATTTATTTACATTTCAAATGTTATCCCCTTTCCAGTTTTCCCCTATCCCATCCTCCATTCTCCTGCTTCTATGAGGGTGTTTCCCCCATCCACTTTGCCTCCCCACTCTGGCATTCCTCTAAACTGGGACAGGGAGTCTTACCAGGACCAAGGGCCTCTCCTCCCATTGATGCCCAACAAGGCCTTCCTAGGCTACATATGTGTCTAAAGCCATAGTTCCCTCCATGTGTACTCTTTCGTTGGTGATTTAGTCCCTGAGAACCCTGGATGGGGCGGGGAAGGGGTGTTGTTCTTCCTATAGATTGCAAAACCTTTTAACTCCTTCAGTCCTTTCTACACCTCCTCCTTTGGGGACCCTGTGTACAGTCCAATGATTGGCTGAGAGAATTCCCCTTTGTATTTGTCAGAGGATCCATCCCATATACAGAGATCAAACCCAAACACTACAGTGGATGCCAAGAAGTGCTTGCTCACAGGAGCCAGATATAGCTGTCTGCTGAGAGGCTCTGCCAGAGCATGTATTTATTATTTATTTAATTATTGATTGATTCTTCTATTCACTAACAGTAGAATATGTATTTTGTACTCACATATTTAGAAACTCTTTTAAATATAATGTATTTAATATTAATATATACATATGATGTACTTGGATCAAGCCCACAACAATTTCTTCTCTATTTCTTCCTCTATGCTCATCCCCACATTTTCCCCCTAATAATATCTCCTAAATTGCTCTTTCTCTCTTTTTATTTAATATCCACTGAGTTCATTTAGTGCTTATTTTATCGACATGAATACAGATCAATGATTTGGACCAAGAGAAGTCTGTCATAGCCTGCAATCTGGAAGATACATCTCTCATTCTCTTAGGTACCATGGATTGACTGTAGCTCATCAGATAGTACTGAAACTTTTTAAGTTCCATCTCTAACAAGAGTAGGTATTTTATGGATTATTCTTGTGCAAGGTTTTTGCAAACAGTCCTAAACACTATAACTTCATATACTCATCTTCACTAATATGCCTGGGAAGCCCTGTTTTGCTGTCCACAACCCTGTTTCTTGCCATTTTTTTCACCCCATCTTATGTCATGATCACTCCACTTTTCACATAATGGATTGTATATAAACATTCCATTTCGATATGAGTCTTCCATAGTATCATAGCATCTGCATTTTGACCCATTTTGCATCCCTGTATTAATTACCTTCTAATGCAAAATGAAGATTGTCTGATAATACCTGGGAGGTATGCTAATCTATGTATAGAAAGTACTACTTTAGAGGCTATTTTATCACTGTATTCGTTCTGCATAATAATAATACAAGTTTCTCCCCTAGAAAATATGATTAAGCAATCAGTAATATTTACTTAATACTACCAGGTAAGGTTCCTTCTTATGGAATAGGCTTTATATTCAATCAGAAAGGGTTTGCTATTTCCTTACATTTGTGCCACTACTGCAGCAGTGACATATCTTTTCAGGCTCTTCTTTATTTCTCAGCTGTATAAGACAACCATCCATATTTCTTTCCTGGTACCATTGGTGGATTTTCCAGAAGTATGTAAAGTAGCCCTAAGAGATAAAGCTTTCAGGATGGTTAGAGCTTGATTTCTCTATGGCTAATGATTCCAGTACAGGGTGTTTTCAGTAGTAGGGTAAGAACATTTGATATAATTAGTAACAAATCATTATAAAATTACTATATATTTTGCCTATGGGTATTCATTCATTGTTTTAGAATTGTTAAAAACAACTCTTTTTTAAAAATGCATTTGTATCAGTTAAATGTTTGCTGTATAGGAAAGATTGTATTTTCTGACTTACTAATCATGTATTGAGTATCTTTCTGCAAAGATTCTCCTGAGCAAATTCTTGACATTTTTAGTGTTTATGTTATAATGGGTTATCTGTATTGTTCTGCTCTAAGTATATTTTGCTTTACTATGAGAAGTCTTACCCATAAGAATTTATAAAAAATACTTCAGAAAGCATTAAAATGTGTTTGAAGTTACATATCAGTAGCTCAAAGCAAAGGAAGTCATTCTTTAAAATAAAGTATAATATAATATAAACATCCTAGATTTCTCAATTTCCCTTACAGAAGTTTTTAAGCTCATTAAACCAAGAGATATCATAAAGAGCATCAGGCTTAAAATTACATAAATCTGAAAGAATTGAGTTTGTATTGGAATTGCAGTTTGTGAGAGGATGCTGTCCCATCATTACATGCTGAGAGAAGACCAGGGCAAATCATCATACAGCTGTCAACTCCTAATATTCATGAATTAACAAAGCTAGCAATTCTCAAAATGACCAACAGCTTTGGAAAAAAAAGATATTATATCAAGTTCTATGTACGTAAATCTTTGGAGTTTAGGACAGATTTTTCCCAGACACAGGACATATGATCACCCAAGTCATGGGTTTGTGACAGGTTGAACAGACCAGGCATGACATTCTTCCTACAGATCAAGTCTCATATCTATTCAAAAAGCATACTATTTTTAATTTAAAAAATTTAGATAAGGTAAAAAATAAACAATGACAATGAAAATTAACAGTTACAAGAAAACATATTAAAATAATAAATTATAGCACAAAATGTTTTCAGAAATGAGAAAAATAAATATTTCTCATATGTTTATGTATTTTAGTTATTTAATTTGTTTTAAATACTTTGATTAAATATGTTCTTTTTCAAATAAAAATCCTGAATAAAGTCTTAGAATATTGGGCAAAATAAAATAGCAAAATATATATTCAAAAAAATACAAAAAGAAAATGGATTTCATTATATTTTGATAAATTTACTGTTGAAGTTTGAAACAAGGTCTGAGTAGGGTTAATTCATACACAATAGTATGGAGAGTAAAGGATGCTGCCATAGGGGAAAATGATATAGTTCTGCCATTGTTACATGAATCCATGATTTTTATGCATTCATTTATTTTGTGATTATTTGTCATGAAGAAATTCACCCAAATGAATTAATAAATGGTAATGCTGTAGTATTTTTAAGGATATGCAACAGTTGAAAAATATTTAAATCCCAATTAGAACCATACAAAATATTTTAGCACTAATAGGATTTTTAAAAGTAAATTAGTTTTTAAGTAATAAAACTTGAAAATATTAAGGTTAAATATTTTTTTAAGAATTCCAATGAAACAAATCTTATCTGTATTTTAAAAAAGACCTGTAAATTCACCTACAAATAGAAAATCAATATTTACATGTTTGCCTATATGTAGAAATCATCTGTACATCCAAAGTTACTTTATTAATTATTTTACCTTTCATATGTTATATAATACAACTGAAGTTAGTGATCTCTGTGTTGACAGGATTTGAAAAGTCACCCACAAAGGCAAGAGAACTGAAGAAAGTCATAGAAGTTAGAGACTCTGGATATATCAATTTATAAGAAGCCCTCGGGCAGTCTAGGATCAAAGTGACATAGACAGAAGAGCTCAAACTTGAAATTCTCCAGGCAGCAGGGTTTCTTTCTCTTTCATGCTTCAGTAGAAGATGCACCACCTCACGTTAGTGAATACCCATTGCAGCTTTTGTGTAGAAGGCTATAACAACTGTGCTAAGGTGGCAAAACATGAGCAAACTTATACTTTAAGTGGGAAGATTACTGTATTATAGAAATCTAATCACTCGGGAATCATGCACATTAGTTTAATGTCTGTACAGTTACTTTGAAGAATAAAATAATACTGGTGATCTTCAGATTCTCATTTGTAACACTAATAGTCAAACAACTGCTTGAGCCTACTATCTACTCATAATTAATTTTGCATGTCAAAAGTCAACTCCCAATGAGTATGCTTCATTTTACACTTCAATAATTTGTTTCTTACTAGAAAGCAAACTAAGTTTTCATGTATCCTTCTTAATGTCACTGCTAATTTCCTAGCAGATTGTTGTGCTTCTTAAAAGGTAATTCTTAGTGTTATGCCAATAGGAACTTGATTTTTCAACAACACAGAGATAGAAGTTTAAATAAAGAAAGGAGCTAGTTCACGATTTAAATGAAATAGCAAGCTCATTTTACCCAGTTTTAAAAAAATAACATTTCTTAGAACACAGGGATTCTCTCTCATCTTTTTAATAGAATTTTACTCCAAGCAATAATTTGAAAGATTGGAGAGGTTTCAGAAGAAACTACATGAACGTCATTAAGCAGAAGTCTGAAATGACTAATATTATTTATTAGTGTATTTATACAATCTACAAAGGAATTAGAGATTAGTATTTTCTTCTAGACGACATAGAAAGCTGAAATGTAAAGCTAAAGAGATGAAAATAAATGGCTTTTCTATGCTTGGGAGATACACATTTTAGGAAAGCTCTCCTAATAAGGAGATTGATCTGCATTTGATTGCTGGTACCTTCATAAAGGAAAAGTCAGCTTAGTGGTCAATGTTGCTAATCCCCAAAATGAGGAAATAAACACAGTCATATTCGTTGTGGTTATCTGGCCAATTTAGTCTCACATAGCCTCAGATATCAAGGAGAAGTGCTCTGTAAAGAACAGTCCAGAAACATGTATAAACACAGTAAAAAAAAAAACATTCACACACTCATATATATTTAAAAAATGCCATTCGTTCCTTCTATAAGAAACAAAAAGTGAACATCAAAGGATAACTAACACGAGAGAAAAATGAGAAACACACACAAGCAGACACACACACACACACACACAGAGCAGGTAGTGAGAGAGCTTTATACTTTGTTGGACAATCATACAGTACCATCATATTTCCAAATATCATGTACGCCAACAGAATTTGTATACTAGAATATGTTTACAAAGTAACATAGACAATGTGTGAACTAATCTGAGGTACTGAAGCTGCAGAAGCATGCAGAATGAAATGTCCTAGAAGCCTCCTATGAAATTTCCTCCCAAACATGTCAACCAGCAGAACAAAGAATCTCTGCGGGCATCTCTTGCTATACTTCTCCTAAGGTGCATGTTAGCAGGGATAAAAAGGAAACCAAGCCAATGACATACCTCATTTTAGAGGCGCATCCTTGTTCCCACCATTGATAGAACATGACAAAACAAAGCACAGGGAAAACAACCAATAAAAAGAGAAAAGGAAAAGAAACAAAGAACATAGCATCAAGGCCTAAGGAGACTGTTGCAAGTCCTATAGCTTGTAGAAACTGAAGAAAAAGGGTGATACGTTGATGACCGCTTCTCCTACCTTCTCCAAAGAACAGCACAATTATTCTTGAAGGCTGAAGGGCATCAATACTTTCCTCAGAGGGATTCTAGAAATATATTACAGTAGAGACATTTGGGAACAGAAAGGTTGCAATCTCTCTGAAAAGGCCAAGAATGCACACAAAGTTCAGAACCAGCTCTGTAGAAGAGACAGAAGTCCTCAAAGCTCCTGTCTCTATACTCACAATCAGAGCTTGTTCAGTACTGGAATACTAACATAATATAGAGAATCTCCAACTCATGTCCAAATTGTTCACTAAGAATATCAAATTAAAGCCATGTTACTTTCATAATATAATGCAAGAAGAAGGGGACACTCTTCATTGGTTTAGCACAAAAAATCCTAAATAGAAAATCTCTCTGTAGTTTCCAGGTAAATGGCAAAGAAAAAAAAGCACACATCAAGAAATATTATAAACATTTATTTAGAGACACAGTGTTTATAATGAGATCTAGGTTACTCCCCTATTGTCCTTAACCCATGCATAGAAGATGTCTATAGTCTCTGCTATTGTGAGCTTTACCTAAAACTATAGGGATCATTTTTTCTTCAAATCTCAACTACAAGTTTTCTACTAAGAGGAGCAGAATTTCAACATCCTCTCCAGGTCCTGGAAATCTACTAATGAAGCTAACTAATGGCAGTGAGGACAGGAGTCCAACACTCCTTTCATTTTCCTAGCCATACTTGCTTTGTGAAAAGGACTTTATCGTTTTGTGGCATGCTGATAACACCCTACTAGTTCATCCTTAACCTAAAATATAGTGCCTACAACCCTGAAAATGCAAACCAAATAATGCCAGTGTCAAGTCTCTTCTCCAAACTCTCAGTTCAGAAAAGTCATTCACAATGGTGGAAGAATACTAATTACTTTTATTGAGTTTAGCATCAGACAAAAGAGGGGGCTTGGAAGAGTTTTATCAGCATTAGCATAAGTGAATATTAGATATCATTCATTCCAAAAGATTACAATTGGACAGGAGGAAATTGGTGCTTCTTTAATGAGAGAGAATACTGAAGCAAAAATTATAAAAACACATTAGCAATCAATGATATTTAATCGCTGATTGTTGAAAAGGAAAGGCTATAAGAGTCTCCACCTGTCATCCAGGAGGAATTGTGGGAAGAATGTGAAAGATGTTTCTGAACACAAAATATTAGAGGCTAATAAATAAATAAAGGAAATAAAGGTCACTGAAGTAATTTAGCCATATCTTCCTCTCAGGAGAACACTAAAGGACTTAGAGCACACTAAAGCATTAAAAGTAGAAATATCTTGAATTTAAAGAAGTCTACATCTCAAAATCAAACTCCAAAACATTCTTTTTGAAAATAATCTAAACCTTGGTCTTTATCCAGTATGCAAAATAATATTCTCTTGCTATAAACTAGAAATATGGAAGGAAAAAATTAAGTGTTACTTTAGAGAGAAGCTTAGAAGATAATAGAAAGAAATGCATCATCCCGGTAAACAATGACATTTTTTGGTAAAGTTACCATATAAACAAAATCTGATGTAAACACTGATAAAAGAGGTGTGTGTGTGTGTATGTGTGTGTCTGTATGTCACACACACATTTATGCTTATCTTTGCTTATAATTACTAAAGTCTGAAAGAAAGGATGCTACTCTTGAATAATTAACAGGTAAATAAATTGTGGTTCATTAATGTGGTGACTGTTCAGTGACTAAAATGAAAGAGTATAAGTTTATGTGAATTTCACAGTATTATGGTTGTGTGTTTATGCATTCTCTAAAAGAATACAAATTCTTCTTATTCTTTGATTTCATTCATATGACATTTGAGAGCAATGAGTAATAAAGGGACAGAAGATATGTTAACACATGTTCATGACTAATAGGTAGAGAAGGAGAGGGTGCTTTTGAAAACAATGTACAGAGGCAATATTGAGGAAACACATTGTTCTATCTACTCCTAAGGAATTGTCATAATCCATGGAAGTGTACAAGTAACCAATTTTAGTTCATATAACTATTTCAGAACACCAGAATACAATTAATCCCAGAGTAAAACAGATTGTGACATTATTGTGTAATATTATTTCAAATGAGATATAATTCTTCTGAAAGAGACTGACTGAGGTGAACTGATTTGCCTAATTTTGAAAAACAATATTAAAGCTAAAAAAGAAGGTTTGAGGGAGAAACAAAAGAACTACACATTTATATTATGCTTGGTTTATAAATCTGATTATGTAGATGATGCAGATTATAATTCTGATTTAATAGCTATAGTATATTAGTATGTACTTATGGAGAAATGAAGTTTAAAATAAAATCCTGGTATTGTGGATATAATTCAATTGATAGAATATCATGCAGGTAGTCATAGATTTAAGCACCAGCCTACATTAACCCAATATGCGAATCATACCATTTTTAACCACTAGTGCTGGAAAGTAGTATGAAGATATTATTTGTCACATATCTTCAAGGCTGACATGCATTACATGAGTCTCCTTTTAAACAAAGCAAACAAACTAAAATCAAGAGAAAGAAAAATGTTATATCTTCCATTCATGTATAAATTTCCTGAAGCTTTATCAAAGTTTTATTTAGAGTCTTATCTATGTTTGTATTCTTACATAAATCTGATTTAATAAAACTACCAAGGATACTAAAGAGAAAAATCAAATCTCAAAGATTTAATAAAAATAGAGCAGCATTCTAAAGAGTGGGAACATTCTACAGAGTAAGACTCTATCCCTCACTTTGACTCTTAGACTATGAACAATAGACTCAAAAAATGGATTTTGTATATGAATTTGATTTTGGTAAAAAAGGAAAAAGGCAGAGACTCATGGTAGCCCCAGAAGAAACTTAGGTGCTGGAAAGAGATTTACTAGTTATAACAACTTGTCAAATCACATTGCCCCTGAGACTATTGTGGATCAAAGATGGGTATTCCTCAATGAGTCTATTTATCCATATTTCCTGCCTAAACCTCCAACGATAATACAAAATGGACTTAGAGTATCATTTGTCCTCTCCTCATTCCTCCTTTTAATGTGGCTACATTGACTAAATTTTCACTTGTCTCTACTTGACCTAATAAGAATTGGTGGCAGAGACTAATGTCACAGGGTACTAGGATACCAGCTGTGCCTTCAAGAACTCAACAATGTGGGGAGCCTGTCAACATATCAAGATAATTATGAGAATAATTTTATGAATTGTATTTAAATCAGATCATATTAAATTCAAGATTATAACAAAAAGTACCATTTTAAACATCTCATATCATTCATGATAAGAATATAAATATATAAATAAAAGTATCATGTATCAGCAAAGGAGTGAAGTATGTATAGGCAGACTTTTTAGGTTTTTATTAACATTTGTATGAAAAAATCTGACTGTGAGAGCTAGGAAAGTGTGCATGGGGTCTTGTTCTAGTCAGAATATCAATCACATAGGAATAAAATATTCATATCTTGCTAATTTTAACAGAATTTTTAATAATTCTTAACAAAGTTCATCTCTATTAAACATAGATTTTTCTAGGAAAATTTAAAATATTAATTGGTATTAAAAATAGATAAATTCAGAAATGAGATATCTCTTCCCATCTCTGAAGCAGTTTTAGGTTTTAAGCATTTCACATTTCAAAACAGTATCAAAATGCTAGCCTAATTTGAAAATTTCCAATACTGTGTTGCAAAATGTAAGATATGTTCTCAAATTTTCTTTTCTCATGGTACATGAAGATGTATCTCACTGTTTAAATTAAAGTGGCTTAGCATACATTAATTGCTAGGGAAGGGATTATCTCTTTACAAATTATTATGCAATTGGTTCTGTTTATATTGTTTGATATCAATTTTTATTCAGAGAGTGTAAGTTACTGTTCTGATGGGTCAGGGAGAGTAACTCACTTTGGTCAATTACCAGGCATCTTTTTAATTAGAACCACATAGTATGATAACAGTAAGATCTAAAAAATTTATTTATGGTCTCATTTGATGATGTATGCTTACAAATACCCTATGCTTTTGAAATGCGTATAATGAACTGGATCCCTTAGAAATAGATATACAGAGATTGCACTCCGCCATCTTTGCTCCAGTGACTGGGAAGTTGGGACAGCCAGGTTCTGAGACAGACAGGCATAATATCGCTTGGGTCTCGGGCAGCTTGTGTGTATGCGGCTCCCAAGTGCGGGGCGGATCTGCAGTAACCAGCGCTCCAGCTCCGCTGTGGGACTTCTACCTAGCAGAGGGACCCCGCACTGGGCAGGAGCCTACCAGATTTCCTTCCGCGACCTCTGTTCCCGCAGACTGCACTGAAGTGACAGGTACCCCAAGCTCCCTATCCCCAATATAACATCACTTGGGACACGGCCTGTTGGGGCTTCCGTCTGTGCCCTAGAACGGGTCAGCGCTGTGGTCGTCTGGGTGCCAGATTGGCAGGCCATCGCTTCTGCAGGTGAGCGGCACCAGGGAGAGAGTGCAGATTGCACTCCGCCATCTTTGCTCCAGTGACTGGGAAGTTGGGACAGCCAGGTTCTGAGACAGACAGGCGTAATATCGCTTGGGTCTCGGGCGGCTTGTGTGTATGGCTCCCAAGTGCGGGGCTGATCTGCAGTAACCAGAGCGCCAGCTCTGCTGTGGGACTTCTGCCTGGCAGAGAGACGCCCCCTCCCCCCCCAGGAGAGATCACTCACCCCTGCACAGGGCAGGAGCCTACCAGCCTCCCTTTGGCGACCTCTGCTCCAGGAATCCACTAGGCTGAGCCTTTGGAGGTGCAAGGCCTCCCCAATATAAGATCACTTGGGGCAAGGCACATTAGGGCTCCAAGGTCACTCTGGAGCAGGCAGGCCCCAGAAATCAGTGCCAGGGGAATCCTGGCAATCCAGGGGGGGCAGAAATAGCTTTGCAGGCTCACAGGAGGTCCAACCAACAGCCAGTGGCAGCAGGACCAACTAACATCAGAGGTATCCAGATGGCAAAAGGCAAACGTAGGAATGTTACTAACAGAAATCAAAGTAATGTGGGACCATCCGAACCCAACTCTCCAACAGCAGCAAGTCCTGGATACCCCACCACACCCGAAAGACAAGATCTGGATTTAAAATCACTTCTCATGATGCTATTAGAGGATCACAAGAAGGACACAAATAAATCTCATAAAGAGTTACAGGAGACCATGAATCAACGGTTAGAAGCCCTTACAAAGGAAACACAAAAATCACTTAGAGAAATGTGGGAGAACATGGATCAAAAGATGGAGGCACACGAGGAGACAACACAAAAATCGCTTAACGAGATGAATCAACGGGTAGATGCACTCACAAAGGAATCACAAAATTGGCATAAAGAAATGCAGAAGAATATGGGTCAACAGACGGATGCCCATAAGGAGGCAACACAAAAATTGCTTAAAGAAATGAATCAACGGTTAGATGCCATTACAAAGGAAACACGAGAACTGCTTAAAGAAATGCAGAAGACAATGGATCAACAGATGGATTCCCATGAGGAGGAAACACAAAAATCACTCAGAGAAATGCAGGAGAACGTGGGTCATCAGGAAGAAATCCTGAAAGAGGCAATGCAAAAATACCTTAAAGAAATACAGGAAAATACAAACAAACAAGTGAAGGATCTCAGCAAATCCATCCAGAAACTAAAAAAGGAAGTAGAAACAACTAAGAAATCACAAAGGGAGACAACTTTGGAGATAGAAAACCTTGAGAAGAAACAAGGAGTCATAGATGCAAACATAAACAATAGAATACAAGAGATGGAAGAAAGAATCTCAGGTGCTGAAGACTCCATAGAAAGCATCGACTCAACAGTCAAAGAAAACGCAAAATGCAAAAAACGTGTAACCCAAAACATCCAGGAAATCCAGGACACAATGAGAAGACCAAACCTAAGGATTATAGGTATAGATGAGAGTGAAGATTTGCAACTTAAAGGGCCAGTAAACATCTTCAACAAAATTATGGAGGAAAACTTCCCTAACTTAAAGAGAGAGATGCCGATGAACGTACAAGAAGCCTACAGAACTCCAAACCGACTGGACCAGAACAGAAATACCTCCCGTCACATAATAATCAAAACACCGAATGTTCTAAACAAAGAAAGAATACTAAAAGCAGTAAGAGAAAAGGGCCAAGTAACATACAAAGGAAGACCTATCCGAATCACATCAGACTTCTCACCAGAGACTACGAAAGCCAGAAGATCCTGGGCAGATCTCATGCAGACACTAAGACAGCACAAATGTCAGCCTAGACTACAATACCCAGAAAAACTCTCAATCACCATAGATGGAGAGACCAAGATATTCCATGATAAAACCAAATTTTCACAATATCTTTCCACAAATCCAGCCCTGCAACAGATAATAGGTGGAAACCTCCAATACAGGGAGAAAAACAACACCCTGGAAAAAATGAGATAATAACCTTCTTGAATCAAACCCAAAAGTAGACAACCACTCAAACATAAAGATAGAGTCAAGAATGGCAGATGGCAATAATCACTATGCCTTAATCTCTCTTAATATCAATGGTCTCAATTCCCCAATTAAAAGACATAGACTAGCAGACTGGATACGTAAACAGGACCCAGCATTTTGCTGCATGCAGGAAACACACCTCAGTGTCAAAGACAAACACTACCTCAGAGTAAAAGGCTGGAAAACAATTTTACAAGCAAATGGCCCCAAGAAACGAGGTGGAGTAGCCATCCTAATATCAGATAAAATTGATTTTCAACCTAAAGTCATCAAAAAAGACACAGAAGGACACTACATACTGATCAAGGGAAAAATCCACCATCAAGAACTCTCAATTCTGAATATCTATGCTCCAAATGCAAGGGCACCCTCATTCATAAAAGAAACTTTACTAAAACCCAACGCACACATCGCACCGCACACAATAATAGTGGGTGACTTCAACACACCGCTTTCTGAAATGGATCGTTCAGGAAAGCAGAAATTAAACTCCATAGAAAGCATCGACTCAACAGTCAAAGAAAACGCAAAATGCAGGGACACAGTGAATCTAATTGAAGCCTTGGACCAAATGGAACTAACTGATATATATAGAACATTTCATCCTAGAGCTAAAGAATACACCTTCTTCTCAGCTCCTCATGGTACCTTCTCCAAAACTGACCATATAATTGGTCACAAATCAGACCTCAACAGATACAAGAAGATAGAAATAATCCCATGCCTCCTATCAGATCACTATGGAATAAGGGTGGTCTTCAATGGCAACAAAAACAAAAGAAAACCCACGTACACATGGAGGCTGAACAATGTTCTACTCAATGATAACTTGGTCAAGGTGGAAATAAAGAAAGAAATCAAAGACTTTTTGAAAGTTAATGAAAATGAAGGCACAACATACCCTAATTTATGGGACACAATGAAAGCAGTGCTAAGAGGAAAATTCATAGCCCTGAGTGCCGCCAAAAAGAAACGGGAGACAGCATACACTAACAGCTTAATGGCACACCTGAAAGCCCTGGAACAAAAAGAAGCAAATACACCAAAGAGGAGTAGAAGGCAGGAAATCATCAAACTCAGGGCTGAAATCAATCAAGTAGAAACAAATAAAACCATACAAAGAATCAATAAAACGAGGAGTTGGTTCTTTGAGAAAATTGACAAAATAGATAAGCCCTTAGCCAGACTAACCAGAGAGCACAGAGATAGTATCCAAATTAATAAAATCAGAAACGAAAAGGGAGAGATAACAACAGAAACTGAGGAAATTCAAAAAATCATCAGATCCTACTACAAAAACCTGTATTCAACACAACTAGAAAATCTTGAGGAAATGGACAATTTCCTTGACAGATACCAAGTACCAAAATTAAATCAGGATCAAATAGACCATCTAAACCGTCCTATAACCCCTGAAGTAATAGAAGTTGTCATTGGAAGTCTTCCAACCAAAAAAAGCACAGGTCCAGATGGTTTTAGTGCAGAATTCTATCAGACCTTCAAAGAAGACCTAACACCAATACTCTTCAAACTGTTCCACAAAATAGAAACAGAAGGAACACTACCCAACTCGTTCTATGAAGCCACAATTACACTAATACCAAAAGCACACAAAGATCCAACAAAGAAAGAGAATCTCAGGCCAATCTCTCTTATGAATATCGATGCAAAAATACTCAATAAAATTCTTGCCAACCGAATCCAAGAACACATCAAAACGATCATTCACCACGATCAAGTAGGCTTCATCCCAGGGATGCAGGGATGGTTCAGTATTAGGAAATCCATCAATGTAATCCACTACATAAACAATCTCAAAGAAAAAAACCACATGGTCATCTCATTAGATGCTGAGAAAGCATTTGACAAAATTCAGCATCCTTTCATGCTAAAGGTCTTGGAAAGATGAGGAATTCAAGGCCCATATCTAAACATAGTAAAAGCAATTTACAGCAAACCGGTAGCCAGCATCAATCTAAATGGAGAGAAACTTGAAGCAATCCCACTAAAATCAGGGACTAGACAAGGCTGCCCTCTCTCTCCATATCTTTTCAATATAGTACTTGAAGGTCTAGCTAGAGCAATTAGACAACAAAAAGAGGTCAAAGGGATACAAATTGGAAAGGAAGAAGTCAAACTATCACTATTTGCAGATGATATGATAGTATACTTAAGCGACCCAAAGAACTCCACCAGAGAACTCCTACAGCTGATAAACGAATTCAGCAAAGTGGCCGGATATAAAATCAACTCAAGCAAGTCAGAAGCCTTCCTATACTCAAAGGATAAGCAGGCTGAGAAAGAAGTAAGGGAAATAATACCCTTCACGATAGCCACAAACCATATTAAGTATCTTGGCATGACTCTAACCAAACAAGTGAAAGATCTGTATGACAAGAACTTCAAGTCTCTGAAGAAAGAAATTGAAGAAGACCTCAGAAGATGGAAAAATCTGCCATGCTCATGGATTGGCAGGATTAATATAGTAAAAATGAGCATCTTACCAAAAGTAATACACAGATTCAATGCAATCCCCATCAAAATCCCAACTCAATTATTCATAGAGTTAGAAAGAGCAATTCAAAAATTCATCTGGAATAACAGAAAACCCAGAATAGCTAAAACTATTCTCAAGAGTAAAAGAACCTCTGGGGGAATCAGTATCCCGGACCTCAAGCTGTACTACAGAGCAATAGTGTCAAAAACTGCATGGTATTGGTAGAGTAACAGACATGTAGATCAATGGAACAGAACTGAAGACCCAGAAATGAATCCACACTCCTATGGTCACTTGATCTTTGACAAAGGAGCTAAAACCATCCAGTGGAAAAAAGATAGCCTTTTCAACAAATGGTGCTGGCTCAGCTGGAGGTCAACATGCAGAAGAATGCAAATTGACCCATCCTTATCTCCTTGCACTAAGCTCAATTCTAAGTGGATCAAAGATCTCCACATAAAACCAGACACACTGAAACTAATAGAAGGGAAACTAGGGAAGAACCTTGAACATATGGGCACAGGGGAGAATTTCCTGAACAGAACTCCAATAGCTTATGCTCTAAGATCAAGAATAGACAAATGGGACCTCATTAAATTACAAAGTTTTTGCAAGGCAAAAGACACTGTCAAAAAGACAAAGCGGCAAGCAACTACCTGGGAAATGATCTTTACCAACCTTACATCCGACAGAGGGCTAATATCCAAGATATACAAAGAACTCAAGAAGTTAAACTCCAGAGAGGCAAGTAACCCTATTAAAAAATGGGGTACAGAGCTACACAAAGAGTTCTCACCTGAAGAATATCTAATGGCTGAGAAGCACCTAAAGAGATGTTCATCATCCTTAGTCATTAGGGAAATGCAAATCAAAACAACTCTGAGATTCCATCTCACACCAGTCGGGATGGCTAAGATCAAAAACACAGGAGACAGCAGTTGTTGGCGAGGATGTGGAGAAAGAGGAACACTCCTCCACTGCTGGTGGAATTGCAAGCTGGTACAACCACTCTGGAAAGCAGTCTGGCGGTTCCTCAGAAAACTGGACATGACGCTCCTGGAGGATCTGGCTATACCACTCCTGGGCATATACCCAGAGGCTTTACCTGCATGCAATAAGGACACATGCTCCACTATGTTCATAGCAGCCTTATTTATAATAGCCAGAAGCTGGAAAGAACCCAGATGTCCCTCAACGGAGGAATGGATTCAGAAGTTGTGGTATATCTACACAATGGAATACTACTCTGCAATTAAAAACAATGAATTCACGAAATTCCTAGGCAAATGATCAGATCTTGAAAATATCATCCTTAGTGAGGTAACCCAATCACAAAAGATCACACATGGTATGCAGTCACTGATAAGGGGATATTGACCCAGAATCTCGGAATACCCTAGACACAATCAGCATATCAATAGATTTCTAAGAAGATGGAAGGGAGACCCCTGGTCCTGGAAAGACTGGATGTAGGGGAACACCAGGACAGAGTAAGGAGAGGGAGTTGAATGGAGGAAAAAAGGGAGGGAAGGGGGCTTATGGGACTTTCGGGGAGGGAGGAAACGGGAAAGGGGAAGTGATTTGTAATGTAAATTAAAAAATAAAATAAAATAAATAATAATAAAAAAAATTAAAAAAAAGAAATAGATATACATATTTATCACAAATATATAATAAATATGAGAACTTAGTGAAAGTGATTAATTTACTGTATATTTTTGCTGTACAATATAATTATAAATGTCAAGATACTTTTTAAAATTTAATCATATATAGAATTTTGACTGAATTGAATGGATATAGTTTGAGTCCCATTCATCTTATTACTATCTTATATCATCTACAACATGCCATTTTCATACAATCCATGTAACTCAAGGAAAAGAAATTCATTGAGAACTTGAATGATATACCCTCATTCTGTTTCTTTTTTTTTTTTGAGTTATTCATCCTTTTTTATTTTTTTTTATTTTTTTATTTTATTTTATTTTATTTTTTTAATTTACATTCCAAATCACTTCCCCTTTCCCGTTTCCTCCCTCCCCGAAAGTCCCATAAGCCCCCTTCCCTCCCTCTTTTCTCCATTCAACCCCCTCTCATTACTCTGTCCTGGCATTCCCCTACATCCAGTCTTTCCAGGACCAGGGGTCTCTCCTTCCATCTTTTTAAAAATCTATTGATATGCTGATTGTGTCTAGGGTATTCTGAGATTCTGGGTCAATATCCCCTTATCAGTGACTGCATACCATGTGTGTTCTTTTGTGATTGGGTTACCTCACTAAGGATGATATTTTCAAGTTCTGACCATTTGCCTAGGAATTTCGTGAATTCATTGTTTTTAATTGCAGAGTAGTATTCCATTGTGTAAATATACCACATCTTCTGAATCCATTCCTCCGTTGAGGGACATCTGGGTTCTTTCCAGCTTCTGGCTATTATAAATAAGGCTGCTATGAACATAGTGGAGCATGTGTCCTTATTGCATGCAGGTAAAGTCTCTGGGTATATGCCCAGGAGTGGTATAGCTGGATCCTCCGGAAGTGTCATGCCCAGTTTTCTGAGGAACCGCCAGACTGCTTTCCAGAGTGGTTGTACCAGCTTGCAATTCCACCAGCAGTGGAGGAGTGTTCCTCTTTCTCCACATCCTCGCCAACAACTGCTGTCTCCTGTGTTTTTGATCTTAGCCATCCTGACTGGTGTGAGATGGAATCTCAGAGTTGTTTTGATTTGCATTTCCCTAATGACTAAGGATGATGAACATCTCTTTAGGTGCTTCTCAGCCATTAGATATTCTTCAGGTGAGAACTCTTTGTGTAGCTCTGTACCCCATTTTTTAATAGGGTTACTTGCCTCTCTGGAGTTTAACTTCTTGAGTTCTTTGTATATCTTGGATATTAGCCCTCTGTCGGATGTAAGGTTGGTAAAGATCATTTCCCAGGTAGTTGCTTGCCGCTTTGTCTTTTTGACAGTGTCTTTTGCCTTGCAAAAACTTTGTAATTTAATGAGGTCCCATTTGTCTATTCTTGATCTTAGAGCATAAGCTATTGGAGTTCTGTTCAGGAAATTCTCCCCTGTGCCCATATGTTCAAGGTTCTTCCCTAGTTTCCCTTCTATTAGTTTCAGTGTGTCTGGTTTTATGTGGAGATCTTTGATCCACTTAGAATTGAGCTTAGTGCAAGGAGATAAGGATGGGTCAATTTGCATTCTTCTGCATGTTGACCTCCAGCTGAGCCAGCACCATTTGTTGAAAAGGCTATCTTTTTTCCACTGGATGGTTTTAGCTCCTTTGTCAAAGATCAAGTGACCATAGGAGTGTGGATTCATTTCTGGGTCTTCAATTCTGTTCCATTGATCTACATGTCTGTTACTGTACCAATACCCTGCAGTTTTCTCATTCTGTTTCTTAAGCAGAATGTAAACTGTATTAATATTTTTGCTAACACTGCCTTGTTGAAGTAACATTTTGGGTTATTCATCAACATTAGGGAAGCATCAACTTGTATTTGTGGATAATAAGCAGATGTAACATTTCCAGGTACAATCCAAAAATTAACCTATGTTAATTCTTAAATTGGAGTAGTGACAGTTGTGAAGCAAACCGAAGTAGAGACCAAAAAGAACTTCCACGGTTTTCTCCCCAACCTATGAATATGATTTTATATTCATACTACTTGTTAAATACGCAGATAATAGCATCTTTGTTTCACAGGTATTGACTAAAATAGCAATAATACCAGTTATATGTAGTGATAAATCTCCCTTTTTCCTGGTGTTTTTTTTCATTAATCATCCTTTAGCCAGGATGGAAATGTTTCAACCAACATTTCCACCATTTGTATTTAGACTGTGAAGTTTTATTTCATTAGCCAGAAACTTTATATTGCACTTATCCACATAGATCTAAAAAAGTATTTAATCCATGTGTGTTCAGGTTCCTATAGTACTTTTTTTTGTATAAACTGTAGCTGCTTGCTATTTCTTCCAGAAAATGCAATAGACTACTCACTTCAGCACCTTTTCCTTTTGTCAGCTATACTGAGCTGTAAGTGATAAGCGAAAGATGTAAAGTCCAGCTGCTGATGTTTCATTGGACACTCCAGCTGTGGAAGGATCACTGTCAAGCAAACTAACTGACACATTATTTCCCAAATTTTGCTTCACCAGAACTAATATTTATTTGCCTACCTTTGAAAAGTCAATAGTGCATTATTTCACTTGGCCCAAAGTTCACTGGTAGGAACAGAGCCTTTAATGTTCTGTAGTATCACCTGATACTTGAAACAAAGAACTTTTCAATGAAATTTAAGCTTTTTGTAAGTTACCCATGATAAGGTGAGTTTCTCTTTCATGTAATTGTTTCAGAACCAAGCAGAAGACATGTCTGTGATGAAAAGTAGGAAGTTTCACAGGATGGCTTTGTACATTTTCCAGATTACTGAGAATTATGAATTAACTTCAATGGACTAATACATATCATATACAGAATACTTAACTAGTATTTTGCATTCATTAAGTACTTGTATATGAATAATTTTCACTGACTAAGGTCCTACAATTTATTTTTCACAATGATTTTCTATAACACTATTAAGAGGAAATACATATTTCAAGATAAATGCTTTACTGAGCCACAGTTTACTTTCTTATAACATTATCTATGACTTTTACAACACTTTGTATGCTTTGTGTGGAACAATTAGAAGAAGTACAGGGTCTAGATTTTTGAATGTTGAAATTCCTAAACACTGTGGAATAAATATAAACTTATAAAATATACAGTGCACTTATAAATTGAATGAATCATTTGCTGGATGTATTGAATACTATTTCTCAAATTGTTTGTATTGTAAATAACTACATTGAAGCAATGTGAGGAGCACACAATTGTCCCTGCTGAAGAATTCTTGAAATTACATAGTATGGGGATAGTCACATGAATGTAACATCAGTAATTCTTCAAAGTGTCTTGAAGTGACTAGACCTAACTCATGAAGACTGGATTATCAAAGGACACCTAGCAGTTTCTGTTGTACTAGTTATCATAAAGCAAAGCTAGAAAAAAGTAGGCCATGCTAATATATATTACACAGTTAAAATTTGCTTTAAAGATGATTAAAGAGTTGGTGTTCAATCCTATAGGCATATATGACTTCAACAAACAGGAGAGTGCAATTTCCAATATCTGACTGTGAATATAGATGTTGCTATAATTCTGTAACAATTTTATGATTATTTTTTTCTGCCATGGGCAAATTTTATTTAGATCAAATAAATTTTTTTTGACTGATTACCTATAAATTCCTATAAGGAAACTTAGGAGAGTAGAAATTGCTTTCTTGCTTTCTTGGCAACTTCAGTAAACCAAAGAATTTCTAATTAGTGCTTTTATTACAAAGCTGTTTCCACCAAAATTAGACTTTCTTGAAGAAATCAATCATCCCATAAATTAGACATTAATGGCAAAACTTTTACCATAAATGCATGCAAATTGTTTATGTATATTTACATAGTCTTTTTCATAAGTATATATATCAAGTTTCCTTTATGTTATTAAGAATATGTTAAGATACAATATAACTCAGAATATTATAATTATTGATATCTTCATGTACCTGAAAGTAGCACACTTATTTCCTACTTTTTAGCAGAATAGATTATCTTTCTCCTACTTTCCAGAACACAGTATTGCATACAAATTATTGATATGGAGTTTATGTTTCTTAAAAATCAATGGTCTAATAATAGGACTAAGTGTCCTACCTTCCTTTTAAACATAAACTGCACAACAGGAGAGAACTGCATTAAAGTGTACTAAAGTAAACATTATTAAAAATTAAATCATATAGAAATTGGATAATTTTTCAAACTCACACAAAAAGTCTGTTTATCTCTCTATGACACTGGTAGTGATCTAGACTATAATGGGTGTGCTTACTACATGTACAAATCAGTCTTAAACCCTAAATATATTATGCATATATGTGTGCATATGCTATAATGAGATATTTTATTTTAATAATAAAATTATACTTAATTTAATATGACTTTATACTTTTCATATTATTTTCATTTTTACAATTTTTAAATCAACTAAATCATAAGTAAATCTTGTACATATAGTTTGTATAATATAAAGCAATTTAGGATTGCTAAATGAATAAATTACTTTCATTTAATATGCTTTTTTAATCTATGATAACTAGTTCAATAATCTTCATTTCTCTAGTTAGTAAAATAATATATGTCTTTGAAAGATATTGTTTTATTCTAGATTGGAATAAACTGAAGATTTTGGATTCTTTCTTTAAGTCCAGTAATGTTTATCTTTAAAATATAATTGTAATTTTAGAAATGATTTTATTTCTGATTATTACTCATTATTAAATTTGATTCACTCCAAGTTTGAATATAGATATTATCCACATTAGTATAACAGCAATTGCACCATGCTATTTATAAAAATCAGGCTAAAAATTAGCACTTATTATATAGGCAAAATTCTCAAAAATGACCAAAAAGTTTTGTAAAAGTACATATACTTGGTAATTTTATTATTATTCCTTAGTAAAAGTATCATGGTGACTTTCATTGACATTGAGAGCTTCAACTATTGTGGTATTTTTTCTTTATTTTTTTTCCCCTTTTGAACTGTGGCTCTGTTATTTTTACCTGGTTTTTAATGTGTTTTTCATCAACTAGATTAGACATTATACATAATGCATAAAATGAAATATCAGAAGTATGTATATATACCCCTAAAATTGATGAACTACTTTCAGAATAAAAGTTACAATTCTCAAAATTGTTCTTGTTCCTTTCTTAAGATAGTGCACATAGTTGAAGTCATCATATTTGCTGATGATCACAATTTAGTGACAGGTGGTAGAAGACAATCACACAGAAACTGTGGCTGATCATCGATCTTCAGAAATGCAAGATATTATAAAGATTGGACAAGTCAACAGACAAATGATTCAAAATGAAAAATGATAGCCCAGGTGTTGTCTTTGGTTTTGGGAAATTACTGGACTCTGAAAGACTGCATTCTACTAATTATGGCTTCAGGATAATTTCTTCTAACCCATTGCAATGGGGAGCTTATTTTCCATCTTCTCTTCTTCTAACAGACAAGTGACAACTCAGTAGTAATGCTATGGAGTTTCTGAGAATCATTGAGCAGCTTATTAGATTTCTCTCTGAAATCTTATTCTTCTTATGCAGTCACTGATAAGGGGATATTGACCCAGAATCTCAGAATACCCTAGACACAATCAACATATCAATAGATTTCTAAAAAGATGGAAGGAGAGACCCCTGGTCCTGGAAAGACTGGATGTAGGGGAACGCCAGGACAGAGTAACGAGAGGGAGTTGAATGGAGAAAAGAGGGAGGGAAGGGGGCTTATGGGACTTTCGGGGAGGGAGGAAACGGGAAAGGGGAAGTGATTTGGAATGTAAATTAAAAAAATAAAATAAAAAAAACTTAGAAAAAAATACAAAAAAAAAAAAAGAAGGAAACTTAGCATGTTGATCAAGTTTACAAGCTTGACTTATCCAATAAAATCTTAGGATTCATTCAGCATTTAGATATCAGAGGCAAGTTTCTACAGGATAAACCAAAGTATACTCCAAACTCCTAACAGAATCTGATGAAATAGCACAAAATTGTTGTAAGTCATTTTTGTTAAGAATAGTTGGCTATTCAGCCAAAGGTAATTAAAATCCTTTCTATTAGTGGTGTTTCTTTAAATTTAATTGAATTTTTTTTTTTACATTCCAGATTTTATCCCTTTCCCCATCCACCCACTGACTGTTCCACATCCCAAAACTCTTCCCCATCAACTCCACAAAGATGTTCTTCCGACCTCATCTGACCTTCCCTCTCCCTGGAGCCTCCAGTCTCTTGAGGGTTAGGAGTATCTTTTCTGACATAACCCTGACCTGGCCGTCCTCTGTTGTATATGTGTTGGGGGCCTTATATCAGCTGATGTATGCTGCCTGGTTGGTGATACATTGTCTGAGAGATCTTGGGGGTCCAGGTTAATTCAGATTGCTGGTCCTCCTACAGGGTCACCCTCCTCTTCAGTTTCTTCTGGCTTTTCCCTAATTCAACGACAGGGGTCAACAGCTTATGTCCATTGGTTAAGTGAAAATATCTTTCAGCTGCTTATTGGGTCTTTGGGTGGGCAGTCATGATAGACTCCTTTCTGTGCACACTCTACAGCCTCAGTAGTAGTGTTAGACCTTGGAGCCTCCCCTTGAGCTGGATCCCACTTTGGGCCTGTTACAGGACCTTCTTTTCCTCTAGCTCATATCCATTTCCATCCCTGCAGTTCTTTCAGACAGAAATAATTATGGGTAAGAGATTTGACTGTGGGATGATAAGCCCATACCTAGCTTGATGCCCTGCCTTCCTGCTGAAGTTGAGCTCTACAAGTTGCCTCTCCCCACTATAGGCCATTCCAGGTAAGGTTCCTCCCTTTGAGTCCTGAGAGTCTCTTACTTCCCAGGTGTTTGGTACATTCTAGACCACTCCCACTCCCCAACTCCAAAAGTTGCCTCTTTCTTTCTGCCAACCCTCAGGGCTTTAGTCCTTTTCCCTCACCCAGTACCTGATCATACTCCCCTCTTCCTCTCCCTGTCCCCTTTCCTATCCTGGATCCTCCATCCCTCCCTGCCTCCTGTGGATTACTTTCTTTTCCCTCCCTACTTGGATTGAGGCATTCTCATTTGAGCCCAAACAAGACAACCCAGTTAGGAGAAAAGTATCCACAGACAAGATACAGAATTAGGGTAAACCCTTCCTCTAGTTGTTGGGGGACCCATATGAAGAGAAAGCTGCATATTTGCATATATATATATATGGGAGGGGTTAGGTCCAGACCTTCATGCTTTTTTGGTTGGTGGTTCAGGCTTTAGGAGTCCCCAAGGATCTGGGTTAGTTGACCGTTGTTCTCCTTATGGAGTCCTTATCACTTATGTGTTTCTCAATCCTTCTCCCATCTCTTCTACAAGACTCCATGACTTCTGTCTAATGTTAGGCTATTGGTCTAAGCCTCTATATCAGTCAGCTGCTGGGAGGATCCTCTCAGGTGAAAGTTATGACAGGCTCTGGTCTGAAAGCATAACAAAGTTTCATTAATAGTATCAGGCATTGGTTCTTGGCCATTGGATGAATCTCAAGTTGGAGCAGTGATTGGTTGGCCATTCCCCCAGTGTCTGCTTCATCAGGGTACCTGCATTTCTTGTAGGCATGACAAATTTTGGGTCAAAAGTTTTGTGGGTAGATTGGTGTCCTTATCATTCCTCAAGGAGTCTTATCTATCTACAAGAGGTGGAAACTTCAAATTCTCTATCCCTACTGTTAGCAGACTCAACTAGAATCACTCTCATAGACTCACTAGAGTCTCCCTCATCCCAGATCTCTGATACTTCCTATACATGCCTGTCCCTGCCTATTTTCTTTCACACAGCCTGCGTTCTCTTCTGAGCTCTCCCTACACTTGATCTCCCCTTTCCAGTTCTCCTTCCCATTCCCTCTCTTACACTGTTACCTCCTTCCCTCCACTTCTGATGACAATTTTATTCATTGAGATTCAAGCATCCTCCCTTAAGCCCTACTTGCTACTTAGCTTCTTTGGGTCTGTGGATTATAGTGTGGGTATCCTATACTTTAAGACTAATGTCCACTTATAAGTGAGTACATACTATGCAAGTCATTAGGGGTCTGAGTTACCTTATTCAGAATGATATCTTCAAGTTCTACCCAATTTACCTGCAAAATTCATATTGTCCTTTTGTGTAATAGCTGGGTAGTAATATTCCTTTGTGTAAATGAATTACAATATTTTCATCTATTCTTTGGTTAAGGGGCATCTGTGTTGCTTCTAGTTTCTGGGTATTGTGAATAAAATTGCTAAGAACATTTTGGAGCAAGTATGTTTGTGGTATGGTGTTGGGGGAAGTATTAAAACAATAGATCTGGTGCACATTCCCACACTTGTGCCTCTGCCCTGGTGGCCTGGCTGCCCATGCACTTATAGGCAATAGCAGACCTGTTATTATCTCGTGGAGATTCTGACTCTGGAACCCACAATCTCTCCACCCAGATCATTAGTTTACCACTGGTGAGTCACTGCCATGCCATCCACTTGCTTCAAATCCCCCATGGCCTTTGTGGAGCACTTCAGGCAAACCCATGATTGGCCACTTTACCTTTATCCCTTGAACCCAGACAAGCCACCTAGAGAAGGAAAATGCAACACAAACTTAGTTCAAAAACAATGGTAACTCTATCTCTGGGCACAACTAATACCTAAACTTGTAATTCTTATTAAAATCTGATTCCTCTGCATGCTGACCCCCAGTTGAACCAGTATCATTTGTTAACAAGGCTATCTTTTTTCCACTGGATGGTTTTAGCTCCTAGGTCAAAGATCAAGTGACCATAGGAGTGTGGAAGAATTCAAATCGATTCATGTCTGCTTGTACTAAGCTCAACTCCAAGTGGATCAAGGGCTTCTACATAAAAACAGACACACTAAAACTAATAGAAAAGAAATTGGGGAAGAGCCTTGAACACATGTGCACAAGGGAAAATTTCCAGAACAGAACAACAATAGCTTATGCTCTAAGATCAAGAATTGACAAATGTAACCTCATAAAATTACAAACTCTCTGTAAGGCAAAGGATACTGTCAATTGGACAACATGGCAGCCAACAAATTGGAAAAAGATCTTTATCAACCCTACATCTGACAGAAGGCAAATATCCAAAATATAAAAAGAACTCAAGATGTTAGACTCCAGAGAACCAAATAACCCTACTAACAAATGGGGTACAGAGCTAAACAAAGAATTTTCACCTGAAGAATATTGAATGGCTGAGAAGCACCTAAAGAAATGTTCAACATCCTTAGTCATTAGGGAAATGCAATTCAAAACAACCCTGATATTTTACTTCACACCAGTCAGAATGGCTAAGATCAAAAACTCAGGAGACAGCAGGTATTGGTGAGAATGTGGAGAAAAAGGAACACTCCTCCACTCCTGGTGGGACTGCAAGTTGGTACAAGCACTCTGGAAAGCAGTCTGGCAGTTCCTCAGAAAACTGGGCATGACACTTCCAGAGGATCCTGTTATACCACTCCTGGGCATATACCCAGAGGCCTCCCCAGGATGCAATAAGGACACATGCTCCACTATGTTCATAGCAGTCTTATTTATAATAGCCAGAAGCTGGAAAGAACCCAGATGTCCCTCAATGGAGGAATGAATACAGAAAATGTGGTATATTTACACAATGGAATACTACTCTGCAATTAAAAACAAAGAATTCATGAAATTCTTAGACAAATGGTCAGAATTGGAAAATATCATCCTTAGTGAGGTAACCCAATCACAGAAGAACCCACATGGTTTGTTTGTTGCAGCCATTGATAAGTGGATATTAACCCAGAAGCTTGGAATACCCAAGACACAATTCACCTATCAACTGATTCCCAAGAAGAAGGATGGAGAGGCCCCTGGTCCTGGAAAGACTGTATGGAGCAGTGTAGGGGAATACCAGGACAGAGAACTGGGAGGGGGTTGACTGGGGAACAGGGCGAGGGAAGAGGGCTAATGGGACTTTCAGGGAGGGGGTAACCAGGAAAGAGGAAATCATTTGGAATATAAATAAAGAATATAGAAAAAAAAAGTCTGATCCCTCATGTGGGGGTAAAAAACTCTAGCAGCTACATCTTACCCCTCTGCTGTCCCAGTCTCAATAAGAAGTAACTCTCTTCTGATTCCTCTCTTCTTCTGTCCAAATCAAAAGTCCCACCTAACCACACAGTAATTGGCTCTTTTATTCATTAAGGGATTGGTTTACAATAACAGCACCAGGCCCATTCACAACAGTATGGTAGAGTATCTTTTAGGTATATGCCTAGAAGTGACATAGCTGGGTCTTGAGGTAGAACAATTTCCATTATTCTGAGAAACCACCAACTAGACTTCCAGAGTGGTTATACAAGTTTGTATTCCCACAAGCAATGG